>JAPPVO010000059.1:103252478-103852478 GCA_030407325.1 Camellia japonica
GGATTCGGAGCGCCCTTCGTGGATATCACGATTGGCCAAAATAAGTCTCCGGATTCGGAGCCCCCTTTGGTGCATGACACCTTAGGGCCGAACAAGTCTCCGAATTCGGAGCGCCCTTCGTGGATATCACGATTGGCCAAAATAAGTCTCCGGATTCGGAGCCCCCTTTGGTGCATGACACCTTAGGGCCGAACAAGTCTCCGGATTCGGAGCGCCCTTCGTGGATATCACGATTGGCCAAAATAAGTCTCCGGATTCGGAGCCCCCTTTGGTGCATGACACCTTAGGGCCAAACAAGTCTCCGAATTCGGAGCGCCCTTCGTGGATATCACGATTGGCCAAAACAAGTCTCCGGATTCGGAGCCCCCTTTGGTGCATGACACCTTAGGGCCAAATAAGTCTCCGGATTCGGAGCCCCCTTTGGTGCATGACACCTTAGGGCCGAATAAGTCTCCGGATTCGGAGCCCCCTTTGGTGTATGATACCTTAGGGCCGAATAAGTCTCCGGATTCGGAGCGCCCTTCGTGGATATCACGATTGGCCAAAATAAGTCTCCGGATTCGGAGCCCCCTGGTGCATGACACCTTAGGGCCGAACAAGTCTCCGGATTCGGAGCCCCCTTTGGTGTATGATACCTTAGGGCCAAATAAGTCTCCGGATTCGAAGCGCCCTTCGTGGATATCACGATTGGCCAAAATAAGTCTCCGGATTCGGAGCCCCCTTTGGTGCATGACACCTTAGGGCCGAACAAGTCTCCGGATTCGGAGCACCCTTCGTGGATATCACGATTGGCCAAAACAAGTCTCCGGATTCAGAGCCCCCTTTGGTGCATGACACCTTAGGGCCAAACAAGTCTCCGAATTCGGAGCGCCCTTCGTGGATATCACGATTGGCCAAAACAAGTCTCCGGATTCGGAGCCCCCTTTGGTGCATGACACCTTAGGGCCAAATAAGTCTCCGGATTCGGAGCCCCCTTTGGTGCATGACACCTTAGGGCCGAATAAGTCTCCGGATTCGGAGCCCCCTTTGGTGTATGATACCTTAGGGCCGAATAAGTCTCCGGATTCGGAGCGCCCTTCGTGGATATCACGATTGGCCAAAATAAGTCTCCGGATTCGGAGCCCCCTTTGGTGCATGACACCTTAGGGCCGAACAAGTCTCCGGATTCGGAGCCCCCTTTGGTGTATGATACCTTAGGGCCAAATAAGTCTCCGGATTCGAAGCGCCCTTCGTGGATATCACGATTGGCCAAAATAAGTCTCCGGATTCGGAGCCCCCTTTGGTGCATGACACCTTAGGGCCGAACAAGTCTCCGGATTCGGAGCACCCTTCGTGGATATCACGATTGGCCAAAACAAGTCTCCGGATTCAGAGCCCCCTTTGGTGCATGACACCTTAGGGCCAACAAGTCTCCGAATTCGGAGCGCCCTTCGTGGATATCACGATTGGCCAAAACAAGTCTCCGGATTCGGAGCCCCCTTTGGTGCATGACACCTTAGGGCCAAATAAGTCTCCGGATTCGGAGCCCCCTTTGGTGCATGACACCTTAGGGCCGAATAAGTCTCCGGATTCGGAGCCCCCTTTGGTGTATGATACCTTTGGGCCGAATAAGTCTCCGGATTCGGAGCGCCCTTCGTGGATATCACGATTGGCCAAAATAAGTCTCCGGATTCGGAGCCCCCTTTGGTGCATGACACCTTAGGGCCGAACAAGTCTCCGGATTCGGAGCCCCCTTTGGTGTATGATACCTTAGGGCCGAATAAGTCTCCGGATTCGGAGCGCCCTTCGTGGATATCACGATTGGCCAAAATAAGTCTCCGGATTCGGAGCCCCCTTTGGTGCATGACACCTTAGGGCCGAACAAGTCTCCGGATTCGGAGCACCCTTCGTGGATATCACGATTGGCCAAAACAAGTCTCCGGATTCGGAGCCCCCTTTGGTGCATGACACCTTAGGGCCGAATAAGTCTCCGGATTCGGAGCCCCCTTTGGTGTATGATACCTTAGGGCCGAATAAGTCTCCGAATTTGGAGCGCCCTTCGTGGATATCACGATTGGCCAAAATAAGTCTCCGGATTCGGAGCCCCCTTTGGTGCATGACACCTTAGGGCCGAACAAGTCTCCGGATTCGGAGCGCCCTTCGTGGATATCACGATTGGCCAAAACAAGTCTCCGGATTCGGAGCCCCCTTTAGTGCATGACACCGTAGGGCCAAATAAGTCTCCGGATTCGGAGCCCCCTTTGGTGCATGACACCTTAGGGCCGAATAAGTCTCCGGATTCGGAGCCCCCTTTGGTGTATGATACCTTAGGGCCGAATAAGTCTCCGGATTCGGAGCGCCCTTCGTGGATATCACGATTGGCCAAAATAAGTCTCCGGATTCGGAGCCCCCTTTGGTGTATGATACCTTAGGGCCGAATAAGTCTCCGGATTCGGAGCGCCCTTCGTGGATATAACGATTGGCCAAAATAAGTCTCCGGATTCGGAGCCCCCTTTGGTGCATGACACCTTAGGGCCGAATAAGTACTGTTCGCCAGACAAGGCATGTCTTATTCGGCCCACGAGGACGACCCATTAAGGTTTAATCCACGTTCCGCCTGAAGCAAGGGCCGATTCCTGAACGAAGGAAAAATATTTAAGCAGAAATATCTAAGCTATACAAACGTTCCGGTAGCAAGCTGTTAAACCATACGAAATGACCTGCCTAATCATTAAAAGTTGGAATTAGGAACGTCCATCTGGCATAACTAAACAAAAGATTTTCTTCAGAGTAAGACTCAATCATATAAAATAATGCTTTTTATTTGATTTAAAAGTTGTTACATAGACGCAATCCGCGTTCAAACATTACAATATCTATCTCTAACTTCTAAGACAAATCACGCATCGATCTAGCCGCGCCCGAATCGGCATGTCGCTGGGCCTCTGACACCATCGACAATGTCAAGGCCAAGATCCAAGACAAGAGAGGTTAGGGGCAACGGTCGTCGTGTCTCCTTTCGGGGCGATCTGCTTCAACGACCTGGAGATTGACGTGTTTCCAGTTTCTCCTTTCAGCGGTCCACCTCCTACATCGGAGAATCCCCTGCCGCAAACCGTGTGAGCGCCAGGTTCAGCCAGAATCTCAGCCCCTGCGACTATCATCACCACCTGATGGTGACAACGCTTGACCACCCCACGCGATAGATGTTTGATTGCATGAGGCGCTCCTACCGCTTTTATTCTCAATAAAGGCCGCGATCTCGAGGCCCAAATCCCGAGGCGATTTTATCAATGTTAAATCCCACGAGACAAGCGTCGGTCAACATTCTCCACGACCTAGTTAACCCAACGGTTGGCAAAAACACACGCGCACAGGCTGCACAAGGCCAAAGATTTACCCTACTCAATCCAATCGGCCAGACTTCTTCAAAATTTCAACGACATACGCCGCAATGGCTTTATTAAAAAGTAAACGGCCATTGCATGCGTTCCGACCACGCACAACAAATCAAAGTATCAATTTAACACGCCGAATGCTGTCAACAAAGCGTTTTCTTCTTTTTTATATATATACGACCAACCAAGATATTACATAATAGCAAACGCCACCAGCGTTCGAACTTTACAATAATTAAAGTCAGACGGCATCGCCCTCATCCTCACTCTTTTCGACCTCGAAAGCAGAAAACGGAAAATCCTCATTGTGATAGAGAGGAGACGCCGCATCGATGCCTGACAAGCGAAGAGATTCGGCGACTTGAGATGCCTTGATCCAACCGTGCCTGAACCCACGATTTTCACATCGGCAAACCTCTTCGGCAAGCGTCTCCTTAGTCTTTTGGATTCCAACCAAGCGCCCCTCATGGAAACCTTTTTCATAAGACCTGCCCTTGGCGGACTCCAATGCGAACATGCTGGCCGTTTCTCGATCGGCAATGGCAGCACTTATAAGCCGACTGGTAACCTTCTCTTCTACGATTGGATTCGGATTCACCTGCCCAGCCGGTTGCGGCTGAGCCGCTCTGATCTCTCTTAACTCACGTTCAGCCGCCTCCACGCGAGCCTCTAAACTACGGATACGCTCTTCCTTCTTCTCCATTTCTCGACGGGCGGCGCGCAATCGCATTCCGACTTCATAAGCCGTATAGAGCCCTTTCACCGCCCCATGAATGCCCTCGCGAAATACTTCGTAGTCCTGACGACCGACCATTGACTGCTGCACTTCCGGAGGAAATATTTGTCGAGCAAATTCGACAGCCACGTCTGGATCTCGAACGATCGAGTCCGCTTCTGTCATAGGTTTATTCCTCACAAATACTGTGAAACTTAATGGGCGCGGATTCGCGTCTGGTCTCCTATCAACTTGGGCGTGTGGCGATTTCCCCTGGGACTGCCTATCCCGTCTGGGCGACCTACTACGACGTCTAGGAGACTGACGCCTCTGTCGACCCATAGCACTCTTACTCCCAGCTCGCAAGGGCGCACCACGGTGTTCACTTTGCCTCATGTCACCACCAAGCTCAGCCAATGTCTTGGCTTCCCCTTTGCTGTTAAAGAAGAGTTTGTTGGACATTCGTACAATTGATATTCTCTCAGGAGTCTTAATCAGATAAGATACCAGACTCTTAAAAGCTATCCCTTTAATCATTTAACGCTCGCAGAGGCAGCACGATCGAGGCAAGTTCATTAATCGCGACACCCAATCGACTGGCGCCGACTAAGTTAAGGGCCGAGGATCAGTAGGCAGTGAAATTGCAAATGGTGATTTTGATGGAATATGTATTGAATCTGCAGAAAACTAAAGTTTGGATAAACAATACGCAATATACGGCTTGTTTAGAATAGTAACCCCCTGGGGCAAGGGCAGATTCATCCATGTGTACGGCCAAACTACCCCAGCCGGCTCACGAATCGATCCAGAAGTCCTTATCATAAACCCCCTGGGGCAAGGGCAGATTCATCCATGTGTACGGCACTACCCCAGCCGGCTCACGAATCGATCCAGAAGTCCTTATCATAAACCCCCTGGGGCAAGGGCCGATTCGTCAATATAAGGGCCGAAGATCAGTAGGCAGTGAAATTGCAAATGGTGATTTTGATGGAATATGCATTGAATCTGCAG
Organism: Camellia japonica; assembly: GCA_030407325.1. Lineage (NCBI taxonomy): Eukaryota > Viridiplantae > Streptophyta > Magnoliopsida > Ericales > Theaceae > Camellia > Camellia japonica. The sequence goes on from JAPPVO010000059.1 coordinate 103,257,582, forward strand.
AAAACTAAAGATAAACAATAGTTCCAAATAAAATCACTCGGACCAAATTCAGGGTTTCCCCACAATATATGCGATCCCATTTTACCAAACGCATTGATGAACACAGCATTCATTCATTAAAGTTAAACCACAGAACTCCTTTATACAAAGCGTGCGGCGGTAAAGCAAAAAACTACAAGGAAAATTTTCATCAATAAATTGCGCACAGATGTTAACTAATTTATACATGAAAACTACCCTGGATCAACAAAGCATTATCCAAAAGAAGGAAAAAACAAAAACAAAAAGACGGCTGCCTAATAAACGGCCCCCAGATCACTCGTCGGTATCAGATTCAAGTGGCTCAACATCCACCTGTTCATAAGGTATCGGCAAGTCCAATGTAACCTCAGCGGCGGCAAGGGCCCTGAGCCAGCCATGTTTGAACCCGCGATTCTCAAACTTGGACACTTCTTCAACATATTCTGATAGAGCGGCCCCCCTCCCTGCTTCGAAGGCCTCCGATTCAGCTTTTTCGCGGGCCGCCTTAAGCTCCTCTAACTGAGCTTCCGCCTCAGCAAGTGCCTCCTTGGAAAGTTTGAGCGACTCCGCGCTCACATTCGCTCTACCCTCAGCATCAATACGAAGCTGTTCGGCCACACGAGCCCTCTCTTTCTCCGCTTCGGCCCTCGCGCTCTCCATTTCAGCTCTCATAATTTCGAACTCGGCCCTGCTTTTTTGACCCTGCACCTCTGTTTGCAAATGGTCAATTCTCCCGAGAGCATCACGCAGACGGCGACCCAAGTCGGTGATCCTTCCGACCGTCTGCAAAACAACTCGGTATGATTAGACGCGTTCAACAAAGAAGGCGAAATAAAGATGACCTACCAGGAGTGCCGATTGAGCAGATAGGGCAACGGCCATAATGTCAGGCACGGCACCAAAGGCTTTGTTGTCAGCCGGCAGAGAAATCGAAGCCGCCAAGCTCAGAGCCACGGCCGGATCCTCGGCGGCTGAAGCGTCGGATAAAATCGGCATATCCCTGATTTTTGGCTGAATAACAAACGGAGCGATCGCGTCCGTTTCTTCAAGCCGAGGCCATTTGCTAGCAGAGCCAGCTTCTGAACTCGCTTCCCCTTCGGCACCGCGTTTTTGGCCTTGCTCCGGAATCGGCCGTTTCTCATCAATTTGTCCTTCACCCTCTTTTTCCGTATCGGACGCAACGACCACTATCTCCTCCGAATCGGGTACGGACGGCTTGATCGAGCTGGGATCTAATACGGCACATTCAGCCTTCTTTCGGGCGGCCATGCGCTCCGCATTTCTTTTGCGGGCCATCTGCGTCAGGCTTTCCTTCGCCATACCCTCAAAGAAATCGCCGGGTAGATCCCCCAAATTTGCAAAAATATCCCCGGAAGAGAAATCTGTTCGTCCCGAGGCGGATGGCTCGGTGGCCTCAAATGCCGAGCGTATAACCTCGTCGCCTTCTACTATTCTCTCAGTAGAACCCCCCTCCGGATCGGCGACCACTTCAACGCTGGGCTCGGCGTCTTCTCCCGAATCAGGAGCTACGAGACCGATCTGCCTAAGGTTTTTGAAGCTGGGGAAGATAAGCGCCGAGAGCTGTTGATCGCCGACTGGAATCGGAATGTTATCTGCGGCCGAGAAAGTAGTATAAGTGGGTTCGTACCGAAGGAGAATATGGGCGGCTCTCCCCTGCCGTTGTACGTTTGGACGACCGAAATACTTGAGTGCAGTCTTGACTTCCCCAAGAACCGCGTCGTCAACCGAAGTTAGAATCTTCTTCAACCTATTACCTGCGGAAAACGAAAAGCGATTTAGAAGGAAAAAGCCGAATAAGAGGCAGACCAACAAACAGGACATCGCGTGGCAACCTGGATCGCCCTTATGTCTGGGAATGGGGTCCAGGCGATCCTCTCCTTCAGCGAACTCCCAATTACCTCGAACATTGACCATCACGTCGTCAACCCGTTTGCCAGAACTGGCAAGCATAGTCACCAAGTGATGGTCGGTATCTTTGGCCCTGAGAAAGTATCGCCCCAGCCGACCGGAGGATTTGGCTAGGGAGTAACAATGCCGAATGGCCGGAATCCCAAGGTTAATCCTAAGGCATCGGTTCAACTCTAAGATTCCCATAATGATTCGAAAGAAATTTACGTTGGGTTGAGAGGGAATCAAACCCCAATATCGAAGAACGGCCCTAAGGAGCGGGTGTAGGGGAAAACGGACACCGCCCTCCGCAATGGATAAAAGAGGGAATACGATCGTGTTCTGATCTTCCCTCTCCATGTCAAGAGCATTGTCCGTTACAAGGGATAAATGGACATCGTCAGGAATGGAAAAATGCTGCCGGAAGCCGGAGACGCGACCCTCAGAAAGGAGGTCTTTCAAATGTTTGGCCATCCTAGCAGGGAGCTAAGTATTCGCCGAAGCTAAAATAGCAAATAGAAAAATAGGATTACAAAGAAGGAATAAGAAAACTTACGAAGAACAGATGAGACAAAGGGAGGCGGGAGAAGCTGCAGAAGACGCGAGTCACGGAGGGATATGCACTGGCAATCCAAAAGTCTCAAAAAGATCGACGAAATATGAATCCGAAAGGGCCAAAGTTTCAAATCGCAATAAATGCTGAGGTATACATGAATAGAGCGGGAAAGCGCAATGATGAGCAAAAGGCGCGTGCTTCCTGACATGTTGGGGCGCGCGAAGCCGCCTGACACTAAATTCCTCAAATTCCGAACCAAACACGCCGATTTACTGACCGTCAACAGGGAGTTCGGGGGGCAATTGTGGTGGCCGAATAAATGGCAAGGATGCTGAGGTATATCTTAAGAGCTATACTCTAGCCGGCGTACATCCCGCATAGACATGGAGGCCGAATAGGGAAGGATCCCTAGAGCCGAATAATGGAAAATAATAATGACTGAAAAAGTAGGCTCTGGTCCCGAGGATCATAAAAAGAACAAGTATAAATATAGAGGCAACGAACTAGAAAAGGTATGTAAGAAAATCACTTCTAATAACTTAGTAAACAAGCTTTCTTGAGGAAAACTGACTTGTCCGTCGGAGTGCTAATTCCGGCACCCCCGACCGGAGTACTTGTGTCTTTGCAGGTGACTAGTAGAGGATCATCAGCGTCTCCCAGGATCCGAAGAGTATTTCCAACCCATTTCCCCACAGGCACCTTTTCTGTGTTAGACGTGGCTTGTTTTGTGTCCATACCTTTTCTAGGTAAGACGTAGTTTGGCTTACGCCCCTTATTCACTGCATCCATTGCATCCATTGCATTGTACTTTGTCTGATTGCATTCAGTATTTAGGATCATCATCTTTCTCAAGCAGATCATTTCTCACTTATATCATCCCAGCCAATTACTTGTACACTTTCTTTTTCTACAAAACACATAGTCTTGCATGTGCTCTCATCCCTTTCACGTTAAAGCATAGTTCTATTATGTGTAAGCATCCATGATGCGCTAAGGCCAGTATTGAGGATGTAGGCACTTAGCCTGCGTTAGACATCGTTTGGCTATGTCCAGTTCTTTTCTATATAAAACGTAGTTTGATTTGTATCTCCATCTCTTTATGGTATTTGTGTGGTTTTGCACTGCTTGTGGTTTGATTAGTTCGTTACCTTGTATATCATTACATTATTTCGTTATATTATGTATCATTTGCATTCTGCCCCTGAACTACACTAGTTTGATTCCTTGCAACGGGATACGTAGGCAACCCTTGGGTTCAACCAACTGCACCTGCATTTTGTTTGTTTGCCCAAGTCTTACAACCTTGTCAAAATGGGTCGTCTTTAGGCTTTGACATTCACTCATGTCATTTCATGACTTTCGAGTTCTATCAAAGAGGGGCAACTGTAGACACCCCATTTTTAACCGTCCCCAAAACTTGGACGTCATTGCTTGTGCACTCGATGATTATGATTGCCTGTTCTCGTTTTGGTGCCCGAAGTCCGCGGTGAAATGCCCTGTCTTTGAGCCTTCTAGCCCTGTCCATTCTATGCTTTGTTTTGGACCAAAAACCTTAGTGTTTCAAACCCAAAACTTTAGTGCTTCAAGCCTGCAATCCCTGGTGGCCAGCCGGCCACTGTTTGAGGCTGCCGGCCACTAATTGTGCCCTGCTGGCCACCCTTGTGCCTTGCCGGCCAATGGGGTGGCCTGCCGACCATCAGTGTCTTTTTTTAGATATTTTGGTGACAGCTGTGCCAGCTGTTACCACAACTGCCTCCATCTTCATACACGTGTATGGATGGATATATCTCAGCCAAATGCATGTTTTGCTATATATAGGGGGTCTTTTCCCCCATTTTTGAAGGTTAGAATTTTTGGAGCAAAAATCTCTCTCTCTCTCTCTACAATTCTCTCTCTCTTGCAAATTTGTGCATATTAGCCTATATACACCACACTTTTGCCTACACCTCCTTAACCAAAGTTGATCATCTTTGAGCTGAGATTCCTTGAGGCCTTCTTGGAGCTCTAGAAGGTGGTTTTGGCTTGAATTGTTGCCTAAAGTTGATCTTTGCTTCAAAAAGTATAACACTTGCCTTTTTAACTTGTTTTGCTATCTTTTTCCCACTATTTTTGGGTTATTTTTGGGCTATAAAAACTCTGTTTTGATGGGCTGAAATTGGTGGCTTTAGGCCATTTAAGGTTAGGGGGTGGCTTACCCCTCTTTATTCCTTGTTTGTAAGGCCTTTCCACCTTCGTTTCCCACTTTCAAACTATCTTTTTTTGGGCTTTTGAACACTAAATTTCAGAGTATTTTCAGTGATAAAAATCATGTTTTGATGTCCAACTTTGGAGGGGTTAGCCTCCCTTCCATGTGTCTTGTTTGCTAGCCTAGTTAGCTCTATGTGTTAGCTTATTTTTCTAGTCCTTTGTAGCTTAATTCCAGTATGTTTTTGGCTTTATTTTAGACTGTTTTAACTCTGTTTTTGGCTGGTTATTGCATTTGAGTCTTGTTTTACAAGCTTCTAGTGTAAGTGTCCTCACAAGCTTGGTGTTTTAGGCTCTTAAACACCACTTGTTCGAGTTGATTGCATGTTTTAGTGCTTTTCTCACTTAATTTCAGCACTATTAATCTCTGCAACCTCCCTCATTTCTTGGCTTTTTCATTTGCTTTGAGGGTTGTTTCAACCTTAGTGTTGTTTAAGCTTGAGATTGAGGTCTATGCTTAATGGTTTAATCCTCTTTTGAGGGTTCATTATCAACGGCATGACACTTCTCTCTTGCCTTAAACTACCCCTTGTTTGACACTTCTTTCTCTTTTAGAGGACTTACTCACCAATTGACTTAATTGGTTAAATAATAGAATGGTAAATTAAAATGAGTAAATAAAAGTTGAAACTAAAATTGTGCAAGATAAGGATTTGGTTGTGTTTTGGTGTGTTCAAATCGGACGTTAATTTGAACATAAGGAAAATTGGGGCATTTCATACTCAAAGTGCTGAAATGTGCCAATTTTCTAAGGCCACCATTGCCCTTGATCTTGCATGACAGGGTGAAGGTTTTTGGTCTTGTTTGTGCATTTATTTAACTTGTACACCTTGGTTCTTTAGCCATCATGCAATGAAATTGCTTGATTGATGGTTTGAGGACCAAGTGTATCACTCCTTTGAGATGTTTTGATGATAAGGAGGGATATACAGTATAAACAATCTGTGAGAATACCCTCTCTTTGCCCTATTTGCTCTCTGTTGCAACAAGGAATAGTGCATCATCAGTGGCCGACTGGCCACTGTTTCTGGCCGGCAGGCCATCAATGTTGGACGGCAACCCCCCAATGGTGGCCAGCCGGCCACCACTTCTGGCCTGCTGGCCACCAATGAATTTTGAGAAGAATGTTTGTTAAGTAGAGCATCTTTGACCTGGAAGTGTAAAATCAATGTAAGGGTTATGCAACAGAGGCTTCCGAGGGCAGACAGTGGACGTTCTTAGGGTGGAAATCAAGTATGCATGGACCTCACTTGCTTCCCAGAACTATTTAATTAGCATTTAGCATTTAGTCATTTATTTGTTATACTTAATTAGTTGTAGCTAATTAGTTTGTTTTGTACTTATCTAATTAGCTTAGATTAATTAAATTAGTTTGTGTTGTAAATATTTAATTAGCTAAGCCTAGTTAAATTATTTAATTGTTGTACTTAATTAATTAGCTTAGAATAGTTAGTGAATTTAATTGATTCAAGTTTTGTAATAATTAGTTAAGTAGTTTAGCTTAGTTAGTTTATTCATTCGGACCCTCCTACGCAAAGGCATCAATGTTGTAATAACGTGTATGTCTTCTAACCCCACATCTTTCTCCTTTTTATTTATCCACTTTCGATGGTTAGATTAGGGACATATTTCAATTAGCATGCCTCATGCTTGCATCCATTCATCTTGTACTGCATGCATTGAGGCTCAATGCATCATTCAAACTGCATTGTCATTTCAATACTTCGTTGAATACGTGCTTAGACTGCATGTCTTGAATTAGTTTATATGCCACATTAGTAGCCAAGCCTAGTAATTACATATCGCATGTGTTGCATTAGACATTTGGCATAGTTAGGAATCATGCATTTTTTCTAACTCTTTTGTTTGTCTTGGCTTGGAGTACTAGGTGAGTTTTTAGTGCTTTAGCATACTTGCATAAGTGTGAGTGATTGCCATGACTAGCATGCTTACCATGAGGCTAAATGCTTACTTGTTAAACTGATTGAATGCCTATGGATAAAGGCTTGTTGCTTGAATTGGAACGATTCAATGAATGTGCGTTTGAGCCCACTTTGTTAAGTGGCAAATTCACAAACTTTAAGCCCACTTGAGGTGGCAAAATCAAACCCTTTTCACAAAACAAACATGAAATTGAATTGTTCCAATTCGGGCAAACTAGTCTATACTTGCTTGTGTGCATCACGTAGTAATACTAGCCTAATAACTAGAACAAGAGCATATAACATAGATAAAAATCATATCATGATTAGTAGAGGTCGATCTTTGATCGGGCGAGCGGAGGTGCTCAATTCATAACCTTTCCCTCTCGTACCTAAGTTCCCAAGCCGAGGCAACTTTGGTGATGACGGACACGTGGCCTTTGGCACGAGTCATGGGTTTCCTAAATTTGCCCAAAATAAAATATTTAGGTGATGACTCTGTATCTGGCAAAACAGTCCAATTTTGGCATTTTTTATTCTAAAATCGATTTTCCAAAAGATTTGTCGGATTTGGACTCTTTGGTGTTTATCAATTTCACATTGCACTTGTGAGATTAGATTCAGAACTGTGGGAGTCCGAACTGTAGGGATTTCTTTCAAACTTCCAAAAGGGGGTGCGAAAAAAGTCAAGCTACACCAAGTGTTGGCCGCCTTTGTGGCTGGGTTCACTCCTAGCGCAACCCAAGGCGAGCTCCGGTAAGCCGCGGCTTAGGTTGTCCAGGGGAGCAGAAAGAGACCCAGCTAGGGCCAAAGGACCCCACTCTAGTAAAACATAAGAAGAAAGAGAAACCAAAACCCTGCGACATCTACATCGGTGACTCCTTTTGCTTGTTGGTTAATGGAAGTTCAAACCGTTAAGGAACGGGGGCAGGACTGGTGTTGGTATTGCCAGATGGGCGAATGATTGAGCAATCTATTCGTTTGGGGTTCAAGGTCTCAAACAACGAAGTAGAGTATGAGGCACTGGTTGCAAGACTGAAACTAGCAGCAACCATGGAAGCTGATGAGATAGTAGTCTTCTATGACTCCCAACTTATTGCGAATCAAGCAACGAGTGAGTATGCAGCCCAAAATGAAAGGATGATAGCCTATGCCAAGGAGGTTGTCAAGCTACTAACACTGTTTGAAAATTGCCGGCTATAGTAGGTTAGCCGAGATAATAATAGCCACGCTGATGCCTTGGCTCACCTGGCCAGCGCTATGAAATCAGGTGAGGCTAGGACAATAATGGTTGATTATTTGTCAGTCCCAAATGTAGAGCCTCTGATAACGAAGTACGAAGCGATGTGCATAGAAATGGGTCCAAGATGGATGGATGCCATCGTTGTGTTTCTCAAAGATGGCAGGCTACCGATAGACAAAAAGGAAGCACACAAAATCATATTGAAGTTGGCCGAGTTCTGCCTGTCAACAGAAGGCCATCTCTACAGAAGATCCTTCACTAGACCTCTACAGCGGTGTGTGCACTCTTCTCAGGTAAAGGACTTTTTATATGAGATCCATGAAGTAGTTTTTAGAAGCCATGCCGAGGGGAGGTCACTTGCTCACAAAGCCATATCCTAGGGATACTAGTCGCCATATATGCAAAAGGATTCTGAAGCTTATGTGAGAAAGTGTGAGAAGTGTCAAAGGTTTGCACTTTTGATACATCAGCCAGCAGCAGATCTAAACCCAGTGTCCTTAGTCGTTTGCCCAGTGGGGCATGAACCTAGTAGGACCACTGCCCCAGGCAACTAGGCAGAGAAAGTTCTTGCTAGTAGCCACAGACTACTTTACAAAGTGGGTAGAGGCTAAACCTCTTGTGAAGATTCGAGATATTTGATGTGAAGCATTTCGTCTGGAAGAACATAATCACCAGGTTTGGGATCCCAAGGGCCATTATAGTAGATGATAGCACCCAATTTGACAGTAAGCTTATCAAAAGCTTCTGTGCAAAGTACAAGATCAAAAACTATTATTCTACCCCCAGCTTTTCCCAGAGTAATGAACAGGCAGAGGGATCCAACAAGACCATCTTGGATAGGATTAAGAAGAGGCTAGAAGTAGTCAAGGGAAAGTGGGTGGAAGAATTCCCCAATGTGTTGTGGGCATATCAGATTACGCCGAAAAGGTCAACTGGGGAGTCTCCTTTCGCCATGGCATATGGCACTAAAGCAGTCATCCCATTGGAGGTCGGTATCCCTAAAATCAGAACCCAGGAAGTGAAGAATGGAACCAACGAGGCATTCCTTGCCCGAGATCTGGATTTGTTGGAAGAAAGAAAAGAGAGAACAGCAATTCAGCTAGGGGCATACCAATAACAACTTGCTAGGGCTTACAACAAGAAGGTCAACCCAAGGAAGTTCAAGATTGGACCTCGTCCTAAGAAAAGTCATCAGTAATAAAAAGGATCCCAAGGAGGGCAAGCTTGGCCCAAACTGGGAAGGGCCTTATCGAATCATCTCGGTTGCCAGCAATGGAGCATATCGGCTTGAAGATACTGATGGCAAGGAGTTGCCATGACCCTAGGCCACTTATAATTTAAAATTTTTCTACCACTAGATTTTTTATTTTTTATTTTTTATTTTTTTTTTTGAGTTTTGTGTAATTAGACAAAGTCTCAATAAAAGGCTAGCTTGATTATGTTTTTGTTATTGTTGAAAAACTTATGCGATAAGACCGAAAAAGTCTTATGACGATGTTTCCATGGTGAACATGACGAATAACTTAGACTTATCACATGGTAGAGTTGAATTATACTTATCATATGATAGAGTTGAAGTAAGTTGGCGATGTTTCCAAATGAAACATGACGAATAACTTAGACTTATCATATGGTAGAGTTGAATTATACTTACTATATGATAGAGTTGAACTAAGTTAGCAATGTTTTCCCAATGAAACATGACGAATAACTTAGACTTATCACATGGTAGAGTTGAATTATACTTACTATATGATAGAGTTGAACTAAGTTAGTGATGTTCATGAATAAGACATGACGAGTAACTTAGACTTACCACGACGGCAGAGTTGAACTAAGTTTGATATAGTCAGATTAGCAACCGAGGTAGAAAACCTCGGCTATGCTTTGTTTGAATCAAACTTCGGCAAAAATTGGAGTTGCATGCTTAATGTGAACTTAAGAGAGACTTAGGTTCACATTAGGGGGCAGGAAGTAGGAATGGAATAAAAGCATAACACTTGTAAAAAATTTTGAAATTTTAGGTGGAAGTTATCCGAGATCATTGATAGGTGGAACTATCCAAGATGAATTAATCCGAGATGGGAATACTGATATGTACCCGAAGTATATTTATCTGAGATACCCAGCCAAGGTTCTAGACTTGGAAGGGTGAAGCCTTGCCAGAAGACAGCAAGTACAAGTAAAGAGACAACACTTGTACAAATATTTTAAAATATTTTCAAGTGTTGGCCGAGAAAAGCAGTAAGGGTTTATCCGAGGTGATTGGAATGTTCTACCCTGAGGTATGAGTGTATACGAGGTCTGGAGACCCAAGATAAGGATCCAAGTTGCACTTAGAAGAATTGCAAAAATATTCTAAGTATAGAAACATACAAGGCTGTAAAGCAAAACATAAACACTTAGAAGGAAAAGTAAAACATGCAGTCAGAAAATAGAACTTATTCAAAGACAAAAAGGCACTTTGGCCGGGCAAACAGAAAGACTTGTTCAAATCACAATGGCAGAGGGCACATCGGCCAAAATGAAACTAATGTTGTTTAAAACAACTAAAAGATTACATCGTTCAGGACAGTTCAGAGTAACAAGTACAGAAAAAATCCTAAGTAGTGGAAACATTGGCGTTGATCTCAGATTGCTCAACATCAGCTGTTGGCGTTGTGTCGGCCTCAGTTAGCAGTACTGCCTCCTTCTCCGCCACTATCTCGGCGTCTATTTCAAGCAATGTTTGGTCCAAGCTCTTCTCGGTGACCTGGATCTCGGCCTCAAAGGGTTATCTTTTTGGGAGAGGCACTCTTGGAAACCTCATCATCCCCCTCGTCCTCAATCAAGTCTAGGACTTGATCATTGAGAGTGGGGACTTGGCTGCAGTAGTAGCCTCCACTTCATCATCAGGCTCTTCATCAGCTTCCTCCTCGTCGGCCGACTCTTTGGAAGTAGGAGGGAAAGGCACTCTGAGTTGGTCGATGTCTCTGAGAGGGGAGTCCATAAGGACAAATAGTTTGTTGAGTGCCGCTATCCATCCGAGGTAGTAACCTCTGTTGCAAGCCAGATTGACTTGGTCTTTGTACTGATCGCGAACTGCGACTTGGCCCTTTTCATATGCCTTCTTGTCAGCCACCTTAACCTCGGCCTCCTTTGATTCAATGGCCTCATTAAGCTTGGCCTCAAACTCTGCTGCCCTAGCCTTGACAACCTCAACATCGGCCTTGGCAGCTTCGACAGCGGCCTCAGCAGCTTCGACAGCGGCCTCAGCAGCTTCGACTTTAGCCTCGGCTTGGTCTTGAACAGCCTTGGCGACCTTGGCTTGATCCAGCAAGTTTCGGTTGCTGGCCTCGGCGTTGTTTAGGGAGGAAAGGAGCTTGGCAGCTTCTTAAGTTTTCTTTACCAGCTCCTTCCTCGTCATCTCGGTCTTGACTGCATACGAATGTGCACGCTGGATGGCCTGCAATGAATGAAACAGATTAGTAAAATTTGGCTAAGTGTTGGAAAACTTTAAAAGATGAAGTAGGAAACTTACCAAGACGGAGTGTTGCATCATAAGGCCAAAGTTCTCGTACACGTGGAAATCAGACATATGATTCATGTCAACTGGAAGAAGCACGGTCGTTGACAGAGCGGCACCGACCTCCACATTCTCGATCGCACTGTCGCCAGCTGTCAAAGGTCGATCTCCAACCATGACCTCGGGCGCCCAGGTCTGATCGTGGGGGAAGCTGTTGCTACCCTCTGGGCGATCGGACCTCAACTTCTTTAGGGGTGGGATGTCGGATGCTACGGCCTCGACTGGCCTCTTCTCGGATTGGGCCAGCTTTGATATCGGCACAGAGTCCTCAGGATCCTTCTCAGATTTAGAAGGAACCTAAGTCACTGTGACCTTGGCCTTGGCCTTCTTCAGCCTTTTTGGCTTTGGTTTGGATTGGGATAGAGAAGAGGAAGACTGGATGGTCATAACCCCAAGTATGTTGACAAGGAGGTCTTCAACAACAGCTGGTTTGCAGCCCATCTCGTCGACTATTGAAACGACAGTAATCTTGGTACCGAAGTGGATTGCAGGAAAGGCGATGGGATGGTTTGCTGGATCGTAAGCCGATGACTCAGATTCTCGGTGTTTGTGGCTACAAGTTCATCCAGCAGGAATGTTCGAAGGAGCTCGGTGTTGGTGACGGCACTAAGAAGATGGAATCAATTGGGGGACAAAAGTGGATGGTTGGTCTGCTGGATCCTATGTGGAGCTTTGATCTGGCCTTGGTGATGAAACAATCGATGAAGTTATGGCAAAAAGAGGAGTCCTGCTTTTTTTTTGAACGTCGGGCAAGAACGACTTATACGTTGGAATATAATTCAAGACGAGGGGCGCTTTGTGTCTTTGAATAGGGAGATCCAAGAGCTTCTTTAGGTCTCAGCTTGGGACGTAGGATTGCCGAAATCCCTTTGTTGGCTAAAGAAGAACTACAGAAGTGACTAGCAGACATTAGCACAGATAGGAGAAATAAATCGACAAGACTTAATAGAAACATAAAAAGTTACACTTATTCTCAGTGCTTACCCTCATCCTCTCTAAAAACGGCTCGGCACAAAGGAAAGAAATGAAGATCGTCATCAAGGGCGAATTCCCAATTGCCCGAGACAATCAGGTAATCATCTTCAGCACCTTTGTTGGAGTTAGGAAGGTCGGCTATAAGTTTGAAGGCAGTAAATCTGCACTTCAGGTAATATATGTAACCATTGTCAGACTTTAGACCACACATGGTGTAACAAAATTGGATGTCGGCTAATGTAATCCTAGCCTTCTCTCGGCGCGCCAGCTCGATTATGCCATTGATAACCCTATATGAGTTGATGGCTAGTTGCATAGGGTTAAGTTTATAGTAATGAAGGATTTCTCAGAAGAGGATGTCTAGGGGAAACTGAAGTCCACACTCAATAAATGCAACTATAGGGAAGGGCATGGAGTCTCCATCAGGCATGATAGAGTCCTCATTCCCAGCCAACCTGATTTGAACGTCGACTGGGATGGAGAACTCTTAACGGAAATACTCTAGTTTGGCTGGGGTATCTACCCTCCACCTAAACATACCCATAATGTCGGCTTGAGGAAATCGGTACTAGATTTCAGGGGAGGGAAACTGGTATAAGCCTGAAGATCTCAGCTAAACCCTAGAGAGCACTAGGGTGAGGATTTCTAGGTTAAGGATTTTTAAAGATCTAAGGGGAAATTTGTCTCAATTTTCCTAAAGGATATCGGTTCTAAAGCAAATCCCAAACCTAGAACTATAGAAACAAGAATCAAAGGCCAAAGATTTGAAAACAAGCAAGAAAAACAGAAAATGAACATGATTCAGAATCAAAAAGAATCATAGGCAAGCAAGATTCAAGAACCAATCGAAGCAGAAATGTAGAGAATAACGCAAATATGGCAAGAACAGTGCTAGACGTTCATGAACACAAACATGATCAATGCAATAGTGAACATTCCAAAAACAAGAAATGTGAATGATAACCAAAATACGAACCCAGTATTGGTGTGCGTTACATGAACAATAAGCAGTACAAGTAACAGATTCAAGAATGGAAAGTGGCTGAAATGCAGAAAGCCCAAAGACAGGCAAAAATACATTTGTAAACATCTAGGTGACGGTGTGTGAAATAGTGATGTGCAATCAAGAACACAATCGAAGCGGGAAAAAGTGATTCAAGATCCAGACACACATACAAATTCAATGACAGCACATGAGTAAATACAGCATGGGCTTGTGGCAAATTCAGAGAAAGAAACACACTACAGACTGGAATTGAAAAAGAAAAAATTAAAGACTTACCGACAAGGGCTGAGGAAATAAATGCCAGAGCAGGTGTTATTGGAATCTGACGACCACAATGAACGGGGCAGACAGTAAATGCTTCATCGGAGATGATGAACGGAGCACGGTAATAGAGCTTTAAACGGATGAAAAATGGAGGATTGGGAACTCTAGAGAGAGAAAATCTAAACAAAGAGAAAATATGAGAATGAGAAGTGAAGAGGCAAAGAGAGAGAAAGATGAGTTTTGTGAAAAATTGAAAGGCGCAAAATTGTAATGAAATGCCTTGGACGACGTGCCTGTCAGGCAGCGCGGGTAGAAATGACGCAGTATGCTAGTACGTGTCAAGTACGAACCAATGGGGAAAGGACACGTAGAGGAAACGATTGAAAAGACTATGCATGACAGCTCATACGTAGTTAGAACTCTTGAAATTCTTAAAATAACGAGGCCATAACCTCGGCCAGAGGAGCGATCTCGGTTGAGATGCTTAAAGAACTAGATTCTTGGCTCTTGGTCCTCGGAAAAGTGGACAGTTGAGTCCTGGCTATATGAAGCCGACGAGTCACGATCTCGGTTAAAGAGAAAAATGAATTTTTAGCCGACATGAAGTGTGGACAAACAATGTAGGTTTCATCACCTCAGGTTGCCGAGGTAATAGAACCTAGGGGCGGTTGTGAGGAAGTATTTTGTGAATGACAGCACGTGGCTAAGGTGATGCCAAAGTATAAGCTGAGGTGCCACGTGTCCTGGTTACGTTGCCAAGATGATCTCGGCTAGGCCAAGGTTATCTCCGGGGAGACCGGAATCCGAGATAAGCAGATAAGGGACAAGAGTCCTAGAACAAAGAAGGATCTCAATATGAATAAAGATAAGGCTCAAGAAGAGTTTATCTCTATCTAGATGAGGGTCCAGGATGAGCATTAAGCCTGAGTCTATTGAAGTAAGGCTTCTAAAGGGATCAGGTCACTGTCGGTTATAAAAGCAGGGCACCCCCATGGGTCTCAGGTATGTGTGATATACTGTGAGCAATGAATTGTGAGTTAAATACTTGAATTGATATCTTTGAGAGAATACTGACTTAATCGTCGGAGTATCCCTAGGTGGACGAACCACCGTCGGATTTTCATCTTCTTGTGTAAGTTGTTGGGCTTAATCTATTCTACCGATGCTCTCCAACTGAGTTCCCTGTTTGGTTATGTGGTCAAAAATCAACACCCACAGTAATATACAAAATAAAAGACATAAATAAGAATATGATAAGACAATTTACAAATAACACTTTAGATGAACATATGGAGGATTTTTAGAGCTTACTAACGAAAGTTTCTACTTTACTTATATATATGATATATAAAAAATTATAGAATAAATTACACTCATCTCCCTTCAGATTTAAAAAAAAAAATTAAAAAATACAGTTAACCCCATACTTTTAACATAATTACATTAGTCTTTTTTGAGGTTTTAATTTATATAACAATTAGGTCATTTTTCATCAATATATAATTTATTAGTCGTACAAATGAAAAAATGACATCGGCATCTCTTTTATACTAAATTGTATATTAGTGTGTACCCACCATTTGCATTGTTTTAAGCCATTTTAGCTTTACTAAAAGACAAGTCAGTATAATTATGTCAAAAGCATAAGGCTATCTGTATTTTCTTAATTTACCCAAAAATTATAGGGTAATTCTATTTACACCATCATTTTATCTATTTATAATCTCAATTTTTTTCATTCTTTTACTACAATCATACCCTTATCTAAAATGACCAAAACATCCTCAAAACCCTAACCCTAATTTCTCAATTCACCCCTACTTCATCCCCATGTCCACAAACCACCACCACTACCTCTGTCGCTAGTGACACTATCCATTATCGCTGGTGCCACTCCCAATCCCCTTTTTGCCCCACCCTCATTCCCACTCCCACTCCTCATCTTTATCTTGTTCTTTATCTTCTTCTCTAAAACTCTAGTCCTCTCTCACTCTCTTTCTATGTCTTTCTAGTTCACAGTGAAGGTAGCTAGGTCATGCAATGGAGGCAACTGGATTGCGATGGAGGGTTGCAAGGCGAAAGAGGGTGGTTCACGGTGGTCACAGTGGAAGGGATGAGTCGAGGATGGTTGCAGCTGTGAGAGAGACTAAAATGTTAGTCGGAGACAAGGATCAGAGGTTGTGATGGTCGGAGATGGAGAGGACCGTGGCTGGTTTGTAGAGAAAAAGCAACAGTTGGAAGGGGAAGGCAATGGTAAAAGGTGGTCACAAGAAGAGGGGGCCCGCCAGTGGAATGAGGGACTGTGGTTTGGTGGTTGGCTTTGACGGCAATGGTTGTCACTAGAGGTGCCGACAGTGGCTACTGAAGTTAGGAGTTAGATTTAGGGTTTGAAAAGAGGGAGTAAAGAAGATAAGGGCAAGCTAGGTATTATGACAAGTGTAAAGAGGAAAAAAAAATCTGAATTTTTGATTGTGGTGTAATTAGAAATTAGGTGTAATGAGACAAAATTATCATGCAAGTAAAATTACCCAAAATTATATCAAAATGAATAATTATAATTCAACTACACTTATCTAAAACCATAACAACCAGCATAAGAAAGAGTTCATAATAAAATAAATAAACTCACTACAACTACGAACTTCATATTGAGAGACAAAAATAATATAAAAAAAAATTAGGCTAGCTTTCCATCCATGTTTTGTCACAAAAAAAAAAAAATTGTAAAGTTGTTTTCAAACAAAGACTTAGCAATATAAAATTAGCGTCCATTTAGTAACATTTGTGTTAACAACAGTTGTTCTCTCTAAGAAATCCTAGTCTCTCTCTCTCAAATCCTAGTTGCTTTCTTTTTCTTTGCTCTCGAGGGGGAAGAGGTGGTGCTTTTAACCTTTCTTTTTCCTCTATTTCTTTTCTTGTGGTTTCTGTCACAATGCTAGCCACTACCGTTCCTCTTGCCTCCATCATCAACTTGCCACCAAAGAAGCATTTCAGATCTAGACTCAGATCTAATTCATAACTAAGATCTGATCCTATTAAATGTGTTGTTATATGTTAGGCGACCACCTCAGATCCAAAATATTTTATTTTGTAATGTAGAGGCGAAGATTAAGGTACCACAGCTACTAGTTACGATGATGAACGGATCGTGAAGGTAATTGGTATTATTTGTTTGGTGGTGATCATTTTATTGTCTTATTTTTTTGTTTGTTTTTTATTATTATTTTTTTGCAATAAAATCTCTCTATGTATCTCCTTTCATGAAAAGTTTCTCCTCCCTGTGTGAAGGTTTGTTTTTCTCCCTATGTGGAGACTCGTATTCTTCTTACGTGGAGGTTCTCTTTATCCCTTTTGGCATTTATTTTGTACTCCAATATAGTTTATGATATACCATATATTAAGTATTGTGCTTTTCCATGTTAAAAAAAAAATTGTTAACAACAGGCATCTATTTATTGTTATAAAAAATCTGGAATTATAAATAAGAAATCGTTTTAGTGTCTATTTTTATTTATAAAAAAAATATGGATAATTTATAAAATTTATTAAATTTTTATAAGAACGAAATTTTAATTATTTCAACCCCTCGATATCAATATCATTATTGACTTGTGATATTACTAATTAATAATAAAACAACATATTAACAGGTGAATCTCACTAGTCAAATGTATTAATAATTCAATAACTTTCAATAATTGTGCATTTTGGAGTTATATGTCTATAAGGTCATGTTTGATTGGGGGTTTGGGAGGGTGGATTGGATTAGCAATCCGTGGGACCCACCAAACCCTTGTTTGGATGCAACAAAATGTCGTAGGATTAGTAGTGTAGGGGGCTTAGTAATCCCCCTCTGTAGTGGGATTAACTTTGGTGAATTTTAAGTAGGATTAGGAAAATAGTAAGAGGATTGTGTCTATATTATTTTTTTTAAAAAAAATTAATTTTTTTTTTAATTACCAAGTGCACCTATTTGTTTTAATATTTGTTTTAATTTTTTTTTTAATATAGGAAAATTTTATTTATTTATTTTATATAAAAATAATTTAACAATCCAATTACTTATCATCTCCCACACTATCATCAAAACAAACATACTTTTACTTAATCCCCTCACTAACAATCCACACATTAATAATCTCTTCACTAACAATCCTCTCACTAATAATCTCATCCAACTTAATCCGCCAAACAAACATGGCCAAGAGAATTCTCCCAAATTTAAATTCGATCTTGAGGGTTCCATAGTCCCATTATGAGTCATGTTTTAATGATTTAGACCGTTCATTTTATAAGGCATTTCATGTATATCATCGATACATCAGATCAACCTACTTTTTTTCATAGATGCATTGGATTGACCTAATTTATATTAGCGTAAATTTTTTGATAAATGTATACAAGGAGGGTCTTACAAAATGAACGGTTTGAATTTCGAAACAAGATCCGTAAGGCACCCACAAGCCAAAGAACTTGAGAGAAGCTCAACCCATATGACAAATGTTTTGAAATTATCCAAATTTTCATAATATTTTATAATTTTCTCATAATTTTTATTATTATTATTATTATTATTATTATTATTATTATTATTATTTCGCCAGTATAAAATTTCTAAAAAAAAAATTAGATTATTAGCTTTTAGACAAGAATAAAAATTCAATGTAACGGTCATATGGATTATATGGTATCACCAATAAAAAAAAAAAAAAAGTTACATTATGTGGAGGGTCAACTCAACAACTGCCTAGTCATATATACATGGAAAGTAAAATATAAGAAATAATTAAACAGTGATACTAATGATATGGTGTCGCTGTTATATTAATTTTTTTTATCCTATGACGGGTTGGGTGAATTGGGTTAAACTCCCCTCCATACCTTAATCTCTCCATACCTCTCCATATCTCCCTTATAGGCTCCAATGCAGGCTCGCACCAATGATCCAAACCGTCTATCTCGTAAGTTTCGTAATCAAAGTCATTCATGCAAAAAATAAATTCCACCGAAAAATTATAAATACAGGAACAAAAATTATTTTATTTTATAAAATGGGGGAGCTATTGGTGAATTTTAACCACACACTGAATTTCCCAAATTTTATGTCGTACAAAAACTAACCATTATATGGAAGTTTCGCAGAGGTTCATATCTTGGAAAAAAAAGTTATGTATGCAATGAGAAGAGTCACAATTCCACACAAATTTTCTATCTCCACATGAGAGTGAAAGATGACAAAACGTGGAAGTTTTTTTTTTAGTATTGCAGCAGAGACTAAAAATGACCTCAATTTCCAAGTCTTTGTGTGTGTGGAAGCTCTACACAAGAAGAATCAAATTTTGTGTTCACATGCTTTATGGAATTTGAAAATATAACCCCAAGAAAACCCACACCATATTGAATAGTATCTTCTGCACTGTGTTATTCTTTGTGGGAATAGAAGAGAAACAACAATGAATAGGTCCTCAGGGATGCATGGCTTTGGAAGTGAGGCCTCCTCACCTAAACAGAGAGGTAACTAATCTTTTCACTTTTCAGTAACCTATTTGTGGCCTCTCTTGTATGTGAATGTTTGATTGTGTTTTTGTTTTCCTTCTTTTCATCTTTCTTTTCTTTTCTTTTTTTCTGCTGTTGAAGTAAGGTATTTTTGTTATTTCTGCACTTGTTACATTATCCTAATTTTTATGTATGTGTTTGATTTATAATTCTTGTGTGTTTGTTTGTTTGTTTTAAAGGATCGTGGTTAGGTGTTACGAATTCCTAACATGTTATGTTTTCGAAACAAAACAACAAAAAATTATAAACTTTTCATTTTTGTTTAATTTTTGTGCTGTTTCAGAAACTCAAAACAATTTTTTGACGTTTCTTCTAGTGAGTTGTTTTTAGAAAAAAGAATTATGAGTACTATTTTAAAAAATATTTTGTCAAATGTAAATAGAAAACAAAAACACAACCAAATTCACTTATTGGGTTCTGTTTTGTTTTGGTTTATGGAGTTGCCCATATAGAATATTCTAGTGCAGTGCTGGATTTTGATACTTAACTATATTGAGTTTTTGACTGATAGGTCATGTTAAGTTTGATCTGTTTAAATAAACCCCAAGTCTTGATTCCTTTCCATATGTAATTTCTTGAGATTTATGCCCACTCTTGTTAATTCCACTGAATTTGCTTAGTGTAGGTTGATGATTCCGTATAAAATTCTTGGGTTACTTTCATAGTGCTCAACAACTGTTTATGTTTTAGATCTATACAAAAACTTGGATATCTGATTTTCCTTACTGGATTTCTTCTATATCCCCTTCTCAAATTCATATTTATGACTTTGCAATTCTTGAATTTTCCCCGTTTTTTGTTTTTTACTTTCTTTGTTTTTTGTGCTTTTACATAGGGGAGAAAGAGAAATGATGCCGTGGAAAACGGTCTTCAATCAGACCTTGAGCATGGAGATGCAGTACCGGTAATGGCAGTTTCTGTTAGACCTTGCAATTTCAAATCTTTGATATAATATTTATTTCCCTGGGTATTATATATCTAAGTTGCTAACTTTCTTGGAAAATTCAGGCTGCAAATGTCGGGTTTGGTAGAGTACTAGCACTTGTAAGTGGAAATTACCCGGTTTGTTACTGTTTGAAATACATGAAGTTATTAATATCTCATTACTTGGCAGGCAAAGCCTGATACAGGAAAATTGATTCTCGCTACGGTTGCTCTGTTGATCGCATCCACGTCAAGTATATTGATTGTATGAAATTTTTCTATTAGTATGCACGAGCTTGTATTTGATAGTGTAGTTAAACACGATATCCAATTTAGAGACGCGGTATTGATTTTTTATTTTATTTTTTTAACTTGGAAATGTTCATGCTGCAGCCGAAATTTGGTGGGAAAGTAATTGACATTGTGTCAAGAGATATCCGAACACCTCAACAGAAAGATGAAGCATGGGACGAAGTCAAGAACATCATACTATATATCTTTCTGATTGTCATAGTCGCGTATGACCATTTCTAAATTTCTTGCCATGAATATCAGTAATATTCCGAGTCACGTACAATTGTCATTTCAGGGGCTTATTTATCCTATTCTGCTTTGTAGGTCGATTTGCACAGCACTTCAGGCATGGTTGTTTTCTTCTGCTAGCGAAAGGGTTGTTGCACGGTTGAGAAATAACTTGTTCAGTGATCTTCACAAGTTCCATGATTGTTTTTTTCCCCGTATCTATTAAATTCCATTTGTTGCTAAGAGAATGACATTTCTTTTTCCTTCTCTACATATGCTTGGCAATTTAATGGCATTATGAATTTTATGACACTTTCGATGGAAAGGTTTTTCACAGCAACTGATAATTTTGTAGGAAATAGCCTTCTTTGACATTACCCGAACCGGGGAACTCCTAAGTAGGCTATCTGACGACACACAGATCATAAAAAATGCAGCAACTACCAATCTCTCCGAGGCCCTAAGGAGTCTTTCTACTTCAGTGATCGGTCTTGCATTCATGTTTGCAACATCATGGAAATTAACATGTAATTGCTCTATAATTTACAACCAAACCGTGAACTATATTCATATATCATCCTCATTGTAATGTGCTCATTTTATTTCTTGTTTGATTTTTTGTCTTCAGTATTATCTTTGGTTATTGTTCCGGCCATCTTTATTGCTATCCGCCATTTTGGTCGCTTTCTTCGTGAACTATCTCACAAGACTCAATCCGCTGCTGCTGTTGCTGCCTCAATTGCTGAGGTTTGTTGGTGACAACAGAAATTTTAGTTTTCTATGTTGAAACTTGAATATCTCGAATTTAAAATTGTTGTTGTTAAACCTTACAATCCCTCACCCACTAAACCAATTTGATGGTGTGATGGGAGGTTGGGAATATGTCTTCTTTATATTGGTTTCATTGCTCATGAATATCAACCTTAACCAAAAAAAAAAATCTAGGGTTTCAAAATGAGGAAAGAGAAGAATTCTCTTAGATATAGTTAGATAAAGGAAAAGAGATTCAAGTGTGCTTATGTGGGACAACTGCAAAGGCATTTGTTAGATATATGCCAGTTGTGGAGTATACAAGTTGTAAATTGACTAAACTACACATTAATAATGTTATAAACACTTTGAAATATTCCCCAAAAAGCCCATGTTGTACGGTAAGTTTTCATTATTACTTAGTGTTAGGTTTTATTCTTGGCAATTCCGTTTGACAAAACTCCTTTCAGTTGTACTTGTATTCATACTTTTTATTTTAGTGAAATTATGAGTTTTTAGATACGAATCTGTGGGAGCCGAATATATTGACAAAGGCAGAAAGCACGCGCAATACAAGACTGATAATAACCGGTTGTATCCGGCGAGAATAGGGGTGCCGAATATATTATTTGGGCCGAATAAGTGTGTAGTATTGGAACCGGATAATGTAAAGGACAATGATCAAAAAGTAGGCCCTGGCCCCGAGGATCGAGAGAAACAGGTATAAATACAGGAACAACATATTTAGTAGGTATGTAAGAATCACTCCACTTAGACAAGAAGCTACCTTGAGTGTCTGAACTAACTTGTCCGTCGGAGTGCTAATTCCGGCACCCCCGACCGGAGTGTTTCCATCTTTTCAGGTGACTAGCTGAGGATCACCAGCGTCTCCCAGGATCTGAAGAGTATTTCCAAACCACTTCTCCACATTTGGCGCCGTCTGTGGGAATACTCAAATACATCCATGGCAGGCGTGACTGAAGATCCTCCGGTAGCCATTGACGAGACCGCACAGGGAGATGACCTTACTCCAGCAAATATGCTCGGAAAAGAAAATATCGCTGCAAGACGCGCCTTGAACTTCGATTCACCAACGACTTCAGTGCAAGAGACAATGCAGGCGATCATGGAACAAGCGAAGCAGAACGAACAAAGGCTGGAGAACATGATCGCTAAAAATGAACGTCTCCATCAAGATTTGGCCCTCGAAGTCGCAAAATCGAAAGAAACCATGCGCCAAGATCCCGAACGACCTCCGAGAGCCGGTGGAGAACGACCACGAGCCCAACCAAAGGATACCAATAGCGACTCCAACTCATTATCCACGGAGCTCACCAAGAAGGGATGATCCGAAACTTCCAGCTCCTCCGAAAAGAGTCTACATACGAGGAACAAGCGCAGGCGGAGCAGTTCAGACGAAGAAGACCAGCACGATCCTTTTGTCCGACGGATTGCAAGGGCGGCCCTGCCCAAGAAGTTCAAAGCTCCATCATTCACTCTTTACGATGGCAAATCAGACCCCACTGATCATATCCGTCATTACAAGCAGGCCATGACATTGCATGCAGACAACGAAGCTCTCATGTGCCGAATATTCCCCAGCAGCCTGGGGCCATTAGCTGTCAAGTGGTATTACAAGCTGGAGCCGGCCTCCATCAAAAGCTTCCATCAATTACAGAAGTCCTTCAGGGCCAGATTCATCACCAACGAGGTACAGCCGAAGCAGGCCGACTCCCTCTGGGCTATGCAGATTCAGTCAGGAGAAACGCTCAGAGCATATTCGGCGTGCTATTGGGAGTGCTTCAACCTCGTCGACGACACTTGCAATGACTCCATGGCCATCATCGCCTTCAAAATGGGACTACATCTTGATAGTCCTCTTCGCAGTTCCCTGACCAGAAGACCCCCCAAAACAGTCTGGGCATTGATGAAAAAAATTGAGGAGTATTGCAAAGTGGAAGTTGATGCCTTGAGAATAAAAGTCGGCCAAATGTCCAATAAAACGGCCCTCCCTGAAATTGCTCAACCAATAAGCTCCGTGCCACCTCCTAGCCCAGAACCTCGGCAACGCGCTAGACGAGACAAAAGGCGGGATACTCGCCGAACAAGTGATCAATGTCCCCACCGGACGAATGAGCAACTGCAAGTCGACAGCAGACGCTCGAGGCGTGCCGACAAAAAGTACACAGAGTTGTCAGAACCAATCGCTGCAATAATGACCAAAGTCCAACACCTTCCATTCTTCAAATGGCCGTCAAAGATGGTTGGGCCGCCCGACACGCGAAGAAGGGATAGGCGGTGCGAATATCACAAAGATCACGGCCACAAAACAGAGAGCTGCTACGCATTAAAAGATCACCTAGAAGAACTGGTGCAAGACGGCCGACTGCAACAGTATGTGAGAAAGGGAAAGCCAACCAAGGCACTAGCCTTGAGGTAGGACTCTCCTCCACTTGGCGTAATCCATGTGATCTACAGCCTGCCTACACCCCCAACCGTGCACACAATTGAATCGCATCCAATCCCCCAAGAGCAACGTATTCCGACTGAATGGCCCAAATAAGCTCCGACAATTACTTTCAATGACTCCGACCTTAGTGGCACAACAGCTTCCCACACTGATCCGTTGGTCATTAGCTTACGCATAAACCGGTTCACCATTGAACGAATTCTCATAGACCCGGGGAGTACTTCAGAGGTCATGTATTACCAAACTTTCGTCAAACTCGGCCTCAACGAGTCAGATCTGTCTCCGGCGCCTCATCCATTATTCGGCTTTAATATGAATCCCGAATACCCGTTAGGAAAGATCATACTACCTGTCCAAGCGGGCTCCAGAACGGTCGAAGTAGAATTCCTGGTCGTAAAGCTCCCTTCGCCGTATAATGTCATCATGGGGTGAACCTGGATACATATTATGAAGGTCGTTCCAAGCACTTATCATCAGCTCCTGCGCTTCCCGACAGCCCATGGCATTGAAGAGATTCTTGGCTCCCCCCAATTAGCACAAGTAGCAATTTTATGAAAACCCTATCACTAACCCGATCTGTGGGCTTTGATACTTGTGTATATTTCACTTCTGCAATGCAAACCATCTTTCTTTGTCGTTCAATTTATTTCACAAACCCCATTGTGACGCTCATTATGACGACGATTCGAAGCCCCCCTTGGTGCATGTTACCTTAGGGCCGATTAAGTCTCCGGATTCGGAGCGCCCTTCGTGGATATCATGATTGGCCACATTAAGTCTCCGGATTCGGAGCCCCCTTAGGTGCATGTCACCTTAGGGCTGATCAAGTCTTCAGATTCGGAGCGCCCTTCGTGGATATCACGATTGGCCACATTAAGTCTCCGGATTCGGAGCCCCTTTTGGTGCATGTCACCTTAGGGCCGATCAAGTCTCCGGATTCGGAGCGCCCTTCGTGGATATCACGATTGGCCACATTAAGTCTCCGAATTCAGAGCCCCCTTTGGTGCATGTCACCTTAGGGCCGATCAAGTCTCCGAATTCGGAGCGCCCTTCGTGGATATCACGATTGGCCACATTAAGTGTTCGGATTCGGAGCCCCCTTAGGTGCATGTCACCTTAGGGCCGATTAAGTCTCCGGATTCGGAGCGCCCTTCGTGGATATCATGATTGGCCACATTAAGTCTCCGGATTCGGAGCGCCCTTCGTGGATATCACGATTGCCCACATTAAGTCTCCGGATTCGGAGCACCCCCTTGGTGCATGTCACCTTAGGGCCGATTAAGTCTCCGGATTCGGAGCCCCCCCTTGGTGCATGTCACCTTAGGGCCGATTAAGTCTCCGGATTCGGAGTCCCCCTTTGGTGCATGTCACCTTAGGGCCGATTAAGTCTCCGGATTCAGAGCGCCCTTCGTAGATATCACGATTGGCCACATTAAGTCTCCGGATTCGGAGCCCCCCCTTGGTGCATGTCACCTTAGGGCCGATTAAGTCTCCGGATTCGAAGCGCCCTTCGTGGATATCACGATTGGCCACATTAAGTCTCCGGATTCAGAGCCCCCCTTAGGTGCATGTCACCTTAGGGCCGATTAAGCCTAGGTGCTTCACTAAGCATATTAAAAATCGATTAAGTCTCCGGATTTGGAGCCCCTTAGGTGCATGTCACCTTAGGACCGATTAAGCCTAGGTGCTTCACTAAGCATATTAAAAATTCAGAACAAGACGCAAATAAGGTCCTTAACTGAGCATATCAAAAATTCAGAGTAAGACCCAAATGTGTGAAATAAAGCTTTTTATTCGATCAAACAGTTGTTACATAAACGCAACTCACATCTGAGCGTTACAATTTTTATTTAATCAGACAGTTGTTACATAAACGCAACTTGCATTTGAGCATTACAATACCCATGTCCGATCTCAAAAGCTAAAAATGGGAGAAGACGCATTGGTAAAACGGCAGCGCCGAATCAACTCCCGTCACCCGGAAGTCCTCCGCGGTTTGCAATGCCTTGAGCCAACTGTGCCCAAGTCCTTCCCTGATACCATTGACAATGTCAAGGCAAAGATCCAGGACAAGGAGGGATAAACCCAACGGTCGTTGCCTTTCCTTTCGGGGTGATCTGCTCCGACGACTTGAAGATTCATGCCAACCTTTGGATGCCCTACTTCCCATACGGATGGATCCTCTCCCGCGATCCATGGCAACACCAAGTTCGGCTGAACTCCAGCCTCTAACTAACATTCTCGCTTATCTCACCTCACATAAGCGATTGTTTATCTGCGCAAAGCGCCCACTCCTTTTATTTTCAATACTGGCAGCGATCTCGAGGCCCCAATCCCGAGGTGATTTCGCTAACACTAAATTCCATGAGAAAAACGTCGGTTGACATTCGCCACGGCGTAGTTACCCAAACGACTTTTTGAAGCACGTGCACTGGCCAAAAATTTAGGCCCCCAGCCGAGCTGAATTTGCCAAAGCCACTCTACCCACTAGCTTTCGGCTTCTTCAGGTTACAATAGCCTGTCAGGATTAAACGGCTATCAAGTATGGATTGACCCTGCCGGTCAACGCTTATATATTCATTCAAACACAATAAAACGAAACACATATATGCCGAATACGAACTGCAGTAAAATATTTGTAACAGAACATTTTTTATTCAACAAAACAAGAAATAAATTACATAGTTTTGATCGTGATCTGCGTTCCAGCCTTACAATAAATATAATTATACGGCGTCACCCTCATCATCACTCTTTTCGACTTCAAAAGCAGAAAACGGAAAATATTCACTGCGGTAGAGTGGTGATGCCGAATCAATGCCTGCCGCTCAAAGAGCTTCTGCGGCTTGAGATGCCTTGATCCAACCGTGCCTAAATCCACGATTCTCACATCGGCAAACTTCTTCAGCAAGTTTTTCCTTGGTCTTTTCGATTCCAACTTTTCGGCCTTCATGGAAACCTTTCTCATAGGCCCTTCCCTTCGCGTTTTCCATTGTGAACATACTCGCCGTCTCACGATCGGCAAGCGCGGAATTGATGAGCCGACTGGTAACCCTCTCTTCCACGATAAGGTTTCCCTGCCCGGCGGGTTGTGCCTGGGCCGCCTTGGTCTTCCTCAACTCGCGCGCAGCCGCCTCCGCGCGGGCCTCCAAACTTCGAATACGTTCATCCTTCTTCTCCATTTCTCGGCGGGCAGCGCGCAACCGCATGCCGATTTCATAGGCTGTGTACAGCCCCTTCACCGCCCCGTGAACGCCTTCGCGAAACACTTCGTAGTCCTGGTAATCTACCATCGCTTGCTGAACCTCAAGCGGGAAAATTTGCCGAGCAAACTCGACCGCTACATTTGGGTCTCGAACGATCAAGTCCGCCTCCGTCATGGGTCTATTCCCCACGAACACCGCGAAGCTTAATGGGCGCGGATTCGCCTCAGGTCCCCTCTCGACTCGAGGTTGAGAAGTTCTGCCCTGCGACTGCTTATCCCGTCTGGGCGACCTGCTTCGACGTCTGTAGACACCCCATTTTTGACCGTCCTCAAGACTTGGACGTCACCGCTGGAACACTCGGTGATTATCCATGTTCGTGTTCGTTTGGAGTTCCCGGAGTTCTCGGCTACGCGCCTTGCCTCAGGATCTCCGAACTTGACCGTTTTGTGTCTGGTTTTACACCAAACACTTGTGCTTTGCCTTGAAGGGGCAGGGAATGCCTTGTGAGGTATCCCCACACACCACCGGCAGTGGCTAGAGGCCACCGGCTAGATGGTGTTGTCATCGGCACTATATTGTGCCGGTCGGCACTCTTTTGTGCCGGTCGGCAGTCAATTTTGGCAAAATGACCATTTTGCCCTGCCGACTACTTTACAGCTGTTTTTGGAGATATTTTCAGACAGCTTTATAGCATTTGTTTCCCCTCCATACACGTGTATGGAGGGATGAGCCCTTTGGTTAGCTTAACTTGTAAGTTTTGTTGCCTATAAGAGAAGGCTCCCTTCTCTTGGCTCAAGGTTGGAAGAGGTTTTGTTTTTTAGACATTTTAGACAGAGAAGAAGCTCTGGTTTTAGGTTAGAAGTTTTGTATCTATCCTATCTCTCTTCCTCCCTCTTATTTTGTACACTAGGTGTTTGTGACTTACTATTGCTCATCAACACCTAGTGTTTCACCTTCCTTTGGTTACTGAGGTTCTAAGGGCTGGTTCTTGGAGTTTTTGACTGGTTTGGAGCTCAAGGAGGCAACAAAACCACCATTGTTGAAGAAAGGCTTCAAGGGTAAGAAACTAGTCTTTTATTCCCCATTCTTGCACTCCATTTTTACATAGCTTAGAACTGTTTTTGTGCTTGGTGATCAACATATAAAAGTTCTGTTTTTTGGTCTTCTTTATTGTTGGTTAAGAGTGTTTTGTGCTTTGGGAGGGTTTGACCACCCTTAGGCCTTGAAAAGGCCTCATTTTGTGCTATTTTGTGAGAGCTCCGGGATTTTGGTGTTGGGGTCTCTTCACCACTGAAATCTTGAGGGATTTCAGTGGTGAAGATGATGCTTTGAAGTCCCAAGAAGGAGAGGGCCACCCCCTCTCCTTGATGTCCTTGAAAAGGGCAAGTTTTGCCTCTTGAGGGAGCATTGTGCTTGAGTGTGTGTTGAGCATGTGTGGACTGTTATTCATGCTTAGGATATCATGATTTAACATTGCTATGTGTTGGTTTTGGTCCCTTATGCATGCTTAGCATAGTTGCCATGTAATGCCACTTTGATGCCTTAATATGCTTTAGGATGTAAGCCCTTGTTCAAGCATGTTTTGGCCTTGACTTTGTGAAGATTTTGTGCTTATCTTGACATGTTTTAGGTCTGTCCATAAGTGTTTGGGTTGGTCTTGGCACGCTTGGTATAGCCTCTTTGCATTTTAGGCTTGTTAGCCTTGAGCATGAATATGTAGCATGCCTTGTTTGCATCATTTCAATGGTTTGAGACCATTCGCCATGTTATTTCAGTCCATTTAATACGCTCATATGTTTGCCTTGCATGCCTCTTTGAAACTTTGAAAGTGCATGTTGTGTGCTTCATGTTTTGGCCTTTGTATGTGCCTTTATGTTTGGACCATTTAGATGCCATCTAGGTGTTCCTTGGGCGTTGTTTAGGTCTGCCCTTGACCTGTTTTGAGTCCCCTTGGCCTTGTGAGGCTTGGTGGGTTTGACCTTGGTTTAAGCCCCTTGGCTTGCCTTAAGTGCTTGGACCTTTAATTGCATGTTTAGCTTGCTTTGTTGCTTGGTTTGGCACCATGTTAAGCATGAATTTCAGAGCTTTATATTGCATGCTAGTTGTCCACACTTAGCCTCTTTTAAGTGCGCTTGAAAGTTGCTTGCTTAATACTTAGGCTTGTGCCTTGACATGTGCATGTATGTATGTGTGTTTGGTCTCATTTCCTTTGCATTTTGGCCATTGTTTTAGGCCTATTTAGAGTCGCCTAGATCATGTTTAAAGCCATCATTTGTTTGGTTTGTTTTGCCTCATGTTTGCTTGCATGCTTACATAAGTGTCTTGCCATGATCACGTTGCATATTAGCTAACATGACTAGGTTGCATTGCACCTTGCATACATGTCTTGTTCCTTGACTTGGTGATAGGAATTGGGCCTTGTTTTGTTTGTTTGGTTTGCATGCATTTGACATAAAAGTTGCATACTTGGTTCTTTGGGCCATCATGCATGGGAATGCGTGATTGGTGGCCCGAGAATCGAGGCACGTGTCCCTTTGAGTCACAAATATGATAAGGGGCATGATTGGTGCACAAATTGCTTGAATTGCATTGCCATGCAAGTTTTTGCCCTCTGCTGCTGTGAGTTGCAGGTTCTGCAGACATTCAGTGCCGGCCGGCAGTATTTAGTGCCGACCGGCAGTCTACTTATGGCCGATGGATGAATTCAGTGCCGGTGGCCACATACTTCAGCCGGTGGTGTTTCCCCTCAGCCGGTGGTGATCCCCATGATTCAAGGAAGCAGTCCTGAGACTTTGGCAGTCCTCAGAGGAGGGAAGCAGGGAAAACAGAGGCAGACTTTGCATGGTAACGCGATTCCAAGCAAGTCCTGAACACGCGCCGCATCCGGCCCTCTCCCCAAGGGGTTTACTGCTTTAATTAGATTAATTAATCTGCTTAATTAATTTAATGGATTTGTAATTTAATTAGCTTGCGTAGTTAATTATTTGTATTATTCTTTCGATCCCTCCGAGCGAGGGCAAATTTGTAATAAGTGTGGGTGAGTGTGTGTATGTCTTCCAACCCCCACTTCTTTCTTCCCTTTTATTTACCTGCTTATGATGGTAGATTAGGGCATGTTTATTTTTAGCATACCTTATGCAACGCATGTGTGCATCCATGCATTTGTCCAAACATGCACCGGGCTCGGTACATCATACCAACTGCATCGTATTTTCAATTCCAACTTGAATACGTGCATCAAAAATAAAGTGCACTTCACATGTCATTTTTAGGGTTAGCCGAGCCTATCCTAATTACATGCTGTATGTGTTGCATTAGTCACTTAACATGAACTAGGGCATGCATGTTTGCTAACTAGTTTATTGTTTTGGCACGGAGTACGATGTAAGTTTTTATGCTTTAGCATACCACATGTGTGTGAATGTCGCCATGACAGTATGCTTACCATGCGGCTAAGTGCTTATGTGAGTTAAACTGTTTGAATGCCTGTGGGTGGAGGTTGGGTTGCTTGAGTTGGAAAACTCGTTGAAATCCGTGTTTTAGCCTACTTGCAAGTAGCAAATTCTAAAGCGCTTTTCAAAACAAACGGATATGCAATGCTTGTTTCCAAATTAGGCAATCTAGTCTATACTTGTTTGCTGCGCGCATAACATAGTAAATTCTAGGCTAATAACCGGAATAAGAACACGTAACGTTTTTCAAAACTGGATATCACGGTTAGTAGAGGCCGGTCTTCGGACCGGGCGAAAGGGGGTGCTCATAGCTGACCTTCCCCGATCGTACCCAAGCTCCCGAGCCAAGACATTTGGTGATGACGGACGCGTGGCCTTCGGCACCGAGTCAGGGTTTCCTAAATTTCCCATTTTAAAAATATTTAGGTGGCGACTCTGTAATCTGGCAAAGCAGTCCATGTTTGGCACTTCTTTTCAAAAATCTGTTTTTCTCAAAAACGATTTGCCAGAGTTGGACTCTTTGGTTCAGATTTAGAACCGCAACAAAACAAAAAGGAGAGTCCGAGCTGTAGCGAGGTCCCCCGCGGGCGCTGTTACAGTTTCTGGCGACTCCGCTGGGGAAGTTTAGAGAGCTTGACTCGAACTCGTGATATCCTGTTTTGACTACACTTATGTGTTTCTTTACATTGCATGTGCATTGGTGCGCCTAGGACACTGTGTTGGCCATCTGCTATTCCTGAGCGGTTTGCCGGAGGCTTGTCTTGTCAAGGCATGACCATAAGGCTGACCGGTTGCGGGCTCTGCCAGTATGGGAACACAAACCCCGGTTTTACCGGGGCACCCTTTTTGACCATTCGACCTAGTGCATATCGAAATCTATAGTGACCATTCCAAACTAGGACAGGTTGCTTACCCGATATAGGTTGTTCGAAACCGCTGTGTGCGTAGTAAAACCGTAGCTCCTGACAAAATAGGATAGGGAAACCCTACCCCAGCATAGGGGTGTATTGGCTCTCATTTATCTGCTATGTGCTTTTAGAGTGTATCTCTGCAGGACACGCACATATCAGTTTGCAAGTTTGGGTATCCGGCCTGAGGGCATTGGTATCAGCATTGTTGAGAATCAGTTGTGTCTGCGGGTATCAGTTCAGTTTCGAATAGTGATTCTGGGGAACAGTGGTAGAGCACAGTTGTCCGGCTACATCCGTGCTTGATCTGTCTGGGGCTGAAATACTACTTGTTTTCCGTTTCAGTTCAGAGATTCAGAGGGTCGATCCAGAACAGCTAGTGTCTTCTCCTTGCTGCGGCAGGACTTAGCATGACGCAGAATTCAGAAGAAATCGTGGTCATGACGGCCACGTCGGATCCAGGAATCACCCTACACGATGAGACTACTGTTGATATGCCGCATCCACCTAGGTCGCCGGCTGCACAACCAGTTTGGGCCCCTCAGCTATATCAGGCTCGCGAGCCCACTACATTTGAACTAATGGGGATGATAGGTGATCTTCAAAGGTCCGTGACGGATCTCGCCTATGGGATGTCTGTTTCGCCGCCAGTCGCACCATATACCGAGAGCTTTGTACCCCAGGAGCCCCCGCTATTGGGACGAATTGTAATTGAACTCAGCCAACCGGAGATGGCCTCCAGCTATGGCAACGACGCATCAAACCAAGTTCTAAATCAGGCCGAGGCCAGAGATAAAGGCAAGATGAAGGCAGATGCCGATCCTATCAAACAACTGCTGTGGGCAGTAGAGGCTTTGAGAGCCGAGGGAATGAACAAGCAACAGATATCCGCAGTTATGTCAAAAGCTGTGGAGGATGCTTTCCCCGCTCCGCCTGAGGGCAATTCCAGTCAATCAGAGAATCGGGAGAGGCCCCGTCATGCCAAAATAGTTCTTCCACCTCCCAGCCCTGCATCCAGAAAGGATCAGAAACCCAAGGCCGCACCCGCCGATCCGTTTGCTAGTGCATCTAGCAAGAGTGCTCAGGCTCCAAAGTACCTGCCCCGAGGGCGCAGGGTCTTCCATGCTCTTTACATGCCATTATCCAAGGCACTTCAAATCCTTGCCGAGAGGGGACACCTTAAGCCCCTGGAGCCTCGGCCTCTCCCGAAGAATCTCCCTGCTACACATGATGCTGCTCTGTACTGTGCGTACCACCAGCAGACAGGCCATGCTACCGACAATTGTTTCCGCCTCCGGCACGAGGTGCAAGATTTGATTGACAACGAGGTTATCCTTCCGCCTACCTCAGCAAAGTCCGTCACCACCTAGTTGTTGGATGTTGAGGATACAGATACTGCGAGTATGTAATCAGAAGGTGAACCGCCTGTGGGCAATGCTTGGCGCATTTTTGGATGCGGCGTTTGGCACGCATTTTTGGGCATCTGTTAAATGTTAATTTTCGTAAATTCTGACTTGGGTGTCGAGTCAGTCTTCTGTTTTGTCTTGAGCCTGTCTCATTGTTTTGAGTCAGTCCTTTTGCTTAAGGGTCTGTCTAATTGTAATGAGTCAGTCCCTCTTGTATAGAATACCAGGTGATTTCGGGGTTGTTGCCTCAAACACCGTTTTGTCTTATAAATAGTTGTTTTTGCTTTTTTTGAGTTTGTTTCTGCCGAGGAACCAGTTATGCCAACAAATCTGAATGAAATAGCCGTGGCTATCATGTGCCGTATTTGTTGCTACTTGAGTTAGCCGTGCCAAAAGGTGTGAATGGAATGACAGTACATACCGCCTGCTCTCTTGTGCCTTGAACATCGTTATGATGACCTAAGCTTTTCATAAAATCCTTTTCAAACACTGCGGTGATAAAAACAAAGAGGAAGTAATTCCTCGGGTTTTGTAAAAATTTGATCATTTTAAGAGAAAGAGAGGCCCGCTAAGCCTTTCATGAATGAAATCATGCTTGTCGGCGTGAGTACTGAGAAGGATTCTGGTTTGATCCAGACTGGTTCCACACTATCTTTAGCGCGAATGATTTGTCGCTTTCTTAAAAACTTCCAAAAATGAAATGTTTCGCGCGGTCCTGCGAAGACCTGTGTGGAATCGCTCTTGAGATTATGTAGCCCAGGATCGCTCTCAGCCTCAAGACTCGATTTATCTGTTGCAAACCGGAACCCGTTCAAAACATTCAGTGCCATGAAACGCCTGTGTGGCCCATTTTGAAGCAGCCCTCGAGCTAGAGGGACCAAAGCTAGATCGAGGAGATCAGATCCCACCAGACAAAGCTCATGAAGCAACCGTGATGGATTCTTCTGAAAATCAACACCACAGTTACCCTCTTGGATACAGAGGACCTCAATCTCAAAACCATTTGGCATGGGCTTGCTACACTTTTACCCTTTGAGAGGCTCGCTGGACCGAAAACCCGAAAGGGCGGCCCAGGCAAAAGTTAGAGCAAAGAAAAAAGAAGAAAAGAGAAAAAAGAGAAAAAAAAAAAAAAGAAAAAAGAAGAACAAAAAAGAAAGAAAAAATAATACAAAAAAGAGAAAGTCAAAAAAGGAAATGAAAAGAATTGAAAAAGAAGAAAAACATAGCTCGCAAGGTCGAAAACCCGCATTGGGCGCCTTGGCAAAAGTTAGAGCCTAAACAGTGAAGGTTAAAATACCCGAGTGTACCTTAACCGGAACTACGTAAGGCTTGATTCCCATGTTTGGGATACGTAGGCAACTTCATCTTGAAGTCCAGCCCCCAACGCTTCCATAGCGTCTCAGTCCATGTCATGGTTTTGATCACCTTTGCCTCCTCCGAATCCAGAGTCTCAATTACAAGCGACCTGGAACTACGTGATTAACTTCTTCTTGAAGCCCAAACCACCAACACCTTCCAGGTGACTGTGTCCATATATTGATTCAAACCGTCTCCGCCTCCTCCGCGTCCGAGGGTCCGATCGTCGTCAACAAGAACTGGCTTACAATGTGCCGCGGCATCATCCAAACAAGGGGCAACTTTCCGTTGCCATGCATTGCCATAAGTTGCCCTGAGTTACCATCCAAACCAGGGGCAACTTTCCGTTGCTTTGTCCCCCTTTAAGCCAGGGGCAATTTTCCATTACCTCCGATCCAAGGTTGCATATCTCGAGGGTTAGTTCCGCGCTCGTTGAGCGTTGACTGTTTGCGAAAATAGTTTTTGAAATTTTTTTTTTTTTACTGAGGTTGACTATTTTCTCGAAAACTGTTTCATTTTCAAATTGGACCATGTTTGGACCCAAAAGGAGAATTTTCAGTGCTCACTGCCTGATTCGCATGATTTTCAAATCAAAAATCGAATAAGTGTGCTAATCTGACTCTCATTTTGATCAAAACTGTTTTAAAAAAAAAACAAGGAAAAAATGGTCAACGTGACGGACTAGGGGCACAGTTGAGTCAGGCTTTCTGTCTTTCCCCCGCTAACATGCTTGCCAAGAGAGCACCCTATTCACCGGAAGAAATAGCCGTGAGCTAACAGTGCTGGGTGTGAACCTGTGACTTTCTATTCATCCATCAATCACCCTGGGGAGGGATGAAAAATGAGAGAATAAAGAATAGAGAGGAGTAAGCGGAGAGAAAAGTGAGCAAGAAGGTTTTGAGAGAAAAACCGAGCCTGAGGGCCGAGAGATGTGAGTATCACAAATCAGAAAGGGTGGGAAATAATACCCGAAGGAACTGGCTCCCCGAGATTCCAGGTCTCTCCTTTTGTAAACATGTCCGTGTGTCGTGTCTTTCGATTTGTCGGTCTCGAGTTTCGGCTTTGAGTCTTCTCCGAGCGTGTCTCGTTGTGTTAGGTCGTGTGCCTTTTCTTTCTCCGTTTGAGTCTGTCTCGCTGTGTTCTGTGGTAGGCTCGATACCCCGGTTGAAAACCCTTCTTTATTTCAAAAAAATCGTTTGTGCTCAGGATGCTGTGCCATTCTCTACATTCGTGCGAAGCAAGAGAAGAGAAGGAAATTTGGGACATCCGAGTGTGTTTCAACTTCAACCGCTTCAGTTTTCTTATCCGTCTTGTCATATTGGGTTATTTGTTCAGGGTTTGCTGTGTGCAGAATGAGCCGAGAACTGTGTTATGGGCTGCATGCAGACTAATCCCCAGCAGAGTATGGGCTGTGTGTCCAGGTTGAGCAGTGGTTTGTACGAGTTGTTTGCTGTTAGTTGGTTGGTTATCTGATTATCATAGCGCAAATGCTCAATTTTCAGACAACAGATCAATATCATTTACATTGGAGGTGTAATATGATGCAATGCAATGCAAGGTATGAAATATACACAAATGTAAACGCTTTTTCAGACAAAAAGTTTGTTTCATTTCATATCATCGTTTCAAATACATAAGTTTTGGAAACAAAATCTGCCTGCGGCAGTACAAAGTACTCTAACTACTAACAAAAGGGGAAAATGCAAAAAAGGAAGAAAAACAGCAAAAATCTGTATCAAATGCCAAAAATGCCTCCGGGGTCATCAATCTGTCCTGGTCCTCTTCCTGGACGAAGGTCCAGGAGCGTCATCAACAGGGGCACCACCAGGGGCATCACCGTCTGAGCTCGAGTCCGAGCCATCATCAGTCTCCTCTGCCTCTGTCTCTGCCTCGGACTCATCATCCGGAACCGGAGCCCGCGAGCTGCTCCCGACATGAACGCGCCCCCCTCTGGTACGAGGATATGCTCTGCCATCCCGAGTAGAAATGGGAGGTCCAGCTGGAGCGCCACCCACCGGGGGAATCTGGAAGGGAGGCTGAAAAAGCATGAAAGACAAATGCATCAGTATATATTGAGCAGTGAATCAGTGCAGAAGGCAGTGTATGAGTGCAGTGTATGTGAATGCCGTGAGCAGTGAATCAGTGCAGAATGCAGTGTATGAGTACAGTGTATGTGGATGCCGTGAGCAGTAAATCAGTGCAGAGTACAGTGTGTGAGTACAGTGTATCAAATGCCGTGAACAGTTTATCAGATGTTGAATTGTGCATCAGATTATGTAAAGCAGTTTGTGTATGATTGAAGGCCGTGGTCAGAAAGAACATACCGGAATGCTGTAGAGGGCCAGGAGGTCGAATGTCCGCTGTAGCATCCCCATCATGGAGGCATTCATCTCCAATGACTGCCGGGTGTACTCAGAAGACGCCTGCAAAAGTATCAGATGCATCAATATTCTGTGGAATATCAAACAATTTGAAATGAAATAACAGTGCAAGATGAAGAATGCAGTAATACATACCGGAGGCAAGTCGGGGACACCGACAAACTCGTGGTCAGCTGGTGGAGGAGCAAAGGGGATCTGATAGGTCGCCCCACCCTGCCCCCTGAAAGTCAATGCAGCGGGCAGAGCAGGCCAACCGGACCCCCACCCCCGCTGAACTCCGCCCCTGCCGCGGACTCGAGCCCTCCTCGGCGCTCCCCCTCCAACTCCTGCTCCAGCCGCTGGCGCTGCTGGTCCCCCTCTCTCTACTCGGCGGCCGCCACTCAGAGGTCGCATGATGAAGGTCCGGACGTACTCTGAGTAGTCGCCCTCGCCTCTGAAACCGTCTGCCTCCCAGCCAATAGTATGGTCTGCCATCTGCTCGGCAGTGAAGCGCTCAGTATCCCGCATGTGCTCGGGAGGATGCACCGGGACTATCTGCTCAGGCAAGCCTAGGGTCTGACGCAAGAAACGCTCGCCCAGGTACCAAGCCCGACAGACCGGGCCCTCAAGCAGAATCCGGTAACGTGAGGTATCGACGGCGCCGGCAAACCGATCCCGCGCCACGGCTGGTGTAACAGCGCCCGCGGGGGACCTCGCTATAGTTCGGACTCCCTTTTTGTTTTGTTGCGGTTCTAAATCTGAACCAAAGAGTCCAACTCTGGCAAATCGTTTTTGAGAAAAACAGATTTTTGAAAAGAAGTGCCAAACATGGACTGCTTCGCCAGATTACAGAGTCGCCACCTAAATATTTTTAAAATGGGAAATTTAGGAAACCCTGACTCGGTGCCGAAGGCCACGCGTCCGTCATCACCAAATGTCTTGGCTCGGGAGCTTGGGTACGATCGGGAAGGTCAGCTATGAGCACCCCCTTTCGCCCGGTCCGAAGACCGGCCTCTACTAACCGTGATATCCAGTTTTGAAAAACGTTACGTGTTCTTATTCCGGTTATTAGCCTAGAATTTACTATGTTATGCGCACAGCAAACAAGTATAGACTAGATTGCCTAATTTGGAAACAAGCATTGCATATCCGTTTGTTTTGAAAAGCGCTTTAGAATTTGCTACTCGCAAGTAGGTTAAAACACGGATTTCAACGAGTTTTCCAACTCAAGCAACCCAACCTCCACCCACAGGCATTCAAACAGTTTAACTCACATAAGCACTTAGCCGCATGGTAAGCATACTGTCATGGCAACATTCACACACATGTGGTATGCTAAAGCGTAAAAACTTACATCGTACTCCGTGCCAAAACAATAAACTAGTTAGCAAACATGCATGCCCTAGTTCATGTTAAGTGACTAATGCAACACATACAGCATGTAATTAGGATAGGCTCGGCTAACCCTAAAAATGGCATGTGAAGTGCACTTTATTTTTGATGCACGTATTCAAGTTGGAATTGAAAATGCGATGCAGTTGGTATGATGTACCGAGCCCGATGCATGTTTAGACAAATGCATGGATGCACACATGCGTCGCATAAGGTATGCTAATTTCAAATATGCCCTAATCTACCATCGTAAGCAGGTAAATAAAAGGGAAGAAAGAAATGGGGGTTGGAAGACATACACACACTCACCCACACTTATTACAGATATGCCCTCGCTCGGAGGGGGCCAAAAGAATATACAGTCCCAAATAATACAGTCCAAATAATGAATAAAATTAATTATTACAAAACTTTCTAATTATCAAATTAATATTAATCATAAAAGAAAAGGGGCCCAGCCCTGCCTCAGGATGCGTGAATGATGCATGCTCGAGTCCGCTTTGCCCGGAAAGCCCACACCGTAGCACTGCTGCCTCTGGTCCTACTGCCCTGCCTTTCTGAAAAACTGCCAAAGTCCCAGGACATCTTCCAAATGAACTGCAGTACACCACCGGCTAGAGGAAATGACCATCGGCTGCTTAAATTGACCACCGGCTACTCTGGAAGCTATCGGCTGAAAATATAGTGCCGGTCGGCACATTACACTGCCGGTTGGCAGAAAGTTCCTGCAGGGGACAGTTTGACAGCAGCAGCAGACCAGCAATGCATGGCATGGGTTTTTAGGCATATGTATGCACGGCCATTGCCTGCTATCATGTTTGGGGGATCAAGGAAGCATGACCCTTGGTTCTTGGGCCATCAATTATGCATCTTGATGCATGATGGCCTAAGAGGCCAAGGTTGCATTTTTAATGGGAATGCATGCAACAAACAAATGAGTGCCAAGACCCTATCATGTCCAAAGTCAAGGGCCCCGGTGACATGAGAATTGAGGTGTGTTTTGTCACTTGAAGTACAAACACCCCTCGTTTCTCACACTTGGTTTGACACCCCAAACCAAGTAAAGCAATGCATGTTATGCTAACATGGTTCAACAATGCAATCTAATGGTAAGATACAAACATGCCAAATGTAATGCAACATGCAAGGTGCAAATGCAATGCAAACATGGATGAACCATGTAATAGAACCATCATGCTACCACACTTAATGAAGCAAGTATGCAAAGAACATGAGACAAACATGCTAAACTGGGCTTAAACCATAAAGGGGCAGACCTCAATCCACCCCAAAACAGTGGCCAAAAGTGCCTAAAATGGACAATTATTCATGCTAACATGCAAGCCAAAATGGGGGCCTAAGACTAAGGCACAAAATGGAGCATTACACCATCACTAACAAGACCACTCATAGCATGGAATGAGCAACCAAAAAAAGATGTGTAGCATGCAAAAATAAGCCACAAAAACACATGATATGGCGATCCAAATACCTAAACATGCAAGCATGGCCAAAGACCACCCTTTAAGGCACAAGATTACAACACTTCAAAGCATGAAAGTGATGATAAATGGAGACATACAAGCATGGAATAGGGACTGAAATGGCATATTAAATGATCCCAAATCACTTAAATAGCCTAACCAATGCTTGTTCATGGATCATATACTCAAAGCTTACAAGCCACAATGCAAAGCAACTACATTAAGCATGCCAAAAATGGTAAAACCAGTGGCTCACAGCCCTAAAACATGACAAAACATGACTAAAAACTTCAATAAGCCAAGCTAAAACATGAGGATATACAAGGCTAAACACATGGCCTATTTCTAGGCAAAGTAGAACATTTCAAAGCAAGTGTAAGATGCATGCTAAAGGCCACAAATCCAACCTAAAATAGAGGTATAACATATCATATTAACCACAAATATGCTCTGAAATGAAACCAAAACCAACCATGCACACATGCTATTCTCTAGGCCAAAAACAAAGGCAAACAAGGGACAAAGGGGAGAGGGGTGTCCCTCCCCTATTCATGACTTGGAACCGCCTTCCTCACCACTGAAAACCCACTGGTTTTCAGTGGTGAGAAGACCAAAAACACCAAGTAAACAAAGCCTTACTAAAAAGACACCAAAATGGCCAAATAAAGCCTAAAAGGGTGAGGCTTTGCTCAAACCACAAAATGACCTTAATGAAGGTCCAAGAGCAAGTAAAAACAAGAGTTTTTTTAGTTATAGACAAAGCTCAAAACACAAAGCAAAAGGGGTAGAAACTAGTTGCAAGAATGGGGAAACTAAAGTAATGAGTTTACCCTTGAAGATCCCTTGAAGAACAGGTGGTCCAGCCACTCTCTAGTGATCAAAGTCAGTCCAAAACTTCAACAAACAACCCTCTAGGTCTCTCAATCTCGAGCTAAGGTGTAATGGTATGTGTAATGGTGCAAAAGTAAGGTAAAACACACCTTTTAGGCCTAAAACACACACACAAGGATGAGAGAGAGGGAGATATAGATATATATGGATGTATATCAGAGATATAGAGATATATCTCTGGTTTTTGCCTTCAAAGTCTCTAACCTAGCTCAAGGGAGATGAGATGAGCTTAAATAGGCAACTAAAGCCAAGACTTAATGGCCAAGCAAGACCAAAAGGTTCAAGGGGGGGGGGGCAAAGGAGTCTTGGCTTCTTGGAGAAGCCAAGACAGCTGGCCAAGCTTCTCCAAGAAGCTTGGCCAAAGGTGCAAGCTTCTAGAAGCTTAGAGGGTGCAAAGGGTGCAAAATGGCCACACCTGTTGACGGGGGAATGTGATGGTGCATTCCAGCTGGCACAGCTGGCATGCACCATATCCCAGGGGTTCAAAGGGTGCACACCGGCCGGCCAAAACAGTCACCGGCACAAAAAAGTGCCGGTCGGCAACATAAAGTGCCGACCGGCCAAAGTTTTTGAGAAAACAGTGCCGATGGCTAAGAGGGAGTGCCGGTGGAGTTCAGGGGCAGCCGGTGGGCTTCAGGGATGGCTAACAAGCCTCCCCTACCCTCAAATGCAAAAACACACAAGCCTTGGTGTAAAACCAAGCACAGAACAAACCGGTTGAGAGGTCATGAGGCACGACGCGCAGCCGGGACCTCCGGGAACTCAAAACGAACACAAACATGGATAATCACCGAGCGTTCCAACGGTGACGTCCAAGTCTTGAGGACGGTCAAAAATGGGGTGTCTACAGTTGCCCCTCTTTGACAGAACTCGAAAGTCATAACAATGACGGGAGTGAATGTCAAAGCCCAGAGACGACCCATTTTTGACAAGGCCGAAGACTTGGACAAGCGTGCAAGACAATCAAGGTATGCGCCCGAAGGCAGGGGCAAAATGCAACTGAAAATGCAAGAAGCCGAACATAACTTATGATCATGCAAAGAAAGCTGTAATGAAGCACGCATGTGACAGTTATAAGCTAGTACACAACAGACTACACTACAATGCAGAAAGGGTGTAAGAGAATTATACAATTCTCTGTACGTCTCACGCGGAAGGTACAATACCTGTGCGGCTCGTCCGGTTGAACCGGCCTCAAACGAGCCGTACATACAATATCTTGCCTGCAAAGAAAGCAAACTTAACAGGTACAATATTGTTAGTGATATGCATGACAAGGCAGTCGAAAGTGCGGGACAATGCATGCAATCTGTACGGCAAGATAGTAGGATTGAACACATGTAAGTAAAGCAATGCACACGTGCACGCAATGTGTATGGAAAGAGAACTTGAACACATGTCAGTAAAGCAATGCACACGTGCACGCAATGTGTATATAAAGGAACTTGATCACATATCAATAAAGTGAGGCACGCATACCATGCAATGTGTATAAAAAGGAACTTGAACACATATCAGTAAAGCAAAGCATGCATACAATGCAATGTGTATATAGGAACTTGAACACATGTGAGTAAAGCAATGCATGCATACAATGCAATGTGTATATAGGAACTTGAACACATGTGAGTAAAGCAATGCACGCATACAATGCAATGTGTATATAGGAACTTGAACACATATCAGTAAAGCAAAGCACGCATACAATGCAATGTGTATATAGGAACTTGAACACATGTGAGTAAAGCAATGCACGCATACAATGCAATGTGTATATAGGAACTTGAACACATATCAGTAAAGCAAAGCACGCATACAATGCAATGTGTATATAGGAACTTGAACACATGTGAGTAAAGCAATGCACGCATACAATGCAATGTGTATATAGGAACTTGAACACATGTGAGTAAAGCAATGCACGCATACAATGCAATGTGTATATAGGAACTTAAACACATATCAGTAAAGCAAAGCATGCATACAATGCAATGTGTATATAGGAACTTAAACACATGTGAGTAAAGCAAAGCACGCATACAATGCAATGTGTATATAGGAACTTGAACACATATCAGTAAAGCAATTCTGGCGACTCCGCTGGGGAATTTAGAGAGCTTGACTCGAACTCGTGATATCCTGTTTTGACTACACTTATGTGTTTCTTTGCATTGCATGTGCATTGGTGCGCCTAGGACACTGTGTTGGCCATCTGCTATTCCTGAGCGGTTTGCCGGAGGCTTGTCTTGTCAAGGCATGACCATAAGGCTGACCGGTTGCGGGCTCTGCCAGTATGGGAACACAAACCCCGGTTTTACCGGGGCACCCTTTTTGACCATTCGACCTAGTGCATATCGGAATCCTAGTGACCATTCCAAACTAGGACAGGTTGCTTACCCGATATAGGTTGTTTGAAACCGCTGTGTGCGTAGTGAAACCCTAGCTCCTGACAAAATAGGACAGGGAAACCCTACCCCAACATAGGGGTGTATTGGCTCTCATTTATCTGCTATGTGCTTTTAGAGTGTATCTCTGCAGGAACGCATATATCAGTTTGCAAGTTTGGGTATCCGGCCTGAGGGCATTAGGTCAGTATTGTTGAGAATCAGTTGTGTCTGCGGGTATCAGTTCAGTTTTGAATAGTGATTCTGGGGAACAGTGGTAGAGCACAGTTGTCCGGCTACATCCGTGCTTGATCTGTCTGGGGCTGAAATACTGCTTGTTTTCCGTTTCAGTTCAGAGATTCAGAGGGTCGATCCAGAACAGCTAGTGTCTTCTCCTTGCTGCGGCAGGACTTAGCATGACGCAGAATTCAGAAGAAATCGTGGTCATGACGGCCGCGTTGGATCAGGAATCACCCTACACGATGAGACTACTGTTGATATGCCGCATCCACCTAGGTCGCCGGCTGCACAACCAGTTTGGGCCCCTCAGCTATATCAGGCTCGCGAGCCCACTACATTTGAACTAATGGGGATGATAGGTGATCTTCAAAGGTCCGTGACGGATCTCGCCTATGGATGTCTGTTTCGCCGCCAGCCGCACCATATCGAGAGCTTTGTACCCCAGGAGCCCCCGCTATTGGGACGAATTGTAATTGAACTCAGCCAACCGGAGATGGCCTCCAGCTATGGCAACGACGCATCAAACCAAGTTCTAAATCAGGCCGAGGCCAGAGATAAAGGCAAGATGAAGGCAGATGCCGACCCTATCGAACAACTGCTGTGGGCAGTAGAGGCTTTGAAAGCCGAGGGAATGAACAAGCAACAGATATCCGCAGTTATGTCAAAAGCTGTGGAGGATGCTTTCCCCACTCCGCCTGAGGGCAATTCCAGTCAATCAGAGAATCGGGAGAGGCCCCGTCATGCCAAAACAGTTCTTCCACCTCCCAGCCCTGCATCCGGAAAGGATCAGAAACCCAAGGCCGCACCCGCCGATCCGTTGCTAGTGCATCTAGCAAGAGTGCTCAGGCTCCAAAGTACCTGCCCCGAGGGCGCAGGGTCTTCCATGCTCTTTACATGCCATTATCCAAGGCACTTCAAATCCTTGCCGAGAGGGGACACCTTAACCCCTGGAGCCTCGCCTCTCCCGAAGAATCTCCCTGCCACACATGATGCTGCTCTGTACTGTGCGTACCACCAGCAGACAGGCCATGCTACCGACAATTGTTTCCGCCTCCGGCACGAGGTGCAAGATTTGATTGACAACGAGGTTATCCTCCCCCTACCTCAGCAAAGTCCGTCACCACCTAGTTGTTGGATTTTGAGAGACACGATACTGCGAGTATGTAATCAGAAGGTGAACCGCCTGTGGGCAATGCTTGGCGCATTTTTGGATG
Organism: Camellia japonica; assembly: GCA_030407325.1. Taxonomy (NCBI): domain Eukaryota; kingdom Viridiplantae; phylum Streptophyta; class Magnoliopsida; order Ericales; family Theaceae; genus Camellia; species Camellia japonica. The sequence continues at coordinate 103,301,801 of JAPPVO010000059.1, forward strand.
TGCGTTTGGCACGCATTTTTGGGCATCTGTTAAATGTTAATTTTCGTAAATTCTGACTTGGGTGTCGAGTCAGTCTTCTGTTTTGTCTTGAGCCTGTCTCATTGTTTTGAGTCAGTCCTTTTGCTTAAGGGTCTGTCTAATTGTAATGAGTCAGTCCCTCTTGTATAGAATACCAGGTGATTTCGGGGTTGTTGCCTCAAACACCGTTTTGTCTTATAAATAGTTGTTTTTGCTTTTTGAGTTTGTTTCTGCCGAGGAACCAGTTATGCCAACAAATCTGAATGAAACAGCCGTGGCTATCATGTGCCGTATTTGTTGCTATTTGAGTTAGCCGTGCCAAAAGGTGTGAATGGAAGACAGTACATACCGCCTGCTCTCTTGTGCCTTGAACATCGTTATGATGACCTAAGCTTTTCATAAAAACCCTTTTCAAACACTGCGGTGATAAAACAAAGGGAAGTAATTCCTCGGGTTTTGTAAAATTTTGATCATTTTGAGAGAAAGAGAGGCCCGCTAAGCCTTTCATGAATGAAATCATGCTTGTCGGCGTGAGTACTGAGAAGGATCTGGTTTGATCCAGACTGGTTCCACACTATCTTTAGCGCGAATGATTTGTCGCTTTCTTAAAAACTTCAAAAAGAAATGTTTTGCGCGGTCCTGCGAAGACCTGTGTGGAATCGCTCTTGAGATTATGTAGCCCAGGATCGCTCTCAGCCTCAAGACTCGATTTATCTGTTGCAAACCGGAACCCGTTCAAAACATTCAGTGCCATGAAACGCCTGTGTGGCCCATTTTGAAGCAGCCCTCGAGCTAGAGGGACCAAAGCTAGATCGAGGAGATCAGATCCCACCAGACAAAGCTCATGAAGCAACCGTGATGGATTCTTCTGAAAATCAACACCACAGTTACCCTCTTGGATACAGAGGACCTCAATCTCAAAACCATTTGGCATGGGCTTGCTACACTTTTACCCTTTGAGAGGCTCGCTGGACCGAAAACCCGAGAAGGGCGGCCCAGGCAAAAGTTAGAGCAAAGAAAGAAAAAAAAAGAAGAAGAAAAAAAAAAAAGAAGCAAAAAAGAGAAAAAGAAAAAAAGAAGAAAAAAAAGAAAATCAAAAGAAAAGAAAGAAGAAATGAAAAAGAAGAAAAAACATAGCTCGCAAGGTCGAAAACCCGCATTGGGCGCCTTGGCAAAAGTTAGAGCCTAAACAGTGAAGGTTAAAATACCCGAGTGTACCTTAACCGGAACTACGTAAGGCTTGATTCCCATGTTTGGGATACGTAGGCAACTTCATCTTGAAGTCCAGCCCCCAACGCTTCCATAGCGTCTCAGTCCATGTCATGGTTTTGATCACCTTTGCCTCCTCCGAATCCAGAGTCTCAATTACAAGCGACCTGGAACTACGTGATTAACTTCTTCTTGAAGCCCAAACCACCAACACCTTCCAGGTGACTGTGTCCATATATTGATTCAAACCGTCTCCGCCTCCTCCGCGTCCGAGGGTCCGATCGTCGTCAACAGAGACTGGCTTACAATGTGCCGCGGCATCATCCAAACAAGGGGCAACTTTCCGTTGCCATGCATTGCCATAAGTTGCCCTGAGTTACCATCCAAACCAGGGGCAACTTTCCGTTGCTTTGTCCCCCTTTAAGCCAGGGGCAATTTTCCATTACCTCCGATCCAAGGTTGCATATCTCGAGGGTAGTTCCGCGCTCGTTGAGCGTTGACTGTTTGCGAAAATAGTTTTTGAAATTTTTTTACTGAGGTTGACTATTTTCTCGAAAACTGTTTCATTTTCAAATTGGACCATGTTTGGACCCAAAAGGAGAATTTTCAGTGCTCACTGCCTGATTCGCATGATTTTCAAATCAAAAATCGAATAAGTGTGCTAATCTGACTCTCATTTTGATCAAAACTGTTTTAAAAAAACAAGGAAAAAATGGTCAACGTGACGGACTAGGGGCACAGTTGAGTCAGGTCTTCTGTCTTTCCCCCGCTAACATGCTTGCCAAGAGAGCACCCTATTCACCGGAAGAAATAGCCGTGAGCTAACAGTGCTGGGTGTGAACCTGTGACTTTCTATTCATCCATCAATCACCCTGGGGAGGGATGAAAAATGAGAGAATAAAGAATAGAGAGGAGTAAGCGGAGAGAAAAGTGAGCAAGAAGGTTTTGAGAGAAAAACGAGCCTGAGGGCCGAGAGATGTGAGTATCACAAATCAGAAAGGGTGGGAAATAATACCCGAAGGAACTGGCTCCCCGAGATTCCAGGTCTCTCCTTTTGTAAACATGTCCGTGTGTCGTGTCTTTCGATTTGTCGGTCTCGAGTTTCGGCTTTGAGTCTTTTCCGAGCGTGTCTCGTTGTGTTAGGTCGTGTGCCTTTTCTTTCTCCGTTTGAGTCTGTCTCGCTGTGTTCTGTGGTAGGCTCGATACCCCGGTTGAAAACCCTTCTTTATTTCACAAAAAATCGTTTGTGCTCAGGATGCTGTGCCATTCTCTACATTCGTGCGAAGCAAGAGAAGAGAAGGAAATTTGGGACATCCGAGTGTGTTTCAACTTCAACCGCTTCAGTTTTTATCCGTCTTGTCATATTGGGTTATTTGTTCAGGGTTTGCTGTGTGCAGAATGAGCCGAGAACTGTGTTATGGGCTGCATGCAGACTAATCCCCAGCAGAGTATGGGCTGTGTGTCAGGTTGAGCAGTGGTTTGTACGAGTTGTTTGCTGTTAGTTGGTTGGTTATCTGATTATCATAGCGCAAATGCTCAATTTTCAGACAACAGATCAATATCATTTACATTGGAGGTGTAATATGATGCAATGCAATGCAAGGTATGAAATATACACAAATGTAAACGCTTTTTCAGACAAAAAGTTTGTTTCATTTCATATCATCTTTCAAATACATAAGTTTTGGAAACAAAATCTGCCTGCGGCAGTACAAAGTACTCTAACTACTAACAAAAGGGGAAAATGCAAAAAAGGAAAGAAAACAGCAAAAATCTGTATCAAATGCCAAAAATGCCTCCGGGTCATCAATCTGTCCTGGTCCTCTTCCTGGACGAAGGTCCAGGAGCGTCATCAACAGGGGCACCACCAGGGGCATCACCGTCTGAGCTCGAGTCCGAGCCATCATCAGTCTCCTCTGCCTCTGTCTCTGCCTCGGACTCATCATCCGGAACCGGAGCCCGCGAGCTGCTCCCGACATGAACGCGCCCCCCTCTGGTACGAGGATATGCTCTGCCATCCCGAGTAGAAATGGGAGGTCCAGCTGGAGCGCCACCCACCGGGGAATCTGGAAGGGAGGCTGAAAAAGCATGAAATGAAAGACAAATGCATGCAGATCAGTATATTGAGCAGTGAATCAGTGCAGAAGGCAGTGTATGAGTGACAGTGTATGTGAATGCCGTGAGCAGTGAATCAGTGCAGAATGCAGTGTATGAGTACAGTGTATGTGGATGCCGTGAGCAGTAAATCAGTGCAGAGTACAGTGTGTGAGTACAGTGTATCAATGCCGTGAACAGTTTATCAGATGTGTGAATTGTGCATCAGATTATGTAAAGCAGTTTGTGTATGATTGAAGGCCGTGGTCAGAAAGAACATACCGGAATGCTGTAGAGGGCCAGGAGGTCGAATGTCCGCTGTAGCATCCCCATCATGGAGGCATTCATCTCCAATGACTGCCGGGTGTACTCAGAAGACGCCTGCAAAAGTATCAGATGCATCAATATTCTGTGGAATATCAAACAATTTGAAATGAAATAACAGTGCAAGATGAAGAATGCAGTAATACATACCGGAGGCAAGTCGGGGACACCGACAAACTCGTGGTCAGCTGGTGGAGGAGCAAAGGGGATCTGATAGGTCGCCCCACCCTGCCCCCTGAAAGTCAATGCAGCGGGCAGAGCAGGCCAACCGGCCCCCCCCCCGCTGAACTCCGCCCCTGCCGCGGACTCGAGCCCTCCTCGGCGCTCCCCCTCCAACTCCTGCTCCAGCCGCTGGCGCTGCTGGCCCCTCTCTCTACTCGGCGGCCGCCACTCAGAGGTCGCATGATGAAGGTCCGGACGTACTCTGAGTAGTCGCCCTCGCCTCTGAAACCGTCTGCCTCCCAGCCAATAGTATGGTCTGCCATCTGCTCGGCAGTGAAGCGCTCAGTATCCCGCATGTGCTCGGGAGGATGCACCGGGACTATCTGCTCAGGCAAGCCTAGGGTTTGACGCAAGAAACGCTCGCCAGGTACCAAGCCCGACAGACCGGGCCCTCAAGCAGAATCCGGTAACGTGAGGTTCATCGACCGGCACACGGCACCGATCCCGCGCACGGCTGGTGTAACAGCGTCCCGCGCGGGGACCTCGCTAAGTCGGACTCTCTTTTGTTTTGTTGCGGTTCTAAATCTGAACCAAAGAGTCCAACTCTGGCAAATCGTTTTTGAAGAAAACAGATTTTTGAAAAAGAGTGCCAAACATGGACTCTTTGCCAGATTACAGAGTCGCCACCTAAATATTTTTAAAATGGGAAATTTAGGAAACCCTGACTCGGTGCCGAAGGCCACGCGTCCGTCATCACCAAATGTCTTGGCTCGGGAGCTTGGGTACGATCGGGGAAGGTCAGCTATGAGCACCCCCTTTCGCCCGGTCCGAAACCGGCCTCTACTAACCTGATATCCAGTTTTGAAAACTTATGTTCTTATTCCGTTATTAGCCTAGAATTTACTATGTATGCGCACAGCAAACAAGTATAGACTAGATTGCCTAATTGGAAACAAAGCATTGCATATCCGTTTTTTGAAAAACGCTTTAGAAGTTTGCTACTCGCAAGTAGGTAAAACACGGATTTCAAGAGTTTTCCAACTATACGCAACCAACCTCCACCCACAGGCATTCAAACAGTTTAACTCACATAAGCATTAGCCGCATGGAACATACTGTCATGGCACATTCACACCATGGTATGCTAAAGCGTAAAAACTTACATCGTACTCCGTGCCAAAACAATAAACTAGTTAGCAAACATGCATGCCTAGTTCATGTTAAGTGAGCTAATGCAACACACAGCATGTACAGTTAGATAGGCTCGGCTAACCCTAAAATGGCATGTGAAGTGCACTTTGATAGCACGTATTCAATTGGAATTGAAAATGCATGCAGTTTGTATGATGTACCGAGCCCGGGCATGTAGACAAATGCATGATGCACACATCGTGCATAAGGTATGCTAAATCAAATTGCCCTAATCTACCATCGTAAGCGGTAAATAAAAGGGAAGAAAGAAATGGGGGTTGGAAGACATACACACACTCACCACACTTATTACAGATAGCCCTCGCTCGGAGGGGCCAAAAGAATATACAGTCCCTATACAGTCCAAATAATGAATAAAATAATTATTACACAAACTTTCTAATTATCTAAATTAAATAATAACTAAAAGAAAGGGGCCCAGCCCTGCCTCGGATGCGGAATGATGCATGCTCAGTCCTGCTTTGCCCGGAAAGACCACACCGTAGCACTGCTGCTCTGTCTTCTACTGCCCTGCCTTCTCAAAAACTCCCAAAGTCCCAGACATCTTCCAAATGAACTGCCAGTACACCACCGGCCAGAGGAGAATGCCATCGGCGCTTAAATGACCACCGGCTTCTCTTAGAGCTCATCGGCTGAAAATATAGTGCCGGTCGGCACATTACTGCCGGTGGCAGAAAGTTCCTGCAGGGACAGTTTGACAGCAGCAGCAGAACCAGCAATGCATGGCATGGGTTTTGGCATATGTATAGCAGGCCATTGCCTCTATCATGTTGGGGGATCAAGGAGCATGACCCTTGGTTCTTGGGCCATCAATTATGCATCTTGATGCATGATGGCCTAAGCCAAGGTTGCATTTTTAATGGAATGCATGCAACAACAAATGATGCCAAGACCTATCATGTCCAAATGTCAAGGGCCGGTGACTGCAATGAGGTAGGGTTTTGTCACTTGAAGTAAACACCCCTCGTTTCTCACACTTGGTTGACACCCCAAACCAAGTAATGCAATGCATGTTATGCAACATGGTTCAACAATCAATAACTAATGTAAGATCAAACATGCCAAATGTAATGCAACATGCAAGAGTGCAAATGCAATGCAAACAAGGATGAATCATAGATACCATCTGCTACACACTTAATGAACAAGTAAGCAAAGAACATGAGACAAACATGCTAAACTGGGCTTAACCATAAGGGGCAGACCTCAATCCCCCAAAACAGTGGCCAAAGTGCGCTAAAATGGACAATATTCATGCTAACATGCAAGCCAAAATGGGGGCCTAAGACTAAGGCACAAAAGTGAGCATTACACCATCCACAACACAGACCACTCATGCATGGTGAGCAACCAAAAAAAGATGTGTCATGCAAAAATAAGCCACAAAACACAGATATGGCGATCCAAATACCTAAACATCAAGCATGGCCAAAGACCCCTTTAAGAGCACAAGAACAACAATTCAAAGCATGAAATAAGATGAGTAAATGGGACATACAAGCATGGAATAGAGACTGAAATGGCATATTAAATGATCCCAAATCACTAAATAGACTAACCAATGCTGCTTCATGGATCAATACTCAAAGCTTACAAGCCACAATGCAAAGAACTACATTAAGCAGCCAGAAATGGAAAAACCAGTGGCCCACAGCCCTAAACATGACAAACATGATAATAAACTTCAATAAGCCAAGCTAAACATGAAGGATATACAAGGCTAAACACATGGCCATTTCTAGGCAAAGTAGAACATTTCAAAGCAAGTAGAGATGGCATGCTAAGGCCAAAATCCACCTAAAATAGAGGTATAACATATCATATAACCACAAATATGCTCTGAAATGAAACCAAAACCAACCATGCACACATGCTATTCTCTAGGCCAAAACAAAGGCAAGCAAAGGAGGAGTTAGCATACGTTATGCAACGCATGTGTGCATCCATGCATTTGTCCAAACATGCATCGGGCTCGGTACATCATACCAACTGCATCGTATTTTCAATTCCAACTTGAATACGTGCATCAAAAATAAAGTGCACTTCACATGCCATTTTTAGGGTTAGCCGAGCCTATCCTAATTACATGCTGTATGTGTTGCATTAGTCACTTAACATGAACTAGGGCATGCATGTTTGCTAACTAGTTTATTGTTTTGGCACGGAGTACGATGTAAGTTTTTACGCTTTAGCATACCACATGTGTGTGAATGTCGCCATGACAGTATGCTTACCATGCGGCTAAGTGCTTATGTGAGTTAAACTGTTTGAATGCCTGTGGGTGGAGGTTGGGTTGCTTGAGTTGGAAAACTCGTTGAAATCCGTGTTTTAGCCTACTTGCGAGTAGCAAATTCTAAAGCGCTTTTCAAAACAAACGGATATGCAATGCTTGTTTCCAAATTAGGCAATCTAGTCTATACTTGTTTGCTGCGCGCATAACATAGTAAATTCTAGGCTAATAACCGGAATAAGAACACGTAACGTTTTTCAAAACTGGATATCACGGTTAGTAGAGGCCGGTCTTCGGACCGGGCGAAAGGGGATGCTCATAGCTGACCTTCCCCGATCGTACCCAAGCTCCCGAGCCAAGACATTTGGTGATGACGGACGCGTGGCCTTCGGCACCGAGTCAGGGTTTCCTAAATTTCCCATTTTAAAAATATTTAGGTGGCGACTCTGTAATCTGGCAAAGCAGTCCATGTTTGGCACTTCTTTTCAAAAATCTGTTTTTCTCAAAAACGATTTGCCAGAGTTGGACTCTTTGGTTCAGATTTAGAACCGCAACAAAACAAAAAGGAGAGTCCGAGCTGTAGCGAGGTCCCCCGCGGGCGCTGTTACAGTCGAGGAGACTGATGCCTCTCTCGATCCCTGGAACTCCTGCTCCCTGTGCGCGGAGGGTCATTACCACGATTCATGTCTCCACCTAGCTCAGCCAGCGTCCTCGCTTCCCCTCTGCTGTTAAAGAAGAGTCTGTTCGACATTCACTCGATACCTTCAAACGCTGGAGTCAGTTGTCTGCTATGCTCATAAAATTTTTACCTTTAATCATTTATCCTTTACAAAGGCAGCACCCTCGAGGCCATCTCATTAATTGTAAAAACCTCAATCGCCCGACGCCGACTGGATCGACCCACTTGGGGCAAAGGCAGGCAGATCTATCGCAAATCTTAGGGTCGTCACCTCCGGCGCCCGAATGATCATGCACCGCCTGGGGCAAGGGCAGATTCATCAATCTATTCGGCTTATGTACCCCAGCCGGCTCATGGATCGATCCTTCACAAATCTTAGGGTCATCTCTTTCGGCGCCCGAATGATCATGCACCGCTTGGGGCAAAGGCAGATTCATCAATCTATTCGGCTTATGTACCCCAGCCGGCTCATGGATCGATCATTCACAAATCTTAGGGTCATCTCCTCCGGCGCCCGAATGATCATGCACCGCCTGGGGCAAGGGTAGATTCATCAATCTATTCGGCTTATGTACCCCAGCCGGCTCATGAATCGATCCTTCACAAATCTTAGGGTCGTCTCCTCCGGCGCCCGAATGATCATGCACCGCCTGGGGCAAGGGCAGATTCATCAATCTATTCGGCTTATGTACCCCAGCCGGCTCATGGATCGATCCTTTACAAATCTCAAGGTCGTCTCCTCCAGCGCCCGAATGATCATGCACCGCTTAGGGCAAGGGCAGATTCATAAATATATTCGGCTTATGTACCCCAGCCGGCTCATGGATCGATCCTTCACTAATCTTAAGGTCGTCTCCTCCGGCGCCCGAATGATCATGCACCGCCTGGGGCCAGGGCCGATTCATCAATTTATTCGGCTCAGTACCCACTACGCGGCACATAAATGATAATTCAATATTGTCGTAGAATATTCAATTTCTGATTCAGCACACGAATTTCTAATTGAATTTCTGATAATTCAATTCCTGATTTTATCCAAATTCGTGAAAGGCAACGTATCCTTCATTAACATAACTTCACAAACCATGGACAAGTAGTGGAGAAATACCAAGGCAGTTTTCATTAATAAATTGAGCGCAAATAGTAACCAATTTATACATGAAAATTACCCTGAGCCAACAAAAGTCTACCGAATAAAAACTTACATCAAAATCAAAAGTCTACCGAACAAAAACTTACATCAAAATCAAAAGCACTTAATAAAATCAAGATGACTCCTAGATCAATCCTCGGGGTCAGATTCAAGTGGCTCAACATCCACTTGCTCGTAGGGAATTGGCAAGGCCAATGTAACTCCAGCGGCAGCAAGGGCTTTGAGCCATCTATGTTTGAACCCCCGATTCTCGAATTTGAGGACTTTATCTACGTATTCCGTGAAGGTGGAGCTTTTTCCTGCCTCAAATGCCGCAGAAGCTTCAGAATCGGCTTTCTCCTTGGCGGCCTTGAGCTCCGCTAACTGGACCTCCGCCTCGGCAAGCGCCTCCTTGGCTAACTTGAGCGATTGTTCGCTCGCATTTGCCCTACTCTCAGCGTCAGAGCGGAACTGTTCAGCTGAGCGAGCCCTCTCTTTCTCTGCTTCAGCTCGTGCACTCTCCATCGCGGCTCTCATACTTTCAAATTCGGCCCTACTCTTTTGACCGTCCGCCTCCGCTTGCAAACAATCAACTCTGCCGAGGGCATCATAGAGGCAGCGGCCTAGGTCCGCGATCCTGCCAACAGTCTGCAAAACAACTTGGGATCGTCAGATATCTTTAAATAAAAACAAAGTCAAGAGAATTTGAGATGGTCACTGACCAGGAACGCCGACTGCGCAGATAGGGCTACGGCCATAATATCCGGCACGGCGCGAAAGGCTGCGACGTCAGCCGGCAAGAAAATTGAAGCCGCCAGGCTCAACGCCACGGTTGGATCCTCAATGGCTGAAGCATCGGAGGAGATCGGCGTATCTTTGATCTTAGGCCGAACAATAAAAGGCGCAGCCACGTCCGACTCTTCTAAACGAGGCCGTTTGGAAGAAAGGCTAATTTCTGACCCAGCCTCTCCCTCGACACTACGCTTTTCGCCCCGCTCCTCCGGAATCAGCCGTTCATCAATGACCTGTTCCTCAACCTCTTCCCCCGTTTTGGCCTCAGCGACCTGAATCGTCTCTTCAATAGCGGGTACGAAAGTTTTAATCAAGGTGGGCTCAGAATGGGCGGCCTCGGCCTTCTTTTGAGCAGCCATTTGCTCGGCATTTTTCTTGCACGCCATTTGCATAAGGCTTTCCCTAGCCATAGCTTCAAAAATATCGCCGGGTAGGTCCCCCAAATTTGCAAAAATATCTCCAGACGAAAACTTCGCCCGACCCGAAGTGGACGGTGAAGGCTGGTTAAGTCCGGCAGCCTCAAACGCCGAGCGTATCGCTTCGTCGACCTCTTCGGCCTCCTCAGCAACCTCTCTGGTTGGTTCGGCAATTACCTCTACCACCGGCTCAGCCTCTGCCCTCGAATCCGAATCTTCGAGGCCAATTTGCCTCAGGCTCTTGAAGCTGGGAAAGATAAGAGCCGAAAGCTGTTGATCGCCGGATGGAATTAGAATGCCTTCCGCAGCCGAGAATGTAGTATAAGTAGGTTCGTATCGGAGGAGTATGTGAGTCGCTCTCCCTTGCTTTTGTACGTTTGGACGGCCGAAGTATCTGAGCGCAGACTTGATCTCCTCAAGGACTGCCTCGTCGGTTGAGGGAAGAATCTTCTTCAATCTGTTACCTGCAAAGAACAAGGGGTGATTAAAGGAAAAAAGCCGAGTAAAGGGTAAGTCAACAAACACAAGGCGTTACGCGGCAACCTGGATCACCCTTCCATCTGGGAATAGGATCTAGGCGGTCTTCGCCTTCACCGAAGTCCCAATTACCTCAGACATTGACCATTACGTCATCAACCCTCTTACCAGAACTGGCAAGCATGGTTATCAAGTGATGGTCAGTGTCCTTGGCCCTGAGAAAGTATCGCCCCAGCCGACCAGAAGATTTGGCCAAAGCGTAGCAGTGCCGAATCGCTAGAACGCCAAGGTTGATCCTAAGACGTCGGTTCAACTCGATCACCCCCATGATGATTCGAAAGAAATTTACGTTGGGTTGAGAAGGAATCAGACTCCAATAGCGAAGGACGGCCCTAAGCAATGGGTGTAGGGGAAAACGGACTTCGCCCTCCGCTATGGATAATAGAGGGAAGACGATCGTGTTCTGATCCTCTCTCTCCATATCAAGGGTACTGTCCGTTACAAGAGATAAGTGGACGTCGTCGGGAATGGAAAAATGTCTCTAGAATCCGGAAATACGACCCTCAGAAAGGAGGTCTTTCAAGTGTTTAGCCATGTTCGCAGGGATTCAAGTTTTCGCCGAAATCAAAACGACAAACAGAAAATAGGATCGTAAAGAAGGGAGAAGAAGACTTACGAAGATTAGACGGACAAGAGTTGCAGAAAATGTGAGTCAGAGAAGGGATATCCGCTGGCGGTCTAAGAGTCTCGAATACTCGACGAACTATGCAATCGAAAGGACTGAAATTTCAAATCACAATAAATGCGAAGCGCACGATTGAGGCGGGAAAGCGTAATGATGAGCGAAAAGGCGTGCGCATCCTGACATCTATATTGGGATACGTGAAGCCGCCTGACCTATTTTAACTTTTCCAATTCAAGACCAAACACGTCGATAAACTACCGTCAATAGGGAGTTCGGGGGGCAATTGTGGGAGCCGAATATATTGACAAAAGCAGAAGGCACGCGCAATACAAGACTGATAATAATCGGATGTATCCGGCGAGAATAGGGGTGCCAAATATATTATTTGGGCCGAATAAGTGTGTAGTATTGGAGCCGGATAATGTAAAGGACAATGATCAAAAAGTAGGCCCTGGCCCCGAGGATCGAGAGAAATAGGTATAAATACAGGAACAACATATTTAGTAGGTATGTAAGAATCACTCCACTTAACTTAGACAAGAAGCTATCTTGAATGTCTGAACTAACTTGTCCGTCGGAGTGCTAATTCCGGCACCCCCGACCGGAGTATTTCCATATTTTCAGGTGACTAGCTGAGGATCACCAGCGTCTCCCAGGATCTGAAGAGTATTTCCAAACCACTTCTCCATAGAATCCAACACAAATTGTGCCTTGTAGAGAAGTTTGTGATGCTAATTCTTTCATGATTGTCACTTCGCTGACTATGACGGGGATTTCACACCTCAAATATGGGCATGACCGGCCGTGGCCCACAGGGACTCAGCTCAAGGCACACGTAAGCCTAAACATGAACCCAAAATCACAAAGAATAAATGTGATGATAACCCATAAATAAATAAATCAAAATCCAATCCAGTGACAAGTCACAAGTATAAATGGTAAAACCAATCATAACCAAATTCCAAAAATATATAGTAAATGGAACACAAATCGCCCACAAAATAAAATAATTCTAAATAAAAATCTAACTACAATGTATGCACAAAACCCGACATAACAAGCTAAGACAAAATAAATGAATGTCCTAGAAGTCCATGCAATTGAGTTTCCGTTACGCCATAAGTCCACTCTAAGTCCTTCTAACACCTAGAAGTGATAAACAACTAAGTCAACTGATAGCTCAGTAAGTAGCAACATGGATAGTAAATACAGTTTTGAAAACAGAGTTCAATTCCAAAATAAGATATATATCACAGAAACTAGATTGGCATACAGTTTTGATAAAGATAATCTGTTTCAAAAAAAAGGTTCAACAGTTAAAATACTCATGTCTCTCAAGAACATGATAAATTACATTTTCCACTTAAAATAGATTACAACATGAACACCAATAATTTTCTGAGTACCAAGAATAACAAGTAACATGCCACACAATTCTCAAGGCTATAAGTCTGTTGGATCCAATACCGAACTAAGAGTCATCCTCAGGGTGGCAACTCGGGCCTTTTTTCTAAGACGATCTGATTGAAGGTCACCTAGTCTAACCTAGGTCTTTTCCTTACAATCGTTGAGCACTAGAGTCATCACGGCCCAACCCGGATCTGTTCCCTAGTGGCCAGAGTCACCACATACAGTGGAATAATTTCCCTGGACTAAAATATACAGATGGTCCCAATAATCAATGCACATCAGTTTCGCAAAACATGGTAGTTCACAATTATAAACATGAAACCAAAACAAATAGTTTACCGTATGCCAAGTTCACACATGTTTCAGAAATAATTTGATTCCATTGATAATATAATAATTTATCAAAACAGTTTAGTCCTGAAACGACAATTTAATTTTCCAACAGTTCAGGGTAAGAGAACATTTATAAAAATATGTAGCATGAAACTACTCACCTGAAAACAAAATAATATAATCATCGAATAGAGTATAAAAGTCCAACTAGTGTCCTGAACCAAGTATTAAAACTACACGTCACTACTAATTCAACATACTAAAAGGAATAATAAACTAAGTAACCCCAAACTAAAGCGCACTAACACGGCTCAACCCAACTCACTGTTACTCTTAAATAATACCTAAGTTCATGTTCTGCAAGGTCTAAAATTATCCAAGACATGGGTTCAAATCGAAACTTAATTAAAAGTAACCTTAAGTTAAAACAGAGTTTTAAACAAGTTTTTTCAATCTATTCGCTAACTTTGAAAATTAAAAACCCACTCCATGTTGTTTGAAAAATTCCAAAACCCTCCAGATATCAACTGATATATCCTAAGTTTCAAGCTCAAATGGTTTTACTTGATTTGCTTATCAAAATAATTATTTACAATTAATTACACCCAAACAGGTTATTTTCTGCAGCACTAAAGAAATTAATGGTTCTCTTAGTATACACGAACAATCAATGCAAGGCCAAAACTTTAAGAAACTAGACTCATGACCGGTTCTAATGACGCTAATTTGATAATTTTCAGATTTATACCCAAAGAGAACGACACTTCCGAAGTTACTGTTTTAAACCAGTTTTTTGGACAGATTTAAACGCACCAGTTTATATAGATTTTGACTCCCAAAAATTCTGAGAAAATTCTGATATGCAATTCAATATGTAATTAATCTACTGTAAACATTTCAATTCAAAATTCATCCGTTTGATATGGTTTCTTGATTTTTAAAGTTTGTGATTATGTGCATAATTTTTAAACTAAGAATTACACCCATTCTTTACACAATTTATTTCCTCAGGTTTCTTAGTAGTGTATATATATATATACAAAATACATAAACCTACAACCTCTCCATCAATGAACTAAATAATAATAGAGTAAGGATAAAGAACAAAAACAAAGAGAAGAAGAAAGATAGAGACCTACCACACACCTAAAAATCCTTCCTTGTTTGCAACCCCTTTTTTTTTCAATTCTTTTCTCTCAACCTCTCTCTCCCAGTGGCTGCTGTTGCTGCTGTTATATATTGTATTAGACAACCTAGGGTTACTTTATATATCTAAACAAAAGACTCTAAATTATTATCTCTTTATATTATTTTATTTTCTAATCCATTAATTTAAATAAAATATAACTATTATTATAACAAAATATACTTACGAACTTGCCCTCTATTTTTTTTTTAAATAATAAATCTTGCCTCTAAATTAAATACTTTCACCATAAATATATTTTAAATTTAAAATTAATTAAAAGACCCTCCAATAATATTTAATTTGCACTTAAATATTCACAATAAAATATTTGAGATTTGTAAAATTATTATTATCTAATTATTTATTTTATTTGTATATTTGGGTTCTCACAGGGATCGAGCTGCCCAGTTAGCTCGCGGGAGTCCAGGGGGCAATGCCCTTTGGCAGGTCCGAGGTAGCACCACGGCGGGGTTGAGGGGCAGCGCCCCGAAGCAAAATGCAAAAATGCATTCAAAATTGCCTGTCTGCTCAAGCGGCCGTTTGTACGCTCGAGCGGAGAATGTTGGCTTCTAGCAGTTTAACCTGTCTGCAAATATATTGTGAGGCATGTTTTTACACTCGAGCATCCATTCCACGCTCGAGCGTACATCCTGATTTGGAATACGCGATATAGAGTCCCCGCTTGAGCGTTCATTCCCACGCTCGAGCGGACCTCGCGATCTCAGCTTCTATGAAACCTCAAGTTGCTCCAAATCTAGAGTTACACTTCCAGATCTTCTTTTTGGATATTAGGGTTTATATCCGGGGCTATTTTGCTAGTTTTCTTTGATGTTTGATTGAGTATTCAACTCATAGTTTAAGAGGTACACATCAAAGGTTTGTTCGTTTATTCAATACAAAAGAGAGAGTTGTTCTTCGGTAGATTCTGAAGAATTCGAGCCAAAAGTTTTGGTGGATTCTGGAGTGGCTCATCGTCGTGATTCAACATCGGTGTTGTGGATTCAACGTTGGGCAAGACAGTTCCGAGGTGAAGACCGGGGTGGAAGAAGCATATAGGGGTTGGTTCAATTCGAGCGTAAATTTGCTAGGTAATTGAGAGTACACTTATGTAATTCCTTTTGTCTTCTTAGTGGATTGTTTTGTGGCTTTGGCCCGTGATTTTTTATCACAATTGGAGGTGCTCCAATTATGATTTTTTCACGTTAAAATCGTTGTGTCGATTCATCTTGATTGTTTGATTGGGATTGTTATCTACTTCTTAAAATTAATACATAATCACAAATCAATACCTAAAAGATTTCTAAATTTTTCACTTAGTACTATTCATTTTCCCGCTACATCTGCAACTGTTGTTTAGGAAACTTTTGGTGCCATACGCACAGTGAGATCTTTTGCTTAGGAAGAATATGAAATTTCACGCTACGCAAAGAAAGTTGATGAGACATTAAATCTTGGACTTAAACAAGCTGTGAGTTTCTCTGTCTGTCTCTCTCTCTCTCTCTCTCTCTCTCTCCACATGCGCGCACAAATTGAAGTTGTTTTCTGCTGCAGAAAGTAGTTGGATTGTTCTTTGGAGGTCTAAATGCAGCATCATCACTAGTTATTGTAGTAGTTATCTATGGAGCCTATCTAACAATCCATGGCTTTATGACCTCGGGTGATCTTACATCCTTCATTCTTTACAGCCTCACAGGTATACCCTCATTGTTCTCCGCATTCAAATTAAGTGAAATAAATACTAGCATTTTTACACGGATTCATTTGAGATAGTTTGAAGATCTGATTATTAGTTAACACAACACAACTGTCTTTTTTTGGGACCAGTGGGATTATCGGTATCTGGACTATCTGGATTATACACAATAGCAATGAAAGCTTCAGTAGGCGGGTTTTCCAGCTTCTGGATCGCATCTCATCGATGCCAAAATCAGGAAACAAGTGTCCTTTGGGGTTTATTTTTTTCCATCCTACGATCTCTTTCTCTTTTTGTTAATTGTGACTAATGCACTTCGCTGACAAATTTGAATGAAAAAATAGAACGATAATTGTGAATTATGCATAAATGACCAGATTATGTTTATGACAATGCAATGTCCAAAAGTGATAATGTATTGATTGCCATCTATTGTAGTGGTCAAGATGCGGAAGTGGAGTTAGATGATGTCTGGTTTGCGTATCCCTCACGACCAAACGATATGGTGCTCAATGTAACGACCTCTCCCTGACTTCTTTCAGATTGAACACAATATTTGGCTTTAAATGTGAGTGTTCTGATAGAACAATGACTCATTATGTGAATTAGGGAATAACATTAAAACTACGGCCTGGTTCAAAGGTTGCTCTGGTCGGTCCAAGTGGTGGTGGGAAGGTAATATATTATTAAAGATTAGTAATGGATTCATGTTTATGCATTTTTCCTTCCAATGTTTTCAAAATCAGACCATTCACAAAACCAGAAAAGGATCTAAGTTAAGGGTCATTGAATGTTTGTTAAAAAAGTTAATTATACTTGAATACCAATCATGAGATTTCGTGTTTGAGCCTCTTAAGATTGATTTTTACAATGTTTGCAATGACTAGATCATGCGTTCGAGCCTTTGAGGGTTCAATCAATTTTCTTAAACTGGCTACCAATTCAAATAGATATCCAGTTTAACCATACCAAAAACAAACAAACAAAAAAAAAAACAATTTTCAATCTAAAATGGATTCAAGGGTTTATTCCGTCTAGAACCTAGACCAATCAACCAGATGGTCTAAACGTGTTTAAAAATATTGTTTCCTTAAAACCCAAAAAAGAAAAATATGCATGCCATCTTTTGTGCAAATATATGAAGATTTTGAGAATAGAGGGATTGGGCATATGCATCGTGACTCGTATCTTTTAATTGGGTGTTGCAGACCACTATAGCAAACTTGATTGAAAGGTTTTATGACCCTATCGAAGGAAAGATTTTGGTGAATGGCGTTCCTTTAGTAGAGATATCCCATGAACACCTACACAGAAATGTAAGTTGTCCTAACATCTGCAAACAGAAAATTCTAAACATGTTTATATCGGCTTTCAATGTCTAATGAAATTTCACATCTAATGGACAACTCTACCGTTGAAATGCAGATTGGCATAGTGAGCCAGGAGCCCATTCTGTTCAACTGTTCCATTGAGGAGAACATTGCTTATGGATTGGAAGGCAAAGCAAGCAGTGTTGATGTGGAAAATGCAGCTGTAAGATTGCCATCTCCACTTTTTTTCTTTAATGAACATTTTCAAAAAGAATATCAAATTTTTTTTTTAAGATCCATCTAAACTAGATGACCCTGAATTTTTTAATTGAAAAATGTTCATTAAAGATGAAAATAAGCTAAAATTTTGTCAAAAGAGCTTATAAAAGTTGGCTTATTTCTTCTTTACTGAAGTTTTTTCAATAATTTCTTATTTTTAAAATTATTGGGATTGTCTAGTCTAGACAGATTTATAAAGTAAAATCTTTTGACTCAAAATTAAAAAGAAGTTCACTAAAAAATTAAAAAGTAAAAACCCAACTCATAAGTTGCTGTCAAGAGAACTTTAAATACTTTTGATTCTGATAATATCAATTGTGATAACTGCAGAAAATGGCGAATGCCGATGAATTCATATCCAAATTTCCCAAAAAATACCAAACCTTAGTTGGAGAACGCAGGGTGAGGCTTTCAGGAGGTCAGAAACAAAGAGTAGCAATTGCAAGAGCTCTTCTAATGAACCCTAGAATTCTCCTCTTGGACGAAGCCACGAGTGCTCTTGATGCTGAAAGCGAATACCTAGTCCAAGTTCGACTTACATATTTTTACTCACCTACTTTTAAACTAAGTGATAAGTTTTTTTTCGTATTTTTAGTTGACTGTACACACGATGCTGTTGTATAGGATGCTATGGACTCGCTGATGAAGGGAAGGACGGTTCTAGTTATCGCGCATAGGCTCTCCACTGTCAAAAGTGCAGACATTGTCGCGGTTGTTTCTGATGGTCAAGTGGTTGAAAGTGGCACTCATGACGAGCTCCTCGACAAAGATGGTGTCTATACTGCATTGGTGAGGAGACAACTGCAAGGATCCAAAACTTGAACCAAGTTTAAATGATTTAGGTTTCTATGAAGATTGAAGAACATGGAGGGAAGTTTTATGGATTGGTAAAAGATTAATGCAGATAATTTTATATACTTTTTACATGCTAAACTATCTCATTATGCTTCTTGCAACTAGAAATTTGAGTGTTTGAATGATTTTATTTGTTTTGAAAATTTATTTTACTTCTTGTTTAAAAAAAACAAAAATATTAAATATAAAAAAAAAATGGCAATGTCATCAATCTATGTAATTTCTTACTATTGTTGGTCATGACAGACAATAAGAAGAAAAGTAAGTACATATTTCTCAGAAAGTCCCTTTTTTGTTTTATTTTTTTCAGTTACACTTAGAAAATTGAATAGATACAAATAATTTAATTTCCATCAAAACATATCAATAAATCTTCATTTTGGAGCATTTAGTATTCTAATCCTTCCTATTCAAAAGTAAATCTTAAAGGATTTTGTTAATAAACTTGAAAATCAACTAACTAATTCGATTGGTCACTTTTATATAATCTCAGAGGTTGGGGTCAATCTTTGCACACAAATTTGATTATTTCTCTCTCATTATACGGTTATATTTTGTTTCATTTTTTTTTTTCTCATTATGAGCTATTTATTGTTGTAGTTGTTGGGTTTGAATTGTTTCGAGATTAATGTAATTCTTCTCACATTAATAGTTACTTTCTTATTGATTGGCAAAATAAAATAAAAAATTACAATTATCAGTAGAAAAGGCTTTGATGCCCAATCATCAAACAATCAATATTTATGTCAAGAGTACATGAAAAAACTCAAAATCAAAAACAATCTAGCAAAATATGAGAAAAATTTATTTACAAGATAAAAAATTTTATTTCAAAAAAAAAAAAATACCGACATAACATAAAATAATAAAACTTTTTTAGATTTGATATAATAATAAAAACTTGGGCAAATTACCAAGAAGTCCTCTTTGAAAAAGGTGTGACCTATTTAGTCCCACAACCTTTTTAGTCCCACAACCTTTTGTTTACACTCAAAAGTCCTATAACGTTTTTCTTCTTCTCAGCCTTTGTTTTTCTCTACCTCTTTCTCTTTTGATTTCCAGCAATTGTCGACGGGCAACCACATCTTACTTCTTCTCTTTCTCTTTCTCTTTCTCTTTCTCTTTGTGATATATAGTCACCGGTGACCGATGACTACCATCGATTAAGGTTCATCAGCAACCACCGACCGCCAACTCCTTACTTTACCCTCACCGACGATGAAGAAAATATGTTTCCGACGAAGAAGATAAGTAGATCTACTTAGATCTAATGTAGTACATCAGATCTCATGTAGTACATCAGATCTAAGTAGATCTACATTAAATCTGGCTAGATCTAAATAAAAAATAGTTGTCGGAATACAATCATCTCTCTATATCTGTCTCTCTCCTTCGATGTCTTAATTTTTCTAAATTTTCTCTGCTATACACTTTTCTTTTCCTGTTTTAATGAAGAAAATTTTTAAGTTCTGAACAAGTTGTTTTCGAGTTTTAGTTACAGGCAGTGAAAACTGTAAAATTTTGCAATTTCAATTTTTTTTGGTATTAGAATGAATCATGGTTTAAAACTACAAAATTTGGCAGTTTTATAACATTTTTTAGAACTGTAAAATTTTGCAATTTCATAATATATTTTTCAGTTTGATTAATAAGGATAAATGCTTAATAGATTTTTGCTTTGAAACTGTAACATTTTACAGTTTCAAAGCTTGCTTTTCAGTTTGATCAATATTGGAGATTATTTGCTTAAACCCTACAAAAATTGAAAAATAACATATGTTTTTTCCCATTATTGCTTTTTTTTATCATTACATTTTTTTTCCTTTTAATTTATCAATATTTAGCACATTTTGCTATGTTTTTTCGCTCTAATTGCTCCATTTATTCTTCTTTTTTTTTTTGGGCAATATTCTGGACATTCTGGTAAGTCTCCAATGATATTCTTAATGTCCAACGAACATTCTGGGCATTTCGACGACTTCCATTGACGTTCAGAACGCTCCTGTGAACTTCCGGCGATACTCCGACAATTTCCCAACGATACTCCGGCGACTTTTCGATGATGTTGAACATTTCGGCGAGTCTCCGGTGACCATCTGATAGAAGTTCGACAATAATAAAATATAGCAGCGTCTATAAATTTTAAAAAAAAAATAGAATTTTTTGGTAACAATTAAAAATATGTAAGACTAATTGGCACAAGTGTCTTGTTTTGGGATTGGATGAGTTTTAAATTTTGTATATAGGACTTATTGGTAAGTTCCCCATAAAAATTTAATATTTAAAATGTATATAGCATTAATCTAATATGGGCTATCCAAAACTAGGCCCCAAATCTATAACTGCCACTAGTCCAAGGTAATGGGCCTAACTTACATTCTCTGGATACTACAAGAAATTAGTGATTTAGGGACTAATATTTAGAGACCAATTGAATTTAGTCTCTAAAAACCATCATTTAGAGACCAAAATAAATTTTAAGAGAAAATTATACAAACACCGTATATTCTTTTATGATAGCCCAAAAAAAATTATTTGAAGACTTTTAGGGACCAAAAAAGTTAAAGTTTATGTTGATTTGAGCACTTGACCCCGTGTGTGAGGTAGGCAAAAGCTAGAGATGAATTAATTTGGTTGCTAAAGGTCGTCAAATACGCGCTTCACTCGATCGATCCCTCCTTCAATTGTCAAATACATGCATTCTTAAGCTAGATTCCTTCCTTCACTACAATCGGTCTCAGCTAGGGCTCAATTAATCTCAGCTATTTCCTCTGTCTAGGACTCAATCAATCTTCAGCTTCGATCGATCTTTGTGCTCAAAACAGTTAGGACTCAATCAATCTTCAGCTTCGATCGATCTCAGCTAGGACTCAATCGATCTTCAGCTTCAATCCGAATCAATCTTTGTGCCGCCTCGTATCAGAATCGATCTTTACCTCATTTCTAAATCGATCTGAGTTCTTTGGCTTCAATCCGAAGGTAAATAGTGATTTGGTATGTTTTCAATCTCTTTCTCTCTGCACAGACACATCATATATACATGTACATATCTATATCTATATATATACATGTACACATCATATACATATCTATATATATACTCCTCTGTATTCCACGTATGCTGATTGATCAAGAAACCAGAGTGAACAGAGCTATATAGGTACTTGATTTCATATATATATATATATTGTTGTACATGCATATGTATACTAGATTTGTGCTTTTGATTTTGGTGGTGAAGATTCTTGCTATAATATGTGACTGTTAATGAACTGTGGAGAAAGATGCTGTGACGTTACATACAGAAGCTGAATAATGAAAACAATGGCAGAAAATAAACAAAGCAGAACAAGTTCTACAATTGTCACCAACTTTAATGAATTCTAAAGGAGTCCAGAAGTTTTTTTTTTTTTTTTGAGAAGAATTTTTTTATCATACTACAACAAAGGATAATTAAGTAGAAAAAAGAAAACTACTATACTCAATTGCACTAATTCATCTCTCCTAAGAATTAAATTATTTTCAAAAGTCTAGATAGAATGAATTGGGATTAATGCTTTCTTGAATTCAGCAAAAAAGTGAACAGTCATTTGTAATTGGACAATGCATACTGGGCCACAAATAATAAGCAAGAGTTTAGTATAAACATGCATGCATTTGCTTGATGTTTCTATAGTTTAACGGCTCTACCAAAGGTATATTAGGCACTAAAGAACTTTGGACCATAGATATTAACACACCATAAATCATAACACATGCATCTAATGCATGAAAGAAGGAAACAAGCCTTAATCACATGAGAGCACAAATTAGTAGATAAAGTTTTGTGGAGAAGTGGTTTGGAAATACTCTTCAGATCCTAGGAGACGCTCGTAATCCTCAGCTAGTCACCTGAAAAGATACAAACACTCCGGTCGGGGGTGTCGGAATTAGCACTCCGACAGACAAGTCAGTTCAGACACTCAGGATTGCTTGTTTATTAAGTTAAGTTAAGTGATTCTTACATACCTTTCTAAACTTGTGGTTCTTGTATTTATACTTGCTTTTTGGGCCTCGGGACCTGAGCCTACTTTTATCCCATTCACCTTTTATTCATTCGGAGCTACTGACCTCCGTCTATTCGGCTTTACTAGCGCATTCGGCGTCCTGGTTACGCAATATGAAGCCGAATAGTATCTAGTTTCTGGGATACGCATCTTCTGACTCTTCTACTTATTCGGCTCCCACAAGTTTGAAGAAAACTCAGGGACAAAAGAGATTAATAGAGTAAAGGGGGAAAGAAAAAAGAAACTTGCTCAGAATAATCATATGCAGGGTTTGAGAAATAAGAAAAACCCACAAAAGGAGTAAAAATCACCTCTAAACAGGATGACAGCAAATGGAAATTGTGATTTTTCCTAATTCTAAGAGACCCTAGATTTATTTCACTAATATTTATTTTGGTTCATATGATTCTAACCACAGACATGCACTATTAGAGCTGAAACTTGACGAATTAAATCCTCTCAAATCTGCTTTCAATAACAACTAGGAGAAAAACATAAAGTTGCACTCTAACATTGAAAGTAGAAATGGAAAAAATGGGAAGAAAAAGCAGAAAAGAACAAACACAATCAGACATACAGAACTTGATAAACAGGTAAGCTATAAAATCAAAGTTAACCATAAGAAACGAAAACAAATGTGCAAAGTGAAATGTATCAACTCATCAAGAAGATAAAATAATAAATAAACAAACCTCATCAAAAAAGCACATAACAACATGAATAGGTAGCAAAGTATAAGATGGTCTATGAGGGGGTCTATGACCTTGATATATGGACCTTTAAATTACCCGTTGCTTGTAATATAATTGCCTTGCAGCATGGAAACTGTTGTGCTTGAATAGATAATGGATGGGTTGTTTTCTTACTGGTTGAAGAGTTTAATCTCTAGTGTTGTTTTTGTATTGTTGTTGCTGTTTGAACCTAGATTTGAATATTTTGTTTGCACCTTTGATTTCTTAAGTACCTTTTTTTTTTTTTTTTGATAACTCGTTATCCAGCTCATTGGACTGACTAATACGGCCCATTTGATATTTTTTTTTCTTAAGTACCTTAACAAATGTTATTTGGTATTCCTGAATTTATGTTTGTAGAAAGATAGATATGAATTACATAGTCCAAAGTAGATATACATATTAGTGAAACTTCTTCAAGAATTTAGTTGTGTTCCTCCTTCAAGACCACATATAGAAAGTAACAAGATATTGGAATTTATGTTTCTAAAAACCCATGTTTGAAGAGAATATTAAACCTGTTAATACTTTAAAGTTAGAAAATTCAACTTTTGGGAAATGGTTTGTATGATTTGTATGATTGATTTGCTTCCTTGTTAGGAAATGGTTTGAGAATTCAGCTTTTGGGTTCACTCCTTACTATTGTTTCACACTTAAACATTTCAATTAGCTCTTTTAGTAGATAGTGTTGCTTCTATGGATCATTATCACTTGTTAGAAAATCTTGTGGGATATGGAAATCTTGGTTTGTTTGTGTTAATTATTTGTAGTGTTTGCTGCTCTGAAGTGTATGAGGATATTACAAAAATGCGTAGACCTGCAATATAGAGAGAGATAAGTTTATAAAATATCCATGTTTGCTGCTCTGGATTTAGTGCTTCTTGGTTCTCTTTTATATACTTTTCTGCTATTGTAGACCTGCTATATAGAGAGATAAGTTTATAAAATATCAACTCTGAAAGGATTATTTGTGACTATATTGTAAT
Organism: Camellia japonica; assembly: GCA_030407325.1. NCBI lineage: Eukaryota > Viridiplantae > Streptophyta > Magnoliopsida > Ericales > Theaceae > Camellia > Camellia japonica. The sequence continues at coordinate 103,326,063 of JAPPVO010000059.1, forward strand.
TATACCATGCAATACTGATATAAGAGAGCCATTAATCAATGTCTACCAGTAATTATACTATGCAATACTTTTTTTTCTGCTATTCTACCAGTTATTATGTTCTCTCTAGAATAAGTACATAGGAAAATCAATGTCTTCAGTTGCTCTGTTACAATGTATATATAAAATGACTATATTTAATTTCATGAACAATTGTAGAAAAAACTTAAAGAGCGGGAGAATGAAGCTACAGAAGATGGATCTGGCCCACTATCTGATGAGCAGCTTTCCATTGAGGTGTTTGGGCGTAAGTCTGGCTACATAAGTGGTTCAGGACGTGGTCCTAAACCTAGTATAACAGCATCCGGTCGACGCACTCGTGCTGCTCTTGAGATAGAAAATGAGGAAACTAGAAGGGAGCTTGAAGAGCAACGGAGAATCAATGAGGAACTGAATGCAAGAGTGCACAACTTGAAGTCTAATAGCATGGAGGTCAATGCCAAGATTGATTTGGTGCTGCAACAAATTAGTCGGGGAGGTTTTACTTTTGATTTACCATCATAGTAAGTACCTTTTGCTCTAGATAGATCTGTCATATTTATCAATTCAGTGTTTGTTATTTAGAACATTTTATTATGATAACGTGCTTAGATTATGATAACCTTATTGTGTTGATTCTTATTATAGCTCACTACTACTCCAAGTATACTTAGATAACGTGTTTTTTCATTATTTGTAACTTATTTGATTATGAATGACTATTGATTATTTAATGAGGTTATGTTATGTTGATTCTTATTATTTGATTTTTCTTTTTGAATTTTGGGTTGCAGGGATGTCCAAAGGGTGTCACACCTAAGTACAGCTTGAAACCTCTTGTGCCAAGGCTGTCTAATATAAAGCTTGATATTGATGTTGAGAAAATGTTTTTTTAGAGATTCTCTTTGAAGAAACTATTGCTATTTTTCATTTCAACTGTTACTACTTTGATTTGAATTTGGAAACTTTCAGTTTTAATTTTTGTAAAATTTTACTTTCTATATACTCATTATGGCTTGGGAATAGAGTGCGTTTGATATGTGAATGTCAAATTTTTTTAATATGATTGGATGACATTTACTTTTGTGCATTTTAAGCTATGAGATTAAATGATTACAAAATTTTAATTTTGATTTTTAGTGACGAAAATGTGTTGTAGAGAAAGTTATATGTCTTTTAGCGACCAAATATCATTGTCGTTAAAAATGTCATTATTTTGTTTTTTGCGACCAAATTGGGACATTTTATGACGAAGTATTAGCGACCAAATGTTTAGTCTTGTAAAATTAAACATTTTGTGACAATATAAAATTGGTCGCTAATTGTCATTTTTAGCGACATTTTCAAAAATTTGTCGCTAAAGACTTTCCTAGACGCACTTTTAGTGACTGTTTTAGTGACGGAATTAATTTTGTCACAAAAACTATTTAGCGACCAAAATAATAGTTTTAGGGGCCAAAATAATTGGTCGCCAAAAGTCTTATATGTTGTAGATCTCTCAATTCTAATATCTTTTCTTATAACAAAAATGACTTTAAAACACACCCAAAAAAATATATATATTATATATAATTTATTTACAATTATTCAGTATCTTTAAAATAATTTTCATTCGGTATATCAATAAGAAGAAGAAAAAAAAAAAGCTTGAGATTTATACAACATAATTTATAAATTAACCTATAATAATGTACATTACTCTATATTAATTATTTATTTGTCTAAAAATCAATATAACAACTCCAACATTTCTTTATCTATAAATATTTTTTTTAAAATTAAAAAATTTCCCAAGATTTGACCTCAGTGTAAATCAAATCATAAAATTTTAATTGTTTCAATTTAAACCATAAACTTTTAAAATAATATTATTTTTAACCATGGGTATATATCTGTTAATTCTAACAAAAGAAAAAAAAAATGATAATTTAGATAAATTTAATCATTTTTTTCTTCATTATTGTTGACAACCACTTCTTTTCCTTACCATCGTCCATCACCACTCCTCATCTTTCTTAATCGACTGTCATTCATTTATCCTTTTTTTCGGCCATCACTACTCTTTCCATTCCCAACTCACGACCACTCCTATGTACCTTCTCAATCCATATTCACTATTGTCGTTCAATTAAAGCTAAAAACGAGTCGTGTTGATTTGAGTCGAGACGAGTAATATATTATTCAAACTTGGTTTGATAATGTAATGAGCTTAAAATTATATTAAAATTTGGGTTATTTACCTAACGAGTCGATTTTTGATAAATTTTTAACAAGCCACGCTTGAGCTTGAATAGCGTAATTTTTTATAATGCATATAAATTTATCGAGCTGAGTATCTAGTTTTTTTTCGAACTTGGCTTGAAAACTTAATGAGTTTGAAATTATATTCTAACTTAGCTTGTTTATATTAACGAATCGATTTCAAACGAGTTTTTAACAAACAGAACAAGAGTCAAGATCGAATAGTTTGGTTCGTTTAACACTCCTACATCCAATAACCAGGGGCGAAGGCATAGCAAGGCCAGGGGGGTCACATGCCCTCCCCCCCTCAGTTTTGAAAACTTTTTTTTTTTTTTGTTATTGTCATGTATAAAATGTATTCTCTTTTTTTTCTTAACCTGTTCTTTAGCTCAAGGTGAAAAATCTAGAAATTCCCTAGATGTTGATTTGTGATTATGTATCAATTTTAAGCAGTATATAACAATCCCAATCAAACAATCAAGACAAATCGACACAACGATTTTAACGTGGAAAAACCACAATTGGAGCACCTCCAACTGTGATAAAAAACCATGGGCAATAGCCACAAAACAATCCATTAAGAAGATATAAAGGAATTACACAGGTATACTCTCAATTACCTAGCAAATCCACGCCCGAATTGAACCAACCCCTATGTGCCTCTTCCAACCCCATCTTCACCTCGGAATTGTCTTGACAATGAGCCACTCCAGAATCCACCAAAGCTTCAGGCTCGAATTCTTCAGAATCCATCGAAGAACAACTCTCTCTTTTGTGTAGAACAAACAAATAATCCTTTGATGTATACTCTTTAAACCATGAGTTGAATACTCAATCAAAACATCAAAGAAAACTAGCAAAATATCCCCAGATATAAACCTTAATATCCAAAAAGAAGATCTGGAGGAGTAATCCTAGTTTTGGACTAAAACAAATACTTATTGAAATCTAGGACTGCGAAGCTCACTCGAGCGAAGACTCTCTCACTCGAGCGAGGAACCAAAAACGCGTGTTTTCCACAAGTGGCTTCGCTCGAGCCACACAACCTTTGCTCGAGCGTACATTTATCCTTCTCAGGTTTTTTGCTAGACGCAGCCTTCGCTCGAGCGAGAACTCCTTCGCTCGAGCGAGCAAGGGCGGACATGCAACTTCGAATGCAATTTTGCATTTTGCTTCGGGGGCGCTGCCCCGGACCCGCCAAGGGGCGCGCTCAAGCGAGGAACCAAAAACGCGTATTTTCCATAAGTGGCTTCGCTCTAGCCACACAACCTTTGCTCGAGCGTACATTTATCCTTCTCAAGTTTTTTGCTAGACGCAGCCTTCGCTCGAGTGAGAACTCCTTTGCTAGAGCGAGCAAGGGCGGACATGCAACTTCGAATGCAATTTTGCATTTTGCTTCGGGGGCGCTGCCCCTCAACCCCGCCTGGGCGCTGCCCCGAACCCGCCAAGGGGCGCTGCCCCCTCAACCCCCGCGAGCTGACCGGGCAGCTCGATCCCCGTCATAATCAGCGAAGTGGCAATCTTGAAAGTATTAACAACACAAACTTCTCTGCAAGGCACAATTCGGGTTGGATTCGCATCTAAAACTCATATTCTCACTGAAATACAAGAGCGAATAAAATTACAACTGAAAGGAGTTTTTTCAAACGGGATTGCCAAGAATAAAAACCTAACAATCTCCCCCTTTGGCAATGCCGTGACAAAACACACCTAACAAATAAAATCTAAACACCCCAACCCATTACAGCAACAAAAATAAACGTCTTTCTAACGGTCAAGATCTGCAAAACAACTATTAATGTCACAATCTCCAAAACAACTATTTGTCCCACAAGAGTATATGAAAAAAAAATAATAAACATATGACAAGATTATCTTGAAGCATGAGATAGAAAACATGAATAAATACGACTTGGAGATTTTAAAAACATGTAGCATGAATAGATGAAAACTAAGACACATGTGTAGACACCCCATTTTTGACCGACCTTAAGACTCAGACGTCACCGATTGAGCGCTCGGTGGTGTTGCATGTTGTGCTCGTTCAGAAGTCTCAGAGTCGCGGCCGTGAGCCCTGCCTCCGGACTTCCGAACCCTCTTCCATACCTTGCCTCGGTTTGCGAACCAGACTCGGTTTTCTCTGTTTCTTTTCCTGAAGGGAGGGAGAGGTCCTGTAGACCATCTCTCAGTGGCCGTGGGCTACATTTCGTGGCCGTAGGCCATTTTGCCCATTTCGGATCCCGGTTCCCGGTTTTCGGAGCCGTCAGGCCGTGTGCCTCGGTTCGGGACCACCCAACCATCTCCGATTCCTTCGGTTTTTGGCATGCATCTCATTTACTCCCTTTCGAGGGACACTGGGGTCTTAGATACCCACTTCGTGGCCAAACACCACTTTCGGTGCTTAACGGCCGGTTTTTGGGATCCCGAACTGCGTGTTTTGGTCCCCGAGCATTCGTTTTGCATCGGTTTTCGTTCAGTTTTGGCAGGTACCTCTGTTTTATCACCAGGAAGATCACTGGAGGGTGGGAGGCTAGTAATTGTCTCAGTAAGCAGTTATGCTCCTCCGGCGCCCCCCGGCGCCCGTTTTTCTCACTTCCGGGCTAATGTTGAACACCCTAGGGCCATTTTCTTCGAGCCAAAACCACATATTTGTGATGTACACACATGGGAGGACCCTAAAAACATATGGCCGGCCAATAACTCTCCTTGACCCTTTTGAACCCCTCTTTAAATTGGCCTATTCTCTCTCCTGTTTTAGAGTTGTCAAATTTGAACCACAGGGTCTTGTTCAGCACACCAGGGAGGACACCAATCCTTGGTGGCCGGCCATTAATTCAAGTTGACCTTTTTGACCCTTGGCCGGCCGGCCATAGGGGGTGGCCGGCCGGCCACCTGCAACAAAAATACATGGCCGGCCATGCTTCCCTCAGTGCATACTTTACAGCTGTATAGCTGTTTCCCCCAGAAAATATCTGTATCCAGGGGATATTTTGGAGGGAAAGCTTGGGTGCATTTCCCTCCACCTTTACACCCCTCCTTTTGTCCATATAGGGAGCCTCCCAGCTCTGTCCCTAGGGTTAGAAAAATTGCTCTCAAGCATACATACACACCTCCATCTCTATTTCTCTAAAATCTTCAAGTTTGCTTCCATTTCTTCATCATCATCAAGCATCACCATCACCACTCCATTTCCAGCAGCAAGGAGGGGTTCTTCAGAGGCTTAGAAGCAACTTTCCTCAAGCCAAGACGTAGCAAAAGTGTGGTCTTCAAGGGTAAGTCTCCATCCCTCTCTTTGTAGCCCATTTTTGCCTCATTTCTTAAGCCTATTTGCTCACTGTTTTAGGATCCGACCTTAACTGAAACTAGGTCTATTTTGAGCTATTCTTAATGTTTGTTCAAGGGCTCAACTCTGTTTGAGCCCTCTATAGCGCACTTGCTTCAATATCATCTTGTATGTCAATATTTTGCATGCTTTTTCTAGCCTAAGAGTGATCTGTTTTCGAGTACAATGTAAACTGTGAGTGGGCCTATTTTGATCCCCTCTTCAACATTGAAGAAGGGATCAACCCTGTTTGGCCTCTCTATCATGCACTTGCTTCATAATTCCTCCAATTTACCGTAAATTTGCATGATTTATTTGACCTACATGTAGTCTGTTTTGGAGCATGTCATGAACTGTGAGTAGGCTTGTTTTATGTCCCTATACAACATTTTATAAGGGATCAACCTTGTTGGGGGTCTCCATGTTGTGCTTGTCTTTATATCCCCCTTTGGCCCCCATTTTTGCATGCTTTCTTAGGCCTATTTAGCTTCTGTTTTCGGCCATGAGCAGTACTGAAAATATCCATATTTTGGCCTCCTTGTCATGTTTTGTTAAGGGTCCAGAGCTGTTTGACGAATGTATGGCATACCTCATGTTCTAGCCTTTGTTGGCTTCATTCTTGCATGACATTTTTAGCAAGTTTTCATACTGAGTTGGGGGATGTCACCTACTGTAAATGTGCATATTTTTAGTCCCTCATCAGTGTTGTAGAAGGGTATTTTTCAGTTTGAGCATCGCGTACACCACTTGTTTCAATACCCCTCTCTTGGCCCCATTTTTGTAGGCCATTGTTGTCCTATCTATGCTTACTATTTCGCCATGTTTTGTACTGTAAAAAATGTTATTTTGGGGCTGCCTTGCTACTGTTTTGCATGTCATGTACCAATTATGCATGTTTAGTATGGCTGTAGGCCATTTCGGGTGCTTAATATCGCATTTCGGGACCATTCCGTGCATTTGGTGTCATTTCCCCACCTTTCGGGACTGTCTTGCATCATTTGTGAGTGCTGAAGTTTCATTTTCATGTTTGCATATTATTTCCATGACATTTCATGCCTTAGGGCCATTGCCTCGGCTTGCGTGCCCGTGTGCACGTATTTCGAGGCATCTCATTTTCATCCGACGGCCTCTTATGTGAGTATAGCTGAGGCTCACTCATGTTAGTGTAAGTCCATTCTGCATTCTGTATGCCATTTTAGTCTCATCGCATTGCGTATGCCATTGCCTCGGTTTGCGTGCCCGTGTGCACGCATTTCGAGGCATCTCATTTTCATCCATTGGCCTCCTGTGTGAGTGTGGCTGAGGCTCTCTCATGTTGGTGTAAGCCCATATTGCATCGCATATCTCATTTTAGTCCTGTTGCATTCCGTATGCCATTTCCTCGGTTTGCGTGCCGTGGGCACGCATTTCGAGACATCTCATTGCATATCATTTCCATGCCATTTCATGCCTTAGGGCCATCGCCTCAGCTTGCGTGCCCTTGTGCACGCATTTCGAGACATCTCATTTTCATAGCATTGTGCATGCTAGGATTGTATTTTAGTTGCATTCGTGCATATCATGCATATTGCATCATGTTCGGGATAGGAGTTAGCCCGGACACGGGAAACGAGGCACGTTTCGTACTTCGAGTGACGGAACGGGTCTCAATTCCCAAGTCACCGACACTCCGGATTACCCATGATGGAGTTAGGTTTTGTTGTAGCATTCATATACATTCATCCTATATTGAGTTATGCAATCCGATTCCTCGGCCATCATGCATCGAGATGCGTGATTGGTGGCACGAGGATCGAGGCATGCATATATCTGTGAAATACATTGCTATGCCCCTTTCCTGCTCTCTGTTGCAGCAAAATGAAGAATCAGCAACTTTTCGGAGTCTGGCACGCATTGCGAGAAACATTGCAAACAGAGGCTAAATTGGGCATCCCAATGGATTTCCGAAAAGGCAGCCCAGCATACATCATTCAGCGGAAGTGAGGCAGCCCCTGGCTTGCATGCCAGTTTACAGTTTTTCTTAGTTAATTTGTTAATTAATTAGGAATTTGTATATTATTCGGACTGTATATTTCGGACTGTATTATTCTTTCATTTCGGACTGTATATTTATTCGGACCCTCTGTGCGAGGGCATAATTGTAATAAGTGTGCGTGTGTGTGATGTATGTCTTCCAACCCCACGTCTTTCTTCCCTTTTATTTACCCGCTTACGATGGTTAGATATAGGGCATATTTCAGTTAGCATACAGTATGACAGCATGTTTGCATCATTCATCTGTTTTGCACGCACCGGGCTCGGCGCATCATACAAACTGCATTTGTATTTCAATTCCAAATTGAATACGTGTTAGTTGTAGCATTCCATATACCATGTTTAGAATAGCCGAGCCTGCTATAGTTTGCATCTCTGCATGCGTTGCATTAGGCATTTCTGTATAATTAGGATCATGCATGATTTCTAATCGGTTTTCTGTTTTGACTTGGAGTACTCGGTGAGTTTTATGCTTTAGCATCCTTGCATACGTGTGAGTGTTGCCATGAATAGCATGCTTACCATGAGGCTATGTGCTTATATGATATAACTGCCTTGAATGCCTGTGGGTGGAGGTTGGGTTATTTGGATTGGAGCAATTCATCAAACGTTTGTTTTAAGCCCACTAGATAGTGGCAAAATCATGTTTTCTAAGCCCACCTGAGGGTGGCAAATCCACGTCTTAGCCTACCTGAGGGTAGCACCATCAAACCATTTTCAAACAAACAAACATGAAATGTTTTGTTCCAATTCAGGCGGCCCAGTCTATACTTATTTGCTGCGAGCATCACATAGTAACCTAGGCTAATAACCGGAATAAGAACTCACAATGTTTTCAAAATAAGATATCATGGTTAGTAGAGGCCGGTCTTTGACCGGGCGAGCGGGGGTGCTCACGAAGTGACCTTCCCCAATCGTACCCAAGTTCCCGAGCCGAGGCAACTTTGGTGATGACGGACACGTGGCCTTTGGCACCGAGTCAGGGTTTCCTAAATTTCCCAAAAATAAAATATTTAGGTGGCGACTCTGTATTTGGCAAAGCAGTCCATGTGTGGCACTTCTTTCAAAAAAATCTATTTTCCAAAACGATTTGCCGGATTTGGACTCTTTGGTTCAAGATTAAGAACCGTGACACGAATCGAGTCCGAGCTATAGCGAGGTCCCCCGCGGGCTTGTTACAACATGCACCTGACCGACCCATGGCATGAAAACTTGAAATCCTAAGACATGGATACATGAAATCCTAAGACATGAATACATGAAAACCTAAGACACATGCACCGGACAACATCACTCCCCCTTTTTGTCATGAATTGACAAAGGAAGCTCAATCAACTAAACCAAGATCAGAAACCACACAAGCAATGACATGATGACGTAAATATGAGGAGCATGCAAGAAGGAAATGATCAAAGTGTTCATGCTAACAAACTCTTGCAATGATAAACCAAACTCCCCCTCACTAAAAGCAACCACAAACACTTAAAACAGTGAACAAAAAGCAAACGGCAAAATAATATGGTGGAGCAAGCAAGGAATTCTAGATTTGTACCTTAAAAACACACAAGATGATCCAAGAAGCACAATTACTAGAAAACGCAATGTAAACAATCTATAGAAGATTTCTCATGAAGGAAAGTGATGCATTATGTGAAAAGCATAAATCCCATGATAAAAGTGTGTGTGTGACTCTTAGAATTCGACAAACATAAGATTCAAATCCTAGTAGTGATATGAAAGCTGGACCTCTGACTAGAGAATCTAAGCACAACACAAGAAAGTCAAACCACTAGGAATCACGGGGTATTTGGTGAGTAAAAGTGGAGGCTCCCCCTCAATCAATGAATCCCTTAGTTTTTTTTTTTTTTTTACTTCTTTTTTTTTCTTTTCTTTCTTTTGCACATTTTTTCTTTCTTTTTCACATTTTTTTTCTTTCTTTTGCACACTCATTGGCGGCTGACACGCTCAAGAGTATAGAAACCGAACCAGAGAAGCATGGATATAATAAGGATGGCCTAGTTGGTGACTCTGAGGTAGCCTTTTCCTCATGGCTGGGCTGCAAAGAATTGAGGGGAAAGCCGTGGAGGTGCAAAAAGATGGAAGGTGGTTAAGAGACTCAACATCACCCATGATATGCTAGTATAGGTCAATTCCTCTAGAAAAGCAAAAGATGTAATGCCAGAAGTCCATAGAAAAAAAAATCACTAAGGCGGAAGACTCCGATATTTGCTAATCCAAGAGTGTGTACAGAATGAGACATACTAATCAAAGAACACACACTCCGAAATGAGTAATGACCACAGAAAGCACACACATATTAACATATAATGGATATTCTTATCAATTCCAATAAGGACCACTCAAAAATTTCTAGCTTGCAAAACCATACAAGAAAATCTTTTTGGATTTTTTTTTTTTTTTTTTCTAAACAAAGCAAGACAAAAAACGAACAGGCACACATTAAATGACCCAAAAAAACACACAGAAACCTAAAAACTAAAATGAATAAACAAATTAGCATAAGTCAAGTTTTCTCACCCAAACCGCTTTAGTATGAACAAAGTTGTAAGAATTGCGGTTCTTGGGTGGTGTCTTGACGTTGTGGTTCCTTTTCCCTGCAATGGGAACCCGTCTCGACTTGGTTTCTAACTTCCTATTTTTAGGTCTAGGCAAATACACTCTCCCATGCAACTTATAATAATAAGGGTGAATATTACCATGCATACCACAATGATGACAAATAAAAACAGGGTGTACAGGGTGTACCTTCTTTTCTTTTACCTTACCAACTCTAGGAAGTTTGAGAAGTTCATCCTTATGTTGAATTTTTTGTTCTCCATTTCCTTGAGTTCTTGTATCATGAGATGTGGAAGCACTCTGTTTTTGCTCTTTCTTACCACCAAAGCCAATGCCACTCTTGTCAAAACAAATTTGTTGAGACCCAATGATATTGTCCAAAGTCTTTGATCCTCTGTTCCAAAGACCAATGGTAGCCATAGCACACTTGAGTTCTTCCTCTTTCTTGATCATTAGTTCTTCCAAAGCAACTTGAGACATCTCGAGAGTTTCAATCTTTTCTTCATATGTTGCATAGATTTACTGTAGCTCATTCCTCTCTGTCTCACAAGTCAACAGTTTTGCACAAAGAGCTTGTCGATCATTAGAAATCTTAAGGGCATCATTCCTAGCCTCGGAAATCTCTTTCTTTAATTTGACATTCTCACTTTCACATGCTTTGAGTTTCGTAGTGAGTTTATCATTCAATTTGGATAAGTGTAGACACCCCATTTTTGACCGACCTTAAGATTCAGACGTCACCGATTGAGCGCTCAGTGATGATTCATATTGTGCTCGTTCTGAGGTCACAGAGTCTCGGCTGAGAGCCTTGCATCCGGACTTCGGGACTCTTTTCGTGCCTTGTCTCAGTTTGCGAACCAGGTCCTATTTTCTCTGTTTTCTCTTCCCGAAGGGAGGGAGAGGTCTCGAAGACCATCTCTCAGTGGCCGTAGGCTACGTTTCGTGGTTGTAGGCCACGTTTCGTGGTCGTAGGCCACTATTCCCGTTTGGAGACCAGTTTTCAGTTTTTGGAGCCGTCAGCCGTGCGCCTCGGTTCGGGACCGCTTAACTACCTCCGTTTGCTCCGGTTTTTGGCACTCACCTTGTTCCCTCTCCCTAGAGGGACACTGTGGCCCGGGAGACCACCTTTGTGGTCATACGCCACCTCCGGTGCTTAATAGTCAGTTTTCAGGGCCCCCGGCTGCGCGTTTTGGCCCCTGAACCCTCGTTTTGCATCGGTGTGGGTTCATTTTTGGCATGGACCCTATTTTCATTGTTAGGAAGGTGGTACTATGGTGGGAGACCACCTTGTCTTCTTGGAGACCACCTTTCTCTTCGCCGCCCGATTTTCTAGTTAGAGAGCTGGTCTCTCTCACTTTTGGGCCACATTTTCGGGTCTCCCATACCACCACTGAGTTGCATTCACCTGGGAGACCACCAATCTGGTATGGCCAACCACCTTTTCTTCTTGAACCTTTTGACCCCTTGGTCTCCCTCACTTTTGGCCCATAATTTCTGGTCTCCCATACCACCATTGTGTTGCATTCACCTGGTAGGCCACCAATCTGGTATGGCCGACCACCTTTTCAACCTGACCCTTTTGAGCCATCTCTTTTTTTGTCACCCTGAGTGTAATACAGCTGTGCCAGCTGGGAGGCATTTGCCCCATCCTCCGAGATTTAATCCTTTTGTTTTGCCTTCTTAAGGAAGATTTGGTCCCTTTTGCTTAGCCAAAAAGAGAAGCTTGACCCCTTTGGTCTAGCTTCCTCAAGAAGCTTGACCCTTTTGGTTTAGCTTCTTTTAGAAGCTTGGTCCCTTTGCTTGAGGCTTCTCCAAGAAGCCTTGGACCTCTTCTCCTATAAGAGAGGCCCTCCTCTTCATTTGCAAGGGTTGAACATTTTTGTTAAGGCATTTACATACACCTCTCCATATCTCTCTACTTCAAGCTCAAATACTCCATTATTCTTGGCCATTTACACTACACCTCCAAGCACAACACCTCCACTACCATCCTAAGTACCTTGGAGCTGTTTTTCAGAGGTTGAGAGCTCACTTTCTTGGTCCAGAGCTTGCTGCATTGCTGTGCTACAAGGGTAAGTCACCATTTCCCTCTTTGTAGCTTTATTTTGCTTCATTCTTTAGCCTTATTTGCAAGCATTTTTGGAATTCATCATAAAATAAAATAAAGTCTTATTTTGAGTTTTTCTTCAAGTTTGATTAAGGTCATTTTTCTGTTGGGGGTCATCTACCCCCTTGCATGCTTCATTTCCTCATGTTTTGAGCTATGCATTAGAGCATTCATGTTGGCCTTGGTTTGGCCTTTTAGCCACTAAAATCCAGTGGATTTTCAGTGGCTAACATGTGTCTTTGAGCTTCAAAATCAGAGAGGGGTGACCCTCTCACCCCTTGTTCTCTTTACTAGCTTTCTTGGCCTTACAAAGGAGCCCCTATTTTCATGTTTCAAAGCCATGCTCCAGGCCATTTTTGATGAGTTTTGTGACCTGCATGAACTCTTTCTGGAGCCCTTTTTGCCATATTAAGTGTCTATTATGCATGTGTAGAGTAATCTTCTTCAAGGCCTTTCAAAAGGGCTTTCACTTGCATGCTTCCTAGACTAATTTTAGGACCTTTTTGGTGGGTTTTAGGACCCTCATAACCTCTGTCCAGAGGTTGTTTTACCATTTTGTGTGTCTGTCATATATGTGTAGAACAACCCCTTGCATGGCCCTCCAAAGGAGCCTATCATTCTTGCATGCATTGACTGAGTTTTAGTGGGTTTTTGGGCATATTTTGGCATGGAATACTTTTTTTTTTTGGCTGGTTTGGTGAGCTCTCATATGCTTCATATAGTTGTAGTACAACTCATGGTTCACTAGCTTTCGTTGCATGCTTTGTTGATCCTTGATTCTAGCACATTTTGACTATGCCTTGAACTGATTTTGTGCATATTTTGGACTGCCCTAGCTCTGTTTTTGGGTCTCATGGTCGAATGATGCTTTTTTTGCATGCTTGTAGTTCAATATCCATGCTTAGCCTTGAGTTTCGAGGTCCATTGCATGCATGTACTGAGGTGTTTTCATGCTTTGGGGTCATTTCGCATCATATTTCAGAGCTTATGTGAATGCCATATCCTCATGTTTTCTCCTCTTTAAGTGTGCTTGAGAGTTGTGCATGAATGCCTTGTTTTCAGACCATTGAATGAGGTCCATTTCTTTGCATTCCGAGCCATCATTTTAGGCCATTTCCCCACTGTTTCAAACCTGCCTAGGGTCTGTTTGGGGTTGGTTTTGCCATTTGTGCATTGCTTTGTGTACCTCTAGTGTAACGCACTTCATTAGTTTCGGTATTCAGGCCATCTAGCTTGCATTGTGTAACATATTTTCATGATTCGGGACCATTGTGCATCATGTTTCAGAGCTGGAAATTGCATGCTTGTATGCCATATTTCATCCTTTGCCATGCTTAGTTAGAGTTGCATGTTGTGCCTTAGGATCGGTCCATTGCATTCGTGCATGTTTGCATGTATTTCGTTTGTCTCATTTTCATCACATGGCCACTGATGTGAGTGTGGCTGAGGTCCACTCATATTGGTGTAAGTCCATCTTGCATTGTGTATGCCATTTTAGTCCATAGCATTGCGTATGCTAGGTTGCATGTTAGTGCATTGTGCATGCCATGTTGTGTCACGTGCATTGTGTATGCCATTTTAGTCCATAGCATTGCGTATGCTAGGTTGCATGTTAGTCGCATTGTGTATGCCATCTCATTGCATTGTGTTTGGGATAGGAGTTAGCCTAAACACGGGAAACGAGGGACGTTTCGTACCCGAAGTGACAGAACATGCCTCAATTCCCGGTCGCCGACACTCCGGATTAGCCATGATGGAGTCTAGGCCTTGTTGTGTTGTCATGTGCATTCATTTCACATCGAGTCGTGCAATTCGACTCCTCGGCCATCATGCATCGAGATGCGTGATTGGTGGCACGAGGATCGAGGTGTGCATACATATGTGAAAATACTTTGCCATGCCCCTTTCTTGCTCTCTGTTGCAGCAAACCAGAAATCAGCAGCCTTCTAGAGCTTTGCACAGCATTCCGGGATTGATTGCAAACAGAGGCAAATCGGGGCATCGCGAGGAATTTTCTGACGAGGCGACTCGAGCATGCATGTATCTTTCATCATTCGGAGCAGAGCTGGGGCGGTCCATAGACTTGCACGCTAATTTATTTGCTTTCCTAGTTAATTTGTTAATTAATTAGGGTTTTGTAATATTTAATTATTTATTCGGACTGTATTATTTATTCGGACCCTCCGAGCGAGGGCACAATTGTAATAAGTGTGCGTGTGTGTGATGTATGTCTTCCAACCCCACGTCTTTCTCCCTTTTATTTACCAGCTTATGATGGTTAGTTTAGGGCATGTTTCAATTAGCATACTTATGCTCGCACGTTTTGCATCCATTCATCTGTCTTGCATGCACGGGGCTCGGCGCATCATACTAACTGCATCGTATTTCAATTCCAAGTTGAATACGTGTTAGCTGTAGCATCTCATATGCCATTCTTAGAATAGCCGAGCCTATTATAGTTGCATTTTTGCATGTGTTGCATTAGGCATTTCTGTATAGTTAGGATCATGCATTGATTTCTAACATAGCTTCTGTTTTGGCTTGGAGTACTCGGTAAGTGTTTATGCTTTAGCATCCTTGCATGCGTGTGAGTGACTGCCATGATAGCATGCTTACCATGAGGCTATGTGCTTATGTGATATACCTGCCTGAATGCCTGTGGGTGAAGGTTGGATTATCTGAATTGGAATAATGCATTGACTGTGAGTTTTAAGCCCACTTGAGAATGGCAAATCATCGTGTTTTATAAAGCCCACCTAGGGGTGGCAAATCCACATTTTAGCCTACTTGCGAGTAGCAAACCGTTTTCAAAACAAACATGAGATGTTTCGTTCCAATTTAGGCGATCCAGTCTATACTTGTATGCTGTGCGCATCACATAGTAATTCTAGGCTAATAACCGGAATAAGAGCACATAATGTTTTCAAAACTCGATATCATAGTTAGTAGAGGCCGATCTTTGATCGGGCGAGCGGGGGTGCTCACGAAGTAACCTTCCCCAATCGTACCCAAGTTCCCGAGCCGAGGCAACTTTGGTGATGACGGACACGTGGCCTTAAGCAACGAGTCAGGGTTTCCTAAATTCCCCCAAAATAAATATTTAGGTGGCGACTCTCTATCTGGCAAAGCAGTTCATGTTTGGCACTTCTTTCTAAAAATCTGTTTTTCAAAAACGATTTGCCGAATTTGGACTCTTTGATGATTCATCGGTCTTGCATTGCACTCTGTGAGATTAAATACAGGACCGTGACATTGAGTCCTGAACTGTAGTGAGCCTAATGAACAAAATGGGATTTCCTCCCAGGACGTTCGGGGACGTCTACAATAAGTTAAGAGACTCCTTATACAACTTTTCATAAGCTTGCTCAAGCTCTTCATCATCACTCTCGAAGGATTCATCATCAGTGGCATTCTCAACCGACCTCTTCGGATACTCTGTTCATCCTTCAGTTTCAAAAGCCGCCATGAAAGCAAGGAATTGTTTATGTCCCTCTTCACCTTGATCTTCATTGTCACTTTTAACTTCATCAGATTCTGATTCATCATCCCAAGTGATAGCGAGGGCTTTCTTCTTCCTCAAACGAGTGGGGCATTCTGAAGCAAAGTGGCCAAATCCTTGGCATTCATAGCATTGGACTCTTTCAGAGTTCCCTGGTATCTTTCCTTTCTCCTTCTTGGCTATAGAATTAATTTTGAGTTTATCTTTGCCTTTAGATTTATGAGTATGAGTAGATTCCAAAAGATTAGGATTCTTTTTCAAAAAAGATTTTTTAAATTGTTTAACAAAAGCAGCCGTAATCTTGGAATCTATCTCACAATCCTCATCAGAATCCTCTCCAACTCTATGAGCACTACTAAAAGCAATAGCATCTTTTTGTTTCTTTTTGAAATTCCTATGTGCCTCATAAGTTTGGAGATTTCTGACCAAGTGATCCAGCTTGAGGTTGTCAACATCTTAAGCCTCCTCAATAGCCGTAACTTTTGGTTGGAACCGATCGGGCAAGGATCTCAAAATTTTTCCCACAACTTTGGATTCTGGTATTTTTTTCACCTAAATTGAAGCTGGAATTAACAATGTCACTCAACTTTGCATAAAATTCATCAAAGGTCTCACCATCTTTCATTGAAAGGTTTTCGAAACTAGACGTGAGCCTTTGAAGTTTTGAGCGTTTAACAGAAGGAGTGCCCTCGTGAATAGTTTGTAAGATATCCCAAGCCTCTTTTGCGACTTCACAATTGCAAATACGACTAAACTCTTCAGGTGTGACAGCGCAAAAAAGAGAATTGATAGCTATACTATTCCAGCTACTATTTTGGTAATCAATTGTGTCCCACTTATCAATTGGTTTGGGGAAAGTTACTCCATCAACGGTAATCGTTGGTTCAGTCCACCCATACATGATAGATTGCCAAACTTTTTCATCAATAGATTTTAAAAACGATCTCATCCGAGCTTTCCAAAAAGAATAATTGGATCCGTCAAGTAGGGGTGGTCGAACCATAGAATTTCCCTCACGAATTGTATCCATTATCACAAATCAAACAAGATCTCGCTCTAATAAATTTGTAAAACAAAAAAAATAGAGCAACCTGGCTCTGATACCAATTGAAAAATCTAGAAATCCCCTAGATGTTGATTTGTGATTATGTATCAATTTTAAGCAGTATATAACAATCCCAATCAAACAATCAAGACAAATCGACACAACGATTTTAACGTGGAAAAACCACAATTGGAGCACCTCCAACTGTGATAAAAAACCACAGGCAACAGCCACAAAACAATCCACTAAGAAGATATAAAGGAATTACACAGGTATACTCTCAATTACCTAGCGAATCCACGCCCGAATTGAACCAACCCCTATGTGCCTCTTCCAACCCCATCTTCACCTCGGAATTGTCTTGACAATGAGCCACTCCAGAATCCACCAAAGTTTCAGGCTCGAATTTTTCAAAATCTACCGAAGAACAACTCTCTCTTTTGTGTAAAACAAACAAATAATCCTTTGATGTATACTCTTTAAACCATGAGTTGATTACTCAATCAAAACATCAATGAAAACTAGCAAAGTATCCCCAGATATAAACCTTAATATCCAAAAAGAAGATTTGGATGAGTAATCCTAGTTTTGGACTAAAACAACTACTTATAGAAATCTGGGACTGCGAAGCTCGCTCGAGCAAAGACTCACTCGCTCGAGCGAGGAACCAAAAACGCGTGTTTTCCATAAGTGGCTTCGCTCGAGCCACACAACCTTTGCTCGAGCGTACATTTATCCTTCTCAGGTTTTTTGCTAGTCGCAGCCTTCGCTTGAGCGAGAACTCCTTCGCTCGAGCGAGCAAGGGCGGACATGCAACTTCGAATGCAATTTTGCATTTTGCTTCGAGGGCGCTGCCCCTCGACCCTGCCTGGGCACTGCCCCGGACCCGCCAAGGGGCATGCTCGAGCGAGGAACCAAAAACGCGTGTTTTCCATAAGTGGCTTCGCTTGAGCCACACAACCTTTGCTCGAGCGTACATTTATCCTTCTCAGGTTTTTTGCTAGACGCAGCCTTCGCTCGAGCGAGCAAGGGCGGACATGCAACTTCGAATGTAATTTTGCATTTTGCTTCGGGGGCGCTGCCCCTCGACCCCGCCTGGACGCTGCCCCGAACCCGCCAAGGGGCGCTGCCCCCTCGACCCCCGCGAGCTAACCAGGCAGCTCGATCCCCGTCATAATCAGCGAAGTGGCAATCTTGAAAGTATTAACAACACAAACTTCTCTGCAATGCCCAATTCGGGTTGGATGCGCATCTAAAACTCATATCCTCACTGAAATACAAGAGCGAATAAAATTACAACTGAAAAGAGTTTTGTCAAACGGGATTGCCAAGAATAAAAACCTAACAAAAGGTTTATTATATTATTTACAATAAGTAGTTATTTGATACTTTGGAAACACTATGTGGTATTGTTTATGTAGTAGTTTAAATCAATAGTGTAGCGAAAAATATTATAGATTGGATATAATGAACTCATTATTTTTAAGTAGTTGACATACCACTTAGTGTAATTTGTGATTTTCTATGCTTTGAGCATCACGTAGGCAACGCCATATGGTACTCTAAGGCTGTTTAATAATTTTCATTCAAAACACATCATTTATAAGCAATGTCATCTCTTTAATATTTTTCTGTCAAATAAAAATTAAATAGATTTTATAATAATTTGTGCTATAAATGACGTGTCTTTATTTTTTAAAATTAGGAATTTTGATACATTATTTTTTTGTGCTAAAATTGCAAACTTACATCATCATCCCACGCCGAGCTATTCCACACTATTATAGAATTTTGATTTGTTCTTATTAATAAGGAATATGTAATTTTTTACGTTTAAATTTATCTCATAAAATTATTATTCTCTTAATGTTGCACATGATTTTTTTTAAATAAAAAATTATAATTAATACGTGCTCTTTTTAACTTAATTTCCAGACTCAACCACTGCCAATAACACTAAAAAAATTTAAATTAAATAGTCTAAATTGTCCATGTTCTATTAGTTATAACTAATGAATGGTTGGCATTAATATTATTTTAAAATTAAAATATTAAATTGAAATAGTTAAAAAATTATGATTTAAAGATTTAAAACTCTCAGTTTTTTTTTTTTTTTTTTTCAAAAATTTATAATTTGACGGTGACCAAAGTGAGGTGTAAACACAATTCTCCTATTTCTCACTTGACATTTCTGTATTCCCCAAATGACCCCTCAATCTTTGAAATATTTTCGTCTTCTCCCTCCCCACCAAACAGTGACACTTGTTCCCAACTGTGACACTTGTTAGTGGCTGCTTCTCTAAGTTTGCATGAACTCTACCGAACACCCTTAAAACCCAAGTCCCCAAATTCACAAATCAGAACATACACAATCCAATCTCTCTCTTCTTTCTCTCCAATTTTCTTTTCCCGAAAAAGTTTCACATTCTTGGGTTCTGGGTACCTTTCAATCTCGAAAATGAGGTGGGAAAAGTTGCAGATACAGAGCACGGTGGGGGAAGGATGTGGGCTAGGAAAGAGGTAGGGACAAACCTGCAACGCCATTAGAAGGGGAAAGCTTCTCTACGTTTTCGGTGGTTACGGCAACGATGAGTGTCGCACCAATCAAGTACCCGTCTTGGACACTGGTGACAGTCTTCAAGCAATTCTGGGTTTTGAATCTATACAATTTTTTCCTTACAGATTGTTATATTTAAGCTTTTTTGATATCTTGTTTTTTTACATTTTCAATAAATCATTCATTATGTGTTTATATAATCATTCATTATGTTGGAACAATCTTCTGTACAATAAATAAATTGAAACAAAAACAAACAAATAAAATAAATAACGTACCGAAATTATTTTACCGAACCAAAGAATATTTAAAGACCAAGTCGAGTGTGTGACACTTTGTCCTTAAGACAAATTCGCCCCGCTACGGTGCTTACAGTTATGTAGCGTCTATCTCCTAGGATACAATGATCTTCACAAATTTGCAGTCGCACTCCAAACAAATTTGTCCGGCAAACTAGAACCTTGTATTCTATACTCTCTTAAATTTTTTTCTAAAACTAGAATGAAGGGAAAATAATGCAAAGGAGAAAATTGGACAGCAAAATACAAATTACAGAATGATTTTCGGATATGGAAAAATGTTGGAACAGATCTGGTTTTATAGACCTGAACAGGAGCAAAATTTGAAATGAACAGATGGGTTTTTGAATTGAACAGGTACTGTTTGAATTCCAACAGATCTGCTAGACAGTTTGATCTGTTTGAACTGTACAGATTCAAATCTATTAACTGCAACAGTTTCTGGCAGTTATAAACTGAAAAACAGTTTAAAACTGTTTAGGAAATTCGGACAGAAGTTGGTAAAAAATTGACAGAAAATAAATTCAATTTTTAAATTAAATTAAATTTTCTTGCAATAATTTTTTTGAAAAAATTCAAAAAAAAATCGTCCAAAAAAATAATACAAGAACCGACCCGACCCATACCCGCACACGGCCCCGCACGGCTCGGCCGGACGGGCGGTGGCGGCGGCACGCGTGTGTGGTGGTTTGGGCTAAGGTTCATTTTGTCCATAACTTCTCTCTTCTACAAACTAGGGGTGCCCCTTGGGGCCTAACCCAAGTATTATACTCTAGAGCTTATATACATACACAAACTCTCTTAAAGTTTCAATGTGGAACAACCCATTTCAAGGAAACCCACATTTAATTCTTTAAATGTCCAATTCCACGAACCCGAAAATGACGTCAACTTCCTATTCACTCGTAAATAGTTTTGACGAACCGTCTTCACCGTGTGACTTGCCATGCGGCAAGAAACACGTCACCTCTTCGGACCCACCCCAAACGACGTTTGGGGCCCACTCAATTTTGGGCTCCAAGTTGGCCCAAAATAAGCCTTATAAAAACCAATTTTCCAACAATCCCCCACATGAATGGAATTTGACGGAGAGAAAATGCAACAACATGATCTAAATGCAGAGAGTACAGAAATTGAAAATATTCTGCAAATGATAGGTAGCTTTTGGCTTTGAACCTTCTCTTGTGAGACACTATCGGATTTACTAGCTAACCAATGAACATGATGTCTTGAACTGTTCAGCCGTTTGTGTAAACCAAGACAATAGAACTCACACAGTATATCCCCAGACACAGTTTAGTTCTCACTATTGTGTTCATTTTGGCCCTGAACAACCTGGTCTTTCATGAGTGCTCTAGAGAGTTGTAGCCCTTCACAAATCTCATAGAGCCGGCCTAGTTCACACTCATATAGGTGATTCTTATGAAGAGTATCCTACCATACTCCACTAGGTTTATCTAGATATAAGAATCATTAAAATTTTACTTAACCTAAAACGCTGCAGACATCACTATTTCATCCTAGAAATAGGTAGGGGTTGGACTCCCCAGGGATCCTTCTGAGTTATTCACAACTCAGTTATCCCTTTGAACCTAGATCTTGGGATCTCCAGTCAACTAGGTTGGGTTGCAGTTGTGGTAACTCTTATTTAATAGGCTTAAGTCCCATTCCCCTCGATAAATTCTCAACTAACTCTCTTACTAACCCTTTGGTTAGTGGATCCGCTATGTTGTCTTTAGACTTCACATATTCAATGGATATAATTCTATTAGAGAGTAGTTGTCTCACGGTGTTATGTCGACGACGAATGTATCGTAACTTACCGTTATACATATGACTCTATGCTCTACCTATTGTTGATTGACTATCACAATATATGCATAAAGCAGGCACTGGTTTTGGCTATATTGAAATATCTTCAAGGAAGTAACGAAGCCATTCTGCTTCTTCCCCAACTTTATCTAAAGCTATGAATTCTGATTCCATAGTAGACCTAGCTATGCAAGTCTGTTTGGAAGATTTCCACGATACGGCCACCCCCACCAAGAGTAAAGACATACCCACTGTTGGACTTTGAGTCTCTAGTATCCGATATCCAGTTTACCTCACAATATCCTTCAAGTACTACTGGATATCTAGTATAATTTAACCCAATGTTACGAGTAAATCAAAGATATCTTAGAACCCTTATAATAACTTTCCAGTATTCTATTCTTGGATTACTCGTATATCTACTTAATTTACTTACTGCATAAGCTATATCCGGGCGAGTGCAGTTCATCAAGTACATTAAGCTTCCAATAATTTAGGCATACTCTAATTGAGAAATACTTTCATGTACATTCTTAGAAATAAAAAAATAACACCTACAGGTGTTCTAGCAAGATGATCATCGTCTTTGTTGAATTTGTCAAGTATTTTCTCAATGTAATGAGATTGTGACAAAGCATATCCTTCTGATGTTTTGGTAATTTTCATACCAAGAATTACATCAGCAATGCCCATGTCGTTCATGTCAAAATGTTTATTCAATATTTTCTTGGTAGTTTTAATCATATCATTATTACTACCTATGATGAGCATATCATCCACATAAAGACATTCAATGACATAACCTTTGTCTGTGTTTTTAATATAAACACATTTGTCACACTCATTAATTTTAAATCCATTTGACATCATTGCCTTGTCAAATTTCTCATGCCATTATTTTGGCACTTGTTTTAAACCATATAATGATTTAACCAATTTACATACTTTCTTTTCTTTTTCTAGAACAGAAAAACCTTCTAGTTGTTCCATATAAATTTCTTCATCTAACTCACCATTTAAGAAAGCGGTTTTCACATCCATTTGATGAATTTCTAGATTGTATAGAGATGCAATAACAATTAACATTCTAATGGATGTTATTCTAGTAACTGGTGAGTATGTGTCAAAGTAATCAAGACCTTTTTTTGTCTATACCCTTTGACCACAAGTCTTACTTTGTATTTGTCAATTGATCCATCCGCTTTCATTTTTCTTTTGAAAATCTACTTGTATCCAAGAGGTTTACAACCTAGTAGCAAATCCACCAATTCCCAAGTGTGATTTTGCAAGATAGATTCAACTTCACTATTGACAGCTTCTTTCCATAAAAGAGCTTCAGGACTGGACATAGCCTCTTTAAAAGTTAAAGGCTCATTTTCTAACAAATATGTTAGAAAATTTGGACCAAAAGATTTTGAGGTTCTAGCATGTTTACTATGCCTAAGTTCCTCTTCCTCATTTTGATCTATCTGTTGCTCTTGATCTTGCTCTTGATCATTACTAGTAATAGCATCAAAAGATCTTTTCTTATTACTAGTCTCTTGTCCACTCTTATTCGGAAACACATGTTCAAAGAAAGATACATTCCGAGACTCAATAATAGTATTTACATGCATTTCGGTACGTTCTGATTTATAAATCAAAAACCGATATGCACTACTATTCTTGGCATAACCAATGAAAATGCAATCAATGATCTTAGGACCTATCTTAGTCTTTTTAGGACTAGGAATAGCCACTTTAGCCAAACACCCCCACACTTTTAAGTATTTGTAGGATGGTACTCTCCCATGCCACATTTCATAAGGTGTCTAATTCATTTTCTTTCGGGATACTTTATTTAACATATAATTTGTAGAAAGTATTACTTCCCCCCACAAGTTCTGAGGTAATCCCGAACTTATTAACATGGCATTCATCATTTTTTTAAAGTCCTATTTTTCCTTTCAGCAATTCCATTTTGCTAAGGTGAGTAAGGAGCGGTGGTTTAATGAATTATTCCATGTTCTTTAGAAAACTCACCAAAAGGTGATTCATATTCACCACCTCTATCACTTCTAAGTTTCTTAATTTTCTTACCAAGTTGATTTTCAACTTCATTCTTATATTGAATGAAAGTTTCCAAAACTTCATCCTTGGTTCGAATTAAATAAACATAACTATATCTAGTATAGTCATCTATAAAAGTGATAAAATATTTTTTCCTACCTCTAGTTTGAATTGATTTAAAGTCACAAATGTCACTACGAATTAATTCAAGTAGTTTCGTACTTCTTTCAATTGAATGGAAAGGAGTTTTGGATAATTTTGCCTCAATGCAAATTTCACATTTATGATTTGAATCAATGTCAAATTTAGGTAAACATTCCATATTAATTAATCTACGCAAAGATCCATAATTAACATGTCCAAGTCTGCCATGCTATAAATTTGAAGACTCAAGCAAATAAGAAGAAGATGTATTTTTATTAATAACTGAAGGTACAACGGTCATTACATTCATCTTGAAAAAGTCATCAGACATGTAACATTTTCCTACATACATCCCATTCTTAGTAAGTACAAATTTGTCACTCTCAAACATTAGCCTAAACCCATTCTTACTCAACAAAGATTCGGAAACAAGATTCTTGCGAATGTCCGGTACATGCTGCACATTGTTGAGAGTGAGTTCCTTTCTAGATGTCATCTTCAGAACAATCTTCCCTTGTCCTTCAACTTCGGAAGTTAAGGAGTTGCCCATAAAAAGTTGTTCACCGTTGTCCACTATAGAATAAGATGTGAACATCTTTTTGTCGGCACAAATGTGCCAAGTAGCACCAATGTCCACCCACCATTCTTTAGGATTTCCGACAAGATTTGCCTCGGAAACAACTGCACCATTGGAAATATTGTCCACTTCGGTCATATAGGCTTGAGCAGGCTTCTTGCTTGTTCTTCTTTTGTTTTTGCCTTTGCTACGACAATCTTTAGCCCGATGTCCCTCTTTGTCACAGATGTAACATTTTCCATTAAACTTGTACTTTTTAGTTTCCCCTCCTTTAGAGCCTTGTGATGAACTTTCTCCAGAAAACTTCCGTTTCTTTGCTTTTGGAGCATGTTCCACCATATTTGCCTTTGACTCCATTGGATGCTTACAGCCCGCCTCTCTAAATTGCGGTTGTCCTCCTCAATCCTCAAACGCACAATCAATTCTTCAAAAACATTTCTTTGCGCTTGTGTTTGAGGTAGTTCTTGAATTCCTTCCAACCTTGTGGTAATTTCTCAATTAAGGCTACAACTTGGAAAGATTCACTGAGAGACATGCCTTCTGCGTGAATGTCATGCAGAATGAGTTGGAGATCTTGAACTTGGCTAATCATAGTCTTAGAATCAATCATCACAAAGTCCAGGAATTTGCCAACCGCAAATTTCTTTGAGCCGGCATCTTTCGTTTTGTACTTTTTCTCCAAAGACTCCCAAAGTTCCTTTGCTGTCTTGATAGGACTGTAGACATTGTATAATGTGTTGTCAAGTCTGTTCAAGATGTAGTTCCGACAAAGGAAATCAGCATGTTTCCAGGCATCGACCGCAGCAACCACTTGCCGGTCAGTTTCATCATCTTTCAAAATAGGAGCATTCTCACGGAGAAAATGAGCCAGGTTCAAAGTTGTAAGATAGAACAGCATATTCTGCTGCCATCTTTTAAAGTCAGTTCCAGAGAATTTCTCTAGCTTCTCACCGTGATTTACCGGTACTGTCACAACATGAGAGGGTGTTAGCGCAATTGCAGCCAACACACTAGTACTTGTTTGAACATTTGTTTCAGTAGCCATGAATTCTAAATTATAAAACAAAATTATAATTAGAATTTATACTACACAGAATATTAATCTAAATTCATAGAATTAAATTCTTTAAAAATAAAAGAAACAAGAATGTAACTTTTATTTTTCAATTAATTTGGAAATAAAATAAAATTTTATTTAACCAAATTAATTCCACACAGAAAATTAAATTTCTGTAACACTTCAATAATTAAAAAAAAAAACTAAAACAGAATTTTTTTAATTAATGAACACTCAGAGATAAACTAAGAAAACCAAAATTAATTTCTGACAAAATTCCACAAATAAATATTCTGAATTGTTAATGACACCAGTATATTACTACTAGTTGTCAAAGAAAAAAGACAGTATATTATTACTATCTGTCAAACAGTATATTACTACTATATGTTTTCCAACCAGAATATTATTTTGTAAAATCACAGAAAATAATTTCTGTAAGAAGAAAAAAGAACAAAGGAAATAAACAAAAAATTCTATAAACAGAATAATTCGAGTCTGTCTTAAGATTGTTGGAATAATCTTCTGTGTACAATAAATAAATTGAAACAAAAACAAAAAAATATAAAATAAATAATGTACCGAAATTATTTTACCGAACCAAAGAATATTTAAAGACCAAGTCGAGTGTGTGACACTTTGTTCTTAAAACAGATTCGCCCCGCTACGGTGCTTACGGTTATGTGGCGTCTATCTCCCAGGATACAATGATCTTCACAAAGTTGTAGTAGCACTCCAAACAAATTTGTCTGGTGAACTAGAACCTTGTGTTCTATACTCTCTTAAATTTTTTTCTAAAACAAAAATGAAGGGAAAATAATGCAAAGGAGAAAATTGGACAGCAAAATACAAATTACAAACTGATTTTCGGATATGGAAAAATGTTGGAGCAGATCTGGTTTTATAGACCTGAACAGGTGCAAAATTTGAAGTGAACAGATGGGTTTTTGAATTGAACAAGTACTGTTTGAATTCCAACAGATCTGCTGGACAGTTTGATCTGTTTGAACTATACAGATTTAAATCTGTTAACTGCAGCAGTTTCTGGCAGTTATAAACTGAAAAACAATTTGAAACTGTTTAAGAAATTCGGACTGAAGTTGGTAAACAATGGACAGAAAATAAATTCAATTTTTGAATTGAATTAAATTTTCCAGCAATAATTTTTTTGAAAAAATTCAAAAAATTTTGTCCAAAAAATTAATACAAGAACCGACCCGACCCACACCCGCGGACGGCACGGCACAGTCGGACGGCGGTGGCGCAAGCACGTGTGTGGTGATTTGGGCTAAGGTTCATTTTGTCCATAACTCCTTCCTTCTACAAACTTGGGGTGCCCCTTGGGGCCCAACCCAAGTATTGTACTCTAGAGCTTATATACATACACAAGCTCTCTTAAAGTTTCAATGTGGGACAACCCATTTCAAGGAAATCCACATTTAATTCTTTAAATGTCCAATTCCACGAACCCGAAAACGACGTCAACTTTCCATTCACTCATAAATGGTTTTGACGAACCGTCTTCACCGTGTGACTTGCCATGCGGCAAGAAACACGTCACCTCTTCGGACTCACCCCAAACGACGTTTGGGGCCCACTTAATTTTGGGCTCAAAGTTGACCCAAAATAAGCCTTATAAAAACTAATTTTCGAACACATTATGTGTTATATGTTAGACTGAATGCCCTATATGCGTTGTGAAATTTAAGTGTATTTCATGCTAGGGAATCTTCTCTTCATTTTGAATCTATACAATTTTGCTTACAGATTGCTATTAAAGCTTTGAGACTAAGTTTTGTTGTTTTTGTTTTTTGACTATGCTAAATTAACCATTGATTATATGTTTTGTTGTTAAATTTTTTTTCAAGGGTTTTATTAGGTTTATGTGATCAGTGTCAATACTATAAGTTGGAGTGAATGCCCTATCTGGGTTGTGAAATCTTCGAGTATTTCTTGTTGGGTTAATTGTTAGCATTCTTCAATGTCGTCTTTATGGTCAACATTTTTCATGATTTCTGTACTATGAAGCATGGGTGCAGGTACAGATATTGGTGCGGATATGATACAGGTACGTCGATACAATAAGACCTAAAAAAAATAGGATACGGGTACTGCTGAGGTGCCTCAATAAATTTTTTATTTTTTATAATTTATAATTTGAAATTCAATTTACAAATCAAAGTTCAATACTAAAACTAAAAGGAGAAATGACAAAACCAATAGAGAAATCATAGTTAAACAATACCAATACCAATACCAATACCAAAACAAAGTCTATAAGCTATTTTAATGTCATTAAATAGGGAAATTACGAAATAAAGTTTCATTCCAAAAGCAAACTAAGCAAAATTTAAAAATTTGAAGCTTTAGTTTTCATTTCCATCAACTTCATCATTAAATAATACATCTTTCATCTCTGGCACATCAAGTAAAGAAGAACTCTCTGTTAAATTAAACGTATCCCCACCAAATTCTCATAACTTGGTGTACTCCCGATGTACCCATGAAGTACCCATGGAATACCTAACTGCCAAAGAATGTATAAAAACTATCCAGTATGTATTTCGAGTACCCGGTACGCATGCAGCCCTATCGGTTCGAGTATCAGTACCCAATAAGTATCTGGTACAAGTACAGCAATATTTTTGAAATACCCATACTGCGTAGTTTGTGTAGTTTTTATTTTTTATTACCAAACAATGTTATTTTCGAACAAATTTCCCAAGCGTGAGTTGTTTTAAACTTATCTTCCAAACATAAGTTGTTCTTTGAAGTCGGCTTAAATTCTTGTTCTGAAAACATGACTGGCCTGACACTGACACGATTTCAATTAACTAATTGTAAAATTTTTGAAAATCCAAAGATGTGTTTTCAAAACTTAATCCCCCAGAGAAAAATGACAGTCGGCAGGGGAAGGCAGTGGTAAAGGGTGGTCACAAGAAGAGGGGACCCGCCGGTGGAATGAGGGACTGTGGTTTGGTGGTTAGATTTGACGGCAAATGTTGTCGCTGGAGGTGCCGACAGTGACTACCGAAGTTAGGAGTGAGATTTAGGGTTTGAAAAGACGGGGTAAAGAAGATAAGGGCAAGCTATGACAAGTGTAAAGAGAAAATAAATAAATAAATAATCTGAATTTTTGATTGTGGTGTGATTAGAAATGAGTTGTAATGAGACAAAATTGTCGTGCAAGTAAAATTACCCAAAATTATATCAAAATGAATAATTATAATTCAACAACACTTATCTAAAATCATAACAACCAGCATAAGAAAGAGTTCATAATAAAATAAATAAACTCACTACGACTAAGAACTTCATATTGAGAGAGATACAAATAATATAAACAAAAAAAAAAATTAGGCTAGCTTTCCATCCATGTTTTGTCAACGTTTTTAAGAATTTTTCTTTTTTTAATGTTGATTATAAAATCTAATTAGACCAACAACAAAAAAGAATCGTAAAGTTGTTTTCAAACAAAGACTTGGCAATGTAAAATTAGTGTCCATTTAGTAACATTTGTGTTAACAACAGTTGTTCTCTCGAGAAATCTCTCTCTCTCTCTCTCTCAAATCCTAGTCGCTTTCTTTTTCTTTGCTTTCTAGGGGGAGAGGGTGGTGCTTTTAACCTTCATTTTTCCTCTGTTTCTTTTCTTGCGGTTTCTATCACTATGTTAGCCACTACCGTTTCTCTTATCTCCATCATCGGCTTGCCACCAAGGAAGCTTTCAAATCTAAACTCAGATCTGATTCATGATCAAGATCTAATGCTATTAAACGTGTTATTATACGTTAGGAGACCACCTCAGATTCAGAATGTTTTATTTTGTAATGTAGAGGTAAGGATTAAGGTACCACTGCTACCAGTTACAGCAATGAACGGATCGTAAAGGTGATTGGTATTGTTTGTTTGTTGGTAATCATTTTGTTTTTTTTTTTTGTTTTTTTGTTCGTTTTTATTTTTTATTTTTATTTTTTTGCAATAAAATCTCTCTATGTAGAGGTTTTCTCCTTTCATGGAAAGTTTCTCCTCCTTGTGTAAAGGTTTGTTTTTCTCCTTATGTGGAAACTTGTATTCTTCCTACATGAAGGTTCTTTTTATCCCTTTTGATATTTATTTTGTACTCCAATATAGTTTATGATATATCATATATTAAGCATTGTGCTTTTCCATCTAAAAAAAAATGTTTACAGTTATCTATTTATTATTTATTGTTATAAAAAATTTGGAGTTATAAATAAGAAATCGTTTTAGTGTCTATTTTTATTTATAAAAAAATATGGATAATTTATAAAATTTATTAAATTTTTATAAACAAAAAAAATACTTTCATTTGTTTTGAGAACAAAATTTTAATTATTTAAACCCCTCATATCAATGTCATTAGGGTAAATTACAAATACACCTCTGAGGTTTGTTTAAAATACAAATTGCCCCCTGTTATATGAAAAATTATAAATATCCACTTATTAGAATTTTTTATTTAACAGAATTAACTAAAAAAATAAAATTCATAATTACTCTCCTATACTATAATTGAATTACCTAAATTATTAATTGAAACATATTTTTAACATCATTAAAAACTCTTAATTGACTTGATGATTTATTAATAAAATGAGCAATTTGTTATGAAATTAGAAACCTCAAGGGGTGGAACATAATTTTCAAAATCACAAGGGGCAATTCGTATTTTAATCAAATCTCAAGGGGTGTATTTTTTAATTTACCCATGTCAGTTATTGACTTGTGATATTACTAAGTAATAATAGGGAGCAGCTTGCCTCCAATTCTTAATCAGACTAGACGGTATTGTTCGGCTTGTGGGGGCCCACCACAAGTCCTGTTTTGATAATCTGAACCATCAATGTGTAGAACTCGTCGAGTACTATATGCCTGTAAAAAATCATGTTGATCGAATATCAATAGCTATGTGATCAAATCAGTTTTGTATAAAATAAAAAAAAATAGACGGTGAACAAATTAATGATTGACAAAAAATTGATAAGATGAGATAGCTATCGATATCCGATCAACGTGATTTTTTATAGGCATATAGTACTCGACAAGTTTTACATATTAAACGGTTTTGATTATCAAAATAGAACCTGTGGTGAGCCCCTACGGGCCGAATAACACCGTCCGGTCCGATTAAGGATTGGAGGCAAGCTGCCCCTTAATAATAAAACAACATATTAGAGCATCTCCAGCAAGACTAGTCAAAATAGCTATTCAAAATTTCACTTTACTATTTTAACTAGTCATTTTTTGAATATACACTCCAACAAGGCTATCTACTTTAGCTATCTTCTATTAAAATATTCTTATACTTTAACTACCTTTTTTCCTATCTAAAAAAAAAAAAACTAACTTCTTTCAAATTATTATTTTTTTCATTCTTTTAAATATAATTATATTTTTGTGAAAGTTACATTTTTCTACTGTCATATTTTTCAAACGGTCATATTTTTTCAACGGCCATAAATTTGTAACGATCATATTTTTTCAACAGTCGTATTTTTACAGCGGTCATATTTTTTTAACGGTCGTATTTTTACAACGGTCATATTTTTTTACTTTTCAATTATAAATAAGACATTTCCTCTCATTTAATCTTACCCTCAACTCAATTTTCTACTTCATTCAAACTTCCATATCTCTCTTTATGGCTTCCAATTCTCTTTATGATATGCTTGTAAGTGACTCTGACTTCTCTGAATCTGATGATGATTTGGAAATGCTCAAAGCTGTTAGTATGGATGAAGCACTACTAGATAGTGAGATAGGATCAAGCTCACGTCATGTTGTTATATTGAAATATCTCTCTTTATGAGTGTTGTTATATTGAAATATCCTAAGCCCTGTTTTCATGAAACAATCAATCAAAATTGGATATTAATGAAATTCTTGTCAAATATGATAGAAGAACTAATACAAGAAATAATTGGGTACAATTTACAATATTTATTCTAACAGAAATTACAACAAACATATGGTGTGCAATATAAATACATAGTAGTTTCTCTTTTACAGGTAGTAAAATCATGACTTATTGATTAAGAACATGGAGCCATAACTTGCTACAACAATTTGTGAGATGAGATTAAAAACCATGGAAGCCATAAAGCGAAGGAGAAAATATACATTCACATAATCTGAACAAATGACAAAGCAATATGTAATATTTTTGCCAAAATCAACAAATAATGAAATAAGAATGCAATAATCTGAACATTTGCTTTCATATTCTCCAATTTCTTATCCACTATTCATGGCATAAACAAACATAAATGACAAAACTTTACCTCCCTTCAGCAGAAAGGTTGAGAAAAAGATAGAGAGGATGAGAGAGTTTGTGAGTTTTGGAATGCCTTCTCTATAGATTTGTTTGGGGAGGTACTGACAGAATTTTTAGCACCAAAATGAGGGAAAAATTTTACTGCCAAAAACAGAATTCAGGAGGCAAAAACAAATAAAAAATTGAAAGGCCCATAAATAATACCTCACTTGTCTTGGCGAGGTACTGTAGCTCACCATCATTCTAGCGATGCTTGAGCGAGTCTGCTGGAGCAATCTTTTACCCTTCCAAGCTCGCTTCTATGGCTAAAAAGAAAGAATAGCTATACTACTACGTGAATCTCAGTAGTCAAATGTATTAATAATTCAATTACTTTCAATAATTATGCATTTTGGAGTTAAATGGTTGTTTGGAAAGTGTTAAATAAGTATATTTTTAATTTTTTATGAAAAGATATACAAAAAAATAAAGAAATGATATGACTCAGAAAAGATTATAAAAAAAAAAAGTGTGCTATGGTAGCACTTCCAAAACAAACTCTAATTCTCAAAAATTTAAATTCGAACTTGAGGGTTCCATAGTCCTATTATGAGTTCTGTTTTAATGATCTAAACTGTTCATTTTTAAGGCTTTTCGTGTATATCATCGATACATCGGATCAATCTAATTTTTTTCATAGATGCATTGGATTGACCAAATTTATATTATTGATCCATTGGATCGGCCTAAATTTTTTCATAATTATATACAAGGAGAGTCTTATAAAATGAATGGTTTAAATTTCAAAACAAGATCCGT
The DNA here is from genome assembly GCA_030407325.1 of Camellia japonica. Taxonomy (NCBI): domain Eukaryota; kingdom Viridiplantae; phylum Streptophyta; class Magnoliopsida; order Ericales; family Theaceae; genus Camellia; species Camellia japonica. The sequence continues at coordinate 103,358,494 of JAPPVO010000059.1, forward strand.
GATACGCTCCACAAGCCAAAGAACTTGAGAGAAGCTCAACTCATATGACAAATGTTTTGAAATTATCTAAATTTTCATAATATGTTATAATTTTCTCATAATTTTATCATTATTATTTTGCCACTGTAAAATTTCTAAAAAATTAGATAATTAGCTTTTAGACAAGAATAAAAATTCAATGTAACAGCGATACGGATTATATGGTATCACCAATAAAAAAAAATTACATTATGTGAAGGGTTAACTCAATAACTGCCTTGTCATATATATATGGAAAGTAAAATATAAGAAATAATTAAACAGTGATACTAATGATATGGTGTCGCTGTTATATATATATATATTTTTTTTTCCTATGACAGATTGGGTGAATTGAGATAAACTCCACTATATACCTTAATCTCTCCATACATCTCCATATCTCTCTTGTAAGTCCTAATGTGAACTCGCACCAATAATCTGAACCATCTATCTCGTAAATTTCATAATCAAAGTCATTCAAACAAAAAATAAGTTTTACCAAAAAATTATAAATACATAAACAAAAATTATTTTATTTTATAAAATGGGGAGCTATCGTTGACTTTTAACCCCACACTCAATTTCCCAAATTCTATGTCGTTGTATAAAAAATACCCATTATATGGAAGTTTTGTGCATGCAATGACAAGAGTCACAAGATGACAAAACGTGGAAGCTTTTTTCCCCAGTATTGCAGCAGAGACTAAAAACGACCTCAATTTCCAAGTCCTTGTGTGTGTGGAAGCTATACACAAGAAGAATCAAATTTTGTGTTCACATGCTTTATGGAATTTGAAAATATAACCCCAAGAAAACCCACACCATATTGAATAGTATCTTCTTCACTGTGTTATTCTTTGTGGGAATAGAAGAGACACAACAATGAACAGGTCCTCAGGGATGCATGGCTTTGGAAGTGAGAGAACTCCTCTCCTAAACAGAGAGGTAACTAATCTTTTCACTTTTCAGTTACCCATTTGTGGCCTCTCTTGTATGTGAATGTTTGATTGTGTTTTTGTTTTCCTTCTTTTCATTTTTTTTTTTTTTTTTTTTTTTTTTTTTTGGGTGTTGAAGTAAGGTATTTTTGTTATTTCTGCACTTGTTACATTATCCTAATATTTATGTATTGTTTTTGTGTATGTGTTTGATTTATAATTCTTGTGTGTTTGTTTTAAAGGATCGTGGTTAGGTGTTATGAATTCCTAACATGTTATGTTTTTGAAACAAAACAACGAAAAATTCTAAAACTTTTCATTTATGTTTAATTTTTCTGTAGTTTTCAGAACCCAAAACAATTTTTTGGCATTTCTTCTAGCGAGTTGTTTTTAGAAAAAAGAATTATGAGTACTGTTTTAAAAAATATTTTGTCAAATGTAAACAGAAAACAAAAACATAGCCAAATTCAGTTATTGGGTTCTGTTTTGTTTTGGTTTTTGGAATTGCCCATATAGAATATTCTAGTGCAGTGCTGGATTTTGATACTTAACTATTGAGTTTTTGACTGATGGGTCATGTTAAGTTTGATCTGTTTAAATAAACCCCAAGTCTTGATTCCTTTCCATATGTAATTTCTTGAGATTTATGCCGACTCTGGTTTATTCCACTGAATTTGCTTAGTATAGGTTGATGATTCAGTATAAAATTCTTGGGTCACTTTCGCAGTGCTCAACAACTGTTTGTGTTTTAGATCTACACAAAAACTTGACCCAAAAAAACTGGATTTCTTCTATATCCCCTTCTCAAATGCATATTTATGACTTTGCAATTCTTGAATTTTCCCCATTTTTTGTCTTTACTTTCTTTGTTTTTTGTGCTTTTACATAGGGGAGAAAGAGAAATGATGTCGTGGAAAACGGTCTTCAAACAGACCTTGAGCATGGAGATGCAGTACCGGTAATTGCAGTTTCTGTTAGACCTTGCAATTTCAAATCTTTGATATAATATTTATTTCCATGGGTATTATTCAAGTTGCTAACTTTCTTGGAAAATTCAGGCTGCAAATGTCGGGTTTGGTAGAGTACTAGCACTTGTAAGTGGAAATTATCCGGTTTTGTTACTGTTTGAAATACATGAAGTTATTAACATCTCATTACTTGGCAGGCAAAGCCTGATACAGGAAAATTGATTCTCGCTACGGTTGCTCTGTTGATCGCATCCATGTCAAGTATATTGATTGTATGAAATTTTTCTATTTGTATGCACGAGCTTGTATTTGATAGTGTAGTTCAACACCATATCCAATTTAGAGACACACGGTACTGATTTTTTATTTTATTTTTTTAACTTGGAAATGTTCATGCTGCAGCCGAAATTTGGTGGGAAAGTAATTGACATTGTGTCAAGAGATATCCGAACACCTCAACAGAAAGATGAAGCATGGGACGAAGTCAAGAACACCATACTATATATCTTTCTGATTGTCATAGTCGCGTATGACCATTTCTATATTTCTTGCCATCAATATCAGTAATATTCCGAGTCACGTACAATTGTCATTTCAGGGGCTTATTTATCCTATTCTGCTTTGTAGGTCGATTTGCACAGCACTTCAGGCATGGTTGTTTTCTTCTGCTAGCGAAAGGGTTGTTGCACGGTTGAGAAATAACTTGTTCAGTCACCTCATTCACCAAGTTCAGTGATCTTCACAAGTTCCATGATTGTTTTTTTCCCCGTATCTATTAAATTCCATTTGTTGCTAAGATAATGACATTTCTTTGTCCTTCTCTACATATGCTTGGCAATTTAATGGCATTATGAATTTTATGACACTTTCGATGGAAAGGTTTTTCACAGCAGCTCATAACTTTGTAGGAAATAGCCTTCTTTGACATTACTCGAACCGGGGAACTCCTAAGTAGGCTATCTGAAGATACACAGATCATAAAAAATGCAGCAACTACCAATCTCTCCGAGGCCCTAAGGAATCTTTCTACTTCTGTGATCGGTCTTGCATTCATGTTTGCAACATCATGGAAATTAACATGTAATTGCTCTTATCATTTACAACCAAACCGTGAACTATATTCATATATCATCCTCATTGTAATGTGCTCATTTTAATTTCTTGTTTGATTTTTTGTCTTCAGTATTATCTTTGGCTGTTGTTCCAGCCATCTCTATTGCTGTCCGCCAATTTGGTCGCTTTCTTTGTGAACTATCTCACAGTACTCAATCTGCTGCTGCCGTCGCTGCCTCAATTGCTGAGGTTTGTTGGTGACAATGGAAATTTTAGTTTTCTCATTGTTTGTTGTTAAACCTTGCAATCTCTCAACCACTGAACCAATTTAATGGTGTGATGGGAAAGGGTTAGAGAACAATAATTTAGGGTTGGGAATATATCTTTTTTGTATTGGTTTCATTGCTCATGAAGATCAACCTTAACATAAAAAATCTAGGGTTTCAAAATAAGGAAAGAGAAGAATTCTCTTAAATATATAGTTAGACAAGGGAAAAGAGATTCAAGTGTGCTTATATAGGACAACTGCAAAGCCATTTGTTAGATATATGCCAGTTGTGGAGTATACAAGTTGTAAATTGACTAAACTACACATTAATAATATTATAGACACTTTGAAATATTCCTCAAAAAGTCCATTTGTACAGTAAGTTTTCGTTATTACTTAGTACTATTCATTTTCCCGCAAAATCTGCAATTGTTGTTTAGGAAACTTTCGGTGCCATACGCACAGTGAGATCTTTTGCTCAAGAAGAATATGAAATTTCACGCTACGCAGAGAAAGTTGATGAGACATTAAATCTTGGACTTAAACAAGCTGTGAGTCTCTCACTCTCTCTCTCTCTCTCTCTCTCTCTCTTCAAATGCGCGCACAAATTGAAGTTGTTTTCTGCTGCAGAAAGTAGTTGGATTGTTCTTCGGAGGTTTAAATGCAGCTTCAACACTATCCGTTATTGTAGTAGTTATCTATGGAGCCTATCTAACAATCCAAGGCTTTATGACCCCGGGTGATCTTACATCATTCATTCTTTACAGCCTCACAGGTATACACCCTCATTATCATCCGCAATCAAATAAAGTGGAATAGATACTAGCATTTTAACAAGGATTCATTTGAGATAGTTTGAAGATCTGATTATTAGTTAACACAACACAAATGTCTTTTTTGAGGGGCCAGTGGGATCATCGGTGTCTGGACTATCTGGATTATACACAGTAGCAATGAAAGCTGCAGGAGCCAGTAGGCGGGTTTTCCAGCTTCTGGATCGCGACTCATCCATGCCAAAATCAGGAAACAAATGTCCTTTGGGGTTGATTTTTTTAAATTTTCCATCTTGATCTCTTTCTCTTTTTGTTAATTATGACTAACTCACTTCACTGAAAAATTTGAATGAAAAAATAGAACGATAATTGTGAATTATGCGTAAATGACCAGATTATGTTTATGACACTGTAATGTCCAGAAGTGATAATGTATTGATTGTCATCTATTGTAGTGGTCAAGATGCGGAAGTGGAGTTAGACGATGTCTGGTTTGCCTATCCCTCGCGACCAAACGATATGGTGCTCAAGGTAATGATCTCTCTCTGACTTCTTTCAGATTGAACACACTATTTGGCTTTAAATTTGAGTGTTCTGATAGAACCATGACTCATTCTGTGAATTAGGGAATAACATTAAAACTGCAGCCTGGTTCAAAGGTTGCTCTGGTCGGTCCAAGTGGTGGTGGGAAGGTAATATATTATTAAAGATTAGTAATGGATTCATGTTTATGCATTTTTCTTTCCAACGTTTTCAAACTCAGGCCATTCGCCAAACCAGAAAAGGATCCGAGTTAAGGGTCATTGAATGTTTGTTAACAAAAGTTAATTATACTTGAATACCAATCATGAGATTTCGTGTGGATTTTTACAATGTTTGCAGTGACTAGATCATGCGTTTGAGCCTTTGAGTGTTCGATTTTCTTGAACTGGCTACCGATTCAAACAGATATCTGGTTTAACCATACCAAAAAAAAAAACCAGTTTTTTATCTAAAATGGATTCAAGGGTTTAGTCGGTCTAAAACCCAGACCAGTCAACCAGATGGTCCAACCGTGTTTAAAAATATTTCCTTCAAACCCAAAAAAGAAAAATATGCATGCCATCTTATCCGCAAATATGTGAAGATTTTGAGAATAGAGGGATTGGGCATATGCATCATGACTCATATCTTTTAATTGGATGTTGCAGACAACTATAGCAAACTTGATCGAAAGGTTTTATGACCCTATCAAAGGAAAGATTTTGGTGAATGGTGTTCCTTTAGTAGAGATATCCCATGAACACCTACACAGAAATGTAAGTTGTCCTAACATCTGCAAACAGAAAATTCTAAACATGTTTATATCAGTTTTCAATGTCTAGTGAAATTTCACATCTAATGGACAACTCTACTGTTGAAATGCAGATTAGCATAGTGAGCCAGGAGCCCATTCTGTTCAACTGTTCCATTGAGGAGAACATTGCTTATGGATTGGACGGCAAAGCAAGCAGCGTTGATGTGGAAAGTGCAGCTGTAAGATTGCCATATCCACTTTTTGTCTTTAATGAACATTTTCAAAAATAATATCAATTTTTTTTTTTTTTAAAGATCCGTCTAAACTAGATGACCCTGAATTTTTTAATTGAAAAAAGTTCATTAAAGATGAAAATAAGCTAAAATTTTGTCAAAAGAGCTTGTAAAAGTTGGCTTATTTTCTTCTTTACTAAATTTTTTTCAATATTTTCTTATTTTTTAAATTATTGGGATCGTCTAGTCTAGACAGATTTATAAATAAAATCTTTCAACTCAAAATTAAAAAGAAGTTCACTAAAAAACAAACAAACAAACAAACAAAAACCCAACTTATAAGTTTATGCCAACTGAACTTTAAATACTTGTGATTCTGTTAATATTAATTGTGATAACTGTAGAAAATGGCAAATGCCGATGAATTCATATCCAAATTCCCCGAAAAATACCAAACCTTTGTTGGAGAACGCGGGGTGAGGCTTTCAGGAGGTCAGAAACAGAGAGTAGCAATTGCAAGAGCTCTTCTAATGAACCCGAGAATTCTCCTCTTAGACGAAGCCACGAGTGCTCTTGATGCTGAAAGTGAATACCTAGTCCAGGTTTGACTTACATATTATTACTTACCTACTTTTAAACTAAGTGATAAGTTTTTTTTCATATTTTTAGTTGACTATACATGCGATGCTGTTGTATAGGATGCTATGGATTCGCTGATGAAGGGAAGGACGGTTCTAGTTATCGCGCATAGGCTCTCCACTGTCAAAAGTGCAGACATTGTCGCGGTTGTTTCTGATGGTCAAGTGGTTGAAAGTGGCACGCATGACGAGCTCCTCGACATAGATGGTGTCTATACTGCATTGGTGAGGAGACAACTGCAAGGATCCAAAACTTGAACCAAGTTTCAATGATTTAGGTTTCTATGAAGATTGAAGAACGTGGAGGGAAGTTTTATGGATTGGCAAAGATTAATGCAGATAATTTTATATACTTTTTACATGCTAAACTATCTCATTATGCTTCTTGCAACTAGAAAATTGAGTGTTGGAGTGATTTCATTTGTTTTGAAAATTTCTTTTGCTTCTTGTTTAAAAAAAACAAAAATATTAAATATAAAAAAAGGAATTGACAATGTCATCGAGCTCTATCTAATTTCTTACTTTTGTTGGTCATGATAGAAAATAAGAAGAAAAGTAAGTCGATATTTCTCAAAAAGTCCCTTTTTTGTTTTATTTTTTTGGTTACACTTAGAAAAGTGAATAGATACAAATAATTTAATTTCCATCAATTTTGAATCCAAACATATCAATAAATCTTCATTTTGGAGCATTTAGTATTCTAGTCCTTCCTATTCAAAAGTAAGGGCTGGTTTGGGGTGTCCTAAAAAAGTGTACTTTTTGTCTTTTTACAAAAAGATGTGCAGAAAAGTAGAGAGGTGATGTGATGGAAAAAAGATAAAACGATGGATTCTATAGGTTATCCCAAACAAGCCCTAAATCTCAAAGGATTTTGTTAATAAACTTGAAATAATTAATTAACTAACTAATTCGATTGGTCACTTTCATATAATCTGAGAGGTTGGGGGTCAATCTTTGCACAAAAATTTGATTATTTCTCTCTCATTATACGGTTATATTTTGTTTTTTTTTGTTTTTCTCATTATGAGCTATTTATTGTTGTAGTTGTTGGGTTTAAATTGTTTCGAGATTAATGTAATTCTTCTCACATTAATAGTTACTTTCTTATTGATTGGCAAAATAAAATAAAAAATTACAAATATGGGTAGAAAAGGCTTTGATGCCCAATCATCAAAAAAATCAATATATATGTTAAGAATACATGAAAAAACTCAAAATCAAAAACAATCTAGCAAAATGTGAGAAAATTTTATTTACGAGATTAAAAAAAATTATTTAAAAAAAAAATCAGACATAACATATAATAATAAAACTTTTTTTTAGATTTGATATAATAAAAAACTTTAATATTTAAAATTTATATAGCATTAATCTAATATGGGCTATCCAAAACTAGGGCCCCAAATTTATAACTACCACTCGTCCAAGGTAATGGGCTTAACTTACATTGCTATGATTCCCTCAATGCTAACATCTTTTCTTATAACAAAAATGACTTTAAAGCACACCCCCAAAAAAAAAATTTTATTATATATAATTTATTTACAATTATTCAGTATCTTTAAAAATAATTTTAATTAAGGGTATATCATTAAGAGGAAAAAAAAAAAAAAAGCCTTGAGATTTATAAAACATAATTTATAAATTTACCTATAATGATGTACATTACTCTATATTAATTATTTATTTGTCTAAAAATCAACATAACGACTCCAACATTTCTTTATCTATAAATATTTTTTTAAGAATTAAAAATTTTCCCAAGATTTGATCTCTGTATAAATCAAATCATAAAATTTTAATTGTTTCAATTTAAACCATAAACTTTTAAAAATAAAATTATTTTTAACCATTGGTATATATCTATCAGTTCTAACAAAAGAAAAAAAAATGATAATTTAGATAATCTAATCATTTTTTTCTTCATTATTATTGACAACCACTTCTTTCCCTTACCATCGTCCATCACCACTCCTCATCTTTCTTAATCCACTATCATTCATTTAACTTCTTTTTTTTCGGCCACCGCTACTCTTTCCATTCTCAACTCACTGTCACTGCTATATACCTTCTCAATCCATATTTACCATTGTCGTCCAATTAAAGCTAAAAACGAGTCATGTCGATTTGAGTCAAGCCGAGTAATATATTATTCAAACTTGGTTTGATAATGTAATGAGCTTAAAATTATATTAAAATTTGGGTTATTTACCTAACGAGTCGATTTTGGATAAATTTTTAACAAGCCACGATCGAGCTTGAATAGCTTAATTTTTTATAATGCATATAAACTTATCGAGCTAAGTATCTAGTTGTTTTTCAAACTCGACTTAAAAACTTAATGAGCTTAAAATTATATTCAAACTTAGCTTGTTTATATTAACGAATCGATCTCAAACGAGTTTTTAACAAACAGAACACGAGTCAAGATCGAATAGCTTGGTTCGTTTAACACTCCTACATCCAATAACACTAAAAAAAAAATTAAATTATCTGAACTGTTCATGTTCTGTGTGGGTGTTGATTTCTGACCACACAACCAAACGGGGAACTCAGCTGGAGAGCACCGGCAAAATAGATTAAGCCCAATAACCTGCACAAGAAGATGAGAATCCGGCGGTGGTTCGTCCACTCGGGACACTCTGACAATCAAGTCAGTAATCAATATCTGTCAAAGATAGCAAATTGTGCTTAAACTCACAAGAAAGAACTTACCTCAAAGCCACGAAGGTGCCTTGCTTTTATAACTAGCAGTGACCTGATCCTCTTAGAAGCCTTACTTCAATGGACTCAAGCTCCATGCTCATCCTGAACCTTCATCTAGATAAAGATAAATTCCTCTTGAGCCTTATCTCTATTCAGACTGAAATCCCTCCCTGTTCTAGGGCTCTTGTTCCTTATCTGCTCATCTCGAATTCCGATATCTCCGCAAGTGACCTCGGCCTATCCAAGATCACCTCGGGGCATAACCAAGCCACGTGGCACCTCGGCTGACACTTCAGCGTCACCTTAACCACGTGTTGTTATTCACAAAATACTTCCCCACAACTACCCCCTAGGTTCTATTACCTCAGTAGTCTGAGGTGATAGAACCTACATCGTCTGTCCACCTAGCATGACAGCTAACAATCCACTCTTCTCTCCGACCAAGATTGTGACTCGTCGGCTTTATATAACCAGGACTCAATTGTCCACTTTATCAAGGATCAAGAACTAAAGAAAAAGTTTTTTATGCATCTCAACCAGGATCACTCCTCTAGCTGAGGTTTTTGCTTCTTTAATCAAGAATTCCAAGAGTTTTGACTACGCATGAGTTGTAACGCACAGTCTTCCCAAGCATTTCCTCCACGCGTCGCTTTCTCACTAGATCGTACCTGACACGCACTATCAGGTCGTGTCGCATCGCTTCTGCGTACACCGCCTGACAAGCACGTCGTCCAAAGCTAATTCATTATGTTATGCCGCCTTTTTAGTTTTTAACAAAACTCTCTTTCTCTCTCTTCGTATTCTCGCATTCTCTCTGTGCTCAAGATTTTCCCTCTCTAACAACTCCCCAACCTCCATTGCTGTTTCTTCAAGCTCTCTGCAACTGTTTCAATCACATTCTCTTGTGAGCTTTTAGCCATTTGGTTTCGAATACTCACGTCGTTTGTCTCTGGCAAGCCTCATTCCGGTGTCCATTTCACTCAGTAAGCTCACAATTTCTTTCCTCTCTAAGTTCAGTCTTTCACTATTCTTTTGATTTATTTATTTACTATTTGAATCTGTCACCCGTATACATTTTGTCTGTTGCCATTTTTCATCTATATTTGTAGCTATACTCTGTTATTCATTCATTCCCTGATTCTTGCCTTAATTGCCATACTTAGTTATTAGCACATCAGTTTCCTATTCTTGAATCCCTGTTGCTTTCTTGATTCTAAATCATGTTCTTCTTTTTGTTTTTCTTGCTTATTTCCAGATCTTGCCCTTGCAACTTTGTTTTCGTACTTAGTTTTTAGGTTTGGGATTTGCCTAGAAACCAAACACTTAGGCAAAACTGAAACAAACTCTCATTAGATCTTCAAAAACCCTAGCTCCAGTGCTCGTTTAGGGTTTACCCGAGGTTTTTAAACCCATACCAATCACTCTTTCCCAAAATATTGCTCTAACTTTATTAAGCCGACATCATGGGTATGTTTAGATGGAAGGTAGACACCCCAGAAAAACTTGAGTAATTTAAGCGAGAGTTCTCTATTCCAGCCAACGTCCACTTGAGGTTGGCTGGGAGGAGGACTCAATAATGCCTAGCCAAGGCTACATGTCATTCCCAGTAGTTTCCATCATTGAGGGCAGAGTCAGGTTTCCTCTAGACATTCTTTTTAAGGAAGTCCTCCATTACTACAAGTTTGATCCCATACAACTGGCCGTAAACTCCTTTAGAATCATCAACGGCATTGCCGAGTTGGCACGTTGACAGAATGCTAGAATTACACTATCCAATATCCAGTATTGCTACACTATGTGTGGCCTAAAAACCAACTCCGACTATACGTACTACCTCAAGCCGAGATCCACACAGTACAAGTTGATTGCTAACATTCCAGATTCCAATAAGGGCGCAGCCAACGACTACTTGATTGTCTCGGGCAATTGGGAGTTCGTGCCTGATGATGAGCTCCATCTTTACCCACTGGTCCGAGAAGTTTTTAGGGATGACAAAGGTAAGGACTTAGTTCTCCCTACCCCAAAGTCCCTCTTTTTATTACTTTACTTAGCCATCTTGTTGTTTATCTATTTCTAACATTTTCTTCTTATTTTGCAGCTCTCTCTTAACCCGAAAAGAATTTCCGTCAGTACTACATACCAAGCTAGGGCTTGGTTTGACTTCTCGGCCTGCCCATCGAACTTCGCAAGGCTCCTCTCCTACTCAATGTATCCCAACATATGGAAGTCCTTTGCCCGACGTTCTCAAAAGAAGCCAAATGCCGCATTCTGCCACAACTCCACTAGTTACTTCATCTCCAAGGTCAGATCAGGCCTCCACATTCGATCTTGCAGACCAGCCATCCACTTCTGCCCCCAGCTAATTCCTCCAGCCCAGCACCGTTACCGAGCTCCTACAAACACTCCCGCCGGCAGAACTCGAAGTAAAAGATGCCGAGGTCTTGATTTCTCGGAGCTCAACCCCTCAAATCCGCTAATTGCCCTAGCGACAATTCACTTTGGCACCAAATGAGATGGGATGCAAACCAACCATCATTGAAGATCTTCTCGCCAACATTTCTAGCGTTGTGACTGTCCAGTCCTCCTCTTCCCCATCCCAGTCCAAACCAAAGCCTAAGAGAGTGAAGAAGGCTATGGCCAAGGCTACAGTGACTCAGGTTGATTCTGAGAACACTGTGCCGATCTCTAAGCTGGCCGAGATCGAAAAGAATATGTCCGCTGCCGAGAAGAGGCCAGCCGAGGTCGCAACGCCCGATGCCCCCCCCCAACAAAAAAGCCGAGGTCAAACCACCCTGAAGGTAGCAGCAGCTTTCCTCGTAACATGACTTGGGTGCCCGAAGTCGTGGTAGGGGATAGACCTTTGATAGCCAGCGATAGTGCGATCTAGGACGTCGAGGTCGGCGCAGCCCTGTCAACGGTTATGCTCCTACTAGAAGACATGAATCACATGGCTGACCTCCACGAGTATGAGAACTTCGGCCTGATGATGCAACACTCTGTCTTGGTAAGTCTCTTCCTTTACCCTTTTAAAGTTTTTCAACACTTAGTCAAATTTCACTAATCCGTTTCACTCTTTGCAGGCCATCCAGTATGTCCATTCATATGCGGTTAAGACTGAGATGATGAGGAAGGAGTTAGTTAAGAAACCCTAAGAGGCTACCAAGCTCCTGTCCTCGCTGAACCATATCGAAGCCAACAACAGAAGCCTACTAGATCAAGCCAAGGCTGCCAAGGCTACGTAAGACCAAGCCGAGGCAAAAGTCGAAGCTACTGAGGCTACTGCCTGTAAACGCGCCCGTGGGCTTCACTCTACAGTTCGGACTCCCTTTTGTTGTTGCAGTTCTTAATCTGAACCAAAGAGTCCAACTCTGGCAAATCGTTTTGAGAAAAAACAGATTTTTGAAAAGAAGTGCCAAACATGGACTGCTTTGCCAGATACAGAGTCGCCACCTAAATTTTTTTTTTTTTGGGGAATTTAGGAAACCCTGACTCGGTGCCAAAGGCCACGTGTCCGTCATCACCAAAGTTGCCTCGGCTCGGGAACTTGGGTACGATCGGGGAAGGTCAGCTATGAGCACCCCCTCTCGCCCGGTCCGAAGACCGGCCTCTACTAACCATGATATCCAATTTTGAAAACGTTATGTGTTCTTATTCCGGTTATTAGCCTAGAAGTACTATGTTATGCGCACAGCAAACAAGTATAGACCGAATCGCCTAAATTGGAACAGAACACTACGTGTTCGTTTTGAAAATGGTTTGCTACTCGCAGGTAGGCTAAAATGCAGGTTTTTTCACCCTCAAGTGGGCTTTAGAAAAGATGATTTTGCCACTATCCAGTGGGCTTAAAAACTCACAGTTTTCATGCATTGTTCCAATTTAAGTAATTTGACCTCCATCCACAGGCATTCAAGCAGTAATATCACATAAGCAGCTAGCCTCATGGTAATCATGCTATTATGGCAACATTCACACGCATGCGATATGCTAAAGCACAAAAACTCACCTAGTACTCCAAGCCAAAAGAGAAACTAGTTAGTAATCAATGCATGATCCTAGCTCATATTAAGATGGCTAATGCAACACATGCAAGATGCAACTAGAATAGACTCGGCTATCCTAAACATGGCATGTGAAATGCTATAAGTAACATGTATTCAATTTGGAAATTGAAGTACAATGCAGTTAGTGTGATGTACCGAGCCCGGTGCATGTAAACAAATGCATGATGCACGCATGCATAGCATAAGGATGCTAATTGAAATGTGCCCTAATACTAACCATCAAAAGCGGGTAAATAAAAGGGAAGAAAGAAATGGGGTTGGAAGACATGCACACACACACCCACACTTATTACAGATTTGCCCTCGCTCGGAGGGACCAAAAGAATAATACAGTCCGAGTAATGAATCAAACATCCTAGCTAATTAATTATTACAAAACTTCTAATTTAATTAACAAATTAAATGCAAAAGGGAAAAGGCCGCAGCCCTGCCTCGGGATGCGCGAATGATGCATGCTTGATTCGTCTCGCCCGGAAATTCGCTACCATAACACTGTTGCCTCTGTTTACACTGCTTAGCTTCTCTGAAAATTGCACAAGTCTCAGGACAGGTTCTTTGCACACTGTGGAACACCACCGGCTGGGAGGGATGGCCACCGGCCATGGGAAAAGGTCACCGGCCTCTGATGAAGTTATCGGCCAAAAATCCCTGGCCGGTCGGCACTCTATGTAGCCGACCGGCCAAAACTTCCTGCAGAACCTGCAATTGACAGCAGCAAAGGGCAAGCAGTATATAGCATGGAATTTCAAGCAAATGTGTGCATGAACACACTCCCTATCATGCAATGGACTCAAGGGAGCATGGCCCTCGACCCCCGGGCCATCAATCACGCATTTCAATGAATGATGGCCCAAAAGCCAAGTTAGCAACTTTGATATCAAATGAAATGCAAGCACAAAACACATCAAAGGCCCCAACCTCTATCATGCTCGATCAAGAGGCAAGGGATGCATGCCAAATGCAACCTAAGCATGCGAGCTAAGTATGCAATATGAGTATGCGAACAAGCATGCAAGGCATGACACAATGCAACAACATAACATGCACAACGCATTGTAACATGGCATACACAATGCAAAATGGGCTTACACCGATACAAGTTGACCTCAGCCACACTCATATCAGTGGCCATGAGATGAAAACAAGACAACTCGAAATGCGTGCACGCGTGCACGCAAACCGAGGATCGACCCTCAGGCACCGAAACGCCACTCTAATGAGACATGGCGAAGACATGGAATATGATACGCAAACATGCAAAAAATCAGTAGCAAAATGAGGGGCAAAACAGCCCCGAAACCCGGTAAAATGAAACCCGATGCACGGAATGACCTCGAAACATGGATTTTGGTGCATGAAATGGCCTATAACTATACAATGCATACATAATTTGAACATGACATGAGAATACAGAAGCAAGGCAGCCCCAAGACAAGCATTTTTACAGTACAAAGCATGGTCAAAAAGCAAGCACAAGTAGGGCTAAAATGGCATACAAAAATGGCTCCGCAAGAGAGGCAATGAAGCAAGTGATAGATGCAAAGCCCAAATGGAAAAAGACCCTTCTACAACACTGAAGAGGGCCTAAAAACATGCTGTTTTTCAGTAGATGACAACCCCCAAAACAATATACAAACATGCTAAAAATGCCATGCAAGAAGTAGGCCAACAAGAGGCTATAACATGAGGTATACAAAGCATTCACCAAACAGCCAAAGACCCTTAATGAGATATGTCCAGGGGGTCAAAATATGGCCATTTTCAGTTCTGATCATGGCCGAAAAACAGAAGCAAGGTAGGCTAACAAAGCATGCAAAAATGGGGGCCAAAGAGGGGTATAATGGCAAGTGATATATGGAGGTCCCCAACAGTGTTGAGCCCTTCTTCAATGTTGAAAAAGGGCTTAAAATAAGCCTCTTTACAGTTTACATCGAAGCTCAAAAATACTTGTAAATAAGGCTAACCAATGAAGCTAAAAAATGCAAGTTTAAGGGAAATGGGTGCTTACCCTTGAAGAGCAGCAAACCAGCAGCCCTTGGTCCAAGTTTCTGAGCTTCTAACCTCTGCAAATGGCCTCCAAAGTGCTGGAATGGAGGATGGAGGTGTTGTGCTAGGTGTTGTAGGGCAAATGGTGCAAAAAGAAAGGTGTTTGGAGGCTTGGATAAGATAGATATAGAGGGTGTATGTATGTATATCAGATATATACCTCTTCTCTCTGGTTTTTTTTGCTCAAAACCACCAACCCCCAACAATGGAGGAGGAGAGCTCTTTATATAAGCAAAGGCCAAGGCTCCAAGCTTCTCCAAGAAGCTAAATGAAAGGGGCAAAGGGTGCAAATGGCTCAAGGCTTCTTGGAGAAGCTAAAACAGCTGGCCAAGCTTCTCCAAGAAGCTTGGCCAAAGGGTTCAAGCTTCTAGAAGCAAAAGGGGGGTCAAAGGCTCAAAAGGGTGCAAAATGGCCACATATATGCATGAGGGGTCGGGTCTGTGCATCCCAGCTGGCACAGCTGGCATGCACAATGCCTGGAAGGTGCAAAGGGGTCAAACCGGCCAGAAAAGGAGGTCATCGGCCAAAATAAATTGCCGGTCGGCACTATAAATTGCGGTCGGCTAAATAGATTGCCGATAGGTGCTGCCAAGGTCAAAAAATGGCCGGTGGGTGTTCAAATTGAAGCCCCAGAAGTTAGCTTTCCAATGGCGCAAACCTTGCATTAAAATTCCTTCTGTGGAAAAAATTATGCCCATTTTGGTGAAGCTGCGCAGATTCGATCCAACCGGGATGATGCCCAACTTCAACTGATCATATCTCCCCTACCCGGACTTGGCTTTAAGAGATTCTTGAGTGAAAAATGAAGCCCCGAAAGTAAGCTTTCCAACGGTGGTAGCCTCATAGCTAAAATCCAAGTATGTAGATGAATAAGCCCGATTCAGCGAGGACTGCTCGACTCCCTTCCACTCGGATCCTTGCCGAACTTCTTCTCCAACTTGTTTTCTCCCCTCTTCTCCTATTTTCTTCAACTTCAAACCCCTAAACAAAGTGTTTTGAAAGATTTTTCAAAGATTTCATCTCTCTTTCATTCATTCTCCACTTTATCCTTGCTCGGTTTACCGAAAAACGCAACATTTATCGAAATGCGAGCGTCAGAACATCGTAGGAACTTTATTTCAAAAATGTTTTGAAAGAGAGGGTTTTAAGGTCTAAAAACCATCCAAAATAATTTTGGTCCAAAATGGTGTGTGAAGTTGAGATTTGTCTCTCTCTTTGCCGAAGAAACTGAACCTTTGCCCTGCGCAGTTTCCAACACCGAGCAAACCATCAGTAGCGCCCAAGTCTTGAGGGCAGTCAAAAATGGGGTGTCTACACTGCCGAAGCCATCAAGGCCGACATTGAGGCTACCAAGGTCAAAGCAGCTAAGTTGGAGGCCAAGCTCAAGGAGGCCGTTGAATCCAAAGATACCAAGGTAAAAACGGCCGACGAGAAGGCTTTCAAAAAAAGCCAGGCCGCCGTCCAAGATCAGTACAAAGATCAACTCAATCAGGCTTGTAACCGAGGTTATTACCTCGGCTGGACGGCGGCGCTTAATCAACTATCTGTCCCAATTGACTCACCTCTCTGAAATATCAGCCAACTCCAAGTGCCTTTCCCTCCGGCTCCCAAGGAATCTGATGACGATGCCAAAAAAGAGGATGCCGAGGAAGAGGCTGATGATGAAACTGAAGCTACGACTGGGGCCAAGTCCCCTACTCTGAATGATCAGGTCCTGGACCTGACTCAGGATGAGAAAGACGAGGTTCCCAAGCGCTCCTCCCCCAAGAAGACATCCTCTGAGGCCGAAGTCCAGGCGGCCGAGAAAAGCTTGGATCAGACCCTGCTCAAGACAGACACCGAGATAGTGGCAAAGAAGGAAGCCATGATACCAATCGAGGCTGACCCAAAGCCAACAGTCGAGGTTGAGCAATCTGAAACAATTCCCGATGTTTCTAGTACTTAGGATGTCTTTCTTTACTTTGTACTTTTTTCTTTGAACATTTGTAACTCTTTAGTAGTTCGAACAATCAGTCTTTATTTTGGCCGATGTGTCTCCCTTTGTACCTGAACAAGTAATATTTTGTTGAATATGAGTTCTCTTTTTCACTAAGTGTTGAATACTTCTTTTCGTGTATGCTTACACTGTTTTCCTTCTTTGCCTTGCATGTTTCCACACTTAGAATATTTTTGCATATCTCAAAGTACATCTTAACTGTGTAACCACTTCGAGTTAGAATACATCTGACATGTATCACCTCAGATCCACTTCATCTTAGGTGCACCATTAGTTGGTCACCTCGGACTAACTTACCTCGGAGTTCATCTTTTACTGTGATCTGGGCAAAACAACACTTAAAAATATTTTATTCAAACATTTTTACAAGTGTTCTCCTTTCACTTGTACTTGCTGTCTGTTATCTATACTTCATTCTTTTAACCCTTCCAAACTGTTTGATTATCCTTGGTAACAAGTGTCTCAGGTAATCTCTCAACTATTTACCTCGGCTAATTCCAACTTGTAAAAAATTTCAACTAGTGTTAAACCTATTCCTGCTTCCTGCCCCCTAATGTGAACTTAAGTTCCACTTATGTTCACATTAAGTAAACAACTCCAATTCTTGCCATGGTCTGATTCACACAAAGATTATCCAAGTCTTGTGACCTTGGTCTTTGTTAACCTAACTAGATCAAACTTAGTTCAACTCTACCGTAGTGGCAAGTCTAAGTTACCCGTTATGTTTCAATCGGAAACATCACAAACTTAGTTCAACTCTATCATACGGCAAGTATAATTCAACTCTACCATGACAAGTCTAAGTTATTCGTCATGTTTCATTCGGAAACATCGCAAACTTAGTTCAACTCTATTGTATGGCAAGTATAATTCAACACTACCATATAATAAGTTTAAGTTATTCGTCATGTTTCAATCGGAAATATCACAAACTTAGTTCAACTCTATCGTATGGAAGGTATAATTCAACTCTACCATATGATAAGTCTAAGTTATTCATCATGTTCACTAGGGGAACATCGTCATAAGACTCTTTTAGTCCTATCGCACAAGTGTCAACAGTATATGAAAAATCAAGTTAGTGTGCTATTAAAATCTCGGCTAAGTACATAAATCTCAAAAGCAAAAACTAATGATAGAAAAACTTTAAATTACAAGTGTTCCAGGGTCTTGGCAACTTCTTACCATCACTGTCTTCTAGCCGATATGCTCCGTTGCCAGCAACCGAGATGATTCTGTAAGGCCCTTCCCAGTTTGGGCCAAGCTTGCCCTCCCTAGGATCCTTCTTATTGCAGACAAGTTTTCTACAGACAAGGTCCCTAATCTTGAACTCTCTTGGGTTGACCTTCTTGTTGTAAGCCATAGCAAGCTGCTACTGGTATGCCCCCAACCGAATTGTTGCTCTCTCCCTTCTTTCCTCTAGCAGGCCCAGATCTCGGGTCAGAAATGCCTCGTTGGTACCATTCTTTACTCCCTGGGTTCTGATTCCAGGGATGCCTACCTCCAGCGGGATAACTGCTTCAGTGCCATAAGCTATAGCAAAAGGAGACTCCCCAGTTAATCCCCTTGGCGTAGTCTGATATATACCCAGAGCACATTGGGCAGTTCTTCCACCCATTTTCCCTTTGCCGCTTCTAGCCTCTTCTTGATCCCATGCAAGAAGGTCTTGTTGGATGCTTCTACTTGACCATTACTTTGGAAAACAACTAGGAGTAGAGTAGTAGTTCTTAATTTTGAATTTAGCACAAAAGTTCTTAATCAATTTATTGTCAAATTGGGTGCCATTATCTGCCACAATGGCTCTCGGAATCCCAAACCTGGTGATTATGTTCTTCAAAATAAAATTCTTTACATCCACATCTCTGATCTTGGCCAAGGGTTCTACCTCTACCCACTTTGTGAAGTAGTATGTGGCTACTAAGAAGAACTTTCTCTGTCCAGTTGCCTGAAGCAGTTGCCCTACTAGGTCCATGCCCCACTGGGCAAACGGCCAAGGACTGGACACTGGGTTCAAATCTACTGTTGGCTGATGTATCAAAGGTGCAAACCTTTAACACTTCTCAGATTTCCTTACATAAGTTTCAGCATCTTTCTGCATGTATGGCCACTAGTACCCCTGGGATATGGCTCTATGGGCCAGTGATCTGCCTCCAGCATGGCTTCCACATACACCTTCATGAATTTCATACAAGAAGTCCTCAACCTGGGAGGGATGCACACATCTCAAAAGGGGCTCAGTAAAAGACCTTCTGTAGAGATGGCCTTCTGCTGTTAGGCTAAACCTGGCCAACCTCAATCTTGTCTTGTGCGCCTCTTTTCAGTCATCTGGAAGCTTGCCATCCCTGAGGAACATTACTATTACATCCATCCAGCGTGGATCCAGCTCCACACACATTGCTTCGTACTTTGTGATCAGTGGTTCTACACTTGGGCCTGACAAATAATCGACCATTATTGTCATTGCCTCCCCTAATTTCATTGCACTAGCCAGGTCAGCCAAGGTATCGGCATGACTGTTATCATCTTGGTTATCCTGTTGTATCCGAGAATCGTGGAACAATGCTAGCAGTTTAACAACTTCTTTGACATAGGCTATCATTCTTTCATCTCGGGCTGCATACTCGCATGTTGCTTGATTCACAATAAGTTGGGAGTCACAGAAGACTACCACCTCATCGACTTGCATTGCTGCTACTAACTTCAACCCTACAATCAGTGTCTCATACTCTGCTTCATTATTTGAGGCCTTGAACCCCAAACAAATAGACTGCTCTAACATTCGCCCATCTAGCGATACTAACACTACTCTTGTCCCCGCTCCTTGACGATTTGAACTTCCATCAACAAACAGGTGAAAGGAGTCGCCGATGTAGATGTCGCAGGGCTTTGGTTTCTCTTATTTCTTCTGTTTTGCTAGAATGGGGTTCTTGGGCCCCAGTTGGGATTCTTTTTGCTCCCCTGGGCATCCCAAGCCGCGGCTCACCGAATTCGAACGCAGGATGGCACCAAGGGTGAACTCAGCCACAAAGTCAGCCAGAACCTAGCCCTTAATTGTTGTTATGGGCCTAAATTCCAAGTCATATTAGTCTAGCACTACTGCCCATCTAGTTACCCTGCCTGTCAGATCTCCTTGCTACAACAAGGACTTCAAAGGATGTTCAGTCAACACCATAATCTTGTGGGCTTGGAAGTAGTGATTCTATTTTTTCGAAGCCATCACCAGGGCTAGTGTTAGTGTAACGCCCCAAATTTCCATCCCAAATTATAATACAACAATCATGGCTCTTTCAAGGAAAATCGAATATAAATCTCCAAACTTACACTACATGATACTATAGTTCTTCATGCAACAATACATTAATCCAACAACAGGTAAATAAATAAATAAATACCCCCAAAGGTTTACAAGTTTCCAAGGCTAGAGCCTGGTTACACAAAACGGTTATTCAAACCCACACAAACACAGCCCTTGGCTTACATACAGAGTCACATCAAAATGAGAGCATTGTACTCCCAACACACATACTTCCACGCCCCTAATTGGGTGGGATCACCACATCTTTTCCTACACAAAAATCCCGTAGGGTGAGCATAAAGCCCAGTAAGAAATCCTTAACAAAGTATATACATTTTATAAAAGTATATACATTTTATACAAGTCTCAAGAGATGAAATGCACATGCCATGCTATGCCTTTTTTGAAAATAAATCACATTTTCATCTTTTCAAAACCATCATGCTCAATGATGTCATGCAATTTCAATTGTTCAAAACTTAACAATTTATTCCAAGGGCAGTAAATATGACTCCGGTAATCCCTAAGTCGGTGTCTGCAAGTAGACTATATAAGTACTACCAAATTGTCATTTTTACCGGCATTAACCAGAAGGCTCGACACCTATCTGCGCGGGTTTTCGATCTTTCACCCCGAACTCTCAAGCCAACTTATTCAATATCATCTACAGCACCTATCAAAACTTACCAACGTATTTACCCCAAAACCATTTCATGAAAACTTGTTTCTCAACATTCTTTTCTCAATGCAAGTTTTCAAATCAACTTTCAAAGTTTAATGTAATCAAATGAATTGTTATGCCAATAACACAAGATGAATATAAATAATTTTATTCAAATTCATCATCCAAGGAATTACATAATTTCCTCTTCTCAAGTATCCTCAACAATTAGTCATTTCAAGACTATTTCAATGTTTTGAACAATAATTTTCAAAATGAACAACAATTCTCATATTCCATGAAATTCATCATTTAAACAAATATAAATAAGAAATTTTCCAAACATCCATTTATTTTGACACACAAAATAAATACAACAATATCATTCATGGATTTTTAGTCTCTTTTAAAAAAATTCCGAAATTCTAGGTTTTCTCACCAAAACTATACAACTCAAATCCTTTGAAAGAAAACTTTCCAAAATCATCTTTTTTTTCAATCAACGAAGATCAAAACCCATAAGATCATTTTAAAAGAATAAGGGACAAACCCACTTTCAAAATCGCTCAACTTCTTGAATCAACAATCAATTTTCAAAGCTATCGAAAGATGATTTCGAAAATCATATAGACCGTGCAAATATATATATATATATATATATATAACTCTAAGAAAATCCCTACCTCAAGTTTTGAAGAAGAAATGAGATAAAACTCCCAAAATCAACGGTGTTGAAACTCGATCTTCACCGCATACAACGAAGCCCTCGAGATAATAACCAACTTTGGTGCAGAACTTAGGTCTAAATCCCAATAGATTTAGAGAAATCAAAGAGAGAAGATGACTTCTAAAGAGAGAAGCTCCCGATCTTGAATTCTGAAGAGTTTTAGAGAGAGAGAGATGACTGAAAAAGTGATCTGAATTATCAGATTCACGAACTGATATAACATGATCCGCTCAAGCGTGGAATGCCCCACTCGAGCGTCAAATACACTAACCCAGTACTTTTGCAGATAGGTCAAATTTCTGAAACCAAACATTCTCTGCTCGAGCGCATAAACGGCCGCTCGAGCAGACAAGCAACTTCAAATGCATTTTGCATTTTTGCTTCGGGTGCGTTGCCCATCGACCCTGCCAGGGCGCTGCCCTTGGACCCGCGAAGGGGCGTTGTCCCCTCGACCCCTGCGAGCTGACCGAATAGCTCAATCCCCGACTGGCTCAGTCGAAGTGACAAAACATAAAAGAAGGATTGAAACCGGGATCGCTACAGTTAGTTTCTCCAAGGGCAGGTACCTGGTTTCTACACCTGCTAGTAGAGGTGCGCGTAGGTCGGTTGCGGCCATTGAATCTCCAATTCGCTATCCGTCCGCTAGATTGGCAGATTGGAGAAAATCAATCTGTATCCATCCGCCAATCCGACGGATGTAGATTGAGCGGATTGGTGGATTGGTGGATTGGCGGATGAATGCGAATCGGTTTGGCGGTTTAAAATTTTATAAATTTTCAACATAATTTAACTTGTGCACTTCCTTAACAAAATAAATAAATAAATAACAGTCAATGACTTAAAAAAGTATTACAATCACTACATGCCTCATCAAAGAAAAAAAGTTTGAAATTTTAAAATATTACAATCACTACATGCCTCATCCACATATTATAATCACAGTATCCCTTATCCACATAAAATATTACAATCTGTGGTTCTTAAAATATAAAAACAATTCAAACCACCAAAACCATGAACAGAGCAATAATAGAGATTATATGCCTCTGTATTGTTACATCTATATCTATTTTTGAAAACAAAAACCAACTAGCATATATCATCTTTTTTATTTATTATTTTTAGAGTTAGATTTAAAAATCAAAAAATATAGATAAATAATACATTTATTGTTCTCAATTCAAAAAATTTATTCAAGTTGAAAACTCTTTTTTAACATAACATATTTAACAGAATATTTAAACTCTTTTTCAATTGAAAACACAAACAAAATATCTAAATAACTTGAAAATACGAAGTCTTACAAATTACTAGGAGTGGTCGCGGTTTGGCGGTTCGGTTGTGGCCAAAGGAACCTCAAATCCGTCATCCGTCCAAAACTAGACCGATTGGAAAAAATCAATCCGCAATCGTCCGCTTGTCATCACGCATCCGTCCAAAATGCAGCGGGTCGGTTTGGTTTGGTCGGTTTGGGCGGATCAGTATATCCGCTGCTCACCCCTACCTGCTAGGGTCTTACTTATATAGTATACCGCTTTTTGTTCTCTTTCCTCCTCTCGGATTACTACCGCGCTTACTGTGTGTTCTGAAACTGCCAAGTATAGGAACAATTCTTCTCTAGGTACTAGATTTGACAGAACTGGAGCTGTTGTCAGGTACTTTTTCAAGTCGATCAAGGCGACTTCGCACTCTTCCGTCCACAAAAAATCTGTGGCCTTCTTTAACAAACTAAAAAATGATTTACACTTACTAGAACTTCGGCTAATAAACCTGTTCAGGGCTGCCACATTGCTTGTCAAAATCTGGACCTGCTTGGCTGACGTCGGGCTCTTTAAGTCAAGAATGGCCTTGATTTGATCTGGGCTTGCCTCAATGCCCCTTCTGGTAACCAAGTATCCCAAGAACTTACTAGACCCGACTCCAAATGCGCATTTTGAAGCATTGAGTCAGAGCAGATATGTTCTCAGGATATCAAAAATTGCCTTCAAGTCGGCCAAATGATTCCCATGTTCTTTGGTCTTCACAACCATGTCGTCAATATACACGTCTACTATTTTGCCAATCAGATGTCTGAACATCTTGGTCACCAACCTCTGGTAGGTTGCTCCTACATTTTTTAACCCAAAAGGTATCACTCTGTAGCAATACAACCCTTTTGGGGCGATAAATGTAATCTTCTCCTCGTCATGGGGATACATTGCTATCTGGTGGTATCCCTTGTAAGCATCCAGGAAACTCATCCTCCCATGCCCTGAAGTAGTATCCACCAGCTAATCAATTTTAGGCAGAGGGAAGCTATCTTTAGGACAAGCCTTATTCAGGCTGGTGAAGTCCACGCAAACCCTCCACTTCTCATTCTTCTTTTTCACAACTACTGTGTTAAATAGCTAAGTTGGGTAATTTACCTCCCGAATAGCCTTGGCATCCAACAGTTTGTCTACTTCCTCCTCTACTGCCTCCACATGAATCAACGTCGGCCTCCTTACCCGTTGAATGACAGGTTTAGCCGACCTGTCTACATTGAGACTATGGCAAGTGACCTCGGGGTCAATGCCAGGCATCTCGTATGACGTCCAGGCAAACACTTCTATGTTTGCTCGCAAGAAAGCCTCCAACTCCCTCTCCTCCTCCTCGGCTAAGCCTGAGCCGAAAAGGAAGAAACGCTCTACATCATCTTCTTTTACCATAATTTTCTTCAAGGCTTTCTCACTCTTGTCGGCCAACTCTTTGAGGACGTCATCCAGGACCTCCATGTCCTCGTTTTCAATATCTACTTTTTTGCCTCTCGCACATTATAGGTGGATTTCATTGCTCCCATGGAGAAATTTTTTGCCTGCACTTGATCCCCTCTGACCTCCTCAATTCCATGCTCCATTAGGAACCGCAACAACTGGTGCAATGTTGAGGGAACAACCCTCATTGCGTGCAACCACGGTCTTCCCAAGATAACATTGTAAGGGGAGGCAGTGTCAATTACTATAAACTCTATGCTTACCTTCTTCATGCCCGCCTTCACTTCTAAATTCGCTGCTCCTAGAAACCATATCGGCGTTCCTTTGCATCCAACCATCAGGCTGTTGAATTGTTCCAGATCATCTGGGTGAAGGCCAAGCTCCTTGTAACATCTAACATACATGATGTCACAAGAACTGCCTTAATCAACCAGTATGCGCCTTTCCTGGCATTCCCCAATCTTCAGCGTTATCACCTAGGCATCATTGTGTGGATATTGCACCATATCTAGGTCTGTCTCGGTAAAAGAGACCATTGGTCCCTGGTACTCATTGGTCCTAGGCTTCTTTTGCTGGAACTGATACACATGCTGCAAGTGCCTCACTCTCTAAGTCTCCTCACGCACCTCATTCTCGTTAACCTTTGAGCGAATAACATTGATCACCCAAGGTCCATCTGCTTGTTGCGGTGGCGGTGGCGGAGGTGGAGCTGCCTGTGCCTGGGGTAGTCTTGCATGCTCTTTCCTTGTTCTGGCTTCATCTACTAGGTCTCGCAGATGACCCTGTCTGACTAGATCCTCCAAGTGCATCTTCAGAGCCCTGCACCCTGAGTCAAGTGCCCATCCTCATTATGGTAAGCACAGTGCTTCCCAAGGCTCCTTCCCATAAACTCGTCAGGGACCCTCTCCAGCGCTCTATACTACGGCTAGTTCCTAATTCTTTCTAGAACATTGTAAACCGAGGTCTGAAACACAGTGGTGACTACCTGTGCATCCCTCAACCTTATCTCATGTTTGTTAAAACCAATGTTACCTCGGCCTCGCTTCGGCAAGTCGTTTCTCTTCTCTTGTTTTGGCGCCTTTGTTCCCAACGTATCCTCTTCTGCTCTGGCGTATTTTTCAATCCGAGCCATAAGCTCCTCCATACTTTTTGGTAGAGTTTTCGCCAGTAACTTCCAGAAAGGGCATTCATCCTCTAAGCCATTCTTAAAAGACACGACCGCCAGCTCCTGGTTGCAACCTGGTATTCGGTTGAACACCTCATAATACCTTTTGGCATATGCCCTGAGACTTTCACCCTCGCTAATTTTCAGAGCCATCAAGGAGTCTACCCTTAATGGCTGCAACTTGTTCATAACAAACCTGGCCACAAACATCTCAGCCAGGCCTTCTCAACTCTTCACAGTTCCTTTCGATAACTTATGGAACCAATCCGATGCTATTTTCCCATAGGATGAGGGGAACACCTTGCACAACAACTGCTCGTTCCCAATGTACAAAGCCATCAAGTTCAGATATAAGTTGACATGAAAGTTCGGATCGGACTTACCGCCATAAATCTGGAACCTCGGCATATGGAACCTGTTTGGGGCCTCAAACCTATCCAACTCCACTGAGAACGGCATTCTCGGCTTCACGGGAGATATGAACTCGGCGTTTTGTCGCTTCCTCTGGAGGTAGTCCCTCAAATCCTCCTTCGTTCGTTCGAGAGCTTGACTATCAACAGATTTTAATCTTTTTGGCGCGCTACTTCTTCATGCATCGTGGTGTGCCCTCTTGGATTTTTCTTCATTCATTGTATCAAAGCAAAGTTCCTTCCCCTGGACGTGTCAATGTTCTTTGACATAAGTTTCATTGGTATGAGGCGTTCTTTGAGACTCACTTCTCACTGACTCTGTTTGCCCAACATCCCATGAAGGCCGATGTGAACATTCCATCTCCTTGTCATGCTGAGAGACTACTGGGATTGCTTTTTGTCCTTGTTTCTGGGCGTTGATCTTGGTCACTGGTATCGGCGTGTCCTGCAATGGGTACGGTCGTTGCATTACATTGTTCTACATCATGAAGTTGATAACTGATTGTAGGTATACCAACTTGCTTGTCATCCCCTTCATCTCACCGTCCCTCCTCAGGCATCTGTGCCGCTTTCGTTGTAATACTCATCTCGGCCTGCTTTTCTAAACACCCCATTTTTTACTACCCTTACGACTTGGACGTCACCGCTTGCATACCCAATGATGAGTGTATATACTTATTAAGTGCTCGGAGTCCTCAACAGAATACCATAGCTTTGGACCAAACCCAGTTATCTTCATGCCTAAAACCTCTTATGGCCTGCCAGCCACTACTATTGGCTATTAGCCACTGCTTCCGGTTGCCGGCCACAAGTGTGTTTTGCAGATATTTTTTTACCTGTTGTACCAGCTGATGGCACAGATGCATGCACCTTCTTACACGTATATGTTTTGATATTTTTGAGGGAGTTGCATGATTTTCTATATATATGAGGCCTCCCCTTCCATTTTTAAGGTTGGAATTTTTAGAGCAAAAATTCTCTCTCTCTCAACAATTCTCCCTCTCTTGAAATTTCTTAGCTTTTTGCAAGCTTTTGCCTATATACTCTAAACCAAACCTCTCCATCTTTGAGCTGAGGTACCTTTGAACCTAGTTTGAGCTCTTGAGGGTGTGTAAGCCTTGTGTTGTTGTCTAAAATTGGTTATTCTCTTCAAGAGGTATAAAGCTTTGCTTCTCTACTTGTTTTAATCACTCTTTTCTTATTGTTTTCCCACTATTTTTGGGTTATATAAATTTTGTATTTTTGGGCTAAAACTTATGGTTTAAGGCCAATAAGGGTTGAGGGGTGGTTCACCCTTCTTTACACCTTGCTTTCAAGGCATTTACCCTTGTGTTTCCCATCTTTACACTATCTTTTTTTAAGCTTTTAAACGCTGATTTTCAAAGTTATTTCAGTGGCTAAAATCATGTTTTGAAGTCCAAAATTGGAGGGATTAGCCTCCCCTCCTTGTGTCTTGTTTACTAGCCTAGCATGTTCTATGTTTTAGCTTATTGTTCTAGCTATTTTTGTCTTAATTCCAACATGTTTTAGGACTTATTTAACACTATTTTAGGACTATTTTTAGCTGTTTGTTGCATTTGAGCTTTGTATTGCATGTTTGTAGTGCAATTGTCCTCATAGGTTTGGCGGTCTAGGCCTTAGCCACCATCCTATTTTAGTTGATAGTATTTATTTCATGATTTCCTTACTTGTGATCACTTTTAATCACCTCTACAACTTTCCTCCTTTATTGGCTTTTGTTTTGCTTTGAGAGTTGTTTCAAACCTATTGTTCTTTTAAACTTGAGATTGAGGTTGTCATGCTTAATGGTTTAATCCCTTTTAGGGGTTCATTATCAACAGCATGACATCTCTCTCATGCCTTAAGCCAACTCTTGGTTTGACACTTCTCTCTTTTAGAAGACTTAAACTCACTTTTGGACTTAATTGGTTAAAGAATTGGAAAGTAACTAAAATGGAGTAATAAAATTGGTGATTAAAAATGATGAAAGATAATAATTTGGTTTGGGTTCAATCAGACATTAATTGAACCCTTGAGTCTTGAGTTGTTTCATACTCATTAATGATGAAAACGGTTCAAGATTTCATTGTCAACTACTTCCCTTGACCATTCATGATAGGGAGATGGTTTTGAGAGTCTTGTTTTGTTGCATTTATTGAACTTGCACCCTTTGGTTCATAGGCCATCATGCAATGAAATTGCATCCACTGATGGTTTGTGAACCAAGTTTACTACTCCTTTGAGCTGTTCAAATGATAAGGAAGAATAAGTTATGCAAACAAACCCTTGAGAATACCCTGTTCCTGCTCTGTTTGCTCTCTGTTGCAGCAGGAAAATTCAGTCATCAGTGGCCAGAAGGCCATCATTGGTGGACGGCAGGCCATCACTTCTAGCCTGCCGGCCACTTGTGCAAAAATCCAGCAGTGTACTTTTGAAGCAGAAAAGAGTTGGTTTTGAGGAGGAAATCAGTGCAAGTGTTCTACTGTGCAACAAAGGTATTTGGCAGTAGAAACAGTGACTTTTTCGAGTGAAAAGTTCGTGCATGCATGAGCATTCCTCGTTTCTCGAGGCGGAGTAATTATAATAGCTAGCTTAGCAATCTTTTCATGTTGTATTCATGTAAATAATTAGTTCAATTAGTTAGTTAAATTTGTTGCAATAATTAGCTAGAATAGTTAATTAATTTGTTGTAATAATTAGTTAAGTAGTTCAGCTAAATTATTCATTTGGTTTGTACTAGTTAATTAATTAGTTAGCTAGTTAGTTAGTTTATTTGGACTCTTCTTCGTGAGGGTGCAATGTTGTAATAATGTGCATGTCTTTTAACCCCGCGTCTTTCTCCCTTTTATTTACTAGCTTACGATGGTTAATTTACAAGCATCATGTTTTGTTTAGCATTCTCCATGTTTGCATCCACTTATATTGCATGCACCGAGGCTTGGCACATCATTCTAACAATGCATTGTCGTTTAAATACATTCTTTGAATACGTGCTTAGACCGCATGCTATCAAATTGATTCATATGCCATATTAGTAGCCGAGCCTAGTAATTCCATATCACATGTGTTGCATTAGTCATATTGCATTAATTAGGATCATGCATTGTTCTAACTCCTTTATCTTTTTTTGGCTTTGAGTACTAGGTAAGCCTTTACTTACTTTAGCATAATTGCATGAATGTGATTGTTTCCATGTTTAGCATTCTTGCCACGAGGCTAATTGCTTAAATGATAAACTGTTTGAATGCCTGTAGATGAAGGCTAGTTGTTTGAATTGGAATAATTTGAGTAGTGTTTATATGTGATCACTTTTTCAAGTGGTACATATTCGAAACTCTTTTCAAAAACAAACATGAAATCAAATGTTCCAATTCTTGCAAATTAGTCTATACTTTTGTGTGTGTATGCATCACATAGTAATGTTAGCCTAATAAATCGGAACAAGAGCATATAATGTACATAAGATTCACATCATGATTAGCAGAGGCCGATCTTTGATCGGGCGAGCGGGGGTGCTCAATTCATGACCTTCCCCTCTCGTATCTAAGTTCCCGAGGTGAGACAATCTTGGTGATGACGGACACGTGGCCTTTGGCATGAGTTATGAGTTTTCTAAATTTCCCAAAAATATTTAAGTGGCGACTCTGTATCTGGCAAAGCAGTCCATTTTTGGCAATTTGATTCAAAATCGATTTTCCAAAACATTTGCCGAATTTGGACTCTTTGGTGTTTATCTATTTCACATTGCACTTGTGAAATCTGATTCTTGAGAGGTATATTAGGTAGTCTAGCTGAGGTACCCTTTTGACCATTCGACCTAGTTGCATATCGAAAAGCCATAGAGACTGTTCCAAATTAGGACAGGATACTTCCCGAATACAAGATTACGTGAAACCACTTTGTTTGAATAGTGAACCCTAGTTCCTGACGAAACTAGGACAGGTGTAGACACCCCATTTTTGACCGACCTTAAGACTCAGACGTCACCGATTGAGCGCTCGGTGGTGTTGCATATCGTGCTCGTTCAGAAGTTTCAGAGTCGCGGCCGTGCGCCCTGCCTCCGGACTTCCGAATCCCCTTCTGTGCCTTGTCTCGGTTTGCGAACCAGACTCGGTTTTCTCTGTTTTCTTTCCTGAGGGAAGGGAGTGGTCCTGTAGACCATCTCTCGGTGGCCGTGCGCTACTTTTCGTGGCCGTAGGCCATTTTGCCCATTTCGGAGCCCGATTCCCGGTTTCCGGAGCCGTCAGGCTGTGTGCCTCAGTTCGGGATCGCCCAACCGTCTCCGATTCCTCCGGTTCTTGGCATGTACCTCTGTTTTATCATAGCAGAGCACCCTGGGGCCCCTGATGCCCACTTCGTGGCCGTATGCCACTTTCGGTGCTTATAGCCGGTTTTCGGGCCCCGAACCTCGCGGTTTGGCCCCCGAGCATTCATTTCACATCGGTTTTCTCCGGTTCTTGGCACATACCTCTGTTTTATCATAACAGAGCACCCTGGGGCCCCTGATACCCACTTCGCTGCTGAACACCACTTCCGGTGCCTACAGCCCATTTTCGGGACCCCGAACTGCGCGGTTTGGGCCCCGAGCGTTCATTTCTCATTTGTTTTTGTTCAATTTTGGCAGGTACCTCTGTTTCAACATTAGGAAGATCACTGGAGGGTAGGAGGCCAGCAATTATCCCAGATAACCAGTTTCGCTCCTCCGGCGCCCGTTTTGCTCACTTCCGGGCCAATGTTGAACACCCTAGGCCCATTTTCTTCCAACCAAAGCTACATATTTGTGATGAGGGCACATGGGAGGACCCTAAAAACTACTGGTCAGCCAGCAATTTTCAACTTCATTTTTGAGCCTCTCCTTCAAGTTCTATGTTGTGGCTCCTGCTTCAGTGTTGCCAAATTCCGAATTTGGAACCTTGTTCTACACATCTGGGAGGACCCTAAAAGTTGGTGGTCGGCCAGCAATTGTTGTTTTCATTTTTGAGCCCCTCCTTCAAGCTCTATGTTGTGACTCCTGCTTCAGAGTTGCCAGATTCCGACCTTGGGGCCTTATTCTACACATATGGGAGGACACCATTGCATAGTGGTCGGCCAGATTTTTTTCACTTCATTTTTGGGCCATGGCCGGCCGGCCAGGGTGAGTGGCTGGCCGACCAGGTGGGGTGGCCGGCCGGCCACCTCCCAGAAAGTTCCCTGGCCGGCCAGCTTTCTGCTTTCCAGCCCATTCCAGCTGTCCAGCTACTTTTTGAAATATCTCCCCCATCGGGGGGATATTTTGGGAGGGAAAGCTTGGGTGCTTTTCCCTCCCCTTTTACACCTTTTCTTGCTTACTTAAAGGGCTGGATGGCCCCTTTGCCTAGGTTGGACAATTTCCTCTCAAGGCTTCTTCTCCATTTGAGCCCATTTCCATAGCCAAAAACCTCAAAAAACTTCCAAGTTCCTAGGCAATTCCTTCATCAACCCTTAGCTCCACCATCCCCACTACCATTCCAGCAGCAAGGAAGTGTTCTCCAGTGGCTAAGAAGCAACAAATTTAGGCCAAGAGGTAGCAACAATTGGATCTTCAAGGGTAAGTCTCCAAATCTCTTTTTGTAGCATAATTTTGCTTCCTATTTCTACCCTATTTCCTTTCAGTTTTTGGGCTTTGACCCCTACTGGTTTTGGGCTTATTTTGAGCCCCTCTACAACTTTGTAGAAGGGCTCAACCCTGTTTGGTGTCTCCTTCATATACTTGCTTCAATATCACTCTTTATGCCATTAAATTGCATGCTTTGTTTAGCTTTTGAGTGATCTGATTTCGAGTATGCTATATACTGTGAATGGGCTTATTTTGAGCCCCTCTTCAACATTGAAGAAGGGCTCCATCATGTTTGGCTTCTCTATCATGTACTTCCTTTGAAATGCTTCCATTTTACCGTAAAATTGCATGAGTGTTTTGGCCTATTTGTGATCTGAGTTGGAGCATGAAACATACTGTGATTGTGCTTATTTTGAGCCCCTCTTCAACATTGAAGAAGGGCTCAACCTGGTTTTCTTACTCTACATATCACTTGCTTTGAATTCTTGTTCCACTCCCATTTTGCATGCATTTTTAAGCTCACCATGCTTCGGATTTCAGCCTTCATCAGGCTTAGACAGAGCCTTATTTTTGCCTATTCTTCATTCTTTGTTAAGGGTCTTAGGCCATTTGATGACTGGTTTTGGTACTTGTTTTGTAATCCTTCAATTTACCGTAAAATTGCATGTTTGTTTAGGCTTGCTTAGCCACTGATTTGAGTCTTCATCAGGCTTATAAAGTGTCTTAGAATGACTCATTATTCATGTTTTGTTAAGGGTCCAAAGTTGTTTGATGCTTTCTTATGGTACCCCATGTTATAGCCCTTTATTGGCTCATTTTTGCATGCCATATTAAGCATATCAAAACACTGAATTGAAGGATGTCATCTACTGTAAATATGCATATTTTTGGCCCCTCTTTAATTTTGTAGAACTGTGTTTTTGGGTTTGAGCATTGTACATATCACTTGCTTTGTAATTCCCTTCTTTTTCCCCATTTTTGCAAGCTATTTTTGCCGTATTTGTGGTTGTTATTTAGCCTTGCTTTGTACTGAAAAAATGCCATATTTGGGGCTGCCTTGTTACTGTTTTTGCTTTCATGTATCAATTTTGCATGTTTAGTAGGGCCGTAGGCCATTTCGGGTGCATTACATCGCATTTCGGGCATCGGGTGTAATTTTGTTATAATTCGGGGGCTATTTGTGCATCATTTTAGCTGCTGAAATTTGCACTCTCCATATGCCATTCGCCACATTTTATTTGTATGTCATTTGCATTCCGTATGCCATCGCCTCGGTTTGCGTGCCCGTGGGCGCGCATGTCAAGGCACTTCATTTTTATCCGACGGCAGCTTATGTGAGTGTGGCTGAGGCCCTCTCATGTTAGTGTAAGCCCAATTTGCATTTTTCATGTCATTTCATGCTCTAATGCACCGCCTCGGTTTGCGTGCCCGTGGGCACGCATTTCGAGACAGCTCATTTTCATCTTATGGCATCTTATGTGAGTGCGGCTGAGGCCCTCTCATGTTAGTGTAAGCCCAATTTGCATTTTCATGCCATTTCATGCCTTCGGGCCATGCCTCGGTTTGCGTGCCCGTGGGCACGCATTTCGAGGCACTTCATTTTTATCCGACGGCATCTGATGTGAGTGCGGCCGAGGCCCTCTCATGTTAGTGTAAGCCCAATTTGCGATTTCATGTCATTTGCATTGCGTATGCCACCGCCTCGGTTTGCGTGCCCGTGGGCACGCATTTCGAGACAGCTCATTTTCATCTTACGGCCTCTTGTGTGAGTGCGGCTGAGGCCCTCTCATGTTAGTATAAGCCCATATCGCATTCCGTATGCCATTTTAGATCTGTTGCATTCCGTATGCCATTTTTCTCGGTTTGCGTGCCCGCGGGCACGCACTTCGAGACATCTCATTTTAGCATCGTTACCTATCATTGCCATGTCATTTGCATTGCGTATGCCACCGCCTCGGTTTGCGTGCCCGTGGACACGCATTTCGAGGCAGCTCATTTTTATCCGACGGCCTCTTATGTGAGTGCGGCCCAGGTCCGCTCATGTTAGTGTAAGTCCATTTGCATTGTGTATGCCATTTCATGCCTTGGGATCATCGCCTCGGTGTGCGTGCCTGTGGGCACGCATTTCGAGGCACTTCGGTTTTATCCGATTTGCATTTCACATCATCGCCTCAGTTTGCGTGCACGCGTGCGCGCTTTTCGAGGCGTCTCATTTTCATCTCACTTTCATAGCATCGAGCATACTAGGCTGTATCTTAGTTGCATTTCATGCATATCATGCATATCGCATCGTGTTCGGGATAGGAGTTAGCCCGGGCACGGGAAACGAGGCACGTTTCGTACTCCGAGTGACGAAACGGGTCTCAATTCCCCAGTCACCGACACTCCGGATAACCCATGATGGAGTTAGGTTTTCATTGTAGCATTCATGCATTTCATCCCATATTGAGTTGTGCAATCCGATTCCTCGGCCATCATGCATCGGTATGCGTGATTGGTGGCACGAGGATCGAGGCATGCATATATTTGTGAAATACATTGCTATGCCCTCTTCCTGCTCTCTGTTGCAGCAAAATAGAGGATCAGCAACTTTTCAGAGTCGGGCACGCATTTCAAGAAACACTGCGAACAGAGGCTGAATCGGGCATCCCAGTGGATTTCTGCGCAAAGGCAGCCCAGCATACATCATTCATCAGAAGCGAAGCACCCCCTGGCTTGCATGCCAGTTTATAGCTTTCTTATTTAAATTGTTAATTACTTAGAAAATCTGTAATATTCTTTTATTTCGGACTGTATTATTATTTATTCGGACCCTCTGTGCGAGGGCATAATTATAATAAGTGTGCGTGTGTGTGATGTATGTTTTCCAACCCCACGTCTTTCTTCCCTTTTATTTACCCGCTTATGATGGTTAGATATAGGGCATGTTTCAATTAGCATACAGTATGACAGCATGTTTGCATTCATTCATCTGTTTTGCACGCACCGGGCTCGGCGCATCATACAAACTGCATTTGTATTTCAATTCCAAATTGAATACGTGTTAGTTGTAACATTCCATATGCCATGTTTAGAATAGCCGAGCCTGCTATAGTTGCATTATTGCATGCGTTGCATTAGGCATTTCTGTATATTTAGGATCATACATGATTTCTAATCAATTTTTGTTTTTGGCTTGGAGTACTCGGTGAGTTTTATGCTTTAGCATCCTTGCATGCGTGTGAGTGTTGCCATGAATAGCATGCTTACCATGAGGCTATGTGCTTATGTGATATAACTACCTTGAATGCCTGTGGGTGGAGGTTGGGTTACTTGAATTGGAACAATTCATCAAATGTTCGTTTTAAGCCCACTAGATAGTGGCAAAATCATGTTTTCTAAGCCCACCTGAGGGTGGCAAATCCACGTCTTAGCCTACCTGCGGGTAGCACCATCAAACCATTTTCAAAAAAACAAGCATGAAATGTTTTGTTCCAATTCAGGCGGCTCAGTCTATACTTGTTTGCTGCGAGCATCACATGGTAACCTAGGCTAATAACCGGAATAAGAACTCACAATGTTTTCAAAAACAGATATCATGGTTAGTAGAGGCCGGTCTTTGACCGGGCGAGCGGGGGTGCTCACGATGTGACCTTCCCCAATCGTACCCAAGTTCCCGAGCCAACTTTGGTGATGACGGACACGTGGCCTTTGGCACCGAGTCAGGGTTTCCTAAATTTCCCATTTTAAAAAATATTTAGGTGGCGACTCTGTTATCTGGCAAAGCAGTCCATGTTTGGCACTTCTTTCAAAAAATCTGTTTTCAAAACGATTTGCCGGATTTGGACTCTTTGGTTCAAGATTAAGAACCGTGACATTTGAGTCCTTCGAACTGTAGTGACCCCAATATGAACAGAACGGGACCTAACCCTCCCGGGGCGTTCGGGGACGTCTACAGTTTCTGGCGACTCCGCTGGGGATTTAGAGAACTTGACTCGAACTCGTGATATCTGGTTTTGACTACACTTGTGTATTTCTTTGCATTGCATTTGCATTGGTGCGCCTAGGACACCGTGTTTGCCATATGCCATTCCCGAACGATTTGCCGGAGGCTTGTCTTGTCAAGTCATGTCCGTAAGGCTGATCGGCTCTGGGCTCTGACAGCATGGGAACACAAACCCCGGTTTTACCGGGGCACCCTTTTTGACCATTCGACCTAGTGCATATTCGGATCCATAGTGACCATTCCAAACTAGGACAGGTTGCTTACCCGTTTATAGGTTGTTTGAAGCCGCTGCGTGCGTAGTGAAACCCTAGTTCCTGACAAAATAGGACAGGGAAACCCTACCCCAACATAGGGGTGTTTTGGCTCTCACTTATCTGTTATGTGCTTGTTAGAGTGTGCCTCTACAGGGAATGCATGTATCAGTTTGCGAGTTTGAGCATCAGGCCTGCGGGCACCAATTCAGTATTTTGGGTATCAGGCCTGCGGGCATCAGTCAGTTATTTGAGAATCAGTTATCTGCGGATATCAGATTCAGTTTTGAGGCAGAATTTGGGGGTAGAATCCAGGAAAGGGCACACTCATCCAACTATACTCATATCTGTTCTGGTGAAATTGGGCTGAGATGCTGTCCGTTTTCTCTTTTGCTAGGTAGTCCTGGAACCATAGCTTCAGAAGGCTCCACTATCCCCCAAGTACATTGGACTAGTGCTGATAGACTTTGTTAGGTCAGAAATTCAATTCAAGGGCAACCAGTGTTCTTTCGCTGAGGCAAGGCAAAGAAAGGCCAGTCAGGGCTCACCGGTTCATCTGATCCGTCAGTCACCAGTCACATCACCTTTGTTCGGACTCAGCAGACCGTGATGTCACAGGGTTCGGAAGAATTTGTGGCCGTGGTAGCAGCGTTGAATCAGGAAACTGCCATGCAAGCTGAGACCAGTTTTGGAACGCAGCACCCATCTGGGACATCTGCCTCACAACCAGCCAGCCCAGCCCGAGTTCAGGGCAGAACTTTCACTCCCCTCCATATGAGCCTAACCAGCGCATTCAAAGTCCTGATGGAAAGAGGGCATCTCAAACCCCTTAATCCTCAACCTTTGCCAAACCCACTCCCTGCCAGACATAACCCAAGCAAATACTGTGTATATCATCAACAGCGCGGCCATGGCACCGATGGTTGCTACCGCCTTCGTCATGAGATCCAGAATCTCATTGACAACCGGACAATAGTTCCACCTCAAAACCCCAAGGACCAAGTACCTCATCCACATCTCAACCTCAGCCATACACTGCCACCCACCTACAACCCCAGCATATACCCCCGACCCATATACCCAAGCCCGAGATGTTTATCCCAGAAAGCATGGCCTTAAGCACGATAGATGCACTTGAACCCCAATCATCTCAAACCCGTGAACCCACTACTTTTGAGCTGGGGAGCATGATTGAAGATCTTCAGAGAACAGTGGCAGATTTAGCCTTTGGAGTTTTGGCTCCATCATCAACCACATCGCCTACCAGGGAGTTCATGTCAAAAGGATCCCTAAGCTTGGGACAAGCTGCATTTGAGGAATGCCAATCCCTTGGCAAAGTGGAGGCGAATGGAAAGAACAAGATAGGGGCGGACATGGATCCCCATGAACATCTTCTGTTGGCAGTTGAGGCTTTGAAAGTCGAGGGACTGAACAAAGAGCAAGTGCTCACAGTTGTTGCAAAAACTGTGGACGGCATTTTCGCCACTCAAGTCGGGGGCAGTCTAAATCAAAGGGAAAACTGGGAGAAGGGTCGTTGTATCAGAAACAATCCTGCACTAGGAAGAGATCAGCAAACCAGGCCAGCACCTGCCAATCTCTCTGTTGGTGCATCCAGCAAAAATCCACAAACCCAGAAGTACCAACCCCGAGGTCAGAGGGTCTTCCATGCCCTCCACATGCCTTTATCCAAAGCTTTCCAAATCCTTGTTGGACAAGGCCATCTCAAACCCCTTGAGCCTCGGTCTCTCCCGAACCCTCTTCCGGCTACACATGATGCTACCCAGTACTGCGCATACCATCAGCAAACTGGCCATCCTACCAACAATTGCTCCCGTCTTCGCCATGAAGTACAGGATCTATTGGACAACGGGGTCATCCTCCCGCCGAGCTCAGCAAAGTCTATCGGCACTGGGTCAGTGAACTTGGGGGATAATGTTATGTGATCGAGGGATGAACCACCTGCGAATGGCGCTCAGATTACTCCAGCTGTGGTGAATGGCATGCACTGTTTTGAGCAATGTACAAGTGCTGTTAATTTTGCATTCTGACTTGGGTATTGGGTCAGTTTTGTTGTTTTGTTTTGAGTCTGTCTTTTGTTTTGAGTCAGTCTCTTTTGTTTTGGGTCTGTCTTGTTGTATCGAGTCAGTCCTGTTGTATAGGAGTCGGGTGATTCCGGGGGTGTTACCTCGGACATCACTGTTTTGTTTTCTATTTGTCTTTTTGCTTTGTTTTGAGTCTGTTTCTGCTAGGGAGCCAGTTATGCCAACAGAGTTTGAATGAAACAGCAGTGATTTTCACGCTCTCACATTTGCTTCTGCCGTGTGCTAGTTGTACTGGGATTTGAATGAAATGGCAGTGCATTCCACCTGCTCTCTTGTGCCTTGAAGTCATTGTAATGACCTGAGTTTTTCAAAACTTTTTTGAACACTGCGGTGAAAACAAAGAGGAAGGAATTCCTCGGGATTTGCAAAACTTTGATCAAATTGAGAGAAAGAGAGGCGTGCTAAGCCCTTAATGAATGAAATCATGCTTGTTAGTGTGAGTACTGAGAAGGACCCTGGCTTTGATCCAGATTGATCCTACACTGTCTTCAGCGCGAGCGTTTTGTCGCTTTCTTAAAAACTTTCGAAAAATGTTTTGCGCGGTCCTGCGAAGACCTGTGTGGAATCGCTCTTGAGATTGTGCAGCTTAGGATCACTCTCGGTCTCGAGACTCGACCCCTTTGCTTTCAAACCTTGAACTTGAATTCAGAAGGTTCAACGGTCAACTACAACATGAGGCCTGTGTGGCCAGATTTGAAGCAGCCCTCGAGCAAGAGGCACCAAAGTCAGATCAAGAGGATCAGATGTCGTCAAAAGAAGCTCACAAAGCTAGAACAGAAGCACCCCTCGAACTAGGGGCAAAAAATATCCGATGTGCTCGAAGAGCCAAATGTGGATCTTTCTGCAAGTTAATACAGCAGCCACTCTCCTGGATATAGAGGGCTTCAATCTCAAAACCATTTGGCATGGACTTGTTACACTTTTACCCTTCGAGAGGCTCGCTGGGCCGAAAACCCGTAAGGGCGACCCAGGCAAAAGTTAGAGCAAGAAAAAGAAGAAAAAGAAGCTCGCAAGGTCGAAAACCCGCATCGGGCGCCTTGGCAAAAGTTAGAGCCTAAAAAAAAAAAAATGCAAAGAAAAGAAGAAAAGAAATGAAAATGAAAAGAAAAGAATGAAAAGAAAGAAGAACAAAGCTCGCAAGGTTGAAAACCTGCAACAGGCGCCTTGGCAAAAGTTAGAGCATAAAAAGGAGAGGTTAAATACCCGAGTGTACCTTACCCCGAACTACGTGAGGCTTGATTCCCATCTTTGGGATACGTAGGCAACTTCATTCTGAAGTCCAGCCGTAAAATACTTCAAATTGGATTGTGTCCATGCAATGGTTCTGACCATCTTTGTCTTCTCTGTATCCGAGAGTCCGGTTCCGATCATCACTGGGAAGACTGATTACAATGCGCTGCGGTGCCATTCAAACAAGGGGCAACTTTCCGTTGCCATTCAATACGCTGCGGTGCCATTCAAACAAGGGGCAACTTTCCGTTGCCATTCAATACGCTGCAGTGCCGTTCAAACAAGGGGCAACTTTCCGTTGCCATGCAGCTCTCTTCAAGCACGGGGCACTTTTCCCTTGGATCCGAGGTTGTGCATCTCAGGAGTAGGTTTCATGCTCGTTGAGCAAGTGGCCGTGTGCAAAAAGAGTTTTTGAGAATTTTTACTGAAGTTGACTATTTTCTCGAAAATCGTTCTATCTTTTCCAAAAATTGGACAATTTCTTGGACTCAAAAAAGGAAAATTTTCAGTGCTCATAGCCTGACTTGCGTGATTTCAAATCAAAAATCGAACAAACATGTTAATCTAACTCTCATTTTGGTCAAAATTGTTTTAGTAGAAAGCCAAAAACAAAAATGGTCAAAATGATGAACTAGGGGCGCAGTCGAGTCAGGAGTTCTGTCTTTTCCCCTTTGTCAAAATACTTGCCAGAAAGGGCACAGCTGAAGCTAACAACAAAGGGCTGAAAGCTCTCTCACCCTCCAAGCAGCGAGGTATCAAGCCAAGTACGAAGCATGAACGGGAATGGATCAAGATATTCCACTCCCTCATCTTAACAGATCTGATCACGTCCAAACTCCCCAGCAAAGCATCATCAATCGATGTCAACTGCAAATTTGCTACACATCCTGTTGCAGCGCAACCCCTCTGTGGGAGAAACTCACTGCTGTGAGCGGAAGAAAGAGAATCTAGCTGAGTGCTAAGGACACGAGCCCACAACTTGCTGTTTATCTATCAACCACCCAGGGGAGGGATTGAAAAATGAGAGATTGAACAATAGAGAGGCGTGCGATGAGAGAAAAAGTGAGCAAAAGGGTTTTGACAGAAAAATAGAGCTTGAGGGCCGAGTGATGTGAGAATCATAAATAAGAAAGGGTGGGAAACACATCCGGTGAAACAGGCTCCCTGTGCACGTCTGAGTGTCGTGTCTTTTCGTTTGTCTCATTTCTTGTTTTAAGTCATCCCGAGCGTGTCTCGTTGTATTTAGGTCGTTTACCTTTTGTTTTTCTGTGTTGAGTTGTTTTGGCTATGGTCAGTTGTAGGCTCAATACCCGGTTGAGAATCCTTTTCTCATTTTCAAAAAATAAAAATCGTTTTGTGCTCCGAGTGCCGTGCCGTTCTCCACATTTGTGCAAAACAGAATTTGTTCTTTCATAAAACCGCAGGGCTCAACCCAGGTCATGTGAGAACAGTAAAACCAGGACCTATCTGAAGCTATGAGTTTCGGGCTGCAAAGCAAAAGAGGAAGATGTCGGGCATCTAAGTTTTGTTCCAACTTCAGATTTCCGAGATTGCATCCCGTGTGTACCTCTTCAGGTCTTGCCAATGTTCCGACGTATGAGTGTGCCTCTACCTCAAGCTCAAAATCAAGTCTACTTCAAGCCAAAATGGCGATCAGAAGTGCTCTCCTTGAGTACCATTCCCTGCCAGAGGCATCT
Organism: Camellia japonica; assembly: GCA_030407325.1. NCBI lineage: Eukaryota > Viridiplantae > Streptophyta > Magnoliopsida > Ericales > Theaceae > Camellia > Camellia japonica. The sequence goes on from JAPPVO010000059.1 coordinate 103,399,298, forward strand.
TGGCCGTGTTTGCGATGAGTTCCTAGGAGACCAACTGCGACGGTGGAAATTAGAGTTCGAATGGCCGTGGCCTAGAACGCAAAGGTTCGGGATTTCCGAGACTAAAGTCTGGTTTAAATACCCAGAGGCGCGCCCTCGGCTTGAAATCTGTATGGAAGCCCCATAGGTTGAGATAGCATGTGTGCACCTCAATTCTGGATACTGAACCAACCTAGTCTGTCACCCCGTTGGAGAATAGGGAAAGTTGTGAGTATGATCAGGAAGACAAGCGGCAGCCGTGGCTCCTACATGCAGATGTTGTTACTTGTTAGCATTCCAGAGCCTTTGTACTGCGAGTTAAAGGTAAGTGTTCGAAGAGCACAAGGGGAGATCCCCGTCGGAGAAGAGCGGTTCACCGCCACTCACCTCATGAGGTGCTTTCTAAAGCGCCACTTTGTCCATTTATTGCTTTCCTTAAGCATCATGCATTGTAATGCATTGTACCTATCAAGTTTCTTTCTCAGTCATGCACGATATTGTATGTACGGTTCATTCAAAGCAGTTCCATTTGAGATCATTCATTTAGTGTATCAATCACACTTCATTCACTTAGTGTATCGATCACACTCTCATTCATTTAGTGTATCAATCACACTTCATTCGCTTAGTATATCAATTACGTTTCATTCATTTTGTGTATCTATCACACACAGTCTTACTTTGGTATATCCATCATACACATTCTCATTTTGTGTATCTATCATGCACATATTTACTTTTGTGTATCTATTACACTCTCACTCAGTGTATCAATCACACTTCACTCATCGTGTGTATCCATCACACACATTCTTATTTTCTGTATCACACTTTCAGTGTATCAATCACACTTCATTGATTTAGTATATCTATCATACTTGCTCACTAAGTGCATCTATCACACTTCGTGTTCACCTTTAGTATATCTATCATACTTGTTCACTGAGTGCATCTATCACACTTCGTGTTCACATTTAGTATATCTATCATACTTGTTCACTGAGTGCATCTATCACACTTCGTGTTCACATTCAGTATATCTATCATACTTGTTCACTAAGTGCATCTATCACACTTTGTGTTTACTTTTAGTGTATCAATCACACTCTGTTCACTGAGTGCATCTATCACACTTCGTGTTCACATTCAGTATATCTATCATACTTGCTCACTAAGTGCATCTATCACACTTCGTGTTCACCTTCAGTATATCTATCATACTTGCTCACTAAGTGCATCTATCACACTTCGTGTTCACCTTCAGTATATCTATCATACTTGCTCACTAAGTGCATCTATCACACTTCGTGTTCACATTCAGTATATCAATCATACTTTGTTCACTAAGTGCATCTATCACACTTTGTGTTCGCTTTCAGTGTATCAATCACACACACCCGCTTTGCCTATTTAGTATATCAATCATACTCTGTTCACATAGTGCATCTATCACACTTTGTGTTCGCTTCTAGTATATCAATCATACTTGTTCACTAAGTGCATCTATCACACTTTGTGTTCGCTTTTAGTATATCCATCATACTTTGTTCACTTAGTGCATCTATCACACTTCGTGTTCACATTTGGTATATCAATCATACTTTGTTCACTAAGTGCATCTATCACACTTTGTGTTCGCTTTTAGTATATCCATCATACTTTGTTCACTTAGTGCATCTATCACACTTCGTGTTCACATTTGGTATATCAATCACACTCTGTTCACATAGTGCATCTATCACACTTTGTGTTCGCTTTTAGTATATCCACCATACTTGTTCACTAAGTGCATCCATCACACTTTGCGTTCCCTTTTAGTGTATCAATCACACTCTGTTCACATAGTGCATCTATCACACTTTGTGTTCGCTTCTAGTATGTATTAATCACACACACTTGCTTTGTATCTATCACACTATGCCTACTTTGTGTATCAATCACACACGTTCTTTTGGTGTATCAATCACACACTCACACCTGTTCACTAAGAGCATCCATCACACTTTGTTCACTTCAATTGTCAAACCGGCTTCGCGTAGCGTGTAAGTCCAATTATCAAAAATCTTCCTGCATATCATTTGCATTTTGCCCCTGCCTGCGGGCACGCCTGCGGGCACACATTTCCGTTCATCTTGTATGATTGTCTAAGTCTTCGGCCTTGTCAAAAATGGGTCGTCTCTGGGCTTTGACATTCACTCCCGTCATTGTTATGACTTCCGAGTTCTGTCAAAGAGGGGCAACTGTAGACACCCCATTTTTGACCGACCTTAAGACTCAGACGTCACCGATTGAGCGCTCGGTGGTGTTGCATATCGTGCTCGTTCAGAAGTTTCAGAGTCGCGGCCGTGCGCCCTGCCTCCGGACTTCCGAATCCCCTTCTGTGCCTTGTCTCGGTTTGCGAACCAGACTCAGTTTTCTCTGTTTTCTTTCCTGAGGGAAGGGAGTGGTCCTGTAGACCATCTCTCGGTGGCCGTGCGCTACTTTTCGTGGCCGTAGGCCATTTTGCCCATTTCGGAGCCCGGTTCCCGGTTTCCGGAGCCGTCAGGCTGTGTGCCTCAGTTCGGGATCGCCCAACCGTCTCCGATTCCTCCGGTTCTTGGCACGTACCTCTGTTTTATCATAGCAGAGCACCCTGGGGCCCCTGATGCCCACTTCGTGGCCGTATGCCACTTTCGATGCTTATAGCCGGTTTTCGGGCCCCGAACCTCGCGGTTTGGCCCCCGAGCATTCATTTCACATCGGTTTTCTCCGGTTCTTGGCACATACCTCTGTTTTATCATAACAGAGCACCCTGGGGCCCCTGATACTCACTTCGCTGCTGAACACCACTTCCGGTGCCTACAGCCCATTTTCGGGACCCCGAACTGCGCGGTTTGGGCCCCGAGCGTTCATTTCTCATTTTTTTTTGTTCAATTTTGGCAGGTACCTCTGTTTCAACATTAGGAAGATCACTGGAGGGTAGGAGGCCAGCAATTATCCCAGATAACCAGTTTCGCTCCTCCGGCGCCCGTTTTGCTCACTTCCGGGCCAATGTTGAATACCCTAGGCCCATTTTCTTCCAACCAAAGCTACATATTTGTGATGAGGGCACATGGGAGGACCCTAAAAACTACTGGTCAGCCAGCAATTTTCAACTTCATTTTTGAGCCTCTCCTTCAAGTTCTATGTTGTGGCTCCTGCTTCAGTGTTGCCAAATTCCGACCTTGGAACCTTGTTCTACACATCTGGGAGGACCCTAAAAGTTGGTGGTCGGCCAGCAATTGTTGTTTTCATTTTTGAGCCCCTCCTTCAAGCTCTATGTTGTGACTCCTGCTTCAGAGTTGCCAGATTCCGACCTTGGGGCCTTATTCTACACACATGGGAGGACACCATTGCATAGTGGTCGGCCAGATTTTTTTCACTTCATTTTTGGGCCATGGCCGGCCGGCCAGGGTGAGTGGCTGGCCGACCAGGTGGGGTGGCCGGCCGGCCACCTCCCAGAAAGTTCCCTGGCCGGCCAGCTTTCTGCTTTCCAGCCCATTCCAGCTGTCCAGCTACTTTTTGAAATATCTCCCCCATCGGGGGATATTTTGGGAGGGAAAGCTTGGGTGCTTTTCCCTCCCCTTTTACACCTTTTCTTGCTTACTTAAAGGGCTGGATGGCCCCTTTGCCTAGGTTGGACAATTTCCTCTCAAGGCTTCTTCTCCATTTGAGCCCATTTCCATAGCCAAAAACCTCAAAAAACTTCCAAGTTCCTAGGCAATTCCTTCATCAACCCTTAGCTCCACCATCCCCACTACCATTCCAGCAGCAAGGAAGTGTTCTCCAGTGGCTAAGAAGCAACAAATTTAGGCCAAGAGGTAGCAACAATTGGATCTTCAAGGGTAAGTCTCCAAATCTCTTTTTGTAGCATAATTTTGCTTCCTATTTCTACCCTATTTCCTTTCAGTTTTTGGGCTTTGACCCCTACTGGTTTTGGGCTTATTTTGAGCCCCTCTACAACTTTGTAGAAGGGCTCAACCCTGTTTGGTGTCTCCTTCATATACTTGCTTCAATATCACTCTTTATGCCATTAAATTGCATGCTTTGTTTAGCTTTTGAGTGATCTGATTTCGAGTATGCTATATACTGTGAATGGGCTTATTTTGAGCCCCTCTTCAACATTGAAGAAGGGCTCCATCATGTTTGGCTTCTCTATCATGTACTTCCTTTGAAATGCTTCCATTTTACCGTAAAATTGCATGAGTGTTTTGGCCTATTTGTGATCTGATTTGGAGCATGAAACATACTGTGATTGTGCTTATTTTGAGCCCCTCTTCAACATTGAAGAAGGGCTCAACCTGGTTTTCTTACTCTACATATCACTTGCTTTGAATTCTTGTTCCACTCCCATTTTGCATGCATTTTTAAGCTCACCATGCTTCGGATTTCAGCCTTCATCAGGCTTAGACAGAGCCTTATTTTTGCCTATTCTTCATTCTTTGTTAAGGGTCTTAGGCTATTTTATGACTGGTTTTGGTACTTGTTTTGTAATCCTTCAATTTACCGTAAAATTGCATGTTTGTTTAGGATTTCTTAGCCACTGATTTGAGTCTTCATCAGGCTTAGAAAGTGTCTTAGAATGACTCATTATTCATGTTTTGTTAAGGGTCCAAAGTTGTTTGATGCTTTCTTATGGTACCCCATGTTATAGCCCTTTATTGGCTCATTTTTGCATGCCATATTAAGCATATCAACACACTGAATTGAAGGATGTCATCTACTGTAAATGTGCATATTTTTGGCCCCTCTTTAATTTTGTATAACTGTGTTTTTGGGTTTGAGCATTGTACATATCACTTGCTTTGTAATTCCCTTCTTTTTCCCCATTTTTGCAAGCTATTTTTGCCGTATTTGTGGTTGTTATTTAGCCTTGCTTTGTACTGAAAAAATGCCATATTTGGGGCTGCCTTGCTACTGTTTTTGCTTTCATGTATCAATTTTGCATGTTTAGTAGGGCCGTAGGCCATTTCGGGTGCATTACATCGCATTTCGGGCATCGGGTGTAATTTTGTTATAATTCGGGGGCTATTTGTGCATCATTTTAGCTGCTGAAATTTGCACTCTCCATATGCCATTCGCCACATTTTATTTGTATGTCATTTGCATTCCGTATGCCATCGCCTCGGTTTGCGTGCCCGTGGGCGCGCATGTCGAGGCACTTCATTTTTATCCGACGGCAGCTTATGTGAGTGTGGCTGAGGCCCTCTCATGTTAGTGTAAGCCCAATTTGCATTTTTCATGTCATTTCATGCTCTAATGCACCGCCTCGGTTTGCGTGCCCGTGGGCACGCATTTCGAGACAGCTCATTTTCATCTTATGGCATCTTATGTGAGTGCGGCTGAGGCCCTCTCATGTTAGTGTAAGCCCAATTTGCATTTTCATGCCATTTCATGCCTTCGGGCCATGCCTCGGTTTGCGTGCCCGTGGGCACGCATTTCGAGGCACTTCATTTTTATCCAACGGCATCTGATGTGAGTGCGGCCGAGGCCCTCTCATGTTAGTGTAAGCCCAATTTGCGTTTTCATGTCATTTGCATTGCGTATGCCACCGCCTCGGTTTGCGTGCCCGTGGGCACGCATTTCGAGACAGCTCATTTTCATCTTACGGCCTCTTGTGTGAGTGCGGCTGAGGCCCTCTCATGTTAGTATAAGCCCATATCGCATTCCGTATGCCATTTTAGATCTGTTGCATTCCGTATGCCATTTTTCTCGGTTTGTGTGCCCGCGGGCACGCACTTCGAGACATCTCATTTTAGCATCGTTACCTATCATTGCCATGTCATTTGCATTGCGTATGCCACCGCCTCGGTTTGCGTACCCGTGGACACGCATTTCGAGGCAGCTCATTTTTATCCGACGGCCTCTTATGTGAGTGCGGCCGAAGTCCGCTCATGTTAGTGTAAGTCCATTTGCATTGTGTATGCCATTTCATGCCTTGGGATCATCGCCTCGGTGTGCGTGCCTGTGGGCACGCATTTCGAGACACTTCGGTTTTATCCGATTTGCATTTCACATCATCGCCTCAGTTTGCGTGCACGCGTGCGCGCTTTTCGAGGCGTCTCATTTTCATCTCACTTTCATAGCATCGAGCATACTAGGCTGTATCTTAGTTGCATTTCATGCATATCATGCATATCGCATCGTGTTCGGGATAGGAGTTAGCCCGGGCACGGGAAACGAGGCACGTTTCGTACTCCGAGTGACGAAACGGGTCTCAATTCCCCAGTCACCGACACTCCGGATAACCCATGATGGAGTTAGGTTTTCATTGTAGCATTCATGCATTTCATCCCATATTGAGTTGTGCAATCCGATTCCTCGGCCATCATGCATCGGTATGCGTGATTGGTGGCACGAGGATCGAGGCATGCATATATTTGTGAAATACATTGCTATGCCCTCTTCCTGCTCTCTGTTGCAGCAAAATAGAGGATCAGCAACTTTTCAGAGTCGGGCACGCATTTCAAGAAACACTGCGAACAGAGGCTGAATCGGGCATCCCAGTGGATTTCTGCGCAAAGGCAGCCCAGCATACATCATTCATCAGAAGCGAAGCACCCCCTGGCTTGCATGCCAGTTTATAGCTTTCTTATTTAAATTGTTAATTACTTAGAAAATCTGTAATATTCTTTTATTTCGGACTGTATTATTATTTATTCGGACCCTCTGTACGAGGGCATAATTATAATAAGTGTGCGTGTGTGTGATGTATGTTTTCCAACCCTACGTCTTTCTTCCCTTTTATTTACCCGCTTATGATGGTTAGATATAGGGCATGTTTCAATTAGCATACAGTATGACAGCATGTTTGCATTCATTCATCTGTTTTGCACGCACCGGGCTCGGCGCATCATACAAACTGCATTTGTATTTCAATTCCAAATTGAATACGTGTTAGTTGTAACATTCCATATGCCATGTTTAGAATAGCCGAGCCTGCTATGGTTGCATTATTGCATGCGTTGCATTAGGCATTTCTGTATATTTAGGATCATACATGATTTCTAATCAATTTTTGTTTTGGCTTGGAGTACTCGGTGAGTTTTATGCTTTAGCATCCTTGCATGCGTGTGAGTGTTGCCATGAATAGCATGCTTACCATGAGGCTATGTGCTTATGTGATATAACTACCTTGAATGCCTGTGGGTGGAGGTTGGGTTACTTGAATTGGAACAATTCATCAAATGTTCGTTTTAAGCCCACTAGATAGTGGCAAAATCATGTTTTCTAAGCCCACCTGAGGGTGGCAAATCCACGTCTTAGCCTACCTGCGGGTAGCACCATCAAACCATTTTCAAAAAAACAAGCATGAAATGTTTTGTTCCAATTCAGGCGGCTCAGTCTATACTTGTTTGCTGCGAGCATCACATAGTAACCTAGGCTAATAACCGGAATAAGAACTCACAATGTTTTCAAAAACAGATATCATGGTTAGTAGAGGCCGGTCTTTGACCGGGTGAGCGGGGGTGCTCACGATGTGACCTTCCCCAATCGTACCCAAGTTCCCGAGCCAACTTTGGTGATGACGGACACGTGGCCTTTGGCACCGAGTCAGGGTTTCCTAAATTTCCCATTTTAAAAAATATTTAGGTGGCGACTCTGTTATCTGGCAAAGCAGTCCATGTTTGGCACTTCTTTCAAAAAAATCTGTTTTCAAAACGATTTGCCGGATTTGGACTCTTTGGTTCAAGATTAAGAACCGTGACATTTGAGTCCTTCGAACTGTAGTGACCCCAATATGAACAGAACGGGACCTAATCCTCCCGGGGCGTTCGGGGACGTCTACAACAGGGTAACCCTATCCCCTCATAAAGGTGTTTTGGCTCTCACTTAGCTGGTATGTGCTTTACAATGAAACTGTACAGGAATGTGCACATCAGTTGCGAGTTTGGTATTTGTTTTGGGGGCAGAATTTAGTGTTGAGTGCAGTCCTACAGCTTTGATTACATCTATGTTGGTAACATCATTAGCTGAGGTGCTATGCGGTTTCTGATTACTGCTTTCTTTTTTCTTTATTTCTTTTTGCTAGGTAGTTTAACACCATAGCTTCAGAAAGTTCGAATATCTCCCAAGTATTCTGGACCCGAGTCAGAAGGTTTTACAAAGCTGGGGATCTTGTTCGAGGACAACCCCTGTTTACTTCACTCCCATCGGTTACAAGATGGAGGAGAGTCAGGCAGAATTCACCCGTTCAGTTTTTACAGCAGTCACCCCTCAATTCACTTGTATCTAGTCAGGCTCAAGGACAGTCTTCTACTTCTAGTCCAGCACGAGATCACTCACCTATTCCGATGACACAGTGTCCCCCAGTCAATATGGAGTAATTGATACATTATCTTTAGCAAACAGTTGAAACCCTACAGTAAGACGCTGCCCGTCAGGCCGAGGTCATAGCCCATCAGGCTGAGGTAATAAACAGGCTGCAACAACAATAGCCACAGCCAGCTGCATCCTCTACATTCCATGCACCTCCTACGGGTATCCCGACACCCGGAGCCACTACCCATACTGCTAATGTCCAAGAAAATCAGGGCAATCCAGCAGAGCCGATCCCAACACAAGCCTCTAAAGCACCTGTGTATCAAACTGAAGCTCCGTTTGAGTTTGAGGTTAACCTAACTGTACTCAAGGTCAACAAACTGGAGAAGTTATTCAAGAGAGCACAAGGTGTTAACTCCATCTGAGACATAGAGGACGGGTATACCGACTGTGCAGTGACATTGCCAAATCGGTTCAAAATGTCGTACATCGATCGATTTGACGGCTCCGGAGATCCAATGGTTCACCTCTAGCTATTTTCGGACATCTTGCGGCCGATGGGCCTGACTAGACTACAAAAACTGTCTCTCTTTGGCCGAACCATGTCAGGAATAGTAGCCATATGGTATGCACAGTTTGAGGATTCTATTAAGCAGAATTTGAAGGAAATGGTCGAGGCCTGTATTGCTCAGTACTCGTATAACACGTAAATCGAGGTCATAACTTGTGATCTCTAAGCAACGCGCCAAGAGCTCAAAGAGGGCTTCTCGGAATTCGTGACGAGGTGGAGAGCTAAGGTTTCAATGATGACCACAAGGCCCTCTGAGAAGGATCAGATTAGGATGGTAGTCCGTAATCTGCACGGGAAGTTGTTACAGAAGATGATTGTCCTACCTCTATTCACATTCACCTAACTCCATGAGATAGGGGTGCAAATCAAAAATGCCATGAAACAGGGGTTGATTACAGATGAGAAAGAGCAGGCAAAAAGGCCTTTTGTGTGCAGTTCCAATACTACCACCAGTGGTAGCACAGCTGCGAGGCCATCAAATGTGAGTGTTGTCACCACCACAACCAAGACTGTCAATCCCTTTGCCAACACAGCTCCACAAACTACAGCCAGCCCAACCCGATCCCAAAGGACGTTCACCCAACTCTACATGACCCTGTCTCAAGCTATGAAGGTGCTAGTCAAAAAAGGGCACCTCAAACCATTAGAACCCCACCCACTACCTGATCCTCTTTCACCCAAACACAACCCCGCAAAATACTGCGCGTTTCACTAATAGCATGGTCATGATACCGACCAATGCTTCCGACTACGTCATGAGATTCAAGACCTCATTGACAATAAGGTGATCGCACCACCCTAGAAACCAAATGTAACTACAAACCCACTCCCAGCCCACAATCAAGTTCCTGTACCTCAAAATCTAAACCTAATCCATACACTGGCCATCCCTTACAACCCCAGCGTATATATTAACCCTTCCCACCTACCAAGACCAACGTTGTTCATTCCCGAAAGCACAGATTTGTGTATGATGGACACGTTCACACTCCAACCTAAGCCCGTGGTGGTGACAGTTGCAGTAGAAAGGAGACCGACCTTGGAGTAAGGTATGAATCCGCTGCCGAAGAGTTCTAAGGACTTACCTGATGGGATGTACAATCTAAGCTGCTACATTATGCCGATTGGTCAAATCAAGCCTGGATTGGTGTTGCCAATTGTGGTAGAGGTTAATGTGGTTAGGGAGGATGGCCTGAGCCAAGGGTTGGACGATTTGGCAAAACTAGAAAAGAATTTTCAATGTGAACGGATCAACTGACAACTCTGGGTGGCTAAGTGATAAGTCGGATAAGGAGGAAGGAACTGAAATGAAACCAGAGGAAAAGGAAGTAAGGATTGCTATAGTGGCTGGAAGGGCTGATGAGAAGGGAAAGCTGTCGGAGAACACCGGCATGGAAAATTCAGCTTAGGAACTGGGCGCTGTGAGCACTGCAAACACAGAACAAGAAGCTGCACTAAAGCAGTTTGAACGAGAGAATGTTGAAGACAACCAGAAAGTAGTAATGGCCCAACACCTTGTAGGGGATACCTGTGATGTGAAGGTAATACAAATAGAGCCTGACAACTGTTTGTCGGCTGCTGAAGGTGTATGGTGGGACGATGACGATCTACATCTGGCCCACATCGATAAAGACTGAGGTGAGTGCCTTCTAAACAACACGTGGTATGCTGAAGAAATAGATCACATGACAAGAAGTGGGCGGTATTTTAAGCCACTGCACTTAGATCAAGCTAAAGCATTTGGAAAAGATAGAGAGGTCGTGAAACAGAAAGAAAAACAACTGGAAGAAAAGGCAGTGTTGAAGCAACTTAAGAAAATCCAAGCTGACATCTCAATCTGGGGTCTTCTCATGGCCTCCCGGGTACATCGACAGGCAGTACTGTCAGCAATGGGCAAGGCTAAATTGTCCATTGACACTACCCCCGAACAGCTTGTGGGTTTGGTCTTCCCAGGTGGCACCAGGCCAACCCTAACCTTCTTTGACAAAGAATTACTGCCGGAAGGCTCAGCTCACAACAAACCCTTGTACATATCTGTTGAGTGCAGGGAGAAATGGGTGCTGATGGTATTGATAGACACCGATTCGGCCATTAATGTCTGTCATTCCCGCACAGCTTATGCAATCAGCCTTAAACCAGTGGACTTTGTTCCCACAACCCAAGTAATTTAGGCATATGATAATATGAGCAGGGAGGTCATGGGCATGGTGCAAATCAGAGTTCAAGTGGGCCCAGCTCAGCAAGATGTCTGTCCTAGATGTGCCGGCCACCATCAATTTACTGCTAGGGAGGCCCTGGTTGCATCATGTGAAAGTTGTCACCTCTACCTTCCACAAATTGTTGAAATACCCTCACAGGAAAGGAGTGGCGATTGTTTTTGGAAATTCATCCATCCATCCGCTGCCAGAGGTAACTACACTAGTGCTGAAAATCACTCATGGCGAGGAGGATGTATTCCTCTCAGGGTTCACTCTGGTTGAAACCCGAGTAGTGCAGACCATACTGGCCGCAGACGAAGGCATGTATGTCAGCGCCCAGTCTATCTATTTCATGAACAAACTGCAGCATGTTCCAGGAATTGGACTTGAAAATAGTTGCTGGAAAGACGTGGCAGCACTAATAGATGTTCCACACAACCCACATGCCTTTGGACTGGGCTATGTGCCCACCAAAGAAGACTGGATCAGGAAAAGGGAAGAGATGACAGACAGAGCCAAGGCTAAGCAAGCCGAGAAGTACTATGAGCTTATTCACAGCCCAATCCGGGGGACATTGAATGGCCGCTTTGTTCGAGAGGGAGAAGATTTCCCCTTTTGCAGCTTTCCCGAGCCTTGGGTGAATTCCACGAAGTAACGTGTCCCCAGGTTCGAGATCTTCTTTGACATGCAACTGCAGAACAGTGATGATGAAGAAAGGGCTGAGCCAAATGTCAAAGCCGAGCAAAGTATGGAAAGTCACTCAGACAACAACGAACTTGGAGTAGGGGCAGCACTGGCTTGTCTCCTGACAGATCCTGCGGCTGATTCAGAGGACTTGGGGGATAACCTTACTATCTCTGTGATCAAAGAAGAACTGGGTGTGAACCCAACCAGCAACATTTTGGATGCATTGGAGGCACCATCTCTTATATGGCAACTAGAGAAAGGCTATCTGTCCAGTTCTGAGTCGAGTGATGAGTTAGAATCTGATTCCCCTGAGTCTATAGGGTTGGGATCAGATTTCAGTTTTTCTAAGTCTGAGTCTAGTATTTCTGGAGGTGGTAACCCAGATACCAAAGTCCTGTCTAGGTCTTCATTAAGCTTTTCTTTTGAGTTTATAATCGAAGATCCGGACCTTTTGAATAAGAATTCTGTGGATTCTGTGTACTTCTCTGTGCCATTGGTTTATTGTATTGACCAAGATTTTTAGAATTTTAATGAAAACGAAGAGGAAGAAATTCCTCTAGTTTTAAAAAACTTGATTAATCGAGAGGGGAAGAGGTTTGTTAAACCCTGTGCTGATGAAATCATTGCTATTAATGTAGGTACTAAGAAGGATCCGTGTCTGGTCCAAATCAAGTCCATGTTGTCTTCGGAGGAGCGCGAGCACTTAGTCTCTTTGTTAAAAAATTTCAAAGATGTTTTCGCATGGTCCTACGAAGACATGCTTGGAATCGATCCTGAGATTGTACAGCATCGGATCCCTCTTAACCCCGAGGCCCGACCAATCAAGCAGAAGTTGCGTAGAATCCGTCCGGATTGGGCGCTGAAAATCAAGGAAGAGGTCACAAAGCAGATCGAGGCAGATTTCTTGTTAGTATCTGAGTACCCAACTTGGTTGGCCAATATCGTCCCAGTGCCGAAGAAGAATGGAAGAATCCGGGTGTGTGTAGACTTCCGGAACTTGAGCAAAGCCAACCCGAATTCCTCTGCCGCACATTAATGAGTTAGTGGACTTCACTGCGGGCCATGCATTACTATCCTTTATGGACGGGTTTTCCGGGTATAACCAGATTCTGATGGCGCCCGAGGACAGAGAGAAGACCACATTTAGTACGCCGTAGGGTACCTACTGCTACCAAGTTATGCCGTTTGGGTTGAAGAATGCCGAGGCTACCTATCAGAGGGCAACGACCACCATTCTGCATGACATGATCCACAAAGAGGTCGAGGTGTATGTGGGAAACATGACTGTCAAGTCCAAAGAAAGAGAGGACTACACTGCCTTGAAGAAATTTTTTCAACGAATCAGAGAATATAGGTTGAGATTAAAACCGCAGAAATGCACCTTCGGTGCAACGGCAGGAAAAATGCTGGGCTTTTTTATCACAAAAAAGGGCATTAAAGTAGATCCTTCCAAAATTAAGGCCATCCTAGAAATGCCACCACCGAGGACTGAAAATGAGGTACGAGGCTTTCTGGGTAAAATGCAATTCATAAGACGGTTTATTTTCAAATTAACCTTGACTTATGAACCACTATTTGGTCTCCTGAAGAAAATGAAGAAATTCTGATGGGATGATCGATGTCAATTTTCCTTTGAGCAAGTTAAGTAACAACTTCAGAATCTGCCTGTGTTGTCGTCGCAAGAACCGAGAAAGCCTTTGATTCTATACCTGTCAGTAACAGACACTACCATGGGATGCATGCTCGCTTAGGAATCTGAAAATAGGGGTGGAAAAAGCCATCTACTACTTGAACAAGAAAATGTTGGATTACTAGACCCGCTATACTCCATTAGAGAAAGCTTACCTAACCTTGGTATGGGCTACCAGGAAGTTTAGGCACTACTTGTTAGCTCACTCTATAATCCTAGTTTCAAGATTAGATCCCATCAAATATCTCTTTGAGAAACCAGCGCTTACAGGTAGCCTAGCCCATTGGTTGGTTTTTATTTCCGAATTTGATCTCAAATAAGTCACCCACAAGTCGGTTAAGGGAAGAGCTGTAGCGGAGTTCCTGGCAGACCACCCGGTAGAAGGGGATCAGGCGGTGGAATACTTATTCCCAGATGAAGCATTCTGCAAGTTGAGGAAGAAACTTGGACGATGTACTTTGATGGAACGTCCAATCAATACGGTTATGGGATAGGTGTGTTGCTGATAGCACCCGACGACTTCCATATACCTTTAGCCTTCAAACTCTGGTTCAAGGTGTCCAATAATGAAGCAGAATATGAAACGTGTATCGCTGGTTTAAAAGCCGCCCTGGAACTAGGGGCAGGAAGATTGGATGTTATCGGGGACTCAAACTTAGTTGTTTCTCAAGTGAATGGAGACTGGAAAGTCAAAGAAGAAAAGATGAAGGTTTATCACCAGACCCTGAATATTCTGATTCCTAGGTTTGAAAACCTGACTTTCATGTATCTATTGAGAGAGAAAAACAGGATCGCTAATGCTTTAGCAACTCTATCTTCTATGATAGACATCCCACTTGGAGTCCGGATATGCCTGATTATCATCGAGCAGAAATACACACCGGCTTATGAAACTATTACTGCGATAGATAAAGCGCAAGACAAAATCCTTGGTACTATGATATTTGGAACTTCTTGGAAAATGAGATTTATCCACCAGGGGCAAATGCCAAGGACAAAAGGGGAATATGGTGAATGGCTGTCCAATTTATCATCTGCGGTGGTAAATTGTATAAGAGAGGTCATCTGGGTATACACAAGTTGTGTGTCAGATAAGAGGAATCAAAGCGCCTGATGGAGGCCATCCATGGAGGAGAATGCAGGGCATACATGAACGGAGTGATACTAGCCCAGAAGATTCTCAGGCAAGGTTACTACTGGTCCACCATGGAGAAGGATTGTATTGGTTTTGTTCGGCGATGCCACAAATGTCAAATTCATGCCAATCGCATGAACATCCCGCCGTCAAAATTGTACAACATGACTTCGCCATGGCCTTTCTCAGTCTGGAGAATTGATGTTATCGACGCAGTCACGCCAAAAAGATCGAATGGTCATGAATATATCTTAGTGGCGATTAATTACTTTACAAAGTGGGTGGAAGCTCAGTCGTATGCAATGTTAAAGGCATCGCATGTGGCTAAGTTTATCAGAAACAATATCATTTGCTGATACAGAGTCCTAAACGAGATCATATCAGATAATAGCTCCCACTTCAAGAAAAAGGTGATAGACTTGTTGGAGAAATACAATGTGGCTTTTCATAAGTCATCTACATATAGGCCGCAAACCAATGGAGTTGCTCAAGTCGCCAACAAGAACATTAAGAACATCTTACAGAAGATGGTTGAGACTTACAGGGACTGGCCAGATAAATTGCCATTTGCACTCTGGGGCTACAGAACTTTAATCCGGACGTCTACAGAGGCAACTCCTTATTCTCTCGTGTACAGGATGGAAGCTGTTAGACTTATTTATTTTGATGATTTATTTAATTATGTTTTAAATCCAAAATTTATTTTGATGATTTATTTAATTATGTTTTAATTTATTTGAAAGAGAAAAATAAAATCAAAATTTATTTTGTCCCATTATTTCTCATCTAAACTTTTATCCTAAATATTGTTTGAATGTATTTAATATTTGCTTAAATCAGGAGTTCATTTCAACCCAAAAATAATGCCCAAACCAGAGGTTCAAACAACCTAAAACAAAGGTGCAAACAGCCCAGCATAACAGTAGGCCAAAAGGTTCAAACAGCCCAGCACAGCAGTAGGCCAAAAGGTTCAAACAGCACAGCACAACAGCAGGCCAAAAGGTTCAAGTGGAAGATATTCAAATGAATACAACGGCTATAAATTCAAATGAATACAACGGTTATAAACGACTATAAGTTTCATTATATATACCAAAGCCTCTAATGTAAACAAGTTACAAAAAAAAAACCAGAAAATATTCTTTGATCTATAATCACTCATATCTATTCTCTGAAAAATTCTTTGAGAAGTGTTCTTCAATTTTTGTTTACATCCTCTCTTAGAAATTATACACTGAGCCTTATAGCATTAAGCTCATCTTTCCTGTGTGAGATTTATAGAAAAATCAAATCTTCATTTTATATATCTATCTTTGAGAGATAATTCTTGTAGCTTTCTGAGAAAGTAAAAACACCTTCTTTTCAATCTTGTAAGAGTGTAGTACACTCAGTGTTCTTAACTTAGAAAGTCTGTGTAAAATCCGTGGAGGATTGCTCCATTTGTAAAGAGGTTGCTAGCACTCCTGTGAAGCTAGAGTATAGTGGAAAATCTCAAGTAAAACTTGAGGAGTGGACGTAGGCCGAGTTGAAACCGAACCACTATAAATTTGTTTGCCTCTCTCTCCCTTATCTCTTTATTTTATTTAAATTGCTGTAGCTATATTTCACATTTTCACTGTGCTGAAATCATTAACTGACATAGTTGTTAGAACACTTGTTTTAATTATTTTTATTTCATTAACTATATTTATCTATTGTGCTAGTCATAATTTTTATTAGGGTATTATTAATTTTTAATTGTAAAAACCTAATTCATCTCCCCCCTCTCCTTAGGTTGTCTTTTCGGTAAAAATTGGTATCAGAGCCTGGGGCTCTTGTTCAGATTTAACAATCTTGAGTTTTTGATCCATAGCAACCATCTGCTGTAGGACAAGCTAGCAATAGGCCACCTCTCTTTCATGGTAGTAATTACATTCACTGGGAAAAAAATGACTTTGTATCTTCAAGCTACCAATTATGTTTTGTGGCTCATTATCACTAAATGTCACGCCCCAAAATTTCGACAATTAAATATTAAATTAGGACTAAACCCCAATTAATATTCCATCATCCAAATCCTAGCGGTGAAACAAAAAACTAAACTCCAACCAAACCATCAACCATAATTTCATAACTAACCAATACCTCAACATTAAGGTAGCAACAACTAGTCAAAACAACTTAAATAATGTACGGTTAAAAACCATGCCAAATTATCCCAATACTAAAGTCATAAAAAAATAATAATAAATACATAAACTAATATCAACCCTAAGCTCAAGAAAACAAAAGAAATCCAAAAGACATGTCCAACCACTATAGTTATTCCACGTCACCACCGTAGCCCCAACTAAGCCTACAAAGGAAGCTCGACTGCGCTCAAACAAAACGCACCTGAGTTGCCAAGAGACAAAACGGGTCAGTATATAAGTATACTGGTATGAGTACAAGATTTAACACCCACGTGTCCACTAGTCACAAACAAATTTATATTTAATTCTTGTTACAGGATAAGATAAGTAGTTACATCCGCACCGAGACAAATGGGTAGTTTCTCGCAATACGGTGGCATTTAGTTTCTTGCCCGTACACAATGAAATATAAATTGAGTATGAGATAAATAAAATAGAAATAAAAATATGGTGAGTCAGCCCCGCAAAAAAATTAGTAAGACCCACCATCCTGTAAAAAAAAATAAAGTTAGTATAATTTAATCATAAGCAACTTGCTAAAGAAATATAAAAATGCATCGTTTCATACTTAAATAATTCGAATTGACCAAAACTCAAAGAACAAAAGTTGTACAAAATCAAATTTCCTAAAAGACAGCGTGAATGAATTTAGTAGAAACTGAATAGGTTGAGAGAAAAACTTAATAGAATATCCTAACCAAATTTCAATCAAAAAATCTGGAATTGAAAACGAAAAGAAACTGCTATAAGATGACTTTTTTCGGAAAAGTTCAAAACACGAAAAGTGTTCAGAATAATGTTTTACTTCAATTTGCTTCAAACCAATAAAAATAAGTTCGTTTCGTGGGTTAAAACAGCAACTAAAGTCTGCACTGCTAAAATGAATCAAAACTATTGTAACCAAGATCATCCGATTACAAGTTCTAATTGATCTTTTTAATAAAAAGTTAAAACACAAAAGTTGTCTAGAATCATGTATACATATCTCTGCTCAAATTTCATAATTTATCAAGGTTGTTTACTATTTTTCAAGATGTACAAATCAATACAATTCACACTATACTAATAAACTCATAATTAAATTCTTTGTACCTTAACTCCACCACTTCGGCCCTTCACTTTCGGCCTACACATATATTCCATGTGCCTCCCGTATACCTAACACCGCTCCGAAGCCAAACTTGCACTAGGATATCGTTCCGAGTTTGATCCACACTCCCCGGATGGTTAGCATATACGTACGCGCGTAAATCAAAGCACTCGTCTACTCATGAGAACGAGACAACAATATACATTTACAAAACATCTCACTCATGAGAACAAATATAATAATGGCAAACCTAAGGCATTCAAATAAATCTCATAATCCTCACCTTTTTTTTTTATACACTCTTTCTCACCAACACTCAAATAAAACAACAATCTATGGAGTCATGGTGGAGTATAAGGAATTTATCTATGGGTTCCTAATTAATTTTAATTTCATATAACCATGAGTGTGATTACAACTATAAAATAAATCCATATAAAAACCCTAAACCTAGCATACACAACTAATCAAAATAATTAAAATTAATCAATCAACTAAAAACATTAAACCTTACATACACAACTAAACAAAATAATTAAAATTAATCAATCATCTAAAAATCCTAAACCTTACATACACAACTAATCAAAATAATTAAAATCGATCAATCATTTACATGCAAATATGAAATCAATTCAACATCAAATAAATAAAAATAAATAAATAAAAACAACGAATTAAATATAAATCAAGGGAAGTGGGTTTTGTACTCACAATATTTTTTGAAGATCAAAGAATCACTTAAGAGAATTAATGAAACCACCAAAACAAAACCCTAATCTCTTCTTTTTCTTCCCTCTCCTCTCTTTCTCTTCCCTCTCCTCTCTTTCTCTCTTGCCGTCTCTTTTACATACACAGCGCAAGACCCTCTCTTTTTTCTTGATTACTCTCTCTCTCTCTCTCTCTCTCTATCTCTCTCTCTCTCTTTCTCCCTTTCTCACAGCTGCTGCTTTTCTTTCTTTTTCTTTTCTTTTGATTGATTCCTAATCCTATTCTAACTTAATAAACTATTATAATATATTATATTATATAATACAACATAATTATAATATATATAAATATAAATATAAGATTAAATATATATATATATATATAACACCTCTTTTTTATATAACAAATATAAATATATAAATATATAAATATATGGATTAATTAAATAACACATTAAATTAATTGAATATCACATTAAATTCTCATGTGACCACACAATTAATAAAGTTAAAAATAAAATAAGATAATAATAATCATAATAATAATAAATAATGACTTAAGAAAATTAGGGTCGCTAGACTAAAGGTCCTAAAATCCCTACCAAGGTAGTAGACCATATCAGTGTGCCTAAACTTGAGGATGAATTTTATAGCGATCCCGGGTTTTCCCTTCTTTGTTTATTGTATTCCGGACTTGGTTCCGTGGATGTGTTGTTATCTTATTCTCATTCACATCCTTTACTCTTGTATTTGAGTCTTGGGTTGTGTTGGGCAGGTTCGGAACAGGTTGGTTGTGTTTAGAAACCAAAAGTTGATGCTCAGATTTTAGCCTTTACGCTCGAGCGGGCCCTTTGCTTTTGTTCCTCCGCTCGAGCGGGGGAGTTTGACACTCGAGCGGAATTATTCAAACCTCAGTATTTTTCTCTACAGGTCATCGGACGCTCAAGTGTCCACTTTCACGCTTGAGCGGGGACCTTCATCTACAGAACTTCTGGAAGTGTGCATTCGACGCTCGAGTGGCGCTTTTCACGCTCGAGCGTAAGTCTGTGTCTGACGCTCGAGCGGGGCGTTCCACGCTCGAGCGGACTGTGTATTATATCAGTCCGAATTTTAGCATTTTGGATCACTTTTTCGGGCCATTCTCTCTCTCTAGCTTTTCAAAACCCTAGTTTGAGAGCTCCTCTCTCTAGAACTCTCTCTCTCTCTACATTTTGATCTTGGTTTAGTGAGACCCAATCCTTGTGCCTTCATTAAAGTGGTAGAGCTTTGCAAGACCTTCATTTTGATCCGAAAATCTTGGGGTTTGGAGCACTTCCGAGTTTGTTCATCATCTCCTTTGGGTTCCAAAATTTAAGGTAGGGATAACCTACTCTATTCTATGAGTTTTAACATAAATTTTGGTCATATTGATTAGATGGTGTTGCTTAGTCATTTTGAGAAGATTAGTGTTTGATTTGAGGTTATAAAAAGGGGGGTTTTCAAATGTTAAAACCTATATGTGTATGAGACATTGAGAAATGAAATTATTGTTGTTAAATCGATGAAATTGAGCCTTTAGGCTAATATTGAGAAAAAGGGGAAAATGCCCTAATTATATTGAATAATTAATTTGGGGAAATGTGAAATTGAAGTGAAATTCATGAAATTAGAAAATTTTGGGAGTAAATGGTGTAGTTGGATAATTTAATCACTCACCTATGAAAATGTTGATATTTTATCTGTTGATAAATTTATTATCTGTTTAGAGATAACTGTTTTGGGCTATCGGTGGAAGATAGTCTTGATTGTTGTAGACATTGTATGATGATTAGGGAAAACTGAAACTAATCACATTGAATATGTCATTGAACGTGACGATTGGAATAATACAGCAAATGTGTGTATTGATTGATCATTGTATATGATAAGTGTTTAAATACATTGTATGTGTATATTGTTTGGGAGGAGATAGGGGATGTACTCCATGGTTTGAGAGGAGATAGAGGATGAACTCTCAAACCTGTTTGGGAGGAGATAGGGAATGGACTCCACTGATACAGCAAATCTGTGTATCACTTGAAATATGGAAGTGTTGAAGTATGGAAGTGTTTTAATATGAGTTATATTCTCATGTGAATTGTGAAGTATGGAAGTGTTTTAATATGTGTTATAGTCTCATTGAATTGTTCGGCCAGGTTCTGAGCCATAATTATGAATCGAAACTGTATAAGTGAAGGAAACTGAAATGAAAAATGGATGTACTTGATGTTGAATTGAAAAGTGTTGTAAGTTAGTTTAAAAGTGTCAACCATATATCAAATGCTATTGTTTTAGTTATTCCTCATACTTGGTTAGTATATCTCTACTAGGCATTGGCTCACCCTATATGGGACATCATTTTTAGATTCAGGTGATATGCCACCTCCAAGGACATAGCTTGGGAGGCTTAGAGGCTGAAGATCCCTTTTTGTTGTTTACCTTTTTGTGTATTACATGTAAATTCAAGCCGAGGGCTTAATGTGTATGAGTTAGTACTCTCTCTTTTTTGTAACCAGGTGTTGGCTTGGATAGTTGTAAGCCCGTAGGGTATTTACTTTAATTGTCAACATGTAATACCTTTGTGATAAATACTCTGATAAATAGATGTACACTTTATTCTCTTGAATGTATTGTCAATTTCTTGTATCATGAATGTATGAATTACGGGTTTATTTTGAGGGCGTTACAAATTTAATGAGCATGATTATAAATTCCTTCAAGCTAATGCTAAAGCCAAGCTTATTCTTGTGTGTGGACTAGATGCAAATGAGTACAATAAAATTTCTGGGTGTATTACTGCTAAAGAGATTTGGAATAAATTTGAAATCACCTATGAAGGAACTAGCCAAATAAAAGAGTCTCGGATTGACATGCTTATTCATGATTATGAACTCTTTACTATGGAATCATTTGAATCTATTTCTGAGATATTTTATAAATTTACCAATATTATTAATGCTCTAAAATCTCTTGGTAAATCTTATACTAATGGTGAGCTTGTAAGAAAAATACTTAGGTCTTTGCCAAATGAATAGGAAGCTAAGGTTACAACTATCCAAGAAGCAAAAGACCTAACAAAATTAGGCATTGAAGAACTCCTAGGCTCACTCATGGCTCATGAACTTTTAATGATGGATGGCAACAAAAAGGAAGCTATTTGGGGAGAAAATGATGGAGTAGCCAACCTGTGTCTCATGGCTCTTGGAGAAGAAGAATCCACTCAAGATAAGGTAATTTCTAATTATGTAGAACTTGAAAATGCTTTCAATGAATTACATGACATATTTAGAAATGTTTGTGTTAAGAATTCTAAATTAAAGAAATTAGTTACTTCTCTTTCAAATGATATAGGTGTTTTAAAAATGGAAAATGCTACTTTGAAAAATGACTTTACGTCAATTGCCAATGAGAAAAATATTTTGAAAAACAATGTTGAGGATTTAAACAAAACTCTTGAAAATTTTGTAAAAAGAAAAGAAAACCTCAACAAGCTTCTTGGAAATAAAAGATGTGTTTTTGACAAAGTAGGCATTGGTTTTGATCCTCTTAAACCTTTTATGAGATTAAATGTTCTTGAGGCTAATCCCCATGGACCCAAGAAAGTATGGGTACCAAGAAAGAAATCAAGATATTTTGTAGGTGGAATCTCAAAGAACACCAAGGACTTCGAGAGGAAATGCACAACAAGAGTGTTCAATCTAAAGAGCAAAATCAGCTCCTACAAGAAGAAGAATGATGAAATGAAAATCACCAAGATGAACAAAAGAGGTAAATGAAGGTATAACTCCTAACACACCTTTAAGCTTAAAATTCTATATTATTTAAGGTGTGATTTGTGTACAATAGGTTGTATCTAATCATTACTTCCATATAACCTAATTGTACTAAGTTTGTTAAGTCATGTTCTGCTAGTTTCTTTCAAACATTCATTGAACTCAAAAATGAGAATTATATTATTTTGATGAATGCCTATTAGAATATGAATGATTCATGTATTTATTAATATTTTATATGATGTCATCCATTACTATGAAAAAGAGATAAGAAGTAATAAATTTTTTTGTGAGCATACTTTTCACATCTTATATACGACTTCATACTAATATGTTAATTCCTTTTTGAGTCATATCTTTGTAGAATCAATTTTGATGTCATAGCATGTCTTTGAGATGTATACTATCTATATTTTGAATTCTACATTTGTGATCTCAAGAATATGCTCAATATGAAAATTTCATATTTATATGCTTTACATTGAAATATTTGAATGAGTTGTGAAATTCCTTGATTATGATCCATCAACAATGTCTACATAAAAAGAAGTATCATATGTTTGTAGAGACATTGTATCTATCATATTGAATATCTTTTGAATATGGATTATATTGGCATACATCTCATGAAATGCTTTTGATTGTTGAATTAATTGTTTATAACATTCATGTTGTGTTCCACATTAAGTAAAATGCTTTATCACACTTGAGTATGTGGATTGAATTGATGAAAATGCCTCTTGATAATGTTATGTGATTAAATGAGATTGTTGCATCATTTCTTACTAAAACAAAGAGCATAACACTATTTTCTTATGCATATTATGCTATGTGCTACAACTTAAAAATTCTGAAAAATAGAATTCCAAACTCTTGTTTGATCATTGAATTATTTTTCACCTTTTGAGTTTGTGATAAGAAGTGATTTGTGTTGTATTTTTATTGAGTAATAGTGATTGTTCTATAAATGCTATATTTACACAAAATCATATTAGAAAAGGGTAACACCAACTTAGGAGGAGAAATCATTTTGCTAATATACTTGTTAAACCCTTTTGAGATGAACTCCTCATGAAAGAAAATTGAAGATTGAAAAGCTTCTAACTCATGAACCAAAGATATGCCTCCTACACTCTCTTAAGCTTTTGAGGTAAAAATTTTGTCTTATAGCCTTTGAGCTAATACTGTTATTACTTTGATATGAAAAAGATTGATTATACTTCATATGATTTGCAATGTATACTCTTTGATGATGCTCTTGCCTAAGAATCATACCTATGCTTAAATGTGTGCTATATATTGAAATTCATGATTTTTCTTGGCATATGGATTGCTATACCTTGAACATGTTTCATTTTTTGAAATTACATTAGCACCATGAGATTATATTGAGTTTAACCTATTATGAGCAATATTTGGTATTCTACATAATGCTTGAGCTATGATTGTTAAATCTTCTAGATTGCATATTGGTATCCTTCGTAGATTGCATGTTGGTATCATTTTGGCATCCTTATTGGTAATATTTGGCATCCTATTTGATATTATTGAGGAGAACGTTTCAGTTATGAGCTTTCATTTATCATATCTCTTATTGATTTTGCCAAATGAAACAAGGGGAAGAATTTAAATTAGATTATTTAAAAAAAAAAAAATCCCCTTAGATTCTATTCTATTTTTGATATCACACTTATGAGCTTGCACCTCACATATTTTTTTTTAATTATCTTGTATAAAATTTGTACGCTCTTGCTCAAATTGATTGTTAGATCATGCTCAACTGCTTCACATATACTTTTAACAATTTGGTATCTCCTTGGCTCTTGCTTGAAAATAAATTAAAATAACATGAATTCTTCATAATGGATAAGCTCATTGATTCATTGTTGCCATATTATCTTGCTACAACAGCATGTGTGTCTCATTCTTAACCTTTGGAACTTCTCCTTACTGCACCCATGGCATTTATCTAAACTTGATACTACATTGTGATAATACTAGTGCCATCAATTTAAGCAAAAATCGGGTTCAACACTCACAAACAAAACATATTGAAATTCGACAACATTTTTAAAGAGATCATGTTCAAAAAAGGGATATTGTACTTGAATTTGTAAACACCGACAAGCAATTGGCGGATATTTTCACAAAACCCCTAAGCAAGGATCGCTTCAATTTTATTCGTAGCGAGCTTGGAATGTCGATTTCTACTTAAAAAGTTTTGTTATGACTGTGAAACTTGAATTTTTGTTAACATGATATATGTGTATTTCTACATTAATATGGAAACATTTATATCAGTTGAATGCTCTCAAGTCCTTCATACATTTATTCTCCTTAACAGTTTGCTATTCTGCATCTTGAGGTGAAATTAACTTTGCATACACTGATTTTTTTTTAAACCCTCATGGTATTTTTTTTTGCATTACCATTCCAGCAACACTAACGTCCCATTAAGTTCTCATTATTATTTTTTGTTTAGGCTTAATTTTCTTATTTTTTTCTCTGCTTTTTAATTTCATTTTTCAGTCCTTAAACATAAACACAACAACAAATCAAAATACAAATATTTACATTAAAAAAAAAAAAAAACACCCTTCATTTTTTCACGGCCATACGCCAATCAAAAAAAATATATTTACGAAAAAACAAAAACAAAAAAAAAAAAAAAAACAAAACAAAAAAACCTTCATTTTTTTTATGGCCATACGCCGATCTTACTTCATTGCCTCTTCCACTGCTCTCTTTTTCTTTTTATCACCTTGGGCGATGACGCCCCTGCCCCCGTGCTTTCGTCGAGAGCGACGACTCCCCACCGACTATCAAAGGCCAAGAACGACGTTGCTCCAAATCGGGCCATGGAGGTGGTCTTTTGTTTAAGTTCTTTATTTTCGGCCTTCAATGCACCTATTTCTGCTCGCGTATCCTTGTACATGCGCTGGAGCAGAGAGAGTTGGGCATTGACCTGATGGAACTCACTCGTCCTGTTCTACAGTCGGTGAGCCAATTTTGTTACTGCAGTCACTGTCTCCATACAGGACATCAATGTGAAATGATTGGCTTCAATGTCTGATTAAGCTGCTATTATTTGCTTAATCGACATCATAGGAAGGTTGGGAAGAGTAGGAGCTGGAGCACTCGGCCCAGCAGCACTTACAGGATCATTCAGGTCCGGAAAGAGAGTAAGGGGACAGGACAAGGCCATGTAGTAGGAGAAAGAGATGTAATCGAAAGGAAGGTCATTTTTGGCAGCCTTTCTGCTCTGCTCAGTCTCTCTGTTCTGTCTCTCGAGAAAGAAGAAGATCGAAGAGAATGATGAAGAAGAGATAGAAGAGAGTGAGGTGAAGAAGAAGAAGCAGACGAGTGTGATTAAGAAGAAGACTGAAGAGAAGAAGACAATGAGGAAGAGATAGCCGAGGCGAGTGGCAATCGAGGAGAGCTACTTTTGTCAGCCAATGAAGTAAAAGCCAGGCCGCGTGGCAACCGCGTTTTGCGAAAAAAGAGAGAGACGCGGGAGAGTTATCTGTGTATGCGTATATGTATATATATGTTTTGAATTGTATAAATGTCATTTATCACTATCATTTTCCTCCTCCTCCTCCAGATTCTGAGCCATGCTTTCCTTTTGATAATGTCGCAGGGGAAGAAAACTTATGATGTTATGTATTATAATGTTATATATTATGATCTTATGTATTATGGAATTATTTTCAAACTAATCTAATGTTATGTATTTATAGTTTGATATCTTAGTCTCATATCATGTCTCTAATTAAAGCTTATTTATTAACACATGTGCTAACCTATGTATTTAGAAATGAATTCAGGGAGCATGACTTGAGAGAGAGCTTTTCTTACTCCCAAATCAAATCAAAACATCATTGTGTGCTACCATCAAAAAGGGGGAGATTGTTAGACTTATTTATTTTGATGATTTATTTAATTATGTTTTAAATTCAAAATTTATTTTTATAATTTATTTAATTATGTTTTAATTTATTTGAAAGAGAAAAATAGAATCAAAATTTATTTTATCCCATTATTTCTCACCTAAACTTTTATCATAAATATTGTTTAAATGTATTTAATATTTGCTTAAATCATGAGTTCATTTCAACCCAAAAATAATGCCCAAACCAAAGGTTCAAACAGTCCAAAACAAAGGTTCAAACAACCCAGCACAGCAGCAGACCAAAAGGTTCAAACAGCCCAGCACAACAGCAGGCCAAAAGGTTCAAGTGGAAGATATTCAAATTAGTAATGATGGAGTGGAAGATATTCAAATGAATACAACGGCTATAAATTCAAATGAATACAACGGCTATAAACGACTATAAATTCAAATGAATTCAACGGCTATAAACAGCTATAAATGGCTATAAGTTTCATTATATATACCAAAGCCTCTAATGTAAACAAGTTACAAAAAAAAAACCAGAAAATATTCTTTGATCTATAATCACTCACATCTATTCTCTGAAAAATTCTCTGAGAAGTGTTCTTCAATTTTTGTTTACATCCTCTCTCAGAAATTATACACTGAGCCTTATAGCATTAAGCTCATCTTTCTTGTGTGAGATTTACAGAAAAATCAAAACTTCATTTTATATATCTATCTTTGAGAGATAATTCTTGTAGCTTTCTGTGAAAGCAAAAACACCTTCTTTTCAATCTTGTAAGAGTGTAGTACACTCAGTGTTCTTGACTTAGAAAGTCTGTGTAAAATCCGTGGAGGTTTGCTCCATTTGTAAAGAGGTTGCTAGCACCCCCATGAAGCTAGAGCATAGTGAAAAATCTCAAGTGAAGCTTGAGGAGTGGACGTAGGCCGAGTTGAAACCGAATCACTATAAATTTGTCTACCTCTCTCTCTCTTATCTCTTTATTTTATTTAAATTGTTGTAACTATATTTCACATTTTCACTGTGCTAAAATCATTAACTGACATAGTTGTTAGAACACTTTTTTAATTATTTTTATTTCATTAACTATATTTATCTATTGTGATAGTCATAATTTTTATTAGGGTATTATTAATTTTTAATTGTAAAAACCTAATTCACTCCCCTCTTAGGTTGTCTTTTGGGTAATAGAAACAATTTTCCCAATTGAAATAGAAGTCCCGTCGCTGCGAGTTATGGTTGAGTGTCAGATAGCAGAGGTGGACTGGCAACAAAGTAGATTTGAGGAGTTAATGCTATTTGATGAGAGAATGCTAAAAGCATTGTATCATATTCAGGGCTACCAGAGCAGAATTCCCAAGGCTTTTAACAAGAAAGTTAAGTCCCGGAATCTCAAAGAATGAGACATGGTGCTGAAAGACAACCGAGCTCCCATTCATGACCCTAGGGGCAAGTTCAGACCCAATTGGACTGGTCCTTACATCATCAAAGCTATCTGGTCAGGTGAAGCTGTTATTCTTATGGACTTAGATGGCCTGGAATTTTCACAACGGATTAACATGGACAAGTTGAAGAAATACTATCCTTGAGAGGCTCGCTAGGCCGAGAACCCGAAAGGGCGACCTAAGTAAAAGTTAGAGCATGAAAAATTAGAAATAAAGAAAAACTGAGCTCGCAAGGTTGAAAACCCTAAAGAGCGACTTTGGCAAAAGTTAGGATGCAAAAGGAGAGTGTTAATACTCGAGTGAACCTGAACCAAACTACGTAAGGCCTGATTCCCATCTTTGGGATACGTAGGCAACTTCATCCTGAAGTTCGGCCGTAATCACCCTCAACTCAACTGTCCTGTCCATGTGTCTGATCAGGTCATCTTTGTCTGTTCTTTACCTGAGAGCCAGGTTGTGATCTTCATTCTGGAAAGAAGAGCTGGTTACAATGCAGAGCAGTGGTGTTCAAGTAGGAGCATTTGTGATCTTTTGATTCAGGGTTATACACCTTGAGGATTGATTCCGTACGTGTCAGGTGGTGATCCTTTCCAAAAATGGTTTTGGAAAGTTTTAATAAAAATTGATTTTGTTCAAAATTTTACCTTTTACAACTTGAACCATTTTTTGACCAAAAGGAAAATCTTTAGTGCTCACAACTTTAATTTCATTGATTTCAATATAAAGTTCTCCAACTCTCTGATACAAATCAAAGTTGTTTTTACATCATAAAACTAGAAAAGAGAGGTCAAAGCAATAAACTAGGGGCATTGGTGAGTCAGGTGCTCCTGTGTCCATTGTTTGTGCTTGTGGAAACTTCTGAAGCCAAAGTAGGCCTAGCTTGTTCCTCATCCTCGAGCCAAGTCAAGCACTCGCCAAAAAGGGCATAACTGAAACTAGGGGCAGGGGCCAAAAGCTCTCTCATCCTCTAAGCAGCGAGGTACCTAGCCAAGTGTGAACCACGGACTGGAAATGAAGCTGGATATTCTATCCCCTCCTCTAGGCAAGTCTGATTATGCCGAAACTAGCATCATAATCGGAAGAGAAAGTAGAACACGTAGTGTGTGAGGCCGATCAACTATATGCCAGGCTACCTAGCCATGCTGTAACTCATCTCAGTCAGATTAAGCCAGGGGTAGTGCCAAGCTATGTCAGCCGCAGACCTACTGCACATCCAGTTACACCACCATTCCTCATTGGGGAAATCCACTAGTCGGTGGCAGAAGAAATAACCTCGAGTTGAGTACTCAGGGCAAGAGTCCACTACCTTCAGCTATCCATAAGTCATACCTGGGGAGGGATGAAAAATATGAGAGATTAAAGAATAGAGAGATGTATGTTGAGAGAAAAGTAAGAAAAGGACTTTGAGAGAAAAATAGAGCATGAATGTCGAGTGATGTGAGAAACACATATGAGAAAAGGGTGGGAAACAATACCTGAAGAAGTAGTGGACTCCCTGCAAACCTGGTAGCCTCTCGCCAATGAAAGGCATCCAAGCCCATCAAGGTCTCGGCCAGCGCCAAACCATTGCAACTCTTCCTTTCTTTTAGACCTTGGGCCACTTCGATCAACCGAATACTGGATCCAATGAAATTAGGGGCAAGAAGGAAATATGCAAGCATACATAAGCAGAGTGCATGTTGCCGAAAACCTCGCCAGAGAAGGTCTCACCTGTCACTGATGTCGGAAAATCGATGAATCAAGCTGGGTATGTCTAGCTCTCCGTTGTGGGCCAAAGATCGAGCCTCGTGCAAAGTGAGCCCACACATTCGTCCCAAAGCTTGGGCTTGGCCAAAACAGGGCTGAGACATGATTTCCTCATTGCACCGAGTTTTCCATCAATGCCCAAAATTCTTCAAGAGTCGGACACATTTCTTGTGTTCCAAAGCGAAATACATGTGTAATCGAGTCCCAGCATCGAGCCGCGGCATGGAGGAATGGAAAGCAAAATGGAGTACGGCTCAACGAAAAAAATGCATTTATGTCGAAACCCCGAAAATTTATCTTTTCTGTGCCGTCTAAAGCAGCTATCCAATCCGTGAGTTTCTCAGTAAGAATTATCTCTATTTGTGGAAGAAATTGCAGTTAAAATGAGGTTCTAGAGAAGAAATCACGAAGCAGAACCTTTTGTAGAAGACAAGGCTGTAGTGGAGGCCAGTTGTCAACAATCTGGAGGTTCCTCACACTGGTGGCCAGCAGACCAACTCTTGTGGCCGGCAATTCCTATCTCTGGCCGGTAGCTTCCATCTCTAGCCTACTATCCACCTGTATGCTGGGCAGTGTTTGCAACATGTGTTTTTTCTTGATCTTTGAGTGTTTTAATGTCTTGTTTTCAGTCTTTTGGTTTTAACAAGTGTGTTTATTTGTATTTGAGTTGTTTTTGCTTTGTTTATCGAGTTGTATTTTGTATTTTTCATTTTGGTTGTTGGTCGACTCATTACCCAATTAAGAACATCGTGCTAATACAAGTGTTCAGTATTCATTTTCAAAATTCGATTCCATGTCCATTCCAATGCAAATATGATGCTCATGATGCAAAAATAACAACTATTTTCATAAAAACTGCGAGGTTTTATTCCGATCATGGTTTTTACAAAAGAGGAGTACAAGTTTCAAAAGCAAAAAAAAACTATCCGAAGCTATACATGTGTTAATGCTACCAAACAAAAAGAAACTAAGCAAAAAGTATAAAAACATCAGAGCCAGTCATCTCAAGCTCAAGAGGCCCTCTTCATCCTCTTCCTCGGAGGGGACTCGAGAGCACTGTCTCCATCGACACCGCTATCAGAATCAAACTTTGAACCGGAGCCGGTATCGTCTCCACTCCATGCCTCAAAGTCTGCCTCGACGTCACTTCCGCTCTCGGACCCCGAGCTAGCATCATCATCTCCACTCTTAGATGACTTAGAATGTCGATTTTCTTCCTCCTCGGAGTCACTAGACTCAGAATCATCATCGCTCAAGATGGGCTCTGAGGAACTGCTCTAGCCTCAGGTTCCCCTATCCCTGCCTCGACCGCGACTTACATCTCGGCCATGAGCTGGGGCCTGTCTCTCTCTCCTTCCTGCTGCTAGAGGAGGTACTGCCGGTGCTGCTGCTACCGCTATTGGTGTCCTCGGCACAGATGGAATTTGGAAAAACAATTGTCAACATATCAGCTACAGTGTGTGTATCAGATACAGTCATAGTATGCAGAATAAGTGTTATGCAGAAATCAAATATAGTATGAGTACAGTGTGTAGTGTATCAGTGTAGTTTGGGAAAGACTACAGTTGAAATGTCGATGTATCAGTGGAAATATGATAGTGTGATGCACAACAGAGTTAATAATGAAATGCATGTTGAACTGAAAGAAATTACCTGGATACCGTAAAGACCAAGCAGCATCTCCCTCCTCTGCACCATGCCCATCAGAGAAGTGACCAGCTCGAGGAGGCTCCCTGTATACTCTATAGGTGCCTGCAAGTACATTTGGATGATCAATGTCTCGAACAAACATATCTGAAATAGAAATATGGGGTGCAAATTGTAAAGTGTGGTTCATACCTGAGACGTGCCTCAAACTCCGACATACTCGTGCCATGCCTCTACCAGCTCGATCAGAATCTGGTAAGCAGTCCCAGTCGACTGCCAACATGTGAGCGCAGTGGGAAGCTCCGGCCAACAGGTAGTCTGCTCAACGGGGGGGAGCCCCTCTAGTATGGGCCCTAGTTGCTTGAGTCGCCTCGCCCGCCACAGGAGCCCCTGCTCCCTCACTTGCGTGAGCGCCTGTCAAAGGAGGCATAAGATGGGTCTGAATGAATGTCGTTTAATCGCTCTCTCCTCTGAAGAAGTCAGTGTCTAGGCCTACCATGAACTATATGATTGCGTCAACTAATAGGCTATTCATTGTCCTCATAGACGCCGGGGATAGCATCGGAACGACTGGATCAGGCGAGCCCACAGTCTGGCGTACGAATCTTTCGCTCAGAAATCAAGCCCAGCAAACTAGGCTCTCCAGCAGAATCCGAAAGTGCGATGTGCCCCAAGCTCCTGCATACTGGTCTCTCACCTCGACCGGCATCGTCGCCCAGGGCTGTCACGCGATTTGTAAATAGAGAATGTATGGTTATTAGTCGTCGTCAGTTGCCAAAGTATGAATCAGAGCAGTATTAAAGCAAAAATGACTGTGAGTTTCGAGTTACCTCAGTAGGGACCATTGTATCAAAGTAATGGCGGAAGAAAGCAAAGGTCTCACGACTCCGGCGCTGGCACTGGCCATCGTATCATTGCGAGTAGGGGACAACAAGGGAGAGCTCCTCCATAGGCTCTGAAGCGAGGGCTGGAAAATATGCGTAAACCCATAAGTGCAAGGAAAGCACAGTGATGTGAATAGAGTATGAACAGATACAGAAATGCAAAGCAAAAAGCACAGAGTATGAACAGATACAGAAAGTACAAAGCAGAAAGCACAGAGTATGAACAAATATAGAAAGTGCAAAACAGAAAGCACACAGTATGAATAGATACAGAAAGTGCAAGGTAGAAAGCACAAGTGTTTAATAGATATAAGCAGAATATGTGGAGTAGAAAGTATAAGTGCAAAGAGAGAACTAAAATGCATACCTCTCAGGCTCACCAGTAGCCTCCAATCCGCTCTCCCCTCATGCGGGAGGTGGAGCTCATGTAGCCATAAAAGGTGGCGAGGCCAACTCCACCCCAGTCATAGAACCAAACCCAAGGCAATGTCACTAGAGCGCTCAATAGGTATAAACCCACGATGTTTCACCTATTCGAAAATAAGGTGGTACCAAAGAAAAACATCAAGAAGCCCCGAGCATACTGCTCCATCTCCTCCAGTGTCTCGAGCTAGCTCCCGCAGAACTACTCAGCAAACCAACTGTATCTCACCATGGCTGGCTGGTGCAGAAGTGGGCGCACTCCCAACAGGTGGACCCAAGCAGCCTCCCACTCGCCTATGTCTGTGTCAAAAAGAATCGGATCACCCCCTACTCCTAAGCCTATGATCATGGCAAAGTCATAAGAAGTCATCGTCATCTCCCCAGCAGTAAAGAAGCGAAAGGAGTTGGTGGTGTCCCACCACCTCTCCACCAACGCTCTGAGAAGTGGGTGGCTCGTTATGACACGTGTCAGTCCAGAGCAGAAAAGGCCAAAGCCAGCCTCATTGACGATATCTCGGACCCCGGCAGGGAGCTCATCGTACCAATCCCTCCATGTCGTCGCTCCGTACCCCCTGTAGGCATAGGAGTCTCCCTATGGCAGAGAAAAATAGTGAATCAAGTAGTGATGAAAAAGCAATCAGATGAAAGGCAGTACAAGAAATAAAGTTAAAAAAAATGCAAGAATGCATGAAAACAGAGTTCATACCTCAGTAACGCTGGAAGAAAGGTGGGAGTCCAGCTCCCTCAATAAGAGGTCCTCTGGTACGCCATGAGAAAAATCGCTGAAACGCCTAATGCCTCCAAGTAATAATATGTGTGTGGGGGGGTGATATGTCACCAGATCGAAGGGCCACACTCAGCCTCAATGTCCTCTGCCACCCCGCAAGCCTCAGCAACAACTGGTTCCTCTACCTCGACTATGGGTGGAAACACAGGTAGAACCTCGGGAGGAGCTCCGTTGTGAGGCATATCATCTGTCATCTGAAAAATGGATGAAAAGTAGGTAAAAAGTGAAGAAAAATAGAGAAAAGAGGGAAAACTTGGAAAAAGTCAACCCTAGGAGATAGAGAAAATGGGAGAAAAAGTCAAAACCCAGGAAAGTTCACGAAACCCGAGAGAAACTCGAAGGGAACAAGCCTAAAGTGGTGAAAATCCAAGAAAAAATGACGAAATCAAATCTGATCGGTTCAAAATGTAGAGAATCAAGAGGGTTTTACGAAAAAAGTTTGCATGGAGTGTTGGAAAACACGTACAAAGCACGAATCTAGAGAGAGAAAATACCTTAAGAGGGAGGAGAAGTGATTTCGAGCTTGGAGAAGTGAGGAAATGAAGTGCCCTTACGACTTGGACGTCACCGCTTTGCATACCCAATGATGAGTGTATATGCTTGTTAAGTGCTCGGAGTCCTCAACAGAATACCACAGCTTTGAGTCCTTCAAATCCTACACACCTGTTGCCTTATTTTTGGACCAAACCCAGTGATCTTCATCCTACAACCTCTTGTGGCCTGCCGGCCACTGCTTCTGTTGCCGGCCACTGATGTGGCCTGCCGACCACAAGTGTATTTTGCAGATATTTTTCTACTTGTTGTGCCAGCTGTTGGCACATATGCATGCACCTTCTTACACGTATATGTATTGATATTTCTGAGGGAGTTGCATGGTTTTCTATATATAGGAGGCCTCCCCTTCCATTTTTAATGTTGGAATTTTAGAGCCAAAATTCTCTCTCTCTCTCTCTACAATTCTCTCTCTCTCTTGAAATTTCTAAGCTTTTGCAAGCTTTTGCCTATATACTCTAAACCAAACCTCTCCATCTTTGAGCTGAGGTACCTTTGAGCCTAGTTTGAGCTCTTGAGGGTGTGTAAGCCTTGTTTGGTCGCCTAGAATTGGTTCTTCTCTTCAAGAGGTATAAAGCTTTGCTTCTCTACTTGTTTTAATCACTCTTTTTCTTACTGTTTTCCCACTATTTTGGGGTTGTACAAATTCTGTGTTTTTGGGCTGAAACTTGTGGTTTAAGGCCAATAAGGGTTGAGGGGTGGTTCACCCTTCTTTACACCTTGCTTTCAAGGCCTTTACCCTTGTATTTCCCATCTTTATACTATCTTTTTTTGAGCTTTTAAACACTGATTTTCAAAGTTATTTCAGTGGCTAAAATCATATTTTGAAGTCCAAAATTGGAGGGATTAGCCTCCCCTCCTTGTGTCTTGTTTACTAGCCTAGCATGTTCTATGTTTTAGCTTATTGTTCTAGCTATTTTTGTCTTAATTCCAACATGTTTTAGGACTTATTTAACATTATTTTAGGACTGTTTTTAGCGGTTTGTTGCATTTGAGCTTTGTATTGCATGTTTGTAGTGCAATTGTCCTCATAGGTTTGGCGGTCTAGGCCTTAGCTACCATCTTATTTTAGTTGATAGCATTTATTTCATGATTTCCTTACTTGTGATCACTTTTATTTCATGATTTCCTTTCTTGGCTTTTGTTTTGCTTTGAGAGTTGTTTCAAACCTATTGTTCTTTTAAACTTGAGGTTGAAGTTGTCATGCTTAATGGTTTAATCCCTTTTAAGGGTTCATTATCAACGGCATGACATCTCTCTCATGCCTTAAGCCAACTCTTGGTTTGACACTTCTCTCTTTTAGAAGACTTAAACTCACTTTTGGACTTAATTGATTAAAGAATTGAAAAGTAACTAAAATGGAGTAATAAAATTGGTGATTAAAAATAATGAAAGATAATAATTTGGTTTGGGTTCAATCAGACGTTAATTGAATCCTTGACTCTTGAGTTGTTTCATACTCATTAATGATGAAAACAGTTCAAAATTTCATTGTCAACTACTTCCCTTGATCATTCATGATAGGGAGGTGGTTTTGAGAGTCTTGTTTTGTTGCATTTATTGAACTTGCACCCTTTGGTTCATAGGCCATCATGCAATGAAATTGCATCCATTGATGGTTAGTGAACCAAGTTTACTACTCCTTTGAGCTGTTCAAATGATAAGGAAGAATAAGTTATGCAAACAAACTCTTGAGAATACCCTGTTCCTGCTCTGTTTGCTCTCTGTTGCAGCAAGAAAATTCAGTTATCAGTGGCCAGCAGGCCACCATTGGTGGACGGCAAGCCATCACTTCTAGCCTGCCGGCCACCTGTGCAAAAATCCAGCAGTGTACTTTTGAAGCAGAAAAGAGTTGGTCTTGAGGGGGAAATCAGTGCAAGTGTTCTACTGTGTAACAGAAGCATTTGGAAGTAGAAACAGTGGCTTTTTCGAGTGGAAAGTCCGTGCATGTATGAGCATTCCTCGTTTCCCGAGGCGGAGTAATTAGAATAGCTAGCTTAGCAATCTTTTCATGTTGTGTGTTAATTAATTTGTTGCAATAATTAGTTAAGTAGTTTAACTAAATTATTCATTTGGGTTTGTACTAGTTAATTAATTAGTTAGCTAGTTAATTTATTTGGACTCTCCTTCGTAAGGGCGCAATGTTGTAATAATGTGCATGTCTTATAACCCCACGTCTTTCTCCCTTTTATTTACTAGCTTACGATGGTTAGTTTAGAAGCATCATGTTTTGTTTAGCATTCTCCATGTTTGCATCCACTTGTATTGCATGCACCGAGACTCGGCGCATCATTCTAACAATGCATTATCGTTTAAATGCATTCTTTGAATACGTGCTTAGACCGCATGCTATCAAATTGAGTCATATGCCATATTAGTAGCAGAGCCTAGTAATTACATATCACATGTGTTGCATTAGTCATATTGCATTAGTTAGAATCATGCATTGTTCTAACTCCTTTATCTTTTTTTGGCTTGGTGTACTAGATAAGCCTTTACTTGCTTTAGCATAATTGCATGAATGTGATTGTTTCCATATTTAGCATTCTTGCCACGAGACTAATTGCTTAAATGATAAACTATTTGAATGCCTGTGGATGAAGGCTAGTTGCTTGAATTGGAATAATTTGAGTAATGTTTATATGCGATCACTTTTTCAAGTGATATATATTCGAAACTCTTTTCAAAAATAAACATGGAATCAAATGTTACAATTCTTGCAAATTAGTCTATACTTGTGTGTATGCGCCTCACATAGTAATGCTAGCCTAATAAATCGGAACAACAGCGTATAATGTACATAAGATTCACATCATGATTAGTAGCGGCCGATCTTTGATCTGGCGAGCGGGGGTGCTCAATTCATGACCTTCCCTTCTCGTACCCAAGTTCCCGAGCCGAGACGATCTTGGTGATGACGGAAACATAGCCTTTGGCACGAATAATGGGTTCCCTAAATTTTTCAAAAATATTTAGATGGCGACTCTGTATCTGGCAAAGCAGTCCATTTTTGGCAATTTGATTCAAAATCAATTTTCCAAAGATTTGCCGGGTTTGGACTCTTTAGTGTTTATCTATTTCACATTGCACTTATGAAATCAGATTCAGAACCGCGAGAGTCTGATACTGTAGGACTTATTCATCTTCCGAAATGGGGCACGAAAAGTCAAGCTACAGCTTTCTTCGGGGCGTCTCGCTCTTTATCGACGTCCTTCTCCCTGGGATTCTGATCTCACGCTCCTTCATTATGGTTTTGTTCCTTGATGTTAGGATCGACATGTTTACCACTCCTGCTTGGAACATCGTCCCCGATCTTTTCTCCCTGCCCATTATTGGCCATCTATTCTCCTTAAGTTCCCATAGAAGGCGCCAAATTGTGGGTGTTGACTTCCGACCACACAACCAAACGGGGAATTCAGCTGGAGAGCACCGGTAGAATAGATTAAGCCCAATAACCTGCAAAAGAAGATGAGAATCCGACGGTGGTTCGTCCACCCAGGGGCATTCGGATTATCAAAGTCAGTAATCAATATTTCTCAAAGATAGCAAAGTGTTCTTAAACTCACAAGAAATAACTTACCTCAGACCCACGAGAGTGCCTTGCTTTTATAACCAGCAGTGACCTGATCCTCTTAGAGAGCCTTACTTTAATGGACTCAAGCTTCATGCTCATCATAGACCTTCATTTAGATAAAGATAAATTCCTCTTGAGCCTTATCTCTATTCTTCAGACCGAGATCCCCCATGTTCTAGAACTCTTATTCCTTATCCGCTCATCTCGGATTCCGATATCTCCGCAAGTGACCTCGGCCTATCCGAGATCACCTCGGCGCATAACCAAGCCACGTGGCACCTCGGCTAACACTTCGGCATCACCTTAGCCACGTGCTATTATTCACAAAATACTTTCCCACATTCTGTTAGTTATAACTAATGAATGGTTGGCATTAATATTATTTTAAAATTAAAATTTTAAATTGAAATAATTAAAAAAGTATGATTTAATTTGTTATCAATATTTAAAACTCTCAGTGTTTTTTCTTTTTAATTTTCAGAAACTTACAATTTGACAATGACCAAAGTGAGGTGTAAACACAACTCTCCTATTTCTCACTTGACATTTCTGTATTCCCCAAATGACCCCTCAATCTTTGAAATGTTTTCATCTTCCCCCTCCCCACCAAACAGTGACACTTGTTCCCAACTGTGACACTTGTTAGTGGCTGCTTCTCTGAGTTTGCATGAACTCTACCGAACACCCTTAAAACCCAAGTCCCCAAATTCACAAATCAGAACATACACAATCCAATCTCTCTCTTCTTTCTCTCCAATTTTCTTTTCTTTTCCCGAAAAATTTCACATTCTTGTGTTCTGGGTACCTTTCAATCTCGAAAATGAGGTGGGAAAAGTTGCAGATACAGAGCACGGTAGGGGAAGGATGTGGGCCAGGAAAGAGGTGGGGACACACCTGCAACGCCATTAGAGGGGGAAAGCTTCTCTACGTTTTCGGTGGTTACGGCAAAGATGAGTGTCGCACCAATCAAGTACACGTCTTGGACATTGGTGACAATCTTCAAGCAATTCTGGGTTTTGAATCTATACAATTTTTTGCTTACAGATTGTTATATTGAAGCTTTTTGATATTTTTTTTTTTTTACATTGCCAATTAATCGTTCATTATGTGTTTATATGTTGGACTGAATGCCCTATATGCGTTGTGAAATTTAAGTGTATTTCATGTTAGGTCATCTTCTCTTCATTTTTAATCTATACAATTTTGCTTACAGATTGTTATTAAAGCTTTGAGACAGTTTTGCCGTTTTTGTTTTTTGACTATGCTAATTAAATTAACCATTGATTATATGTTTTGTTGTTAATTTTTTTTTTTCAAGGGTTTTATTAGGTTTATGTATATAGGTTTATGTGATCAGTGTCAATACTATAAGTTGGAGTGAATGCCCTATCTGGGTTGTGAAATTTTTGCGTATTTCTTGTTGGGTTAATTGTTAGCATTCTTCAATGTCGTCTTTGTGGTCAACATTTTTCATGATTTCTATAGTTTTTATTTTTTATTACCAAACAATGTTATTTTCAAACAAATTTATCAAGTGTGAGTTGTTTTAAACTTATTTTCCAAACATAAATAGTTCTTTGAAGTATGCTTAAATTCCTGTTTTGAAAACATGACTTGACTGACACGATTTCAATTAACTTACTGTAAAATTTTTGAAAACACGAAGACGTGTTTTCAAAACTTAATCCCCTAGAGAAAAAGCAGGGCCAGCCCTTGGCTAAGGCCTGTGCCTAGGGCTTGGCCCAGCGCCAATTTCAATGGAAGGTTGGAGTGCCAATTTCATTTCTGAGAAGGCATCAATGACCTGAAACATGTTATATATGAGAATGTGTTAGGTTATTGAATATGATCAGAAACTGTAAAATTGTGCAGTTGGATACCTACATTCCCATATAATGGTTCCCTGTTGGTCAATCTGCATATATCTGAAAAGTATACGCAATTTTCATCTTCGCTGCCAGACCAGACACAAGCACTTCATTGTGTGTTATTGATGAGTTGAATTTGGTCTTAGTCTTTTTTGGATAGGCTATGTCAAACCTTGTTTGTTTTGCGGCATGAAATGGCGAGTGGCTTGTTTTGGATTGATTCTTCCTTGAAATCATCATCACTTTCCAATACTTGAAGTTGTGTCCTCTCTTGATTGGCATCCTCTTTTGGGTTGGTTTCAGCAGCAACTTCTTTCTCTTGGCCAATATCTTCTTGCATCTTTTCTTTTTGCTGTTGTTTTGCTTCATTAGCACCCTCTTTTTGCTCGAGTTCAGTAGCAGGTTCTTTCTCTGTTTCAATTTCTTCTTTTTTTCTTGTCATTCTTCTTCTTTTTTTCTTCATCGGTACCCTCTGTTGGTTTGGGTACATCAGCAACAGTTTCTGTCTTGTTCCTTATATCTTCTTTGGCTTTTGTCATTGGTTGGTATTCAAAATCTGGGTCATGTGCTTGTTTTCTTGACTTTTGTCTGATTCTCTTGACCATTGATCTTTGTTGGGGACTGCTAGTTTTTTTGGCGAACATTTCCTTCAATTGATCTTCTTTTTTACGCAATTCAGCCATGAATTTTTGTTCCATTTCTTGCATTTGTGCTCTCACGGCTGATATGAGCTTGTCCTTGTCATCCTCTTTGGTTGATGTTTGTGCTTGGTCATGACCTATAAAAATGTTGGATTGTGTTTTGGTTAGTTTAATTAAATTTTGCAGTTTGCTTCAGTATTAG
Source organism: Camellia japonica (assembly GCA_030407325.1). Classification (NCBI taxonomy): domain Eukaryota; kingdom Viridiplantae; phylum Streptophyta; class Magnoliopsida; order Ericales; family Theaceae; genus Camellia; species Camellia japonica. The sequence goes on from JAPPVO010000059.1 coordinate 103,439,307, forward strand.
ACAAGAGTTTACCTTGTGCATGAAATGTGTTAGATTTCTCTTGGAGTTCTTCTTGTTGTTGTTGGTCTGTCAGTTCTTGTTCATTGACTTCTTGTTGTTGGTTTGTTTGTTGTTCTTCTTGTTCTTGTTGTTGGCCTTCTTCTTCATGAGTGTCTTCTTGTTGATCACCTTTTTCTTCTTCTCTTTCTTCTGCTTCATCATTGTCTTGTTGTTCATCAGCTTCTTCTTCTTCTTCTTCTTCTTCTCCTTCTCCTTCTCCTTCTTCTTCAGTTTCTTCTTCATCAGCTTCTTCTTCATCAGCTTCTTCTTCTTCATCAGTCACTTATTTTTTTTCATCATCACTCTCTTCTTCTTGGTCATTACTTTATGGTTCTTCTTATGGTTTTTGCTTTCTTTTCTTTTCTTTTTTTTTTTTTGTTGTTGTTCTTGTTCTGATTCTGATTCTGATTGATGTTCTTCTTCGAGAAAGTCATCCTCATCACTGTCTAGAAGTCTTTTTTTTTTTTTTGTTGCTTTTGTTTGTTTTTTTCACTTATTGTCCTTTTTGTAGTCATGTTTGTTTGCTGAAGAGTCTGTTGATGTGTTTTGATTGATATGCAATAGTTGTATTTCTTGTTCAGTTGGGGTTAAAGCACTTTAGTCAACAATTTGGCATATATCAGTAATACTGTAAAATTGGTCAGTTTCATAACATGAGTTGTACTGTGAGTAATGTGAGTTAAGTGTTGAAATATGTTGTTTGAAACTGAAAACTTTTACAGTTTCATAACATAAGTGATGTTAAATAGATTTGTGTGTTTAAACTGTAAACTTTTGCAGTTTCATAACATGAGTGATGTTAAATAGGTGTGTGCTTTGAAACTGCAAACTTTTATAGTTTCATAATATGATTTGTACTGTGAATAATGTGAGTTAAGTGTTGAATTTATGTTGTTTGAAACTGAAGAATTTTACAGTTTCATAACATGATTTTTTCTATAATGACAGTGGAAGGAGTGTTGAATAGATTTGTGCTATGAGAGTATAAAAGAGTTTGAATACCTTTTCAAAGTCAGCAAGGCTGATGTGTTTCCACTTGGAGTACATTTTGCCAAGGTTCCACTTCATAAACCTTGGGAAGCCTTCTTTGTTGGATGGTCGGAGCAGTTTATTGTGTTCACAGTACCAGTACTGTAAAAAAAAATTGAAATATGTTAGATAGTTCGAAATAGGTGGATGTTTGATATTTTTGTGTGAAGTAGTTGAGTAGTGTGTTTACCAAGAGTAACATGACGCATCTAGTGACATACCTTGGGTTGTTGTTTGCATTTGCCATTGAATTCATGAGTGTGTCTTTTATTGCCTCAACCCAATTGTACTTCTTGATGTTGTTGAGATTGTCAACATAGTTGAAGAAACTCCAACTAAGTGTATGGCTTGTTATAGGCATGAGAAGTTTCAAGCACAAATAAAGGGTGATGACCCTTGCAAGATCTTGACGATCATTGATTGATTTTTCTTTTTTTGTTTGTTGAAACATTTTGGTTAATGACTTGCCATCCAATCTCTTTACTGATTTACATCTTCGTTTGTAAAATGCAAGCTCAAAATCCTTTGGTCTTGCATAAGATTTGGTGGTGATGTTGTCTTCTCCACAGCTGATACCAAACATGAGCCTGACATCACTGTTTCTGAGTTTCATTTCCTCAAGTATAAATGCTCTTTTTCTTTTGTTGTAGAGTGTTGTCATTTCTACTACAATGGAATTGTAGCATCTGCACCAAGAGGCCTTCAGTTATGTTGAGGAGAGAGCATTTATAATGGGCCAAAAAGGGATTTTTTCCAGCTCTGTCTGTTGGGCTTTTGTAAATTTGGCCCCCTTCAACAGTTTGATTACTGTTCCGATGTTAGAACGGTAATTAAACTGTCGGACTCTCTTTGCAAGGACTGCTCCTTTTTTCCCTTTTGATGGCTCGGTTTTTGTTTTGGGAGTTGATTGGCTTTCTTGGAGCTTTCTTTTTTTGGTTGGAAGAGCTTCTTGTTTTTTTGTTGGCTTTCTTTTGTTTGTTTTTTTTGTGGTTGGAGGTGTGGTTGGTGTTTGTTGTGTGGGTGGGGTCTGTGGTGTAGTTCTTGGGATTTTTTTTGTAAGTAGTGTGGTTGTTTTGTAGGTTTTTTGATGGGGTCTGTGGTGTTTGGTTGTTTTTGGTTGTAGTGGTTGGGTTTTTTGTGGAGTGGGAGATTTTGGTGGCATTTCAGTGGATACAGATGAAGGACTGTCAAAAGGGGAGATACTTAAATCCCTGATTGGATTTTTTAGCATATGGGTTTGTTTCTTCCAATATCTTCCAACAGCTATTTCTGAAAAAATGAAAGCAACAGCAGGGTATGAGTAATATAGTGACAAAACTGTATAATTTTGCAGTTTTATATGCAGTTTAATATGAAGTTGTATCTATTTGTTGTTAATAGTTACAAAACTGTATAATTTGATAGTTTGATTTGCACTTTATAATAAATTACCTATTTGTTTTGAATAGTGATTAAACTGTGTAATTTTGCAGTTTCATTTACAATTTGAATAAATTTAGATATGTTACTTGTAGAGTGATGAAATGAAATTGTATGATGTTGTAGTTTTTATAAACAGTATCAACAATAAGAACAGCCCATTGTATTTTGTAAATAGCAAGAATAACAACGAGAAGATTAAATATTCAATGAAATGTAGCAACAATACGAAGAAAAAAAGCCAATATTTAACAACAAGAAGAAGTAAGAACAACAAGAATAAGAATAAGGTGTTGAATGTGTAAAAACAGGGATTTATGTGTAAAAATAGTGGATTAGAATGTTTAAAAACAAGGGACTAGAATGTTTTAAAACAGGGGATTATATATAAAAAAGGGTTTATATATTTTGAAGTATGTAAAATGTGTTTTACAAGGGTTTTTTTATGAAAGTGTTATTGAAACGGTATATACGAAATATGAAAGAATAATGCACAAATTTGAATGAAAAATAATGGATAAGTGAAGAGAGATGTTACTTTTTTTCCCCATTTCTGTGAATCGGAAGTCAGGAACGATGAAATTTCTTCAGAGTGGTGATGGTTCTTCGTGTTGTTGAGAGTCGCCGATTGGAGAATATGAATGGCTTGGTGTTGTGTTGAAGATGAACGATTTCATTTTGTGGTTAGGGTAGGGTTTCAGAGGGAATGGAGTCGAACGGAGGAGAGATGGAGGACTGAGAATGCTTAGTCGAGTGATGGAGATGCGACAGTGTACTAATCAGACTGAGATGATCGTGGGTGATGGTTGCGCGCGTGTAAATTGGATGATATATTGTGGGTATTTTTGTCTGATTGATAATTTGAGGACTTAATGGAGTATTAAATTTGTTTTGGGCCTAAATGGGGCATGATATGTTGGGCTTGGACCTTCGGGTCAGTTCCCCAAATATTTATAAGTATTAGTTGTTAGCCCAATTAAAAAAATAAAATAGAGATTTTTGGTGAAAACCCCCCCTCATTGGGCCTATTTTGTGTCCACCCCACGGAACAAAACAATGACCCCAAAAGCCCCTCAATTAAAAAAATATTATGAATTGACTGAAATGTCCTTCCATATAAGTGGAGAAATATGAAACAATTCCATAAAAGTAAAATTTTACTCTGAATAAGAGTAAAATATTACACTCTGAATCTAAAAGTAAAATTTTACTCTGTATAAAAGTAAAATTTTACTCTGAAAAACGAGTAAAATGTTAGTCTGAATCTAAAAATAAAATTTTACTCTGAAAAACAAGTAAAATGTTACACTCTGAATCTAAAAGTAAAATTTTACTCTGTACAAAAGTAAAATTTTACTCTGTATAAAAGTAAAATTTTACTCTGAAAAACGAGTAAAATGTTGGACTCTGAATCTAAAAGTACCAGAGTAAAATTTAAATGTCATTCTAACACCAGAGTAAAATTTTACTCTCATTGTAAACAGAGCACGTACCAAAGTAAAATTTTACTATAATTCTCTCAAACAAAAAACAGAGCAATAGAACCAGAGTAAAATTTTACTCTCATTTTCTGAAACAAAAAACAGAGCAATAGAACCAGAGTAAAATTTTACTCTGGTTCTGTCAAACGAAATCAGATCAAACACAACAAAAACAAATAAAATAAAATAAAATAAACAAACAAAACAAAACAAATTAATCAATAAATCAACATATCTAATTGAGAAGAAAAACCTCTAAAACTCGATCAACAGTCACAAATCTCAATGAAACTCTTGTCTAATTGAGAGTATTGATCGTCAGCGGTGAGATCGTCTATTGTTGACCAAGTGACAGATCTTCGACTGCGAGATCTTCAGATTTGGAGATCGTCTTCATCGATTTCGTTCCTAATTTCGTTCCTGCGAGATCTTCAGCTCAGATTTCAAATATTTCAAATGTCTGATACGTATATATTGAAGGGCAATATTGTCATAAAAAAAAATAAAAATTATAAATTGTCCTTATTAAGGAAAGCATTTTCTATTCAGGGACTTTTTGAAAGAAAATTGATTGGATTATCCTTTACCCTAATAAAAAGGTCCAAAATGGGGGTTTCACCAAAAATCCCAATAAAATATAAAATATATGTATATCTCTGTGCGGCCTTTTTTTTTTCTTCTTCTCTTTTTGTGGTCCAATTATGTGTTTTTTAGTGGTTTTTTAAATATTTTACACAATTTTATTTGTTTATTTATTTTGTAGATACATCTAATTTAGATACACTTAAAAATTATAATATATGTACTTTTTTAAAAAACAAAAAAAAAATTGCCAAATATAAAAAATATAAATAAAAAAAATACGAATGACAAACTCAGATAATTATTTTTTAAAATTCTAAACCAAACAACATGATTTTTATTTTTATTTTATAAATATCTAAAAGACCTCAAAAAATTATTTCGCATAAGACTCTCAAACACTCAAGGCCGGTCCTGAAAAAAAGTGGCACTCAGAAGGGGAAGGCACTGGTAAAGGGTGGTCACAAGAAGAGGGGGCCCGCCGGTGGAATGAGGGACTGTGGTTTGGTGGTTGGATTTGGCGGCAATGGTTGTCATTGGAGGCGCCAACAGTGGCTACCGAAGTTAGGAGTTAGATTCAGGGTTTGAAAAGATGGGGTAAAGAAAATAAGGGCAAGCTAAGTACTATGACAAGTGTAAATAGAAAAAAAAAATAAAAAATCTGAATTTTTTATTGTGGTGTAATTAGAAAGGAGGTGTAATGAGACAAAATTATCATGCAAGTAAAATTACCCAAAATTATATCAAAATGAATAATTATAATTCAACAACACTTGTCTAAAATCATAACAACCAGCATAAGAAAGAGTTCATAATAAAATAAATAAACTCACTACAACTAAGAACTTCATATTGAGAGATACTAATCACCTTGCTTGTTTTAACTTTTCAAAAAATATTTTTCAGAAAATTCTACTTTCTTATTTTTCGTGTTTTTTTTGTTTTTACTGAATTTTTTTAATATTTTAAGCAATTTTTTTACTTTTTAGACACACCTAACATAAATACACCTAAAAAGTAAAAAAATTGTAAAAAAAATCTTTTAAAAATTCACCAAATACCAAAAATACAAGAATTCAATATATTTTTTGTATTTTTATGTATTTATTAATTTTTTAAAATATTTTTTCACAAATTTTTTACTTTTTAAATACATCTAAATAAGGTGCATCTAAAAAAGTAAAAAAAAATGTTTAAAATTTAAAAAATATTCACTAAAAACAAAAAAAATACGAAAACCAAAAAAGTCAGTTTTCAAAAAATTTAATCCAGAAAACTCAAACCAAACACACTTAATAATATTTATAAAAAAAAAAAAAAGGCTAGCTTTCCGTCCATGTTTTGTCAACGTTTTTAAGATTTTTTTTTTTTTAATATTTATTATAAAATCTATTAGACAAAAAAAAAAAAATTCAATCGTGGAGTTGTTTTCAAACAAAGACTTAGCAATATAAAATTAGTGTCCATTTAGTAACATTCGTGTAACAACAGTTGTTCTCTCTAAGAAATCTTAATCACTCTCTCTCTCTCTCTCTCAAATTCTATTCGCTTTCTTTTTCTTTGCTCTCTAGGGGGAGAGGGTAATACTTTCAACCTTTCTTTTTTCTTTATTTCTTTTCTTGTAATTTTTATCACTGTGTTAGCCACTACCGTTCCTCTTATCTCCATCATCGACTCGCCACCAAAGAAATTTTCAGATCTAGACTCAAATCGGATTCATCATCAAGATCTAATGCTATTAAACGTGTTGTTAAATCCAGGATATTTTATTTTGTAATGTTGATGCGAGAATTAAAGTATCACAGTTACCAGTTACGACGATGAACGGATCGTGAAAGTAATTGGTATTGTTTGTTTGGTGGTAATTGTTTTTTTTTTTTTTTTTTTTTTTTTTTGTAATAAAATCTCTCTGTGTAGAGGTTTGCTCCTTTCATTGAAAGTTTCTCCTCCCTGTGTGAAGGTTTGTTTTTCTTCCTATGTAGAGACTCATATTCTTTCTACATGAAAGTTCTCTTTATTCCTTTTGATATTTATTTTGTACTCCAATATAGTTTATGATATACCATATATTAAGCATTGTGCTTTTGCATCTAAAAAAAATGTTAACAACAGTTATCCATTTATTATTTATTGTTATAAAAAATTTGGAATTATAAATAAGAAATCATTTTAGTGTCTGTTTTTATTTATAAAAAAATATGGATAATTTATAAAATTTATTAAATTTTTATAAACAAAAAAAATTCTTTCATTTGTTTCGAGAACAAAATTTTAATTATTTTAACCCCTCGATATCAATGTCATTATTGACTTGTGATATTACTAATTAATAATAAAACAACATATTAGTACTTGAATCTCACTAGTCAAATGTATTAATCATTCAATTATTTTCAATAATTGTGCATTGTGGAGTTAAAGGGTTGTTTGGAAAATATTAAATAAGTGTATTTTTTAATTTTTTATAAAAAGATATACAGAAAAGTAAAGAGGTGATATGCCCCAAAAAATATATAATTTAAAAAAAAAAAAGTATGTTTTGGTAGCACTTCCAAAACAAGCTCTAACTATGTCTATAAGAGAATTCTCACAAATTTAAATTTGAACCTGAGGATACCACAGTCTCATTATAAGTCCTATTTTAATGATCTAAACTGTTCATTTTATAAGGTTTTTCGTGTATATCATCGACGCATCGGATCGACTTAATTTTTTTCATAGATGCATTGGATTGACCTAATTTATATTATCGATCCATTGGATCGACCTAAATTTTTTCATAAATATATACAAGGAAGATCTTACAAAATGAACTGTTTAAATTTCAAAACAAGATCCGTGAACTTGAGAGAAGCTCAACCCATACAACAAATGTTTTGAAATTATCTAAATTTTCATAATATTTTATAATTTTCTAATAATTTATTATTATTATTATTATTATTATTATTATTATTATGCCAGTACAAAATCTCTAAAAAAATTAGATAATTAGCTTTCAGACAAGAATAAAAGTTCAACCTAACAGGGATATGGATTATATGGTATCACCAATAAAAAAACATTACATTATGGGGAGGGTCAACTCAATAACTGCCTTATCATGTATACATAGAAAATAAATATAAAAAATAATTAAACAGCGATATTAATGATATGGTGTCGTTGTTATAGGGTTGCGTCTCCATATCTCTCTTGTAGGTCTCAATGCGGACTCACACCAATGATCCGAACCATCAATCTCGTAAATTTGTCATTTAAGCAAAAAATAAGTTTCACTTAAAAATTATAAATACATAAACAAAAATTATTTTATTTTATAAAATGCGGAGTTATCGGTGAATTTTAACCACACACTCAATTTCCCAAATTCTATGTCGTTGTATAAAAAATACCCATTATATATATGGAAGTTTCACAGACGTTCATATCTTGGAAAAAAAAACTATGCATGCAATGACAAGAGTCACAATTCCACACAAATTTTCTCTCTCCACTTGAGACACAGTGAAAGATGACAAAACGTGGAAGCTTTTTTTATAGTATTGCAGCAGAGACTAAAAACGACCTGAATTTCCAAGTCTTTGTGTGTGTGGAAGCTATACACAAGAAGAATCAAATTTTGTGTTCACATGCTTTATGGAATTTGAAAATATAACCCCAAGAAAACCCACACCATATTGAATAGTATCTTCTTCACTGTGTTATTCTTTGTGGGAATAGAAGAGAAACAACAATGAATAGGTCCTCAGGGATGCATGGCTTTGGAAGTGAGAGAACTCCTCTCCTAAACAGAGAGGTAACTAATCTTTTCACTTTTCAGTTACCCATTTGTGGCCTCTCTTGTATGTGAATGTTTGATTGTGTTTTTGTTTTCCTTCTTTTCAATTTTTTTATTTTTTTATTTTTTGGTGTTGAAGTGAGGTATTTTTGTTATTTCTGCATTTGTTACATTATCCTAATATTTATGTATTGCTTTTGTGTATGTGTGATTTATAATTCTTGTGTGTTTGTTTTAAAGGATCGTGGTTAGGTGTTATGAATTCCTAACATGTTATGTTTTTGAAACAAAACAACGAAAAATTCTAAAACTTTTCATTTATGTTTAATTTTTGTGTAGTTTTCAGAACCCAAAACAATTTTTTGGCATTTCTTCTAGTGAGTTGTTTTTAGAAAAAAGAATTATGAGTACCGTTTTAAAAAATATGTTGTCAAATGTATACAGAAAACGAAAACATAACCAAATTCAGTTATTGGGTTCTGTTTTATTTTGGTTTATGGAGTTGCCCATATAGAATATTCTAGTGCAGTGCTGGATTTTGATACTTAACTATTGAGTTTTTGACTGATGGGTCACTTTAAGTTTGATCTGTTTAAATAAACCCCAAGTCTTGATTCCTTTCCATATGTAATTTCTTGAGATTTATGCCCACTCTGGTTTATTCCACTGAATTTGCTTAGTATAGGTTGATGATTCAGTAAAAAATTCTTGGGTCACTTTCGCAGTGCTCAACAACTGTTTGTGTTTTAGATCTACACAAAAACTTGACCCAAAAAAACTGGATTTCTTCTACATCCCCTTCTCAAATGCATATGCATGACTTTGCAATTCTTGAATTTTCCCCATTTTTTGTTTTTTACTTTCTTTGTTTTTTGTGCTTTTACATAGGGGAGAAAGAGAAATGATGCCGTGGAAAACGGTCTTCAAACAGACCTTGAGCATGGAGATGCAGTACCGGTAATTGCAGTTTCTGTTAGACCTTGCAATTTCAAATCTTTGCTACAATATTTATTTCCATGGGTATTATCTAAGTTGCTAACTTTTTTGGAAAATTCAGGCTGCAAATGTCGGGTTTGGTAGAGTACTAGCACTTGTAAGTGGAAATTATCCGGTTTTGTTACTGTTTGAAATACATGAAGTTATTAACATCTCATTACTTGGCAGGCAAAACCTGATACAGGAAAATTGATTCTCGCTACGGTTGCTCTGTTGATCGCATCCATGTCAAGTATATTGATTGTATGAAATTTTTCTATTTGTATGCACGAGCTTGTATTTGATAGTGTAGTTCAACACCATATCCAATTTAGAGACACACGGTATTGATTTTTTATTTTATTTTTTTAACTTGGAAATGTTCATGTTGCAGCCGAAATTTGGTGGGAAAGTAATTGACATTGTGTCGAGAGATATCCAAAAACCTCAACAGAAAGATGAAGCATGGGACGAAGTCAAGAACACCATACTATATATCTTTCTAATTGTCATAGTTGGGTATGACCATTTCTAAATTTGTTGCCATCAATATCAGTAATATTCCGAGTCATGTACAATTGTCATTTCAGGGGCTTATTTATCCTATTCTTCTTTGCAGGTCGATCTGCACAGCACTTCGGGCATGGTTGTTTTCTTCTGCTAGCGAAAGGGTTGTTGCACGGTTGAGAAATAACTTGTTCAGTCACCTCATTCACCAAGTTCAGTTATCTTCACAAGTTCCATGATTGTTTTTTCCCCGTATCTATTAAATTCCATTTGTTACTAAGAGAATGACATTTCTTTGTCCTTCTCTACATATGCTTGGCAATTTATTGGCATTATGAATTTTATGACACTTTCGATGGAAAGGTTTTTCACAGCAGCTGATAACTTTGCAGGAAATAGCCTTCTTTGACATTACTCGAACTGGGGAACTCCTAAGTAGGCTATCTGAAGATACACAGATCATAAAAAATGCAGCAACTACCAATCTCTCCGAGGCCCTAAGGAATCTTTCTACTTCAGTGATCGGTCTTGCATTCATGTTTGCAACATCATGGAAATTAACATGTAATTGCTCTATCATTTACAACCAAACCGTGAACAATATTTATATATCATCCTCATTGTAATGTGCTCGTTTTAATTTCTTGTTTGATTTTTTGTCTTCAGTATTATCTTTGGCTGTTGTTCCAGCCATCTCTATTGCTGTCCGCCAATTTGGTCGCTTTCTTCGTGAACTATCTCACAGTACTCAATCTGCTGCTGCTGTCGCTGCCTCAATTGCTGAGGTTTGTTGGTGACAATAGAAATTTTAGTTTTCTCTATGTTGAAACTTGAATATTTCAAATTTAAAATTGTTTGTTGTTAAACCTTACAATCTCTCAAGCACTGAACCAATTTAATGGTGTGATGGGAAAGGGTTAGAGAACAATAATTTAGGGTTGGGAATATATCTTCTTTATATTGGTTTCAGTGCTCGTGAAGATCAACCTTAACATAAAAAATCTAGGGTTTCAAAATAAGGAAAGGGAAGAATTCTCTTAAATATATAGTTAGACAAAGGAAAAGAGATTCAAGTGTGCTTATATAGGACAACTGCAAAGGCATTTGTTAGGTATATGCCAGTTGTGGAGTATACAAGTTGTAAATTGACTAAACTACACATTAATAATATTATAAACACTTTGAAATATTCCTCAAAAAGCCCATTTGTACAGTAAGTTTTCGTTATTACTTAGTACTATTCATTTTCCGCAAAATCTGCAATTGTTGTTTAGGAAACTTTCGGTGCCATACGCACAGTGAGATCTTTTGCTCAAGAAGAATATGAAATTTCACGCTACGCAGAGAAAGTTGATGAGACATTAAATCTTGGACTTAAACAAGCTGTGAGTCTCTCTCTCTCTCTCTCTCTCTCTCTTCACATGCGCGCACAAATTGAAGTTGTTTTCGTCTGCAGAAAGTAGTTGGATTGTTCCTCGGAGGTTTAAATGCAGCTTCAACACTATCCATTATTGTAGTAGTTATCTATGGAGCCTATCTAACAATCCAAGGCTTTATGACCCCGGGTGATCTTACATCATTCATTCTTTACAGCCTCACAGGTATACACCCTCATTATTATCCGCATTCAAATAAAGTGGAATAGATACTAGCATTTTAACAAGGATTCATTTGAGATAGTTTGAAGATCTGATTATTAGTTAACACAACACAAATGTCTTTTTTGGGGGGGCAGTGGGATCATCGGTGTCTGGACTATCTGGATTATACGCAGTAGCAATGAAAGCTGCAGGAGCTAGTAGGCGGGTTTTCCAGCTTCTGGATCGCGACTCATCCATGCCAAAATCAGGAAACAAATGTCCTTTGGGGTTGATTTTTTTAAATTTTCCATCTTGATCTCTTTCTCTTTTTGTTAATTATGACTAACACACTTCACTGACAAATTGGAATGAAAAAATAGAACGATAATTGTGAATTATGCGTAAAGGACCAGATTATGTTTATGACAATGCAATGTCCAAAAGTGATAATGTATTGATTGTCATCTATTGTAGTGGTCAAGATGCGGAAGTGGAGTTAGACGATGTCTGGTTTGCCTATCCCTCGCGACCAAACGATATGGTGCTCAAGGTAATGATCTCTCCCTGACTTCTTTCAGATTGAACACACTATTTGGCTTTAAATTTGAGTGTTCTGATAGAACCATGACTCATTCTGTGAATTAGGGAATAACATTAAAACTGCAGCCTGGTTCAAAGGTTGCTCTGGTCGGTCCAAGTGGTGGTGGGAAGGTAATATATTATTAAAGATTAGTAATGGATTCATGTTTATGCATTTTTCTTTCCAACGTTTTCAAACTCAGGCCATTCGCCAAACCAGAAAAGGATCCGAGTTAAGGGTCATTGAATGTTTGTTAAAAAAAGTTAATTATACTTGAATACCAATCATGAGATTTCGTGTGGATTTTTACAATGTTTGCAGTGACTAGATCATGCGTTTGAGCCTTTGAGTGTTCAATCGATTTTTTTGAACTGGCTACCGATTCAAACAGATATCTGGTTTAACCATACCAAAAAAAAAAACCCGGTTTTTTATCTAAAATGGATTCAAGGGTTTATTCGGTCTAGAACCCAGACCAGTCAACCAGATGGTCCAACCGTGTTTAAAAATATTTCCTTCAAACCCAATAAAGAAAAATATGCATGCCATCTTATGCGCAAATATGTGAAGATTTTGAGAATAGAGGGATTGGGCATATGCATCATGACTCGTATCTTTTAATTGGATGTTGCAGACAACTATAGCAAACTTGATCGAAAGGTTTTATGACCCTATCAAAGGAAAGATTTTGGTGAATGGTGTTCCTTTAGCAGAGATATCCCATGAACACCTACACAGAAATGTAAGTTGTCCTAACATCTGCAAACAGAAAATTCTAAACATGTTTATATCAGTTTTCAATGTCTAGTGAAATTTCACATCTAATGGACAACTCTACTGTTGAAATGCAGATTAGCATAGTGAGCCAGGAGCCCGTTCTGTTCAACTGTTCCATTGAGGAGAACATTGCTTATGGATTGGACGGCAAAGCAAGCAGCATTGATGTGGAAAATGCAGCTGTAAGATTGCCATATCCACTTTTTGTCTTTAATGAACATTTTCAAAAATAATATCAATTTTATTTTTTTTTAAAGATCCGTCTAAACTAGATGACCCTGAATTTTTTAATTGAAAAAAGTTCATTAAAGATTAAAATAAGCTAAAATTTTGTCAGAAGAGCTTGTAAAAGTTGGCTTATTTTCTTCTTTATTGAATTTTTTTCAATATTTTCTTATTTTTTAAATTATTGGGATCGTCTAATCTAGACAGATTTATAAAGTAAAATCTTCCGACTCAAAATTAAAAAGAAGTTCACTAAAAAAAATTAAAAAAAGGCAACTTATAAGTTGCTGCCAAAAGAACTTTAAATACTTGTGATTCTGTTATTATTAATTGTGATAACTGCAGAAAATGGCGAATGCCGACGAATTCATATCCAAATTCCCCGAAAAATACCAAACCTTTGTTGGAGAACGCGGGGTGAGGCTTTCAGGAGGTCAGAAACAGAGAGTAGCAATTGCAAGAGCTCTTCTAATGAACCCAAGAATTCTCCTCTTAGACGAAGCCACGAGTGCTCTTGATGCTGAAAGCGAATACCTAGTCCAAGTTCGACTTACATACTATTACTCGCCTACTTTTAAAAGTTTTTTTTCGTATTTTTAGTTGACTATACATGCGATGCTGTTGTGTAGGATGCTATGGATTCGCTGATGAAGGGAAGGACGGTTCTAGTTATCGCGCATAGGCTGTCGACTGTCAAAAGTGCAGACATTGTCGCGGTTGTTTCTGATGGTCAAGTGGTTGAAAGTGGCACTCATGACGAGCTCCTCGACAAAGATGGTGTCTATACTGCATTGGTGAGGAGACAACTGCAAGGATCCAAAACTTGAACCAAGTTTCAATGATTTAGGTTTCTATGAAGATTGAAGAACGTGGAGGGAAGTTTTATGGATTGGTAAAAGATTAATGCAGATAATTTTATGTACTTTTTACATGCTAAACTATCTCATTATGCTTCTTGCAACTAGAAATTTGAGTGTTTGAATGATTTTATTTGTTTTGAAAATTTATTTTACTTCTTGTTTAAAAAAAACAAAAATATTAAATATAAAAAAAATGAATTGGCAATGTCATCAAGCTCTATCTAATTTCTTACTTTTGTTGGTCATGACAGACAATAAGAAGAAAAGTAAGTAGATATTTCTCAAAAAGTCCCTTTTTTGTTTTATTTTTTTGGTTACACTTAGAAGAGTGAATACGATACAAATAATTTAATTTCCATCAATTTTAAATCCAAACATATCAATAAATCTTCATTTTGGAGCATTTAGTATTCTAGTTCTTCCTATTCAAAAGTAAATCTTAAAGGATTTTGTTAATAAACTTGAAATAATTAATCAACTAACTAATTTGATTGGTCACTCTTATATAATCTGAGAGGTTGAGGGTCAATCTTTGCACAAAAAATTGATTATTTCTTTCTCATTATACGGTTATATTTTATTTTTATTTTTATTTTCTCATTATGAGCTATTTATTGTTGTAATTGTTGGGTTTAAATTGTTTCGAGATTAATGTAATTCTTCTCCCATTAATAGTTACTTTCTTATTGATTGGCAAAATAAAATAAAAATTACAATTATCGGTAGAAAAGGCTTTGATGCCCCAATCATCAAACAATCAACATTTATGTCAAGAATACATGAAAAAACTCAAAATCAAAAACAATGTAGCAAAATATGAGAAAATTTTATTTACAAGATAAAAAAAATTTATTTAAAAAAAAAATCACAAACATAACATATAATAATAAAACTTTTTTTAGATTTCATATAATAATAAAACTTGGACAAATTACCAAAAAGTCCTCTTTGAAAAAGGTGTGACCTATTTAGTCCAACAACCTTTTGTTTACACTCAAAAGTCCTATAACGTTTTTCTTCTTCTCAGCCTTTGTTCTTCTCTACCTCTTCCTCTTTCTGATTTCTAGCAATTGTCGACAGGAAACCACATCTTACTTCTTCTCTTTCTCTTTCTGATATATAGCCACTGGCGACCGATGACTACCATCGATTAGGATTCACCGGCAACTACCAACCGTCGACTCCTTACTTCACCCTCACCGACAGTAAAGAAGATATGTTTCCGACAAAGAAGATGAGTAGTTCTACTTAGATATGATGTAGATCTACATTAGATTTGAGTAGATCTACATCAGATCCTACTAGATCTAAATAAAAAATAGTTGAGGGAGTACAACCCTCTCTCTATATCTGTCTCTCTCCTTCGATCTCTTAATTTTTCTACATTTTCTCTGCTATACACTTCTCTTTTCTTGTTTTAATGGAGAAAATTTTCAAATTCTAAACAAGTTATTTTCGAGTTTTAGTTACAAGCGATGAAAATTGTAAAATTTTACAGTTTCAATTTTTTTTTGGTGCTGGAATGAATCATGGTTTAAAACTGCAAAATTTTACAGTTTCATAACATTTTTTAGAACTATAAAATTTTGCAATTTCATAATATGTTTTTTAGTTTGATTAATAACGATAAATGCTTAATAGATTTTTGCTTTGAAACTGTAACATTTTACAGTTTCAAAGCTTGCTTTTCAATTTGATCAATATTGGAGATTATTTGCTTAAACCCTCCAAAAATTGAAAAGTAACATATGTTTTTTCCCATTGTTGCTATTTTTTGTTGTTACATTTTTTTCTCTTTTAGTTTATCAAAATTTAGCACATTTTGCTATGTTTTTTCGCTTTAATTTCTCCATTTATTCTTTTTTGGGGGGGCAATATTCTGGACATTCCGGTGAGTCTCCAACAATGTTCTTAATGTCCAGCGAACGTTTTGGATATTCCGGCGACTTCCATTGACGTTCAGAACACTCATGTGAGCTTCCAGCAATACTCCAATGACTTCTCGGCGATACTCTGGCGACTTCCTGGTGATGTTGAACATTCCGACGAGTCTGCAGTGACCGTCTGACGGAAGTCCGACAATAGTGGAATGTAGCAGCGTCTGTAAATTAAAATATATATATATATATATATATAGGATTTTTGGTAACAATTAAAAATATATAGGACTAATTGGTACAAGTATTTTATTTTAGAATTACATGAGTTTTGAACTTTCTATATGGAACTTATTGGTAAGTTCCCCATAATACTTTAATATTTAAAATTTATATAGCATTAATCTAATATGGGCTATCCAAAACTAGGGCCCCAAATTTATAACTGCCACTAGTCCAAGGTAATGGGCCTAACTTACATTGCTATGGATTCTCTCAATTCTAATATCTTTTCTTATAACAAAAATGACTTTAAAACACACACACAAAAATATATATATATATATATATTTTAATTTATTTACAATTATTCAGTATCTTTAAAATAATTTTAATTAAGGGTATATCAATAAGAAAAACAAAAAAGCTTGAGATTTATAAAACATAATTTATAAATTTACCTACAATAATATACATTACTCTATATTAATTATTTATTTGTCTAAAAATCAACATAATGACTCCAACATTTCTTTATGGGGATTTTTTTTTTTAAGATCCCTGATATTAAGACTTTATAGTATAAAGGACACTCAATATTTTTATAATGTCTAAGGTCCCTCAACATCGATCCAGAGAAAATTCGATCCAGAGAATTTCTCTGGACGAATTTTCTCTGAACTTCACAGAGAATTTCTCTGGTCAAATTTTCTCTAGACTTCACAGAGAAATTCTGGTTCACAAGGCTTCATTATTATTGAGAATTTCTCTGGATTATAAATTTGAATTGTTGAGAATTTCTCTAGATTATAAATCTGTAATTTATTGCAGGGTGCATTCACAAGGTTTCATTATTATTCAGAAGCAAAAGAGAAACAATAATTATAAGCAAACCAGAGAATTTGGGAAAGATGAGAAATGAAGTTGGAAGAAATTTTCTTTGGTTGCCTCTTTAGGTGCTGAAGAAACTTCAGGGGCCTTATTCACCACAGGCTCAGGTTGTATTGGGACCTCTAGTTCTTGATCATGCTCTTCATATGCCTCTTCATCACCTTTATCAAGAATGTCTTCTTTACTTTCACTTTCTTGTAATTCAACATCATATTTGAGTAATAGTTTTCCAAGACTCGTCATTTTTTTTAACCAGCTATTAATATAATGTCACAAGTGAAAAACATATGAATCCTGAATTGCTCAAAACCAGGAAAACTTCACTTAACTCAACGAGTCTTTGTCCCAAATACTCAGGGTCGCTACATGGCTCCATCTCTTCCAAACTAGGAAAATATTAAAAGATAACAAAACAAAAGAGAGCGGAACTATTAATCAAGAAGTAAAAGTCATAATTGATATATGTATATGTATTTATATTACAGGGTTAATCTGCATCAGATACAAATTCTAAAATTTTACATGGAAGGCTTGTTTAAGTCAAGTATCACAATATTAATTGTCGAATGGTCTCCAGTTGATAGCATGAATGCAAACAGAAATTCCAACCCATCTTCATTCTTGGACCTTGCTTCTTAATATTGTGAAAACAGGTTTCAACTTTTATGACTACATCTCTTACGCATTGAGATAGAACCAACCCAAGCCAATGATTCTACCTCAACAAGCAATCATCATTCTATAGAAACTACAGTACCATTGTCGAATATGGTGCAAACTTCAAATATTATGGCTAGAAAGTCGTTCATAAAGAAATTATTATTTTGTCAAAACTAAAGCTTCATTTGTCTCAATGGAAAATAACAAATTAAAAGCCCATCCTTTGAAAATTCGATCCAAAGAAAATTGCCAAATTTAGAGAAAATTCAAGGGTAATCAAGAGAAAATTACCAAATCCAGAGAAAATTCAAGAGTAATCCAGAGAAAATGCCAAATCCAGAGAAAATTCAAGGGTAATCCAGAGAAAAATTGCCAAATCCAGAAAAAAGTTGCCAAATTTAGAGAAATTCTGGCAATCCAGAGAAATTCAACACTCTCAACACAAACAATATATGCATACATATATATATGATACACACACACATATATATATACACATTTATCAACAATGAGGAGATAGAACTAACTAATTTTTCTTTCAAACCTGAAGACGTTGTAGAACTTGAGGACGTTGCTTCCGGTGCCGCCGCCGCCGCCGAATTCAGCGGAGAAGGAGGAGCCGAGGCGGCGGCGACACAAACCCGCGGTGGCTAGGGTTGAGCTGTGGAGAGCCATTTCAGCGACGGGGCCGGGGCGGAAAGTGAAGGAGGAGGATGATTGGGATTGCGATGTGCCCCTTGCCATTGTTGAAACAGTGTGGAGATTTCGAGACTTGAGCGATGAAGAAAATAGAAGAAAGAGAGAGAGAGAAAGACACGCAGAGATCGGTGAGTTGATTTGAGAGAGTCAAATTTCTTTGTAATAGATGGGTTTGCGGTTGAGGGACCTTAGACATCATAAAATAATATTGTGGACCTCTTTCATTACTAAAAATGGAGGAAGGACCTTATACTAATTTTTTCTTTGTTTATCTATAAATATTTTTTTTTTAAATTAAAAAATTTCCCAAGATTTGACCTCAGTCTAAATCAAATCATAAAATTTAATTGTTTCAATTTAAACCATAAACTTTTAAAATAATATTATTTTTAACCTGTAACGCCCTCAAAATAAACTCACAAATCATGCATTCATTTCATCCATAAACTTAAGAGAGTAAAACATAATGCCATTCATCAGAGTATTCTTACAAAAGATATTACATGTTGACAACAAAAGTAAATGCCCTATAGGCTTAAAACTTTCCAAGTCAACACTTGGGTTCAACAAAAGTAGAGTTCTAACTCTTTACACAAAATAAACCCATGGCTTGATATACATGTAATATACAAAAGAGAACAACAAAAAGAGCTATCAGCCTCAAGCCTCCCAAGCTACATCCTTGGATGTGGCATATCACTTGAACCTGAAAATGATGTCCCATATAGGGTGAGCCAACGCCCAGTAGAGATATGCTAAACATAATATGAGCAATAACTAAAACATTAGCATTTGATAAATGTTTAACTCATATAAATCAACTCATAACACATTTCAGTTCCATGACACATATGTCCATGCTTCATTCCATTTTCCTTTACTTAACAATTTCGATTTATAAACATGGCTCAGAACCTACCCAAACAATTCCCATGAAACTACGACTCATGTTAAAAACCTTTCCAATATCAACAATTCAAATGAATTAAAATTCATAACAAACACTTCCATACTTCACAATTCACATGAGATAACAACTCATAATAAAACACTTCCATACTTCACAAATGATACACAGATTCGCTGTATCAATGGAGTCCATCCCCTATCTCCTCCCAAATAATATCTGGTTTAGGAGTTCATCTCCTATCTCCTCCTAAACCGTGCAGTACATCCCCTATCTCCTCCCAAATAAAATCCGGTTTAAGAGTCCATCCCCTATCTCCTCCTAAACCGTGGAGTACATCCCCTATCTCCTCCCACACAAAACAATGTATATAAACAATTATTATATACACGATCAATCAATACACAAAGTCGATGTATTATTCCAACCGTCATATTCGATGGCATATTCAACCGATTAGTTTTAATTCACCTAATCATCATGCAGTGTCTACAACAATCAAGACCATCCTCCACCGATAACCCAAAGTAATTATTTATAAACAGATAATAAATGCATCAACAGATAAATTATCAACAATTCTCAAAGGTGAGTGGTTAAGCAATCCAGCTCCACCTTTCATTCCCATAATTACCCAATTTCATTAATTCCAACTCAATTTCATGATTTCATAACCTTCCAAATTAATTATACAAATTAATTCATAACAACAAATTAGGGCTTTTCTCTCCCTTTCCTCAACATTGACCCAAAGGCTCAAATGCCAACAATAAACAACAATAACCCCATTTGAGACCCAAAATACACATGTATTTGCCCAAAAGAACAAAACCCCTCTTTATACATTTTGAAACCCTAACACCCAAAATTACCCAACTTCAACATTAAATCAAAATGACCAAAAGTTTATGTCAAAGATCATAAAAGTGAGTAGTTATCCCTACCTCAAAAGATGAGACCAAATGGAGGAGATGATGAATTTCAAAATGCTCCAAAACCTAAGATTTTCGGATGGAAATGTAGCCCAAGCCAAGCTCTACAATTTATACAAAGGGACCAAGGTAAGAGATCACTCAAACTAGATCAAACCCTAGAGAGAAGTTGAAGTTTAGAGTGAGGAGCTCTCCAATGGAGGTTTTGAAAAGTTAGAGAGAGAGAAGGTGCCGAAAAAGTGATCCAAAAAGTCAAAATTCGGACTAATATACAAACAGGTCCGCTCGAGCGTGGGATTCCCCGCTCGAGCGTCAGACATAGACTCACGCTCGAGCGTCAAAAGCGCCGCTCGAGCGCCGGATGCACACTTCCAGAAGTTTTGCAATCGATGGTCCCCGCTCGAGCGTGAAAGTGGACGCTCGAGCGTCCCATGACCTGCAGACAAAATACTGAGAGATGGAAAATCACCCTCGAGCGTCAAAATGCCCGCTTGAGCGGAGAAGCAAAATCAAAGGGCCTGCTCGAGCGTCAAAAGCCCCGCTCGAGCGTGAAGGCAAAATTTTGGGCATCAACTCTAGGTTTCTAAACACAACCAACCTGTTTCAAACCTACACAACACAACCTAAGACTCACATACAAAGAGTAAAAGACGGAAATGAGAATACGACAACAACACATCCACGGAACTAAGTCCGGAATACAGTAAACAAGGAAGGAAAAACAAGGATCGCTATAACCTCTCCCCCTTAAGGAATTTCGTCCCCAAAATTAGATACAAGTTTTCAAAAACAAGTTTTCTCAATTCTCAACAATATTATGATTCAATACTCAACAACTTGACCCATTACCAGTCATTCCATTTCTTTCCAATCGGCGAATTACCACATATGCTACAACATGCATTATCAACATGCATTCCTTGAAATTCAACGATTTCCAACATAAGTACTCCACAATTCATTAACATATTCAATGCCAATAATATATTTGCATTTCCATAACATGATTAACATATGCAATGTTAGAGTAAACTTCCATTTTCAAGGTACACTCAACCATTACAATACTTCCATAAACCAAAACATATACAATGTTCTTAAAGTTTATCAATACAACAAAATTCCAAATACATAATTAAACATTAACAAACAAATCCGGATATTTCTCACGGACCTCTAACTCACGTTCCCAAGTAGCTTCTTCCACTCCGTGATGTTTCCACAAAACTTTTACCAAGTAAATGGTCTTGCCTCGCAAGACTTGTTCCCGCATATCCAAGACCCGCACCGGTCTCTCCTCATACGAGGCATCCTTATCTACCTCTAAGTCAATCCAATCCAATACATGTGACGAATCCGGCTCGTACTTCCGAAGCATACTAACATGAAACACGTCATGAACTCCGGACAACTACAGCGGCAAAGTTAGACGATAGGCAACCTCGCTAATCCTCTCAAGGATCTCAAAAGGGCCAATAAACCGAGGGGACAACTTCCCACTCTTCCCAAACCTCATCAAACCCCGCCTAGGTGATATTTTCAGAAAGACATGATCACCTGCCTCAAATGCCAAAGGCCTCCTCCTACGGTTGGCATAACTCTTTTGGTAACTCTGGGCTATAACAAGCCTCCTACAGATAAGCTCAACTTTCTCCGTCGTTTCCCGAACCAACTCCAGGCCCAACAAAGGTGCATCACCCACCTCGGCCCAACAAACTGGAGACCTACACGGTCGGCCATACAAGGCCTCAAACGGTGCCATACCGATACTTGACTGGAAACTGTTGTTGTAGGAAAATTCCACCAAGAGCAAGTGTCTCTCCCACGACCCACTAAAGTCAAGAACACAACCTCGAAGCATATCCTCAAGGATCTGAATAGTACGCTCGGACTGCCCGTTAGTCTGACGATGATAAGCCATGCTAAAGGTCAACCAAGTGCCCAAAGCACTCTGCAAACTCTGCCACAACCTAGTAGTAAAATGTGGATCTCTATCTGAGACGATCGACACTGGGACCCCGTGCAACCTCACTATGTCCCGAATATACAAGTCGGTAATATGGTCTACCGAATCTCTCACGAACATAGGGATAAAGTGCGCCAACTTAGTCAACCGGTCTACAACCACCCAAATAGCATCACTACCCCGCTGAGTCCTCGAAAGACCTACAACGAAGTCCATAGTGACATGATCCCACTTCCACTCGGCAATAGGCAAGGGTTACAACAAACCCGCTGGCCTCTGATGTTCGGCCTTCACTTGCTGACAAGTAAGGCACTTCGATACAAAAACTGCCACATCCTTCTTCATACCTCGCCACCAAAATTGGCAACCCAAATCACGACACATCTTAGTGCCTCCCGGATGCACCGCAAGGCGTGAATGGTGAAACTCTCGGAATACTTCCTCTCGGCAAGACTCCGACACGAACAAACGGTCTCGGTATTTCACACTCAGGTCGGGATACACAGTCAAACCCTTCTCAACCTTCCCACTGGAGATCTTTTCTCGGAGGGATTCTACCTCAAGGTCACCTCTCTGTGCCTCTAACACTCGAGTCACAAGTGTAGGCTGTGCAACAACGGAAAACAAGGCCGCAGCCTCAACGGATTCGCCCAAAAGCAAATCAAACTCGCCAAGAGCACCCAACATTTCCTACTCCCGGATGGCTATACAAGCTACATCACCAATGGATTTCTTACTAAGGGCATCGGCCATAACATTGGCCTTTCCCGGATGATAGTGCAACTCGAAGTCGTAATCCTCAATAAACTCCATCCATCTCCTCTGCCTCAAGTTCAAGTCTTTCTGTGTAAACAGATATTTCAGACTCTTATGATTCGAGAACACCTTGAATCTTTCACCATAAAGGTAGTGCCTCCAAATCTTCAAGGCAAATATCATAGCTGCTAACTCTAGGTCATGTGTAGGGTAGTTCCTCTCGTGTATTTTCAACTGACGTGAGCCATAGGCTACCACTTTCCCTTCTTGCATCAACACACAACCCAAACCCTCTCGTGAGGCATCACAATAAACTGCATAACCCAAACCTCTCTCCGAAATAATCAAAATCGGAGCGGTGGTAAGTCTAACTTTTAGCTCTTGGAATGACTTTTCACAAGTCTCACTTCATACAAATTTGACCCCTTTCCGCGTCAATCTAGTCAACGGCGAAGCTAGCCTGGAGAAGTCCTTCACAAACCGGCGGTAATACCCAGCCAATCCCAGAAAACTGCGGATCTCAAAAACACCCTTAGGCTGTGCCCAATCCTGCATTGCCTCTATCTTGGATGTATCAACAAACACCCCTTCCCGGAAATTACATGGCCTAAGAATTTAACCTCTCTTAGCCAGAACTCACATTTTCCAAACTTAGCATACAGCTTATGGGCTCTAAGCAACTCAAGCACCACTCTCAAGTGTTCCTCATGCTCCTCCTCCGAAGGTGAATAAATTAGAATGTCGTCCACAAAAATGACCACAAAACGATCTAAGAATTCCCGGAATATCCGGTTCATCAAGTCCATAAACACTACCGGTGCATTAGTGAGCCCAAAAGGCATCACCAAAAACTCATAGTGGCCATACCGCGTACGGAATGTCGTCTTTGGAATATCTTCCTCCTTGACCCTCAACTGATGGTAACCCGATCTCAAGTCTATCTTAGAGAAACAACGGGACCCCTTCAACTGGTCAAACAGATCATCTATACGGGGCATAGGGTATTTATTCTTAACCGTAGCCCGATTCAATTTCCGATAATCGATACAAAGTCTCAAGGCACCATCTTTCTTTTTAGCAAAGAGGGTCGGTGCTCCCCACGGCGAAGTACTAAGGCGAATAAAGCCCTTATCTAGCAATTCTTGGAGCTGAACTTTCAACTCACTCAACTCGGCTGGGGCAAAACGATAGGGTGCCATGGAAATTGGCGCCGTGCCGGGCACTAAATCAATAGAAAACTCCACCTCTCGATGTGGTGGCAAACTAACAAGATCCTCGGGAAAGACGTCCGAGTACTCACAAACCACTCTCAGCAATACAGTCTGAGTCTCATCATACTTACTACTCATACAACTAGCGAGAAGACAACTAAGCTCACTCCACCCTCGTGGATCATACATAGATGGCAACACACTACCAACCCGATCTCCCAAGAAATGGAAACAATCCCCGCTCAAGGTACATATAGTGACCCTCTAGCAGTAACAATCAATAACAGCCCGATATGACGATAGCCAGTCCATACCCAAAATAACATCAAAACCCGACATAGCCATTACTACAAAAGAAAATGGAAGCCGGCGGTCGGCGACCTTTAAATCACAGCCCCGACACCCTTGTTTCAAAATCAACTCGCCCCCAACAGGTGATACAACACAAATAGGAGAAGCTAACTGTGACAACTCCAATCCCAAAACAGATGCAAATGCAGCAGATATAAAGGAATGGGATACACCCGTATCAATCAACACATTGGCAACCGAGTTGCAAAACAAAAAGGTACCTCTCACAACGGATGGAGCCGGTACAAGATCCTGCGCGGTAACAGCATACACGCGTCCTGAAGGTCTCTAGTCTACCTGCTCACCTCTCGGAGCAAAAGACAGCTGCACAGACTGAGACGATGAAGCCCCTTGATTAGCCCTCGAGGCCTGAACTAACTATGCTGGCTGAAAACTCTGCGTCTACCTCAAACTAGACGCACCCGATGTCCTACTGAACTGCGGCAATACCTCTTCAGGTGCCCCGCCTGACTACACTAGTAACAAGAGAGCTGCTGGCCTCTGCCCTGACTCTGGCTCTGAGGTCGAGCTGAAGATGAAGTTGCTCTCTGACCTCCTCCCCTCTGCGGGCAAGCTGGAGACTTGTGGCCCAGCTGACCACATTTGTAACAAGTAACGTCTCCCTGACTGCCTCTCCCAGAGCCTGCACTCGGCACTGGAAAGGTCGATCTAGCAAATGCACCCTGGGACTGTTGAGGGTTAGAACCCCTCTGCCTCCTACCGTCCCCCTGACCATCCTGACTCCTCTTGGAGCCCCTCTGCCTCTCCTCCTCCTCCTGCATAATAATCTCCATATGGGCCGCAGTATCCACTAGACGTCCATACTCCCGAACCATGGATCCCGCAACTCTAGTCTTGAGTCCATGTCTCAACTTCCTCTCAAATTCCAGGCAACGGCGTTCCTCAGACGCCACAAGCTCAGGTGCAAACCTGGATAAATTGGTAAATGCGGCCTCAAACTCGGCCACTGGCATACTTAGCTGCTTGAGCTGACAGAACTGGTCCCTCAACTTCTCCCTAACAGTTGGAGACAAAAACTTCTCCTGGAAAGCATCTACAAAGGCCTCTCATGTACCACCAACACGACCCCTCATGAACTTCCACCACTGACCCGCATCTCCCTTCAACTGGAAAAATGCCAAGGTCACCTTCAAAGCCACGTCTTCGATGCCAAGCATCTCAAACGTCTTCGTCATCTGCTCGAGCCACTCATCAGCCTTCAATGGTTCCTTAGGATCCCCAACAAACTCATCCGGATTAGACCAGAAGAACTCCCTCTTCAGAAAAGAAGACCCTGCCTCAGCAACATGGGCCTGGGCCTGGACCTGATTCTCAGCTCTAAGAATGTCCATGGATTCCCTCAAAGCTCCTGCTATCTCGCGGGCTAAGGCGCCCATGGCCTGCTAACCTACTGGCTCGGCCATATTGGCCTGATCAACACCCTCCTGCTGCGCCGGAATTTCATCCGGTATAGGCATCTCCTGCCTCCTAGGCCTACCTCGCCTACCACCACGTCCTCGTCCTGACATCCTAATAAAGGTAACGAAGAACATTAGCACATTCATAAATGTATCGAAGCTATAACACTCGCGTCCTAATGCAAGGACAACTGTAATTCACTCCATGTAAGCACATAATCACATAAGCACTTACGAATTTCATTTCCGGATAATAACAGTCCCATGGTGTTACTAGAGTTTCGGTTAGAAACAGCATTGATCAAGTGCTTTTCCAACAAGACTCACAGAAACCCAAGGGTCCAATCAACATCCTAGAAAGTAAATCCCATACCCATATAGTCACATAAACATGTTATCACATAAGCACATAACATTACACCTAAGTCTCTAATAAGCGAGACAAACCCATTGTGGTACTAACCACTTCCCACGTACCCAAAGTATTCAAACCCGGTACGCTCTAATACCAAGTTGTAACGCCCTCAAAATAAACTCACAAATCATGCATTCATTTCATCCATAAACTTAAGAGAGTAAAACATAATGTCATTCATCAAAGTATGCTTGCAAAAGATATTACATATTGACAACAAAAGTAAATGCCCTATAGGCTTACAACTTTCCAAGTCAACACTTGGGTTCAACAAAAATAGAGTTCTAACTCTTTATACAAAATAAGCCCATGGCTTGATATACATATAATATACAAAAGAGAACAACAAAAAGAGCTATCAGCCTCAAGCCTCCCAAGCTACATCCTTGGAGATGGCATATCACCTGAACCTGAAAATGATGACCCATATAGGGTGAGCCAACGCCCAGTAGAGATATGCTAAACATAATATGAGCAATAACTAAAACAATAGTATTTGATAAATGTTTAACTCATATAAATCAACTCATAACACATTTCAGTTCCATGACACATATGTCCATGCTTCATTCTGTTTTCCTTTACTTAACAATTTCGATTTATAAACATGGCTCAGAACCTAGCCAAACAATTCCCATGAGACTACGACTCATGTTAAAAACATTTCCAATATCAACAATTCAAATGAATTAAAATTCATAACAAACACTTCCATACTTCACAATTCACATGAGATAACAACTCATAATAAAACACTTCCATACTTCACAAATGATACACAGATTCGTTGTATCAATGGAGTCCATCCCCTATCTCCTCCTAAATAATATCCGATTTAGGAGTCCATCACCTATCTCCTCCTAAACCGTAGAGTACATCCCCTATCTCCTCCCTATCTCCTCCCAAATAAAATCTGGTTTAGGAGTCCATCCCCTATCTCCTCCTAAACTGTGGAGTACATCCCCTATCTCCTCTCACACAAAACAATGTATATAAACAATTATTATATACACGATCAATCAATACACAAAGTCGATGTATTATTCCAACCGTCATATTCGATGGCATATTCAACCGATTAGTTTTAATTCACCTAATCATCATGCAGTGTCTACAACAATCAAGACCATCCTCCACCTATAGCCCAAAGCAATTATTTATAAACAGATAATAAATGCATCAACAGATAAATTATCAACAATTCTCAAAGGTGAGTGGTTAAGCAATCCAACTCCACCTTTCATTCCCATAATTACCCAATTTCATTAATTCCAACTCAATTTCATGATTTCATAACCTTCCAAATTAATTATACAAATTAATTCATAACAACAAATTAGGGCTTCTCTCACTTTCCTCAACATTGACCCAAAGGCTCAAATGCCAACAATAAACAACAATAACCCCATTTGAGACCCAAAATACACATGTATTTGCCCAAAAGAACAAAACCCCTCTTTATACATTTTGAAACCCTAACACCCAAAATTACCCAACTTCAACATTAAATCAAAATGACCAAAAGTTTATGTCAAAGATCATAAAAGTGAGTAGTTATCCCTACCTCAAAAGATGAGACCAAATGGAGGAGATGATGAATTTCAAAATGCTCCAAAACCCAAGATTTTCAGATGGAAATGTAGCCCAAGCCAAGCTCTACACTTTATACAAAGGGACCAAGGTAGGAGATCACTCAAACTAGATCAAGCCCTAGAGAGAAGTTGAAGTTTAGAGTGAGGAGCTCTCCAATGGAGGTTTTGAAAAGTTAGAGAGAGAGAATGTGCCGAAAAAGTGATCCAAAAAGTCAAAATTCGAACTAATATACAAACAAGTCCATTCGAGCGTGGGATTCCCTGCTCGAGCGTCAGACACAGACTCACGCTCGAGCGTCAAAAGCGCCGCTCGAGCACCGCACTTCCAGAAGTTTTGCAATTGATAGTCCCCGCTCGAGCGTGAAAGTGGACGCTCAAGCGTCCCATGACCTGCAGACAAAATACTGAGAGATGGAAAATCACCCTCGAGCGTCAAAATGCCCGCTCGAGCGGAGAAACAAAATCAAAGGGCCTGCTCGAGCGTCAAAAGCCCCGCTCGAGCGTGAAGGAAAGATTTTGGACATCAACTTTAGGTTTCTAAACACATCCACGGAACTAAGTCCGGAATATAGTAAACAATGAAGGGAAAACCGGGATCGCTATATAACCATTGGTATATATCTGTTAGTTCTGACAAAAGAAGAAAAAAAAATGATAATTTAGATAATTTAATCATTTTTTTCTTCATCATTTTTGACAACCACTTCTTTCCCTTACCATCGTCCATCACCACTCATCTTTCTTAATCAACTGCCATTCATTTATCCTTTTTTTTTTCCAGCCATCACTACTCTTTTCATTTCCAACTCACGACCACTCATATATACCTTCTCAATCCATATTCACTATTGTCGTCCAATTAAAGCTAAAAACGAGTCATGTTGATTTGAGTCGAGACAAGTAATATATTATTCAAACTTTGTTTGATAATGTAATGAACTTAAAATTATATTAAAATTTGGATTATTTACCTAACGAGTAGATTGTGGATAAATTTTTAACAAGCCACGATCCAGCTTGAATAGTTTAATTTTTTATAATGCATATAAATTTATCAAGCTGAGGATGTAATTATTGTTCAAACTTGACTTGAAAACTTAATGAGTTTAAAATTATATTCTAACTTAGCTTGTTTATATTAACGAATCGATCTCAAACGAGTTTTTAACAAAAAGAATAAGAGTCATAATCAAATAACTTGGTTTGTTTAACACTCCTACATCCAATAACACTAAAATAAATAAATTAAATAGTCTAAATTGTCCATGTTCTGTTAGTTATAACTAATGAATGGTTGGCATTAATATTATTTTTAAATTAAAAGATTAAATTGAAATAATTAAAAAATTATGATTTAATTTGTTATCAATATTTAAAACTCTCAGTGTTTTTTTTTTTTTAATTTTTCAAAAATTTATAATTTGACGGTGACCAAAGTGAGGTGTAAACACAATTCTCTTATTTCTCACTTGACATTTCTGTATTCCCCAAATGACCTCTCAATCTTTGAAATATTTTCATCTTCCGCCTCCCCACCAAACAGTGACACTTGTTCCCAACTGTGACACTTGTTAGTGGCTGCTTCTCTGAGTTTGCATGGACTCTACCGAACATCCTTAATACCCAAGCCCAAATTCACAGATCAGAACATAAACAATCCAATCTCTCTCTTCTTTCTTTCTTTCTCTCCAATTTTCTTTTCCCGGAAAATTTCACATTCTTGGGTTCTGGGTCCCTTTCAATCTCGAAAATGAGGTGGGAAAAGTTGCAGATACAGAGCACGGTAGGGGAAGGATGTGGGCCAGGAAAGAGGTGGGGACACACCTGCAACGCCATTAGAGGGGGAAAGCTTCTCTACGTTTTCGGTGGTTATGGCAAAGATGAGTGTCGCACCAATCAAGTACACGTCTTGGACACTGGTGACAGTCTTCAAGCAATTCTGGGTTTTGAATTTTTGCTTACAGATTGTTATATTGAAGCTTTTTTGATATTTTGTTTTTTTACATTGCCAATTAATCGTTCATTATGTGTTTATATGTTGGACTGAATGCCCTATATGCGTTGCGAAATATAAGTGTATTTCATGTTGGGTCATCTTCTCTTCATTTTGAATCTATACAATTTTGCTTACAGATTGTTATTAAAGCTTCTAGACTAAGTTTTGTTGTTTTTGTTTTTTGACTATGCTAATTAAAATTAACCATTGATTATATGTTTTGTTGTTAATTTTTTTTTTCAATGGTTTTATTAGGTTTATGTATATAGGTTTACGTGATCAGTGTCAATACTATAAGTTGGAGTGAATGCCCTATCTGGGTTGTGAAATTTTCGGGTATTTCTTGTTGGGTTAATTGTTAGCATTTTTCAATGTCGTCTTTGTGGTCAACATTTTTCATGATTAGTTTTTATTTTTTATTTCCAAACAATGTTTTTTCCAAACAAATTTATCGAGTGTGAGTTGTTTTAAACTTATTTTCCAAACATAAGTAGTTCTTTGAAGTCGGCTTAAATTCTTGTTTTGAAAACATGACTTGATTGAAACTGACACGATTTCAATTAACTTATTGTAAAATTTTTGAAAACACGAAGACGTGTTTTCAAAACTTAACCCCCCAGTTTGTGAAATAAGTTAAAATTTATAACTTGCATTTGGGAAATTTGTTTAAAAATAAAATGGGTTTGGTGAATAACACGGTCTTGTATATGTACTTGCAATAGTGCGCTTGCATTTTCATGTGGGTGTTGGCATTTTCAAGTGTGAGTTGTTTGTTTTTTTTCTTATATGTATATTGTTGTGTGCAGCTACACGGGCATGGAGTCAACCTGTGATAAAAGGCACACCACCGGTGCCCAGGGACAGCCATAGCTGTACCACTGTGGCTGATAATCTGTTTGTGTTTGGCGGTACAGATGGAATGAACCCTCTTAAGGATTTGCATATCTTAGACACCTGTGAGTTACCACTTACTTTTCTCTTTTGCATTTCTCATCTGTTTAACAATTGAGTTATTTAATTTTATAGTATGTATCGAATAGCTATGATGGTATTATTTGACTGAAGTGATCCTAAAATTGCTAAACATAGTTTTGTTTACATCTTGTGTGAGTTTTGTTTACATCTCATGTTCATCTCCTCAGCAGTGTTGCCAATGATACTAGATCTATGAAGAACTATATTAATTCGTGTTGAATTGTTTTTATTTATTTATTTATTGTATTTTGCATCACTCTGATCTGTACTTCCTTGTGTGTTTTATAAATACATAGCATCAAATACATGGATCTCACCAACTGTAAGAGGTGAGGTACCAGAGGCACGGGAAGGCCACAGCGCGGCACTAATTGGCAAACGACTTTTCATATTTGGTGGCTGCGGAAAATCTTCAGATAATGCAGATGAAAAGCTTTATGATGATCTCTACATTTTGAATACGGGTAAGTTTATTGATTGCCAAGAGTTTATGGGGCAATGTTGTTTCTCTATCACTCCGAATGCAATATTTATGTAATGCATTACTATGGGATTGTCCCTTTTTTTTCAGTCTTGTTTAAAAAAAGCCTGGTGGTAGCTAAAGCATAGGTTTTAATTTATTCTTCATGATTTTTCAAGGGCTATTGATTTGCATGAATCCTAGCCACTTGACCCCAGCTTTGTAATACTTTGATTCAGAGAACAAAGTGGAAAAGAAAAGTTTATTACTCACCTTCCTCCTCGTTTGTGTAGAAACTTTTGTATGGACATGTGCTGTAACATCAGGTGCTCCTCCACCTAAGTGCGATAGCCATACATGCTCATCTTGGAAGAACAAAATCATTGTAATTGGTGGTGAAGACGCATATTATCTCTCTGATGTTCATATCCTTGATGCAGGTATCAATTCTTCTTGAAATTACCCATACTGACTGATTGCCAAGATAGAATGGAAACTAAAACTTTCAATTTGCTAGAGCCTGTAGTAATTGTATATGGTTAACAACTATAGTAGTGGCACTGTTTTAATAGATACTCTTATGTGGGGGAAGCTGAACACTTCAGGCCAACTCTTGCCACCTCGAGCTGGGCATACAACTGTTGCCTTGGGAAAGAACTTGTTTGTCTTTGGGGGTTTCACTGATGAGTCGAGCCTATATGATGACATTCATATGCTTGATGTCGGTATGTAATGAAATGACCATGCTTCTTAGGTTCAGAGCATAAAGTTGTTAGTATCTCTTTCTCATCATTGTAAACTATACTTTTGAAGCTCATATTTTTTCTATTCTGTCAAATATTTCTGTAGATACTGGTGTGTGGACCAAGGTGATGTCTGCTACAGGTGAGGGGCCTTCTCCTAGATTTTCCATGGCCGGGGACAGTTTGGATCCACAAAAGGGTGGTGTTTTTGTATTCATTGGTGGTTGTAGTAAGAATCTTGAAGCATTGGATGACATGTATTACTTTCACACAGGTTTAGTTATTGAATTTAAATTTCTTTGCTGCTTCCAGGTGCCAATTATATACTAAGACTATTTTAATGAAATTTCACACTAGGACTTGCAAGGGAAAATGAGCGAGATGAACGACGGGTGGAGAAGTTGTCTTTGAGGAAGCAGCTGAAGTTAAAGTGTCAACAACAAAATATACTTGCTTCCCCTGTAAATGATAAGGCACTGATCAGAACTGAGACCAACTCTGAGCTCTTCCAACCCACGTCCACGCCAAGTATAGAAGCAAGTAAGAGCTAATCTACTCTTATCTTAGAATGATTCTACATTGAGCAAATATGATGTTTCATTGCCTTTTGTTTTCAATCCTGTTAGTAGTACAAGATATTATTTAAGGATGGAAAATAAACGAGGTGTATGACAACAATTTGGAAATTAATCAAAATCGGAAACATGATATATGTTCTTTCTTTCTTTCATTCATTTTTGTTATTGATAGTTAGACAGAGTAGTACATTTATTTTCCATTATTTGTGTGATACTTGTAGTTATTGTTAGACTGCAAATGTACTCGACTCAGCTAAGGATCATTTTCTCTTTTTCTTTCTTTATTCTTCTTCTTTTTTGTCTGGATAGCTAAACAAAGTAGTAAAAAAAAAAAAAAAAAATTTCCATTTGCTTTGTGATCCTTGTGGATATTGTTAGCCTGCAAATGAACTCAAACTTGGTTGAGGCTAATTCATACTCACTCTTGAAAGTAATATTCCAGCTTGGTTATTGGGTGAGCTGTACCCAGGGAGACTGAGCTTGGTTCAGTTGGCCACCCGCTCATTTTTGTAGTGTATGGGTTTCCGGCATACATGCCACGTACGTACTGTTGCATCCTCATCATTTGGTGCCTTTAATGAAATATCGTTATGTATGAAATAAATGAAGAACGATAGAAAAAGAGTAATCTGCTGAAGGTTTAGCTGCTTTGAGCCTCTGTGTTTTTCCTTCATTGTTTGCATATCAACTGGAAGAGAAAGTTTTGTGGAGATTAAGGGTTGGTTTGGGATGTTCTAAAAAAATGCACTTTTTGACTTATTGGCTTATATGGATTGGGATTGGGTTTGGGTTGGGTTTGATGTGATGTGTTAGAGAGGTGATGTGATTTAAATAAGATGATGTGACTTAAATAGGATAGTGACTTTTTGACTTTTTGTATTATTTA
Organism: Camellia japonica; assembly: GCA_030407325.1. Taxonomy (NCBI): domain Eukaryota; kingdom Viridiplantae; phylum Streptophyta; class Magnoliopsida; order Ericales; family Theaceae; genus Camellia; species Camellia japonica. Next base: position 103,472,674 of record JAPPVO010000059.1, read on the forward strand.
GTAGATGCCAAACTTGGAATACTCTGCCATGGCAGGCTTGCTTTTTTAATTAACCTTTCGTAGTCAATTAAAATTTGCTTTTTTAATTATACTTAACACATATGAGTGTTACGCCATCATTATATAGTGTCTTTTAATGATATGTCTTTGCTTATCAAAAAAAAAAAAAGAAGAAAAGAGAATCAGGTAGTCAGTCAGTGTGCTAACCCAGGAACTTGGTAGTAATGGAGTTCTGAGAAGTTGATGATCTTGCTAATATTCTTTTCTGACATCAATAATTATGTATTGGCTAATTTTTGAGAAAATGACAATGTTTGTAAATCTTGGATTCCGAAGGATATCAGATGTGTATCTAATAAGCAGTTATTCAAATGCAGGCAAACGTAATATATCTTTGAGGGAATACCATCCTTTTCCAGGGAAGAGGGCATTTCGAGCCAAGGTGACCAAAAACTTCCCAGTTGGTTTCTCTATTGAAACTTTCATTGATGGAAAGCTTCTTCGTGGGGTATTGTTTACCAACAAGTTACGCTTTTACCATCCAAATGATGACTCTAAAAGGTAAAATATGGTAATTTTGTATCACTAATTTTGGAAGTCAACAAAACATCAGTTGCTTGAAACCCATGTTTCCTGAAAATTCTGATTCAAATAGTTATACTATATTCTCGAATCAGGAAAAAGGGAGCTGTGAAAACTGATGGGTTTAAGCTAAATGATGATCAAAAATCTAACTCGGAAACTGCAAGACCAATCACACAGGATAAAATAGATGATGGGAAGGTAGATGCTGTTCATGGAATGAGTCCGGCACCTTCCGATGCTTCTCAGCCCCATGAGGTTACATCTTATTTCCCTTTTTTCAGATGGAATAACTCCTAGGCTGTGTTTGGATTAAGGTTTTGGGAAGGGATTTGTGGAGGGAAAGGAGGGGTGACCATTGGTTCAATGGTTAAAACTTGGCCTAATAACCTTGAGGTTATGAGTTCAAGTCTTGGGGCCACCACTTTATGCATTATGCTAAAGGTTAGGTGTGTACTCAATCTTTCCCCTCCTAAACACACATTAATGTGTACTAATTGAGTGTTTTTTTTTTTTTGTTTTTTTTTTTTTAAATTTGTGGAGGGAAAAAAAAAATGAAGGAAAAATTTAACGAAATAGAAGCTAAATTTGTTTCACTTTTTCCCTCTCTTTTCCTTCCTTTCACAAATCACCACTCAAATCCTTGATCCATAAACAACCTTAGAATTCTTTTCTCTTGCAGAACACTAAATTTTGCTATATTTCATGCAATGAAGCATTTTGGTCCTGCTAGTATTCATGTTTTAAATTATAATGACCATAATATATGTATTCATGTGCTGGTAACAGTATTCCACAAACATGATGCCCTCTACTTAAGCCTGAAACACCGTGGATCTTGCATCTCTTTCTGCTTAAGACCAAGTTGGATCTGTTTGGTTGAGTTTTCAAAACTTGTTTTATGATTATTTTAAAAAAAAAAAAAATTAATAGAAATTAGTTTGACAAAAATAAACACCAAAAAAGAGATTTGAATTTTTAAAATTTATTTCTGCCTCAAAAAAAGAGAAAACCATAGGAAAATAATGAGTATTTTTTTTTTATTTTTTTCATGGAACTAGTTTTTGAATTTTTTTCAGAAATAGATTAAAACAAACTCAACCAAACAGAGATGCATAGAAGTGGAAGTGAGAAGGATTGAGGAAGAGAATAGCCCACAGAGTGCCATATTAGGTTCCTGTGGCTGTTTTCATGTGGTATACATACACCGTGACATTAATGAAATTCTTATGGAGAAATTATTACATAGACCCAATGTTGAATTCCCCCATTATTGGAGTAGGTCAATTAGCATTGAGTTTAGACAGTCGAGCGTATTTAAAGTGCTCCAGAACATTTAGGCTTTGTTTGGCATTTTATACATTGTATTGTAGCAAAGTAAATTTTGGACTTGAACTGCCTAGAAACTGCTGAATGCTGGGAAGTCTAAAACCTTTGGCCACTGTGTTTGTGAAGTACCGAAGGTTCTGGAAAGTGCTATTTTACCTGTCTGACAAGAACTTTGAATGAAGCCTTTCTTGAGCTACTATGACTCATGGCACTTCCCATAAATTGATATCATACCTGTCTAGTAGAAAATTTGAAAGAGATCAAATGTGACCAAATTTATAAGAGTTGGCTTGTCAATTAAAGGAATATAATTTTTATCCTTCAGGATTTCAAAAACTTATATTTCATCATTCACTTTGAAAGAAAAAAATATGAATCAGAAAAATTATAGATTATTAAGGTTTTCATATACACCATGAGAGAGGCTGGAATGACAAATTGAATGATATCATTTCTGGTTTTTATGGTACAGATAGATTGTTGTGAAATGTCTTATATTTTTACTGTACAGTCAGATTTACTATAAAGGTCCTTTTACAAACAGCCAGGGCCCAGGACCAGGAGGTATTTATTGTATTTTTTGGCTTGGGTTTTCAGTGTAAGAGTGTGACAACATTGTAGCGGTTGATTTGAGAGATTCAGAGCTCTAAAATCCTTATTGTGCATAGTAGATTTGATCTGTTCCTCTCTGTGGACTTTGTGCACATTGTCGACCCACGTATATCTTGTGTTCAACGTGTTTAATTGTTTATCTCTACTGTTTTTGTTATTGGAAATTAGAACCATTCAATTGCTGCAAAACACAGATGGTCTATGATTGAATGGAAAACATATTTTTGTTTGGATATTCTTATGAACTTGTTTGCTTCTCTTTTGTCACTCCCTCTGTGATTAAAACTCGGAGGTTTTCTATCTTTGTTATTGCAGATAGGGCAGGGCATAATTGCTTGAAGCAGTTGGTGATAACTAAAAATAACAAACCAGTCTTTGTACATTTGTCACTCCAAGGTGGCCATAGATGCAGTTGGCAGGTCATTATAGAGTTTGTTCTTCCAAACTGGTGAGATATGAGTTTAATCCATAATAGACTTTAGTTCTATGTATTGTCTTTCTTCTAAAACTTCAGTACAGTTACTGCTTCGGATTCAACTACATCATACACTCGGATCTTTCAAGAAAAAAAGTTTTGCTCATTACAATGTTGGTGATTGTTGTGAATGTATTTCTAATAGTAGTAGACTTTATTTGCTGTTGTGGCCATAATTCCTCGAAGTTGCTTTGGATATATATCAGTGTTATATGTGCCAGTTGCAACATCATGCCCCATCAGCTCTTCCAACACTGTAGCCAGGTCCTCCTGTAAAATTTTATTCAGACCAGGGCCACCACATAAGCCCAGTTTTTTCTTGGGGAACAAAAGAAGAGAGGTGTGTTAGCTAAAAAGAAATGCTACAACTTATGGAATCTGGTTGATTTTTTAATTATTATTTTTTTCCAGATTTACCTTTTGTTTGTTTGTTGAGAAATTGAGATGAAAATAAAAGGAAAGTGAAATTTGGAGCTCATTTTATGTCACTGTGGTTAGTGAAGAAAGTAACTGGATTAGTTTTTTTTTTTTTTTTTTTTGGAGCATAAAATTTATGTGGCATACTGATTTAGAAAAGGGAAAATTTTGTTTGAAAAAAGTTCACATTTTTAGAATTCCAAAAACTTGTTTTTGAATTTTAAAAAATTATTTTTGCACAAAAAATAAAAATTGGTGTTTTCAAACTGTAGTTTAGTATAACCTAGTGACCTGAGAAATGCTAGAAATTTTTTATAGCCATTCATATATTACACACAATAGAATGGAGGAATAAAACACAAATGAAAAAGAATGTGTTTCGATGGTTGGAAATCTGGAAGGAAAATTGACCATCCCAGCTGTTATTTGAGCTGACTTAGGCTCACATACAAGATCCATAATTTCACTGGAGAATCGGAACTTCTAGCAAGATGAGCATGTATTTTGTTTTCATTTTTTCATGTTTCCAAAAATAAGACAGTAAAAAAAAATAATTTAAAACACCTACCCTTTTCATTATTGTGGTGTTTCCTAAAAAATTATCATTTCCAGAAAATAAATAAATAAATAAAAAATCAGAACTACAATTACTGAGTCAAAACTACAAACCTTAAGTCCAAGAGAAAAATGGGCATTTCACATGCCCGTGCAATTGTGTTACCAAACTGCCTTCGGTTTCAGAACCACGTTCTGTGAGCTTATACAAGCGACACACCAAATACTAAGAAAATAGGAAACACACTGAATTGATTAACAATTGATAAGCACGGTAATTATAGACTGTTATTGCATCAAACTTGAGTCTTAGAGAACTTGAAAGTAAATCCGTTCTCAACGTTCCAAACAAAGAAAAGACTACATATTACATGATTACTCAAATGTCTGCAGGTGGACTAGAATAAGGAAATATTGTTTGCCCCAAACTTTAATGGAACCTGGACAAACAGTAATGAACTTTCCTTAACCATTGATACCACCAGGTAATTAGTTGCTGCCACCACCAAACAGGTAACCCAGGGAAGATCCACCACCTGGGGCTGCATGGACTTTAGTCGAAGGCCGATCCTATGCAGAATCAAAAAATAATTCAAAGTCATCAAAAAGGAAATTTGTAGTCACTATAAAGTACAATCATGTGTTAAAAGTCACAAAAAAAGATTGCTCTTGGATAATCACAGGAGGGAAATGAAAAATATCTCTTACGCACCCAAAAATAAATATGAAACTTTTCCCCAAGGAAAGGGTAACAGTGTGAACCACAAATAGAATGAACTTCTCCAGGCAGTACATTTATATGCTTCCAAGTTCCAAGTTTCTCCGTCAATTTTATAAATTATAATATCAGAGAACTCTGCAATGTTATAAATTATAGAAACCCTGTATGGTGAGAAATTGTACAATTTGACAACTCTTAATACCTAAACATTTATAATGATGCAAGTGGTTAAGAAAAAATTATCAACAATCTTGGTGCCTTCGACCCCCCTCATGCCTCTTGTAACATATACTCGTGCATTCATACTTCAACTCTTAAGCATATCATTCATAAAAATAATAAATAAATTCCATTGACCTTCAAAGTAGGTTTTTATTGTGATAAACATGATAATGAAGAACAAGATGCTAGCAATTATCCTAAAATTGACAGTGGATACATGAAAACATCTTGGAGCCCCTGTGCATCTACAAGGGTGAGGTGGCAAACGTCATTTGGCCATTAACACAAGGAACACAAATGGCAGCAACAAGACCATCAAAATGCAGTAAGTGGAAGTGCAGCAATGCTAAAATATCAAAATATTTTTCTACCCCGGAAGGTGTAATATTTTATTAGAAAAAAAGAAAGAATTAAAAATGTCATCATGGAACACCAAGAGTTGTAATGATCTCCATTCCTAACATCAATTGCAAGTTCATACGATCTTAGTTAACTTCACACTTTCCAGTTATACTACAAAAGTTTCCCATGGTGTTTCAAAACAAAAGCCAATCCAGCCCCAAATATTTTTTGCTTTTAGTTCTAAGAAAATCATGATGGCTAGCCTCTCCAATCAAAACTATGATGTAATACTGTATGCATTAATAGAAGCATCTGAAATAGACTTGTGTGACCAACAACAAACCATAACTGTGACTGAGATCCTACCGTGAGGAAGTTGCCAGTGTTCTGGCCATCAGCTCTATGATAGTTGTTCGCATTGTTTCCTGGGATGCCTGCTGGAATCTGCTTACTAACATCTCCTGCTGGTGGTGGTGCTGTGGCAGTAGGCTTTTGAGGAGGCTCATTGCTAGCAACCTTTCCAGGATTTTGAGCAGCTTCAACATTGCTAGTGGTAGCTTTTGGAGCCTCACCACTTCCAAAAAGGTAGCCAAGAGAACTCTGTCCCCCACCGCTGCTGACTCCACGACCCATTATGAAATCTGAATTTGTTAATAGAACTCTCCAAAAAAACCCTGCAGAAATTTCCAAGCATGTATGAAAGAGATAGTGTGAGCACAACACATAGGGAGCAGAAAAGAGCTTCAACAAAATTGTTAGGTTAAACTGAAGTTGTTGACACAAATCAAGCAATGCATACAACACAGATGAGCATAAGCAACTCATGTTGCTCATGTCAGACAAAGTTAGTTGTGTCATGCTCAGGGAAGTTCCACCCTAAAAATTATGCTTGGGGGCTATAACTCTTACTGATACATTAGGAGCCTAAGAGCCCTGTGTCATTGTTCAAGTCAAATAGAACTCATGAATGATTGACAGATCAATCTGTTGAAGAATGTGATACAGAAAAACAAAAAACAAAAAACAAAAAACAGAAAAACAAAATATCTGACTGAATATCATTATTTTTATAGGATTTTAAAAGCTTGACATTGATATTTAGCCAGCTTCAACAGGCCTTGTCAGAATGCATGCAGAGAATAATCACAAAATCCAACCAAGTTCACTGATCATGTTGCTTTTTCACAAACTTGTCAGTGTCACAACTGCATCCGCATGCAAAATTGGCACCCATGCCAAAAACGAAAACAAAAAAAAAAAAAACCAACAACAACAAAAACCAAAACCAAATGTGATGTGAATTCATATGACGTTGATAATGTTGTCCTGTGATGGACATACCCATTCATGAGGTACTTCATGTCAAAACAATAGAAAAGAAGAATAAGAATCACCGTTGTTCACAAAAACAAAACCAGCCTCTTAGATTCTGCTAAACTTAACAATGGAATTGCATCGCAGTCCGTGAAAACAACAAATTTAAAACAAAGAAATATGTGAAGTAGTGAGGTTGCAAAAACTCAAGTCTGGACAAAAAAACTTTTCATTCATGAAACTCTAGATCTATCATAACAAACAAAAGGCAGTAAATATCAATTGCATATAAGAGGCCCTAGTTAACCCATTTCCAAAATACAACCCTCCATCTTGAGCAACAATGATTGAACAGAAAAGGCCCAACCACTCTTCCAATTAAAAACAACAATATAATCCCAATTAATCAAATCTAAAACCTTATTGCTCAAAAGTAGTCCAATCACATTGTACTACATAAGTGAACTAAAAATCATCACATTTTCAGATTATTCTTTAAATTTTGGGGTGGCAATAAAGAAACCCTAAATGCAAATAGTGTAAATATCACAAATTAACAAAGATAAACGTCATTATCACAACATCGCATACAAAGATCGTAAGCACAATTTTGGGACGCTGGTTACAAATCGCTTATGAATTGAAAATCACAATGTGAGGCTCGATGTGATGCGTATGTATAGATCTAGATGAAATGAGCAAAAGATCTGAAGCAACAGACACAATCTAAGCAGTGAGAGAGAAAAGGGGAAGATGATCTTACAGTAGAGCGAGAGAGAGAGAGAGAGAGAGAGAGAGTGGTGAGACCTGTTTCTGCGTGGTGAGAGAGTTCTTGGAATCAGATCTGAAGCGAAGTTAGGGCGAAGAATCGCACTTTATACAACTTTTTACTGTTGATGAATGCGCTGGATTATCATTATATTTACAAATCTGTTTGGATTTGTATACCAAAAAAATGCAAAATATAAGAGACAAAAAATGTTTGGTCCACCGGGTAGCTCGGCTCCGCCCGAATGGTGTGACTGGATGATTGCTCAGACGATTGGTGTGTCATTTTATTTTTTTATTTTTTTTATTATTTTTTTTTTAGTTAATTATAATTGTCACTCTTATAATTTAGGGATCGTTAGAAATGATATAAATAAGTGTATTTTTTGATTTTTTACGAAAAAATATGTAAAGAAATAGAGAGAAGATGTGATAAAAATAAAATAAAAAGATGAATTATTTAGGAGATGCCAAACCACCCCTTAATGTGTCAATTAATATCTATTTTAACAAACAGTATATATGAATTCAATCAATTTGAATGAGTTATTGTTGAATATAAATAAAAATAATAATATTTTCTTTTTTTGGAATTTGTTTTTAAGGTCCCTGGTATTAAGATTTTATAGTATAAAGAACACCAAATATTTTCATAATGTCTAAGGTCCCTCAATTTCATCCAGAGAGAGAAATTTCCATCTAGATAAATTTCTCCCCAGAATTTCTCTAGACCTCTGAATGTGAACGTGGTAAGAATGCAAGCATCAAACAACACTGATTTGCTTCTATTTCCCCTAATAGCAACAGGTTTAACTATTGTATCAACATCAAGGATACTTCTGCAGGCATGTTTGTGCACTTCATCCCATCATGTTTTTTCTTTTCAACATCATTTTTTGAGGCAAAGTATATCCATGTATGATTTGCAGCTGGAGAAATATTTTCCAACAGGGAACATTGATATTGCTTTATGGAAGTTTGAGACCACCAAATATTACTGCATTGTCATTGATGCTCCTAGCCATCGTGATTTCATCAACTCTACCACTGGTAGTTTTGAAGCCGGTATTTCCAAAGATGGTCAGACGCCTGAGCAGCATGCTTTGCTTGCCTTCACTCTTGGTGTCAAGCAACTTATGGGAATTTCTCTGGCCTTTTCCAAAGAAATTCTCTCCAGAGAAATTCCCGAATTTCTCTAGATGAGAATTTCTCTAGAGAGAATAAGAGATGAAATCGAACTGCTTGAAGCTTAGTGAGATGGCATAGAGATCAAGTAGCGAGAGAGAGAGAGAGAGAGAGAGAGAGATGAATCATATTCATCTTCTCTGTATATTGGATGAGTCACATTATCTAAAACCTAATCTCCTTTGAAGAGGGATTCAAACTAGAGAAAATTACACATAACAGAGAAAATTAAACATGGTAGAGAATTTCTCTCCAGAGAAATTCTAGGAAGGTCAGAGAAATTTTGGATTCCAATCTAGAGATTTTCTCTAGATTTTCAGAGAATTTCTTTGGATTTTCTCTGAATTTCCTTTGGATTTCAAGTGAACTATAAAGCATAAAGTTTGTTTCGTTGCCAAGAAAAATAAGTGAAAAATAATTTCCATCCACAGAATACTATGCTAATTGATGATAAGTACCAAGTTAAACCACATCTTTTTCCCTTTTCAAGCACAGTATTGTATCTTCATCATCTCACTATGATTACTAAGCAAATGAATAAAAAGAAATATAAAAAAATAAAAATAAAAAAAATTAGATACTTTCAATTTAACTTAATAATTTCATATCATAATAAGCAATGTGCATTAAAAGCAGTTGTGGCTCAGCATTACAATAACAAAAAACACAATTTACAGCATAGAACATCAATATTCACCTAATTTAAGCACCAATTCTTCTACTTTTAGTTTCAAATTTGGTAAACGCAAGTGCATATATATAGTATTATGTACCAGGATTAAAGCTAGAACGCATGGCGGAGAAAACTGACAATGCCAAGTCAACAATGTTCCGATCAAACGCAGCAGATATGATCAAATAACAATCTGAACCGCTCACAACACCACCACCACTTGGATTCAAGTTTTCTTCGATCAAATCCAAGGCTTCATTCGCATTTTTCGATACAGAGACTCAGTTAAGCAAGTCATCAGCATTATTGAACAATTCGGAAACAAATAAGGGCTCGGCGTAGAGGTCGAAGATGGCACGGGAGGAGCGGAGGAAGCTGAATTTGGACTCGAATTGGATGATCTTCCATGCGACGCGAGATATGTAGCCGTCCAAACGATGCTTGCCCTTGACTTTGCCCATCTCTTCTCTCTAGGGTTTCGGAAAGAGAGAGAGAGAGAGAGAGAGAGAGAGAGAGAGAGAAAGGAAGTGCTGCTCTGCAGTAGAGGAGGAGAGACAAAGAGTCAAATTTCTCTGATATATGTTTAGGGACCTTAGACATCAAAAAATAATTTTGTAGATCTCTTCCATTACTAAAAATGGGAGAGGGACCTTAGACTAATTTTTTCTTTTTTTTTTTTGGTAATAAAAAAATTTAGGTGAAAGAAGCTATCCAAATCCAAGGCCAAAGTGTGCCAACGAAGACTTATATTAGACCTATAGATCGCCTACCAAGAAAAACTACTGACAGCAGAAATTAAATCTAAACTTTGAAGGTGAAGAGTTCGATTCTTACCAACATTTGTTGACAAAAATAATAATCAGTGTGCTTAGTTTCAATTTTCTGAATTCAGTTTTCTGAAATTTATATTTTTTGTTTTCGTATTTTTTTATTTTTAATGAATATTTTTTAAATTTTAAGCAATTTTTTTATTTTTTTAGATGTACTTTACTTAGATGTATCTAAATAGTAAAATATTTACAAAAAAATATTTTAAAAAATTAATAAACACATAAAAAAATACAAAAAATTTACTGAATTTTCATATTTTTATTGTATTTTTTTATGTTTAGTGTATTTTTAAATATTTTTTTCACTAATATTACACTTTTTAAGTGTATTTATGTTAAGTGTGTCTAAAAATTAAAAAAAATTGCTTAAAATATTAAAAAAAATCATTGAAAACATTAAAATACGAAAAATAAAAAAGTAAATTTTTTAAAAAACTATCTTATGAAAATCAGAACCAAACAAAGTGAATATGTGTTGTATTGTATAGAGCCTGTGAAATTGAGCACAACTTTTTTTATTAGGATTAGACTTCTCTCATATTCATATCTCAATATGAGAGAACTTGAGAGGCTTGTGGAGTCCATCATAGGTCTCATTCCGATAATTCGAACCGTTCACTTTTTAAGAATCGTTGAAAAGAATATTCATACAAAAAATAGATGATTATTCTTGAAATTATATTTGTCGTCTAATTTTTTAAATCAAAAATTATTCAAATATATAGCTACCGATATCAAATCATTTTGATTTTTTATATGAATATTCTACTCAATTAGTTCAAAAAAATAAACGGTTCAGATCACTGAAATCAATTTCAAAATAGACCTACTAAACTCAAACACTCTCTCAAATTGTAAAAGCCAAACCCTTTTTATTATATAAATTTTCAAATATTTTAAAAGTTTTTTTTCCTTCGCTTTTTTACAATAATAGTATATATAAAAAAAATGTGGACCAAATTTGTTATGAGCCAGATGATGTGTATCTCACAAATTTTAATTTTAAACATAGATTTGATATTTTGCTTATTTAGTAATTTTTTAGTTTTTTATGAAAATATGTACAAAAAAATAAAGAAATGATATGACCCAAAAAATTAAATAAGTAAATAAGTATACTTATTTAAGTTGTTCTCAAATTTGACAGACTCAATTTTTTGCTCATAATGATGATCCAAATCGTTCACATCATGAACTTCACAATAAGGACTGTTATTAATATGACCTTTTTAAATAAAAGTGAAAAGAGGTATAGCCAATAGAAAGGCACAACTCGAGGTATTTTATGACAAGCGAATGTCATCTTAAAAGGAGATAGTTCAGGATGGTGGTTATAATTAATTACCAATTATTAGAGATGATAATGGAAAGTGATTGTCGACAAGATGGGTCGGATTGAAGAGGTCGTCGAGAACAATGGTTGATCAATTGTAGTAAGGAGTGGTAGTCGATCGACTATGGGAGGCGAGTATAAAAAAAATATATATATATATATACTATTTTAAATAAATAAAATATATTCTTTATTATGGAGATTTATTTATAAATCCCTTTTAGAAGTGTTCTATTACAAATTATCATTATAATCAAGTTAGTCTCATATATTTGTACTTTTATTCCATGAAATCATTTTTTCTCTAATTTAGATTTTTTGTTGGACTATTATATCCTTATTTCTTTGTTGATACATATTACATAAAAAAAAAAATAATAAAAATACACATTTCTTTTTTGTTGCTTCCTTGTTTTGGTAGTGTTCATTATTCATGGTTTTGGTTGTGATTCAGTTTGATACGTTTCATTAGTGGTTCATTTGTGGTAGGGTTTCATTTGTGGTTATTGTAGGGACTAGCTTTATACGTTTCAAATCTCTGTTTTGTAGGGTTTTGAAGCTCTGGTTTACACATGGTGGTGAGAAAATATTGGCTGTGTTTGGTTGTATTCTCAAAATATATTTCCACCCGTCCATTTGCGCTTCATGTTTGGATACAATTTTCAAATCATAATTTCGCCATACAATTCAAAATACATCTCAACTTCCCGTTTGACAGATTTCTCCATTTATTTCTCCACTATGAAAAGCTTCCAAAGGTACATATTCTGTGTCTTCGGTCTTCTCCATTTCTGAAAAGCTTCACGTGCAAAGAAATTTAAAGCTGAACTTCACGAGTCGTCTTCCTCTCTTTGAAAGATCACAGCTGAAGATTCTTCACAGGTCGTGTTCCTCTTTGTAAACTGAGACCTTCAAATTTAAACCATGTCTGTGAACCCCTTCCCCACCCATAAAATCGCATCCACCAACTCCCACAAATCAAGTGAGTTGCAGTTTGTGCGTTGTGGAAGATTCACTCTCCGGGCAACGAAACAACGACAAGATTGAGGTCAAATAAATCACAAATTTCTGTCAAATTTTAAATTACAACTCACTGATTTCCTCAAACATCCCCAAATTCATTCCCAATTTATTTGTGTCAGGCCAAATTTGTGAAGTGTATTCTCGAATCAGACGTCTATCGAAGAAGCGCATATCCACCCACTGTATCCACTCCGTCACTGGTGACAACTATTCCACTTCTACTACTCTGGTATGTATATCCTTCAATCAATCAGCTAGTACGTATATCTTTCAATCGATCTACTATGTAATTATTGAGAAGCAAAAATGGGTTCTGATCTGTCCAAACCGGTCAACTGCCAGGACAATTAGCCGGTCGTCCCGCCAATCTTCCGACCGGTAGACCGCCATTCTAGTTCTCCCTCCTCTGGGTCGACCACCACTCACCCCCTTTGATGTTTTTCTTCTTCTGCTCTCCTTCTACTTATTTCTGCTTATTGTCTACTATGTACACTTCTTCCATAAACTTTTTGCATGCAATATTCTGCTTTTTCTTGTTGTATCTATTTTTCCCAACACTGTTAACAACTTCAATTGATGAATCTTTTATTCCTATCGAAACATAATTGTAAATGATTATTGCATTGTTATTTTTTAATATCCACTTCAGATTAGTTTAAATATAAATTGTGTGTTGTTAGATGGATGGCAACAATTCAGATGACAATCAGGACACAAGAATGTGGAGTTCCAGAATTGAAATGAAGCTAATAAACATGTTGAGAGACGAGGTAAAAAAAAATCAAACGAAAAGTCGTAGTACTTTGTGGACAATTAGGCATTGGAACAATTTTGTAACTGAGTTGCAAAATCTGTATGGGTTTTGATACACACCAAAACAGGTGAGACAAAAATATTAGCGACTGAAAGCTGATTACCAAACCTTCAAACGATTGCAGGCACAGACCGATCTGGGATGGGATCCCATTGTAGGAATGGTTGTTGCACCTGATGAATTTTGGGATAAGATATTGAATTAACCTGTACCATTTTCAATCTGTTTTTTGTAACATTTGATCACGCGTACAACACGTTTATTTTCAATATTTTCAATTGCTGTAGGCAACAAAAAATGTAAAGAAATTTAGAACAAAAGGATTTGAGTATTTTCAAGAAATAGCCGAAATTGTTGAAAACTGTTATGCCACAGGGGTCTTGGCCAGTGCATCCACACAAGGAGCCCCTGACTCTGATGAGGATGATGAAATGCTTAATAAATTTTGGTCGTCTGGAGCTAGTGGGAGTAATGCGGCTAAACCTATTGCTGTTGGCTTATTCGGCGATGAGTACATGGAACCATCGAAGGGCAAAAGTCGCAAGAGAGGCCCTACAAATAACCAGACTGACAGTGGTCGTTCTAAAAGGTCACAGTCAAGTAGCTTTGATAATGTCTGCGCAGCTTTCACTACCTACGTACAAGCAAAAATTGAACATTCCCGTGCACAATCAACAGACATAGAGGCTGTAAGTGTAGGTGGTGATGACTATTCCCTTGATGCATGTCAAGATGCCGTGTTAGAGCTTGGGGACATACCACCTGTCCAGTACGTTACGGCACTAACACAATTCAAAGACAATGAATGGCGAAGGTTTTTTATGCGTACTCATGCACATATGCGCCTAGCTATGATCCTAACTTTGCAGTGAAGGGAGAAGTTGTGGCTTGATCGAGTTAGCGGTTCTCTTTGTGGTTGTGCAACATGATTTGATGATTTCTATTTTGTTTTTATTAATTTTTTTTCACTTGATGACATGCTTTTTTTTATCCGTCTTTGTATGTTTATTTCTATATTTTTCTGAAACTATTTTTGTTTTACATTTAGATGTGATTTTATTCTTCTGTGTTCTTGCATGTCTGTTTTGTTATTTCTGCTTCAACTTTCAATTTTATACACAGCATACAATATGCATTAGTAGGTATGACAAGATGACTAAATATTAATATGTTTTTTCTTCGCATGTATATTTCCATTTAGTTTGATAAATGACTAAGGTCGACAAATGGTAGCCAGTGGTTAATTTCAGTTTTACCAATAATGCTAACAGTTAGCATGTTGTTAAGCATTTTTTTATAATTATGCTTTTATTGTGATCTAGCTAAAACAATATGTCATCCGACACAGAAAACAATGCAATGGAGAGGTCATCAGAGAATGATGAGGTTATTGAAGATTTTATGAATTTTTTGATGATTGCTTTTATGAATGAGCATATAAATGCGTCAACCAGCAGACGATCATAACAAACTTGTCCATTCAAAGGTGATGGTTACATCTTCAATTTATTAAATGGCCATCCAAAAACAATGATGGACATCATGTGAATAGATGCCCAAATATTCATTTTATTGAAAGACACCTTACTTCAAAATGGTTTTGTCAAAACTGAACATATGCATATCAGTGTCGAGGAATCGCTTGCCATTTTTTTGTACACTTTCGCACAAAATGACCGACATAGACTACTAGCTGATAGATTTCAACACTCCACTGAAACTATTTGTTGGCATATCAAAATCATTATGCTGGCACTGTGCAAGCTTGCGTCAACAGTTATCAAACCATATAACCAAGATGAGATACCAGCAAAAATTTTAAATGATATGAGGTTTTTTCCCTAGTTCAAGTTATGACTACATGTTTGTCTTGTAAGTTTTCAATAACAGTAACGAAGGAATTTTTTTCCAATGTTTTAAAAGTAATATCTAGGTTTGTTTCGCGTTTAATGTCAAACTACTATATTTCAAGCAGGATTCTGTCGGTGCAATCGATGGCACGTTGGTGGATGCGTGGGTCCCTGCCTGAAGACATAATACATTCCGTAGTCGCAAAGATACTGTATCGCAAAATGTACTCGCAGCTTACGACTTCGACATGTTGTTCACATTTATCAATTCTAGATGGAAAGGTAGCGCCCACGACAACGCAATTTTAGTTGACTCAATTACAAGAGCTGATCTACATTTCCCACACCCACCTCATGGTGAGTGTCACTAAATAGCACACTATACTGTCTTAAATGTTGATTTTTGTGTACATGTATTTGACAGATCATTGCCTACATTATTTACATATAGGCAAGTATTATTTAGTAAATGTTGGCTTCACGAACATGCATGGATTTCTTGCCGCATTTCGTTCCCAACGTTGTCACTTGCAAGAGTTTCATGGCCATCATTATTCTAGACCCAAGGAATTGTTTAACCATCGACATTCGTCGTTACGCAATGTTATAGAAAGAATATTTGGTGTTTTGAAAAAGCGCTTTCCAATATTGCGGTCCATGCCAAATTACAAGTCCACAAGTCAAGGACCCCTCGTGATTGCATGTTGTGTAATGCACAATTGGATCCGTTTGCATGCAGCTATGGACCCATTCTTCATGGAAACTGATAATGAAATGACAGCAGAAGCGGTAGTAAACGGGTTTGTTAGAGGCCAAGCTGACTATGTTGATATGTCACAACATGGGTTGACGTATCAATCGAACTTGAGGGATGCAATTGCTACTGCTATGTGGCAAAATCATGTTGGCGATGGGTAGATTTGTGATGTGAAAAAATAATGTGAATTTGGTAGTATTATATGTATTATTACATTCGACTTTTTTTTTTTTAAATGTGTACAATACAACTGTAGTTTGAACCGTATTCTTTAAAAGTGTTATCCAATTTTAATCTTCATCTATAAAGAACATATTTTTTTGCCAAAAAAGTAGGACAATTATGTAACTACTTTTGTCAATTCTTAAAAGTTGGTAACAGTGGATTAATTTAACCTTTCAATAAAACAAAAATATTTTTAAAAAAACATTTTAAAATTCATCTACCCCGAATAGGAATAAAAATTCAACCATTAGTTAGGAAAAAAATATAATTGTAGACATATTTTTGTTGTATATTTAATAATAAAAAAAAAGTGACTTATTCCGAAAGGTTACGTAGTATCAAATACGATACCAACTTATAAATCAAACGTACATTCCCATACCTATAATTAGGTGATACGCACAAGTTACATATTTTGAGAAACTTCCCATGAAAAATTAATGGGCAAAATACTAATAGTGTTAATACTTACATTTAATTCAATTTAAATTTTATTGAATATTTTCTCATTTAATATTTTTTGTTATAACTGTTATTTTACTGAAAATTTTACTAATAGTGTTAGTAATAGTGTTATTTTATTGAATATTTTATAACTGTTATATAGTTACTAATACTAAAAAGTTGTGCAGCAGTGAAGGGAAAAGCTTGGTTATAATTGTTATTTTTTTTGTTAATAATTAATTTTTCAATTGAATTTTAAGAAGAGTTTAGTTAACAATGTTTTTTTTGTTAATAATTATTTTGTTAATAATTATTTTTTGAATTGAAATTTGAAAAGAGTTTGGTTATGGCTGTTTTAATTGTCAAAAAAAAAAAAAAAAAAAAAAAAAGTAATTAAATTTTAGAATCAGACGGAAATAGAACTATAAATAACATAAAAAAAAAGTAAGGAATTGTTGAACATTTTTCATTTCAAATTAGAACAAATAAATTGAAACTTTTATAAATATGAAGTTGAAGAATCATGATGGTTACATACGTATTAAAAATGTATAGATCCACAACACCAATCTATTTTAATTCTATTTTTGGACTTCATTTTTTTTTTAAGATAAATTACATTTTACACTCTTAAAGTGTTATCCAATTAGCGTTTGGACGTAGAAAGAACAATTGTTTTTTTTTAAAAAAAATTGTGGTCCTTTAATTTATATACTTTTGTCAATTGTTGCAAGCTGGTAACAGTGGATTAATTGTAGCTTTCACAGAAAATAACAAAAGTATGTTATCTTTCATATCAAATTTGCCAACAATCCTTTTTAACTCATGTTTAATATTTTTATTATAACTCAAGCAAAATTTCATTAAAACTGTTTTTCCTTTCTTTTTATTCTTTTGTTATCGCTCTAACAAAATAACATTTATATTTGACATTTCATAAATAAAAAAACAATTGCAATTGCACCAATACAACATACAATTTTAAAGATGATAGTCTTACACTATGCTTCATAGCCCAATGAGTAGTAATTAAAAAACAAAATAAAATAAACAGATAGGTGCATCATTTAAAAATAAAAATAGGCAGCAACAAATTATACGGAAAAAAAAAATACAATGACAAATGGTGCTTACATCCATGAACCAAAAAATTAAGAAAGAAAGAAAAGGAAACAAACAAATAAGACCTGAAAGTACTAGTACATTTGCAACGCAACTAAAAATCACAATATGCGTCAACCATTTAATCGCTCATCGAAACAAGTTAAGCGTCATTGTCAGGTGGTGGTGGTGGTAGAGGGAAGTAGTGATGGTAGACCTGAGTGACTCGATGGTCAATCTAATCAATGCGGTTGCTTGTTACTTCATTATGTCTTTCAGTGTTTACACGAAACTCACCAAATTGTTAAATTAGTAAATTCTGAGCGGCGTCAAATGCATCGAACCGATTACCCAATGCATTGAACTAATTAGCCATTTGTTGTTCCCATTGTACGCGCTTATTGTGTCATTCTTGTTCCAACACCAAATAATCAGTCCAGTATTGGGATTGTTGATTTGGTGGCATGGCATTGTCATTGGGGTCATTGTGATCATCAGCTATTGGTGTATTTGCAACATTAATAGATCCTAATAAGTTTTCAGTGCCACCAGCTCGGGTTAGTGTATACTCTGAAATTGGTGAAGTGATTTTCATATCTGCTTCACCTACAAGGCTGACATGATAAGCTTTGAAAATTTTGGTTAGCAGAGCTCTAAAAGGTAGTGACCGGCCACTAAGAGTACCAAGATTTGAAACCACCATTTCCTTCAGTAGTATGTAGCATAAATCTAATGTTTATCCAACTTTAAAACAATATAACAAATAAACATTATAAAATGGAACAACATCAAAATGTCATTTTTTGGGAGTGACATTTTCGATTATCTATCGATGAAGAATACGAAGGTGGGGTTTCAAATGTCTTAGTTGTAAATTAGTGTTAGTAAATCGGTTCTCACAAATTGTAGTATAAACCTCACTTTTATCACCAACAATATTAACTATGTCATGACCCGAACCCGCCCCTATGGGTTAAGGCCATAACCGGCCAGTAATCGCGAGATTACCTATGGCCTCAAAACAAATAAGATAAGACTCATCAGAGTAAAAGGGGCCAAACGGAAGCAAATTTAAAACTTTGTCCATAGAGCCGTGCTTATATGCACACCATAACATTCCATACGTACATGTGTTAATAACTCACAACATAAAGTGTAATGACATAAGACTTTATACAGACAGGATCATCCAAACTAAGTCAACCCATGAAAACTATATACAGACGTATTCAAAACTTCGCCAACCTGACAAAATGTAAATACATAACAAAAGGGCGAAGACGGGTCTCGTGCGTGAGACACAAGGGCTGACTCTCTCAAAACCTTGGTTGTTCCACAATGGCTTCACTGGGGCTGGGTCTGGACCTCTCTTAGCTCACCTACAAACACATGAATGAGCGTGAGCGAAAGCCCAGTGAATAATATCAAATAAGAAGATACAAGAATATGCAGAACAACATATTCCGAACGGCCTTGGGCCCAATCCATATTTCTATTTAACGTATATATACAATTTAAGTCAAGTGACTGTGGTTCCAAACATACTGGCCTTTGGCCCATTTATCTTTCCATAACAAACTGGCCCTTGGCCTATTCAGACTTTCGTTCATGTCAAAACGGCCTCTGGCCCATTCGTTCATGTCAAAACGGCCTCCAGTCCATTCATTTATGCCAAAACGACCTTCGGTCCATTCATTTATGTCAAACTGGCTCATAGACCTTTCATATCAAACTGTGTCCACCATTCAAATTAACGAACTTTACAAAACTTACATAGAAGTAGCCATTGGACAATAACATATGTCAGATATTACTCACAGTGATCGGCTTGTGGATTTGCCCTGGAGTTTGACCCTACATATCACATAACACATATTGGTCACAATTAATTCAATCCGTTCTTTAGTTCACATATTCCTCTTTAGGCTTCATTCTTATCTCTTTAATTCAATTACAATGCTCAATGCATGCCTAAGAGTGCTTGAAAGTGAAAGGGAACGGAAAACAGAACACAGAATGCATAAACAAAATTTCAGCAAAACAGGGTCCCCGCTCGAGCGTGGACTTCCCCGCTCGAGCGGACCCTTAAGCCTGCAAAAGTGCTGGTTACCTCAAATTCCAGCTCGAGCGTGAACTCGGCCGCTCGAGCGGACTGCCTGTCTACATAGCTCCCCGTTCGAGCGTGAGGTATCCCGCTCGAGCGCACATCCAACTCTGCAAAAAGTGCTGGGAGCACGATTTTCCCGCTCGAGCGCCATGTTCCCCGCTCGAGCGGACCTCAAAATTCTGGAAAACCCAGAACTGTGTTCTTGAGCTTCATTTCGACTTTCCAGCCACAATACTTGCATGCAATGACTCAAATCCCAATATAATCATACTAACATGGCACCAATGTAAGATTATAACATTATGGAGCTCAATTTCTTGATTTATCTACATGCATGTTCCAAAATGTGTTAAACTCAACACCAACATAACAAACTCATGCATTCAAAGTTTCCATTTTTAATAAACAACATGCATGCCCAATTTGACTTTCATTTTCACTTCTAATAATGCAATTAGTGCTCATTCCCATGAAACTCAACAAAAACATGCTTGCATGTATGATTCAACTCACAATCTTTCATAATTCATATATTACATGCTAGATTAGGTGATTTCATAGGAATCCTTTACATGCATGCTCATATCAACTTAAATCTTACTTAATCCATGGCCCAACTCACTAATTAATCTTCAATTCACAAAATTACAACTCAAACCCATGAACCAAAGGTTGATTACTCACCTAGGAGCTTAATCTTTCCAATTTATGGTAAATTCTTGAGTGTGCCTTCAAGGTCACCAAGTCTTTTAGCCAAATCTCTACTTGGAGCCTTCCCTCTCTCTAAATTCGGCTCCTTTCTCTCTCTATAACATAATCTTAGATGTTTGAGCTTCCAAAGAACAAAAATGAGAGTGTAGTGGCCCTTATAAAAGCTCCCTTGGTCACATTATTTTATTATAAAATAATTGAGCACTAATTCACTAATTAAATCAATTTAATCTGATTTGAATCAATTCCCAATTAAATTTCACCGTAGGCTCTAAAAATTATGCCAATCACATTGGCATAGTCAATTTCGAGTTTTATGGCCGATAACGCCCTCAATTTAATTTCCGAAGCGGAAAAATCAAACAGATATTCCTACGGTGAACAAATAGAATTTCAAAATCACATATTATCACACAATGGCACACAAAATCATGCTAAACACATAATCATATTCAGATTAAGGACCAATTAGCTAATTATGGAACAGGGGTATCACAACTAGGTCAGACTCACTCTGAAAATAACTTTGCAAATCCCCTGACTGAACTCCAATAATTTGTGCCAAAGTGTAGGGGTTCAATGTGATTAGTTTACCTTTGACATAAGATGTCAGACTATTCTCTCCAATTTCTCCCTCAGTAAGTCTCAAGTGAAAGTAAAATAAATACACAAGACGTGGATATACCTTTTGTGATAAATTGGTTAAAGATAGACATCTCATCGTCTCCAGTCTGCCAACCAACAAAGGATCATGTTGAGAAGGTAGATTTACCCTTATGCCGGTAACAATTGGTCGATTGGCAAAATTTGGATAAGCTTGTTCATGATTGTATGTGAGAAAATCAATAATTGAATAATTCTACTCTTGTTGGTGCGATGGAGGGTTAGAGGTTTCGCCATGTTTTGGTCTGGCTTTTTTTGTTCTCGACATGACTTATGAAGGTAAGCAAAAGGATAGCAAAAATGTATGAAAAATGTATAGCAAAATGTATGAAAATGGTGTGCAAAAGGTAAGCAATAGATAACCAAAGCTTAGCCTCGGGTTGAGTCTTGCTGGAAGCTGGGAACAGGCGAAGCCGGTTAACCGGCCAGATGACCCACCGGTTGACCTCTAGGTCGACCTGTTTAGTGAACTTTTCGACTTACTTCTACAGCTCTGAAATTGTGAATACCTCTGAAATTGTGAAGCTCTGGTGTTGTGAACCTCTGATCAAAGCTCTTCGTCTCTTCTTTTACACAGATATGAATTGTAAAAATATACACTGAATTTTTGAAATTAATTGATTGTGAAGTTAATTGAGGTAGCTAGTGAAGAAGGTGGTTGTATGGTTCGGGTCTCTAACCTAGTTGGATTAACACTATTTGAATAGTGAATGTAAATGAAGATGGTGAAAAAGTTGGTAAAAGTTGTGAAGTAATGAAGTTGTAGGAATGAAGATGGTGAAGAAGTTGCTGAAAGTTGTGAAGTAAAGTTAGTAGAGTGATATAAAGCCTCAGTCAAACAAATAGTTAAAAAATTTGTAGCTGAGTTTTGGCTTCTTTTTTTTTTTTTTTCCCTTTTATTGAAAGCTGACCAACTATTTTGGCTTTTTTTTTCTTTTTTTTTTTTCCCTTTTATCGAAAGCTGACCAACTGAGGTTTTGCAGATGAGTGATGGCTCTCCAGAACATGAGTTAAATTTCAATGTTGTCCTTTTCATTTGTTTCTAACATACCAATTTAGTATTCTATAAAAGAGGGGCAATTTGGTCATTTCAATGTCAAACACATCAATGAATGGCCACAATAATACTATTGATGGTACAAAACTTCACGGGTGAGAACTTCACGAGTGAAAAGGACAGGTGAGGTACAATAATGAAGGTGAGGACAACAATACAGGTTTACGGATTTTTCATCAAAGTGATAAAATTTAACAAATGAAAAAATGTTCGTGTAGCGTTTGGTAACGTTTATGTTTTTGGTTTATACTTACAAAAATTTTATAAACTAGTTTTTGTTTATTTTTAAAAAAACATAAACTACAAATGCGTTTGGTTTAAACAAAATATTTATTGTCTAGATTTAACAAACATAAACAGAAAAATATGTTTATTTTTTATTATTTTATGACAATGGGATCATACACATTATAATTGAAAAAAAAAATTGAAAAAATAAATTAATTGAAAAAAAAAAAGAATTGCAATAAAAATTATTTGAAAAAAAATTTATTTATTTTTTGAATTGAATTTTAAAAAGAGTTTGGTTATGACTATTGATCAAAAATTTCAATCGAGTTTTGAGTTGTGTGTTTGATTATAAATTATAACTTTTTGAATTCAAAACTCACAACCAAACAAATTTTCTTATTTTACATGTCATATCAAACTTTCAAAACTCAATTCCACACTCAATTCAAAATTCAATTCAACACTATATTCAAAAATCATAACCAAACAAATTTTCTTCACTCAAATCATAATTTCAAAACTCACAAACTCAAAATACAACTTTATTCTCAAATCATATTTAGAAAACTCTACCAAACGCTACCATTGTGTTTCTCCATTGTTGCAGTAAAGCTTTTGTGTTCATCCATTGTTGCTTTGTGTTTGAAATTTTGTGTTCGTTCATTATTGCTCTGTGTTTCTCCATTGTTACAGGTCAAAGCTCTGCTTGTATCCAGTTGATTTTGTTATAGACTTGTTATTCAAATGTGGGTTTGGTTTGATTTGGATTTGTGGAATTGTATAAGTTGTTAATGATAAAGATGATAATGTGGATGATGATTTTTTATTTTAGAGAGATTGAGATTTTTTAGATTTATAGTTTATTGTTGCCATTATTTATTTATTTTTATTTTTTTTGTTAATAACATCACATCATTAATCAATGTTAATGTGCACATTAATTTGTCATTTGAGTTGTCAAACAGTGTTTACTTCATATTGTTTAGAAGTCTGAGAAATAAGTGTTGGGATTGTGAGGAGTGAGATATCTAGTACAAAAATGGGATTTTCTTTGTAAAAAGATGAAGTGGGTTTGGTTTGATTTGTAATGGTATAATAGTGGAATTGCAGGAGGTGTTGATAATAGTGATAATGATGAAGATGAAGATTATGAAGATACAAAGGAGGATGTGGGTGATGGTTTTTTATTTTTTGACAGATTGAGATTTTTGAATTTCTAATTCTATTGTTGCTATTGATTTTGATTTTTGTTACTGGATTTTAATGTAGCAATTATTTTTTGAGATTGGTAATGTCTTTTATATGTAAATGTTCATATCATTAATCTGTGTCAATATTCACATTAATTTGAAATGAAAAATTGTCATTGTGTTGTTAATCAGTATTAATATTATTCATACCCTCGTATAATATTGAATGGTGAATATATTTTTACTGTATTCATTACCACTGTGATAAGGCGATATTAAGGTTCACACCAACATTGCATCAAATTACACAACCACAAACCTCAACTTTAATTTTGAATACAAACATGATGTAAATGTTTATACTAAAACATACGAATGTAAAGGCTCACATGAATTATAGAATATAGATAAAAACACTATGGTTTCAAAGTGTGGAATGGTGATATTAAAGTTCTTATCAAAATTATATCGCCGACAAATCACATTAAGCCAATGATTATATGTACACAATTGTAAAACAATTGACAATAATGTGAAGGTTCACATTGATTTTATAATATCTAAAAATATGACAACATCAACATTGCATTAATCACAAACCATCATTTCCGTGTGTACACAAACATGAAGTATACATTTATACACAATCGAATTATTGATATGAATATTAACATCACAAATAAAACATCAAATAAATTAGTTTTGTCACATTAAGCTAATGGTTATGTGTAGACAATTATAAAATAACATAAACCAATGTGAATATTAATATTGAATATGTAGTAGCAAATATTATGACAATATACCATAATATCTTATTAAGCACAATAAAAATAACTAATTATGATTCTTTTGTCCAATGCATTCCAATATTTACAAAATCGCAAAGAATGTGAAGTTCATATTCATCTTTTTTCTTGCCGATGTAAAATGTGTCTTTGGATGCCTTGTACGTCTTTAACACGCGTATGACGACATCATTAAACTTCATGCATTTGTTGATGTTAACTTTACCGATCCTCAACACATCAAACAATGGCCAAAATGACGTTTCCTTCAAACAATCCAGTTGAGGATCCGAGAATTTGGTGCTCGTTATCAGTTTCATTAACCCAGTGATGTTAGATCGGTAGTTGACTTTTTTCATGTTCACTTTTTGGGGACTGGCTATTTGTTTGGGTTTGTGTTTGACATGAAACTGTTCTCTCTTTCTTTTGACATGAAATATATGGGTAACATCTGTTTGTTCAATTTCAAGCAAATTTACTGTTAATAGTTACAAATGGTAAATGATAAAAAGTGCAGACTATATATACTGTGAATAATGGAATAATGTAACCATAGTTGCATTGAGCAAAACCATAATATGAATATTCACATGAACATAGTATAACACATGACAAAATAACAAAAGTCAAATATATAATATAAACATTCACATTGATCACGTCATGTTACTAGTTCATGAACCAAAAAAGGAAGAAAAATAACAGATGAAATACATAATAATAACATATTACAACTATTAAATTAACATGATATATACATGATGTAAATGTTCACATTATTACATTATATATTTGACTGTGAATGTTCACAGTCAAATATAGTGTGAATATTCACATGGACCGTACTTCATGCCATTTTTTTTTTTTTTTAAAAATAATCAAAAATTGGGGGTTCAAATTATTTGATCACCATTAACAATCAACAACACCAACATAGCCAACATTCACAAAAGCGGAAAAATAATTACAATATTATAAAATAATAGCATATTACAACCAGTCAATGAGAATAATGACTACATGATGTAAATGTTCACATCATTCATTATAATCAAACGTAAAGCAGGAAATGTAATAACGATAATATCAAATAGTTGTTTTGGAATTCACATTGAACCAAAAAAGGAGGGAGGATGGTGTGAATATTCACATAGGCCGTATTTCATGCCACTTTCATGGAAAATAATAAAAATTTGGGGGTTCAAATTATTTGATCACCATTAACAATCAACAACACCAACAAGGTCAACATTCACAAAAAGGGGGAAAAAAAAAACTACAATATTACAAAATGATATCATATTACAATTAATCAACAAGAATGATGATTACATGATGTAAATGTTCACATCAGTTCATTATAATCAAACATAAAAATGGGGAACATAACAATAATATTTATCAAATAGTTGTTTTTGAATTCACATTGAACCAAAAAGAGGGGGGAATGATGGGTGTTTACGTTTGTTCATCCTTTTGGTCTATTATATACGTCGACCGATGTGAACTTTTGCAAATCTGTGTCTTCAAATCGTTGGTAGCGACCGAACAACAGTGGGTCGTCAATGAACGAACGACAATTGGATGGTGGGATATTGGTGAGATCGAATTGATGTAAACTTCTGTAGCGATGAATTGTCGCTTCGGCTTACATTTCTAGTCGCTGGCAATGACTCAATGATGGTGGGATGATGGTAAAACAATGGATAGCGTGATTTTGGAAAAGACGACGGTGAGGGTTTTTGGAATGAGAGATTTTCTACATGAAATATGGAATGATGAAAGAAGAGTTTTTTTGATCAAGTCTGATATCAATAATGAAAATACATGTGAGAGGGCTTGGGGCTATTTGGTCTTATTACATCAAATAGGATTTAATGAAATACTCAAAAACATTTTGGGTTAGATGGAATAGAATCTTAGAAAGAGGATTTACTAAAAAAGATTCCTTTTTATTTATTACAAAATCTTCTTTCAAGTACTTGTATCCCAATTAGCGCATAAGATATTATTATATTTTAATTATTCGTATTATTTTAGACATTTGATCCACCAAATTCTAATTCTTATATTTAAGATAATTTATGGACAATTTTACATTTATAAATACTTTTTGAACCCTTAGTAACTTGTTATGCACTATTTTTGACGATTTTGAATGTTACATAATGTGAACATTTAAATTTAATAGTATGAATGTTCACATCATGGAATATTTACACTGTCAATGTGAGTATTAATGTGCATTTCCCCATATTATTATTAAGGATATTTGGGTAACTATGTTATTCATAAAATTTATTGCAACATAATAAAATAATTTGGATTAAGTACAACATAAGTAGATGAAGATGAGTTTATGAATAAATGTCCTATTTTAAAATAATTATATCATAGGTGATTTTTTTTGTGCAAGCCTGATATACAGGAAAAGCTTACACTACATATACATAAGACACTTATACTATCATGAAAATGAGATTATTTCCTCATTATTCAAATGAAATTTCCCCTAAGAATTTTTTGTAAATTGTATACAAATCTTGTTTATGATTTTTAAATTTTTTTAAAAAATAAACAAAAAGTAATATTATTTGACATAGGTGGGCCTATAGGAGCGTTTGGCCTACCACTCATAGCCCAATACATAATTCAAACACTAAAGCCTAACTTTACTAAAGCTCAACGTGGCAATGAGGACTAATGACATCCAGACACCTGTCAAGAATAGAACCAGCCACATCAGCAGACAAAGATCCTACAGAGTTATTGCACCACACATCAGCCATTAATGAGTTCCCTGCAGCATTTATTGCGATAGCCCCTTCACGACGAAACAAAACAGCCTCATCACGAACAAGGCAAGCTAGAATATAGACTTTCGGCCAACGCGACGACACAAAATGGACAAAGAAATTATGAACAAAGGATATAAGCAGGCTTCTAAGACAGAAAGAAGGTTAAGCTTTCCTAACATCAGTCTATCCCCATTTCCCATTACTTACTCTCTCTTCTCTAACTTGTTCATCGGAGGGTTCGCTGGGGGACTCCCCGTTCCCTGTGGAACTCCTTTGCAGGTTTCTTGGTGGGCCCAACAATCGGATAACGACTTGAGAAGTGTGGACCAGTCTGACCCGCTCCATCGGCGGCTAGCAGCATTATCATTGGCGTCGATTGTGGGAATCTTTTTTGCTCTATGCGGCAACTGTGCTCATTGTCGCTGGAGACCCATTCCCGATAATCCCTACTTGCCACCCGCCGAGATGGATGGTCACAACTAGATCCATGGCTTCTTAACACAACGTTGCCGACCCCCAAGCCGACCTTCCTAATCCAAACAACCCGCCGCAGTATTTCACAGAACTCACCAACAGCATTAACCGCCTAGCCGAGCAAAACCAAGCCCTGATCAATGCTTTGCTTCAAAGAGACCTTCCCATACCTCCTCCACCACCTCAAGACTTCCCACCCAACCAAGAACGAGCTCCAAGCCATCCCATCCAACAATCCCACCCATTTAACTTGGAGGGCTTGCGACCCCCTCCTCAAGATATGAACCCGCCACCTCGAGCCCCACATCCCCCGATTCAAGCACCTGCCCCTGAGGGAGAGGTCAGCAGTGTCCAACCTCCATTGCATTCTGGTGGTGACAACGCTTCTCTTTGTGATGCAGAACTCCGAGCCATGAAGCTCCAACTGCAAGGAGTCATGCAGAATATACGGAGCAAACCTTCTGCCACAGCCAACTCACCATTTGTTGCCTCCATCAGGGACAAACCTCTACCTCCTAAGTTCAAAATGCCCCCGATCAACTCCTTCGACGGTACAACGGATCCAGTCGACTACCTGGAGAATTACAGGACCCTTATGATCCTCCACGCATTCTCTGATGAGATCATGTGTCGGGTTTTCCCCATTACACTTAAAGGGTCGGCCCGACTGTGGTTTAGTCAGCTGCCGACGGACTCAGTCTCTACTTTTCAGCACCTAAGTGACTCTTTCCTTAGCCACTTCATTGGTGCCCAACGCCAGTGGCGTCTGGCAACTCAACTCCTCAACATCCGTCAGACGGAGGGGGAGTCACTGCGCAGCTTTGTCACCCGCTTCAACACCGAGGCCTTGTAAGTAGCAGAAAATGATGACAAGGTCATTCTCACGGCTTTCATAGCCGGTCTACGATCTTCCGATTTTCTTTTCTCCCTCTCTAAAAATCCTCCAACCTCCATGGTAACCCTCCTCTCTAAAACCCAAAAATACATGAATGCCGAAGATTCCTTAGCAGCCTGACAAGATTCCACAACTAAAAATGCAACCCCCAGAGAGAAGAGAAAGGACTTTGAAGCTAGAACCACCCAATACACACAACAAACACCTCAGTATTCCGATCGACCTATTCAAGCCAGCCGGTCGGCGCCTACCCGACCGCCCGGTCAGTTCGAATGGTACACTCCCCTCAATTCCCCCATGGAACAAGTCTTGAACTAGATCCAGCGAGATTACCCTTTAAAATGGCCCCTACTATCGCGGTCTCCTTCCAATCGACGAGACTAGTTCAAATACTGCCGTTTCTATCAGGATCATGACCATAATATCGAGGAGTGTATTAACCTCAAAGATCAGGTCGAGGGCTTAATACGCTAGGGGCGTCTCAGTCAGTTCACGGCAGCCTGCCCTCAGCAACGCCCAAGGACCGAACTTACCAGAAACAACCACCGGCGCACCTCTTCTCGACAACTCGCACAGCCTAACCAAGGCCATGATCGGCCCCCACAACAACCCCGGGCACAAGGCAACCCTGCCCCCCCGGTTAGGGAAATCAAAGTTATTGCTGGCGGGCTTGCATGTAGAGGACTATCCCGTTCGGCCCAATGGGCAGAACTCAGAAAAATCAGGCAAGGATCAGATAAAGAAGTCGCGACATTGGACCGCCCTTTCAAACACCCCAAGCAGTGGATGGAGCCCATCACCTTTACGGAGGCCGATTGCATAGGCATCCGTTACCCCTACGACGACCCCCTCATCATCTCTGCTCTCCTGTCTAATCACAAAGTCAGACGGGTGCTTGTCGACAACGGTAGCTCTTCAGACATCATCTTCCTAAATGCCTACCGCCAGCTCAAGGTCGGGGAAGAAAGTTTATCCCCCCTCCAAACCCCACTGGTTGGCTTCACTGGAGATCGGGTGACCTCCATAGGCTTCATCGATCTTCCCATCACCATTGGGGAATGCCCACGGCAAACCACTAAGCTGCTCACTTTTCTCGTCGTCGACTGTCCCTTTGCTTATAATATCATCCTTGGCAGCACTGCCCTTAACGCTTTTCAAGCTGTCACTTCCACGTACCATCTAGCCATGAAATTCCCAACCGACCTCGGGGTCGGCACCGTGAGGGGGGAGCAAACTGTAGCCAGAGAATGCTACGTTGCTTCACTCAAAGAGGTCAAGCTGAAGGAAACTATGATCATCGAGGGACTCAATGTCAAAGACGAAGATGAGTTAGTCAGAGGGGAACTAGTGGAAGAACTTGTTGAAGTCCCCATCGACCCCACCAACCCGACTAAAACAGCCAAGATCGGCAGCCAACTATCCCCTCAAGCCAAGACCGATCTTGCAACCCTCCTGACCGAGCATAATGATGTGTTTGCCTGGACCCATTCCGACATGCCGGGTATTGATCCTTCCTTCATCACTCATCATTTGAGCATCGAGCCCCATTTCCGACCTTTTTGCCAGAAGCAGCGCATCTTCCACCCGGAACGCAACACTCTTATTGCTTCTGAGGTCGACAAGTTACTAGAGGCACAGTTTGTCAAGAACGTGGACTATCCAAGATGGCTGTCAAATGTGGTCTTGGTCCGTAAAAATAACGGCAAATGGCGACTCTTTGTCGACTACTCCAATCTCAATCGAGCTTGCCCCAAAGATAGTTATCCCCTTCCTCGCATAGATCTGCTTGTCGACGCCACGGCCGGACATCAAATGCTTAGTTTCATGGACGCCTTCTTTGGCTACAATCAAATTCTGATGCACCCGTCTAACTAGGAATATACCTCTTTCATCACTGACTATGGGACCTACCACTACTGCGTCATGCCATTTGGGTTAAAGAACGCCGGAGCAACTTACCAACGGCTAGTCAATGCCATTTTTCATCACCAGATAGGTCGAAACATGGAAATGTACGTCGACGACATGTTAGTCAAGAGCAAACTCTCCTCAGATCATCTGGCGGACTTGCGGGAGACCTTCAGCACCCTACGAAAGTATCAAATGAAGCTCAATCCGAAGAAATGCGCCTTCGGCGTAAGATCTGGGAAGTTCTTGGGTTTCATGGTCAGTCAGCGGGGTATCGAGGCCAACCCCAAAAAGATCAAGCCCCTGATAGAAATGCAGTCACCCAAAACGGTTAAGGAGGTTCAAAGGCTTACTAGCAGAGTTGCCGCCTTCAACCGCTTCATTTCCCGCGCAATGGACAAGTGCCTCTCATTTTTTAAAGTTCTTCGGCAGGTTTTTGAGTGGACGACCGAATCTGAAGAGGCTTTCCAACAATTGAAGCAGTGCATGGCCAACCCCCCCTACTCTCTCAGACACTCACGAGTGAGCCCTTTTTTCTCTACTTAGCCGTATCGAGCACCGCAGTCAGTGCGGCCCTTATCAGGGAGGATAGCTCAGTATAGCGCCCGATTTATTACATTAGCCGAGCTCTCAGGGGCGCAGAATAGAACTACCCATTGCTAGAAAAAATGGTCTTGGCCTTGGTCACCGCCTCAAGACAACTCCGTCCTTACTTCCAAGCCCACTCCATAGTAGTCCTCACTAACCAACCTTTGAAGAAGATAATGCAACAATCAGAGTTGTCCGGCAGACTTATGCAATGGTCAGTCGAGCTCAGCCAATTTGACATCTCCTATCGACCTCAAACAGCGATCAAAGAGCAGGCTGTTGCCGATTTTATCCTGGAATTCACTAATCCGACTCCAGCCATAGCCCCCCTACCTAAGCAATTCAACACTGAGGCAGAAGATTCCCACTCTTGGACCCTCAATGTCGATGGATCATCTTGCAAAGAAGGCAGTGGGGCTGGTCTTGTCCTCACCGCCCCTGATGGTGGTTATTTCAAGTGTGCTCTCCGCTTCTTGTTTGACGCAAGCAATAATGAGGCTGAGTATGAAGCCCTGATAGCAAGTCTTCGCCTAGCTAGAGACATTGATGTGAGCCAAATTCGAGTGTTTAGTGATTCCCAATTGATCGTCGGATAATTCACAGGGGAATTCGACGCCAAGGACGACACAATGCGAGCCTATAGGGATGTTGCACTCCCCCTTGTTCGCCTTTTCAACACTTTCCACATCAAACACATCCCTCGGTCAGAAAACTCCAAGGCAGACAAAATGGCGCAAGTAGCCTCAGCTGACCAATCCGACCTCAGCCACGGCGTTCGTCTTGAATACCTGGCCCACCCGGCCACTTCGCCAACACAGCTGGAGGTCCACTTCCTCCAAAATGAACTTATCCCATGGGCAGCAGACATCCTTCTATTCTTGACAAATGGGGAGTTACCAGAAGACAAACAGCAGGCCGCCAAAGTAAGAGCCCGGTTGTCCAATTACGTCCTCATCAGCAGCCTCCTATACAAACGAGGATTTTCACGCCCATACCTCAGGTGCCTCAGCCCTACCCAAGTGATCTATGTGTTGAGGGAAGTTCACGAGGGTGTATGTGGTAACCATTCGGGTGCCAGGTTGCTGGCCTACAAAATACTCCGCACCGGTTACTTCTGGTCTACTCTCAACCAAGATGCCACTGAGTTCGTGCTTAAGTGCGACAAGTGCCAGCGCTTCGCCAACATCCCTCATGCTCCGCCGACAGAACTGATTACGCTCAGCAGTCCATACCCCTTCGCCAAGTGGGGCATAGACTTAGTCGGTCTATTGCCCACCGGTAGGGGCCAAACCAAGTTCGCTGTGGTCGCCATTGATTACTTCACCAAATGGGTAGAGACGGAACCCCTCGCCATAATCACCGAACGCAACACAACCAGATTCATCTAGCAGTCGATTGTATGCCGATTTGAAATCCCCCAAGCCATCATCTCAGACAACGGCAAGCAATCCGACAATGCCAAGTTCAGGAAATTTTGTGCAGAGCTCCACATTCAGCCATGCTTCTCTTCCGCAGGCCATCCCCAAGCTAGCGGGCAAGTCGAGGTCACCAACCGCTCTCTCTTGAAAATCATCAAAACTAAGTTAGAAGCCGGCAAGGGACTTTGGGCTGAGGAATTGCCAAATGTACTCTGGGCCTACCGCACCACCGCCCGAACCCCCACTGGGGAGACCCCCTTTTGCTTGACATACGGCGCTGAGGTTGTCATTCCAGTGGAAATCGGCTTACCAACCCCAAGGGTTTTGCATTCGAATCCTGAGCTCACCGAAGAATTACGTGGGGTTGACCTAGACCTGATTGAAGAGCTTTGAGAAACCACTATTGTCAGACGGGCCTCGTATCAACAGAAAATGAGAGCACATTACAACAGCAAAGTCCGACCAAGGGAGTTCGCTGTTGGGGACCTAGTTTTGCGCAAGGCAACTCTCGCCACCAAAAACCTTGTCGAGGGCAAACTGGCAGCCAAGTAAGAAGGACCTTACATTATTAAGGCCAGGCCTCGCTCGGGCACTTATCGACTCCAAGATATGGAAGGCCGAGACCTCCCCCACCCATGGAACGCCGAACACTTGAAGCGTTATTTCCAGTAAAGTACCATGTCCTATTTTTGTATTGATCAATTGTTGTATGACAATCTACACACTTGGTTATTTTTGTCATTTTCATACATGGTGTAAATTTCTGATTGATAGGCTATGCCCTAAATGACAATGACTTTGTATTTTCGTTATCTGCGTTGTGTTTCCATAACAATTCGTTAAACTGAGTTACTCAAAGCCTCAACCAGACTGAGCGTAAAGGACTCAGCCAAACTGAGTTAATTAAAGCCTCAGCCAGACTGAGCATGAAAG
Organism: Camellia japonica; assembly: GCA_030407325.1. Taxonomy (NCBI): domain Eukaryota; kingdom Viridiplantae; phylum Streptophyta; class Magnoliopsida; order Ericales; family Theaceae; genus Camellia; species Camellia japonica. Next base: position 103,506,007 of record JAPPVO010000059.1, read on the forward strand.
GCTCAACCATACTGAGTTACTCAAAGCCTCAACTAGACTGAGTGCAAAGGGCTCAGCCAGACTGAGTTATTCAAAGCTTCAGCCAGACTGAGCACAAAGAGCTATGCTGGACTGAGTTATTCAAAGCCTCAGCCAGACTGAACATGAAGGGCTTGGCCAGACTGAGTTAATTTAAGCCTCAGCCAGACTAAACACGAAAGGCTCAGCCAAACTGAGTTAATTAAAGCCTCAGCCAGACCGAGCATGAAGGCCTAGGCCAGACTGAGTTAATTAAAGCCTCAGCCAGACTGAACATGAAAGGCTCAGCCAGACTGAGTTAATTCAAGCCTCAGCCAGACTAAGCACGAAAGGCTCAGACAGACTGAGCTAATTGTCCAATGAGCTGTGCTGACCTATATGAAAGAGAATATTTAAAACTTTATACACCTATCCGATAGTCAACCATATCTTATACCCACACACATTACAGTATCTTAAGTACAGCCAACATAATCAAATCCAGTCTCATACATATATAGAACCAACAAGACTGAACACAGGACACTTCGGGAACCTCCACGTGAGGCGTGATGGTTGGCTGACAACAGAAACACAGTCCTAGACAAAAGCCTTCGGGCTCGAACTCCAGAATGCTCACCTATATACATATATATACAAACAGTGAGCTAAAGCCCAGTGAATAACGTTAAGGTAAAGGGGTTAGTGAACGAATTCTGAACATATCATAAGTACAAAATAGATCTTAGCATAATCATTCTTGTATCAGAACATAATAATGGCACATCCCATAGAACACACCACAGAACGTCTTCTGACTAGAGTAATCGGTTCCGGATACCGATTAAACACATATCACCACAATGAAGTGGCTAACGAGATCTCGTAATCACATGTATGTCATGGACTCGCATTTTCATGCCGTCCCCCATGACTTGGGACTATCTATGGATGCCATAATAGATTTCAAACATGGAATATTCGTTCACGAAAACAGATATCATTTTAGAAATCAGAACTTATCATATTTCATTTGGAACCTAATTCATATGAATGTATCTTTACAATAACGTTACTCACAGTGGTTCCGGTAAGCGGTCAATCGATCCTCAAGTCCTGACCTACAATCACAAGATACATGACACAAGCATGTCTTATCATTATACATTCAAGTGGCCATTATGGCTTAGCTTTCATTACATTGGTTCTTAGTCTTTCTTGTCACATTGCCTAAAACACACACACTTGCATTCTCTTAACTTAATACATTTATTCCTTAGTGTGTTTTGAATCCATAACCTCATTACTATGGCTTAATTAAGGCTTAGGAATGCCTAAGATGCAATGAGGATGCCAAAACATGCCTTGGAATACTTGGTAAAATTTCTGAAAATAAGGTCCTCACTCGAGCATAGATTTCCTCGCTCGAGCGGACATACAAAATGTGACTGGTCGCTCGAGCGCACATTCCTTCGCTCGAGCGATCTGTAAAAGATATGAAACTTCTGGAAGCTTGCAATACACGCTTGAGCGGACTTTTGGTCGCTCGAGCGTAAACTTCTTCACTCGAGCGTATATGCAAATTCTGGAATTTCCAGATTACACCTCCAAGTTCAAAACTCGAATTCAACTCATCAAAACACATCTCTTGGGCCCCAAAACTTGAGATAACATAGTAAACTTGTAAAACATGATAAGTTAAAGATAATTTCATAAAATCATGGTCCAAGAGTTTGCCAAAAGTTCACAAATTCAACTTGAAATTCAAGGAGTAAAATGTGCATGTAAAATCTTCAAGCTCTTTTCTTCAAAACTCATGAGACTAGCAAATTGAGTTCAAAAGCTCCATGCATGAGGGAAATCCTTTTCAAAACATGAATTCAAGTGATTAAACATGGTGATTCTAGCTTGTATGCACCAATTAACTTACTATAACAACTTAAATGTTCAAAATCAACTTAACTCAATTCTTAACCAAATACTTAATTTATAATCATGGGTGTTCCAAAATGTATCTAACTTGAATAAAATTCTTAAATTATATCACATGCATGGATTAAATAAAAATCTAATTATACAATCAAAAGTTTAGGATTAATTCCAATTTCCATAAATTTGATTTTCTTAAAACATTGCCTTTGTCTCTTCAAAATATGAGCTTGAATGGCTCAATTCCCTTAATAACTCATGTATCACAAGAAAATGCTACAAAATCAAATTAAAACAATTAATTTTCCAAATTAATTTCCACAACTATGAGTCTACTTAATTTCTTCCTTAAAACCTTATTTCTTACAAAACCCATGGGACTAATTTCATAGCTTTCTTAATTCATGATGCATGTAACTCATTTTATGTTTAAAACCCAATTTCATCCTAATTCCATGAATTTAATCTCAAATCTCAAGTTTTATAGGATGATTTTACAAAATCAAGCCAAAGATAATTAATTTCTAACTTAACTCTCATAAACTTGATTTTAGCTCCAATTCATCATTTTCTTATCAATTTTCTTCTAATCCCATAAAATTGATTTCTAACTCTTTTCTATCCCCTTAAATTGTGAAATTGAAATTATAAAACTCTTAGAAAAGTATTGGCACGTGTGAAATTATAATCAAAATCAAACCACCTACATCAAAATCCCTTTAATTCAAAATTAATGCTCAAAATGTTCATGAATTTATAATTTACCACAACTTTTTCTTCTTATATCCAAACATGAAATTAATTCTTCAAATCTCTTAAAATTTCATTGATGCGTGTAAAGATGAAGCCAAAATTCATGAGGAAAACACAATTTAAACTTAAAATAATTAATTTCTAATTTATTTTCCATAATCATCCACATGCATGTAATCCATTTTAGATTAACTTCCATAATCTCATACTTAAGTTAATTTTTCTTCATCTTCTTGTTATTGATTCCAATTTTACCTTTAATTTCAAGCATAATGTAAAAATTCTATAAAAATTAAGCATGAATCCATACCTTAAACTTTAATTTCAGCCTTTTAATTGATTCTCCTCTACTTCCCCTTTTCTTTTCTTCATTTCTTTCTCCATGGTTTGCTCTCACCAGATTTGACCTCAATGCATATATATATAGATAAAGAAGTTCTCTCTCTCTCTCGGCTGTGTTCTCTTTTCTTAAGCCCAGCACACATGCATCTCCTTTTCCTTTTTGATTTCATTTCTCTTGCTGGAAATTAACATAATATACACACATGCCCACTTTATGGCTCCACACCTGCACATACTTAGGCCTTTCTAGAATTAAGTTATTAATTCGTATATTAATTAAATTAAATCCCACTTAGTCTTAACAAATTATGATTAACACTTAATTTTAATAAATCTCAATTAGCACATAATTTAATTAATCATAATTAATTACAAATCCCACATAATTTAATCAGTCTAATTTGACTTCCATTAGGGCCCAATTAATTATAATTAAATTTATCACTCTGAATCATATTTTAATCGAACTCCTAAAAGGTTCCAAATATTAAATTAAACTTATTTTCATCGTCAATTTTGATTTCCCAAATCATTTAAGCCTTCAATTTTTGATCAGACACCAAATCTTCGTCAATAAATTACATATTCAAATTGGACCTCCCATAAATGAATTTAATCCATAATAATCACAATTCTCAATCCTCATAATTTAATTAACTTGATCAACTCCAATTAGGATCTAATTAATCGAATCTCAATTTTACTAAACTGAAACGAATATTTAATTAAACTCCCAAATGGGTCTATAATTAAGATTAAATTGATTCAACTTCTTAACTTTACTTCCTTAAGCCATTTGGACCCTTAATTTCTAATTCCAAAATAGATCTTTAATAGAATCATATACGAGTCAGATCCCACAATTCTCATAAATCCCAAATTAAATTATAAGACTCGGTAATTAAATCTCAAATCCTCTTAATTAATCAAGTACTAATCATTATACGTGATGTGGTCGTTACATCGCTCGAGCGTGGACTTCCTCGCTCGAGCGGTCTGTAAAAATACAAAAAGTGCTGGATGTTGAAAATCCTCGCTCGACGCCCGCTCGAGCGTGAGACACAGTCCTCGCTCGAGCGTAGGTTCTCTCGCTCAAGCGTGCGTCTGCGTGCACCAAAAACCTGAGAGCTTGCAATCTACGCTCGAGCCAGCATTCCGTCGTTCGAGCGGAGCTCTGAACAAGGGATGGTCGCTCGAGCGTGGAAGGCAAAATCTAGGTTTTTCAGATTTGCCTCCAAAGCTCAAACCAAGAATTCAACACCTCAAAACTCAACCTCTTGGGCCCATTTTCTGGAAAACACTTGGAAACCAACAATATGACATGTTTTGAAGATCAATTGATAAAATCAAGGCCCAAAAGTGAGACAATTGAATACAATTTCAACTCAAAATTCAAGAACATGAAGAACAATGCAAAAATCATACATGCATGAGTTCCCATGAACTCTAATGTTTCAAAACATGACCAAATGCAAATTTTAGCTCAAGAACATGGTGAATTCATGGACTACATTCAAAATATGAACATGCATGTGAAAATTCACGAAGAACAACCTCAAAATGCAACAATATGTACATGCATGCATGAATTACTACTCAACTCAACTCTTAAATTAATTCTTGACATTAATCTCCAAATTTCCATGAATCATGCAAGACACAACGTCAATTTCACAATTGAGAGGATGAAATCCTTACCTTAAGTCTTGAATTCTAAGTGTAGAGGTCAAATTATGCAATTCCTTCAATTTCTTCTAGTTCTTCAAGCCAATTCTAGATGAATCAATCTTATTCTCCTACTCTCCCTCTCTCATACGGTTTGGGTCTCTAAGAACATGGTTGAAGAATGATGTATGAAAGTGCCAAACAAGTTTGTAATGGTGGCCCACTAAGTGGCAATTTGGTAATAACCTATATTCCACTAAACTAGCATTATTTAATCTAATTTAATCATTCCAAATCAAATTTACATTAAATCCGCCATAAAATCACATAAATTCTAATTAATATAAAATACCAATCGATTTCTGATTCGGTCGCTGATAGGACTTTCAATTCGCAATTCAAAGATAAAACATGAACAGATCATTTAATGACTAACAGATAGAAATGCATTTAAAACAGTATACTCATGCAATCAGTTCAGAATTTCAATATGATCTATTACTTGTCATGCTTAATCATAGATTAGCACTAATCATAGGTGAGGGTTGTCACACATTTAAAGGTCTTCCAGCCGCTGTCCCAAAACTCAGCCATCTCATGCTTGTAGAAGTCCGACCACTGGAAGCTCTGGATCACTTTCCCTTCACTCCTACTTTCAGCGGCCACTGTCGACGGCCCAGCCCCCCCATTCCCTTCTCTAGACAAGCTTCTGGCGACTGCAACATCGATGGCTATCTGGAATTCGGCAGACTCCCTGAACTGCTCCACCGCCGCCTTGCACAGGTCGGGGTACGCCGCTTTCTCAGACGCCAATCTAGCTTGTTCCTCCGCCAGCGCCTTCTCTAACTCAGCGATCCTCTAATCTGCTTCTTCATTTTCCTTAATTGACTAAGCGCGTAGATCTTCATTACAAGTCATGGCCTCATTCCACATTTCGTTGGCGGTAGTGTAGGCTTTCTGGGCCTTCTCAAGTTTCTTCTGCTCGCCAGCCAACTGGAACTCAAGTGATATCACCTTGCGGCGTTCCGTTTCCAGCTCTAACTTCATCATGAAAAGCTCAACATTAGCATGCTCTGCTGAATAGCCCTGCACCAACGCCAACACTTCCATCTTCTTGGCTTTCTGGGCATACTCCAGCCCCCTAGCATACGCACTCCGCGCGACCTTCCTTTAGTCCCCAGTCTCCATCCTCAAATTGTCCAACTGGGCCTTCACCTCCTCCGGCTTTTTCTTCAGTGGCTCTACTTTGCTTTTTGCACGCCCCACTTTGCTCAACAAGGCTCCTACTAAGGTCGTCGCCTCCATCTAGGCCAAGCAAAGCTCCCTTAGCAGTTCGGCCTCTGAAAAACTTGCCATCGAGCGCATGACTGCATCCTCCACTACTCCCAAGAGCCGATCTGCAACAGTCCTGGCCTCACCTCCTTCTCCCACCAGTCGTCCGGACATTGCTCGCGCGTGATAGATGGCGGTCTTCAACCTAGCCTCCCATCTTTCTCCTTGAGGCACAGGACCCCCCTCGGGCGGTTGCTCCGTCCCCTGCTCAGGCCCAGTCGCCCCACTTTTCACTTGTGTTCCAGGGCCCATAGCACTCTCCACCCCCTCTAACTCCACCTCGGGGGTCACCTCTACCATTCTCTCCTCCATCCTCTTCAACGCTGGCCCATCCTCTTTCTCTACTCTCTTCTTCTTCTTCTTTAGCATAGCCTTCACCTCCTTTTTGCTTTTTTCCTTCAGTGGATCCACTGAAGGCGGTAATGGCTCAAAACCGCCCAGGTCCTTATCCCCCAACGGCTTGGGGCGCGGTCGGAATCACTCTATCACGATTGGTTTAGGCGGACGGCCTAACTTCGACTCTTTGTATTGATTAGCCTTGGCGAAGGTCATTCTATCATCTGCCTCTTGCATCTTCCTCCTCGCCTTCAATTCCGTCTTCGCAAGGTCCCCGCCGGTCGGCTAAGGCCCCAACCTTAAGGCAAACAAGGCTGAGGGCTGAACAAGGTCGTCCCACTTGGTGCCCTTATTCTCCCTCCACGCCTTTACCTTTTTCACCCTCTCTTCTGCCTCCACCTCCAACCTTGGCTGCACTGACTTGGTTGGCACCTTCCATACCGTGCGTACTCCCACTCCCACTCCCACTCCCACTCCCACTCCCACTCCCACTCCCACTCCCCCGTTTGCTAACACGTAAAACCACCATGGCCTCCACCCCTTCACTACGATGGCAACCTCGCTACCAGACCCTTCCCTGCCGCCGCTTGTAAAGTGACCAAAGTTTCTTGCTGGCCCGAAGCCTTGTAGCATGCAAAAAACTCATCCACCGTCATTGCAGCTCCCTCGTTCGCCCGCGGCCACGCACTTGTGCAGGCTAATAAAATTTTCCACGCATTGGGCATCAGTTGACCCGGAGCCACCTCTAGCCGATTTAGCATGTCCACTACTATTCGTGGGAGCAGCAACCTCAACCCCCCCTTTAACGCCTCTTCGTAAAGGGCAAACTCCCCCAGTCAGGCGTCGGATGGCCTCTCATTCGACATCGGCAATTTTAACTCTATTTCTGCCGGAATCTGGCACATCTCCTTCAACTCCTCCACTGTAAATGTTGATTTGTCGGCCTTCGTGTGCCAGTGGTCCGGCCCTACTTGACTGATTGGCTTCACAGCCGCTATCAGCGTGGACGAGCGGGGTCGCCCCGTAGGCTCCTCCTCACTCCCTACCTGCTTCTCCGCCCTGTATTGCTCCGCCAACTCCACCGCGTCGTCGTGCCCCAACGAATCTAGTCTCATGATTGGCACATCATCTCGAGCCATCTCTCCTGTATGCCTGAGTATAGCTTTAGACGCTGGTACAAGGTAGTTCGCAAAGTGTCGCAAAGGTGTATCACTCGACACAAATGAGTTTACTTTTGGGACGTTTTGGTTTTTTGCAATAAGATAGGTAAAGCGGATAACCCCGAACGCCCAAGGCTTGCCTGTATTCCAAGGGTCAAGATTAAATTTTGCCAGTTAGAAAATTTTCAAAAAAATTTCCAAAACCGCCTTTTCAATGCCCTATATTCACCTATCCCTTCGTTTCTTGCCCAATGCCTAACCTACTCAATTACGGAATTCTGCCACATGTACGACCACGATCCACTGCCCCCTTCCCCTACCCTGTCTTTTCCACTTCACGTCACCACGTACCCTGCCACTCCTCGAGCCCCGCGCACCACTGTAGACACCCCATTTTTGACCGACCTTAAGACTCAGACGTCACCGATTGAGCGCTCGGTGATATTGCATATTGTGCTCGTTCAGAAGTTTCAGAGTCTCGGCTGCGAGCCTTGCCTCTGGACTTCTGGGCTCTTTCGTGTCTTGCCTCGGTTTGCGAACCAGACTCTGTTTTCTCAGTTTTCTCTTCCTGAAGGGAGGGAGAGGTCTTGTAGATCATCTCTCAGTGGCTGTAGTCTACGTTTCGTGCTCGTAGGCCATTTTGCCCGTTTGGAGCCCGGTTTCCAGTTTTTCGGAGCCGTCGACCGTGTGCCTCGGTTCGGGACCGCTTAACCACCTCCGTTTGCTCCGGTTTTTGGCATACACCTTATTTGCTCCCTTTTGAGGGACACTGTGGCTCGAGAGACCAACTTCGTGGCCGAACGCCACCTCCGGTGCTTAACAGTCAGTTTTCGGAGCCCCAAGCTGTGCGTTTCGGCCCCCGAACCTTCATTTTGCATTGGTTTGGGCTCATTTTTGGTGGAGGCCTTATTTTCACTATTAGGAAGGTTGTAGAAGGGTGGGAGGCCAGTAATTGTTCTGACAACCAGTTTTATTCCTTCATCACCCTCCGTCGCCCGTTTTTCTCACTAGAAAGCCAATGTTGACCACCCTTGGGCCACTTTTTCTAGCCCTAAACCACATATTTGTGTTGTAGACACCTGGGAGGCCACCAATATCATATGGCCGGCCAGTAATTGTGTTTGACCCTTTTGAACCCTTCCAAAAAATGGGCATTTCTCTCTCCTGGTTCACTTTCTCCAGTTTTTGACCACATGGTTGTGTTGTGCACACATGGGAGGCCACCAATCTGTGGTGGCCGGCCACTAATCTTACCTGACCCTTTTGACCCTTGGCCGGTCGGCCATGGGGAGGGCCGGCCGGCCACCTGCAACCTTTCTAACCGGCCGGCCTTGCTCCTCACTGTTGGTACATTACAAATATACCCTCATTTTCCCCCCAGATTTTGTATCCGGGGGGCCAACTTTTTGGGAGAAAACTTGAATTTCATTTCCCCCCTTTTTCCCCCACTCTTGTGCCTATATAACCAGCCACTCCCCTTCAGTTTTGAGGGTTACGAAAAAACCCTTTGGAGCTCCTATATTGAATCTCTCTCTCTCTACACTTCAACCCTCAAAACCTCCCAAGTTCTACACCATTTCTACACCACCACCTAGCACCACACCACCACCATCCTTTCCAACACTTGGAGCTGGTTTTTTTAGAGCATAGGAGCACCTTTTCTCAAGCCAAGGGCTGCTGAAGTTTGGTCTACAAGGGTGAGTTCTCATTCTCCCTCTTTTGTGCTTTATTTTGTTCTATATCTAAGCCATACTTGCTTACATTTTTGGGCTCCGACCCTAACTGAAAATAGTCATGTTTTGAGGCCTTTTTCATGTTTGATTGAGGGTCCTTCCATGTTTAAGGTCTCCGGCTGCCACTTGCTTCTTTAGCTCTCTTTTATGCCTTATTTTTGCATAGTATTTTAGGCCTATTTGTGAGCTGTTTCAGACTTTTCTATAAACTGTGAGGTACCTTATTTTGAGCCCTTCTTAAACTTTGTTGAAGGGATCTTTGCTGTTTGAGGCTTCCATTTGTCACTTGCCTCTTTGTCCCTCGTTTGGCCCTATTTTCGCATGTTTTTTTAGCTCCTTGTGCTTGTATTTTTGGGCTCTGACCCGAACTGTAAATAATTATATTTTAACCCCTTATTCATGTTTGATCAAGGGTCTTTTGCTGTTTGAGGCTCCCTTTTTGCTCTTTGTGTTTAAACCTTCTTTTAGGCCTATTTTTGCATAATATTTTAAGCTTATTTGTGCACTGTTTTGGGCTTAGTCATAAACTGTAAAATACTTTTTTTTGAGCCCCTCTTCAACTTTGTTCAAGGGATCTTCATTGTTTGGGGCCAGCAGTGGCCACTTGCTTCTTTGTCTCTCTTTTAGGCCCATTCCTTGCATGATAGTTTAGCCTTACTTGTGTATATTTTCATGGCTTGTTATAAACTGTAAAGTGCATTATTTTGAGCCCCTCTTAAACTTTGTTGATGGGCTCCTTGCCATTTGGGGCTAGCAGCTATTACTTGCTTCTTTATCTCTCTTTTGGGGCCATTTTTGCATGTTAGCTTAGCCTTATTTGTGTTCACTTTTTGGCCTTGCTTAAAACTGGAAATATGATTTTTTTGGGACTTTCTTGATTCTTTCTTCACACTTAATGTTCAAATAATGCATGCTTTGCATAGCTATAGGTCATTCCATGTACCTAATTTCATGTTTCGAGATTCATCTCATGCATTGGGTGCCATGTTTCCATGTTTTGGGACTGTTTAGCATCATATTTTGGTACTGAAATTTGCATGCTTGTATGCCATATTCCATGCCTTGCCATGCCTTGTTAGAGTGGCATTTGTGCCTTAGGATCGGTCCTCGGTTTGCGTGCACGTGTGCACGCATCTCGAATGTCTCATTTTCATCTAATGGCCTTTGATGTGAGTGTGGCTGAGGTCCACTCATATTAGTGTAAGCCCATTATGCATTGTGTATGCCATTTCATTCCATAGCATTGTGTATACTAGGCTGTATGTTAGCGCATTGTGTATGCCATGTTACCTCGTGCATCGTGTATGCCATTTCATAACATTGTGCATGTTAGGTTGTATCTTAGTTGCATTCATGCATGTCATGCATATTGCATTGTGTTTGGGATAAGAGTTAGCCCGAGCACGGGAAACGAGGGGCGTTTCGTACTCCGAGTGACGGAACGTGTCTCAATTCCCCAATCACCGACACTCCGGATTATCCATGATGGAGTTAGGTTTTGTTGAGTTTTCATGCGCATTCATTCCATATTGAGTGGTGCAATTTGACTCCTCGGCCATCATGCATCAAGATGCGTGATCGGTGGCACGAGGATCGAGGCAAGCATACATATGTGAAAATACATTGCCATGCCCCTTTCCTGCTCTCTGTTGCAGCAAATCAAGAATCAGCAGCCTTCCGGAGCTTGGCGCGCTTTCCAAGAACAATTGCAAACAGAGGCTAATCGGGGCGTCGCAGTGGATTTCCGCGCCAAGGCAACCCGAGCATGCATCATCCATCATCCGGAACAGAGTCGAGGCAGTCCCTAGCTTGTATGCTAGTTTATAGCTTTCCTAGTTTAATTTGTTAATTACTTAGGATTTTGTATTTATCCGGACTGTACTATTTATTTGGACTGTATATTATTCTTTCGGACCCTCTGCGCGAGGGCAATGTTGTAATAAGTGTGCGTGAGTGTGATGTATGTCTTCCAACCCCACGTCTTTCTTTCCCTTTTATTTACCCGCTTATGATGGTTAGATTAGGGCATGTTTCAATTAGCATACAGTATGATAGCATGTTTGCATTCATTCATGCGTCTTGCATGCACCGGGCTCGGCGCATCATACTAACTACATCTGTATTTCAATTCCGAGTTGAATACATGTTAGCTGTAGCATTCCATATGCCATGTTTAGAATAGCCGAGCCTGCTATAGTTGCATTATTGCATGTGTTACATTAGGCATTTCTGTATATTTAGGATCATGCATGGATTTCTAATCGGTTTATGTTTTGGCTTGGAGTACTCGGTGAGTTTTTATGCTTTAGCATCCTTGCATGCGTGTGAGTGACTGCCATGAATAGCATGCTTACCATGAGGCTAACTGCTTATGTGATATAACTGCCTGAATGCTTGTGGGTGAAGGTTGGGTTAGTTGGATTGGAACAAATCATTGACTGTGTGTTTTAAGCCCACCTGAGGGTGGCAAAATCTGCATTTCAAGCCTACTTGCGAGTAGCAAACCATCTTTCAAAAACAAACATGAAATGTTTTGTTCCAATTCAGGCGACCTGGTCTATACTTATATGCTGTGCGCATCACATAGTAAATCTAGGCTAATAACCGGAATAAGAGCACACAATGTTTTCAAAACTAGATATCATGGTTAGTAGAGGCCGATCTTTGATCGGGCGAGCGGGGGTGCTCACGAAGTGACCTTCCCCAATCGTACCCAAGTTCCCGAGCCGAGGCAACTTTGGTGATGACGGACACGTGGCCTTAGGCAACGAGTCAGGGTTTCCTAAATTTCCCAAAATAAAACATTTAGGTGGCGACTTTGTATCTGGCAAAGCAGTCCATGTTTGACACTTCTTTCAAAAATCTATTTTCTCAAGACGATTTGCCGGATTTGGACTCTTTGGTTCAGATTAAGAACCGCGACAACAAATCGAGTCCGAGCTGTAGCGAGGTCCCCCGCGGACCTGTCTACAACCGCCACTTCTCCTTCTCACTCGGTCGCCCTTTGCAGTCGGTTCTTTTCGCAGTCGGCCTTCTTGCCTGGTCACCCTTCGTGGTTGGCCCTCTTCGCAGTCGACCTTTTCGCTCGGTCATCCTTTGCGGTCGGCCTTCTCGCCTGGTCACCCTTCGCGGTCGGCCCTCTTCGCAGTCGACCTTTTCGCTCGGTCATCCTTTGCGGTCGGCCTTCTCGCCTGGTCACCCTTCGCGGTCGGCCCTCTTCGCAGTCGGCCTTTTCGCTCGGTCATCCTTTGCGGTCGGCCCTCTTCCCAGTCGGCCTTTTCGCTCGATCCCCCTTTGCGTTCGGCCCTCTTCCTAGTCGGCCTTTTCACTCGGTCCCTTTTTGCGGTCGGCCTTATTCGCAGTCGGCCTTGTCGCCCGGTCACCCTTCACGGTCGGCCTTCTTCGCAGTCAGCCTTTTCGTTCGGTCCCCCTTTGCGGTCGGCCCTCTTTGCAGTCCGCCTTTTCGCTCGGTCACCCTTCGCGGTCTCTTCGTCGACCTCTCACAACTCTTGTTTTATTCCTTATTCCCTTCGTTGGACTAAAGCTACACTTGGGACTGAGGGACTACTGACATAGGTGGGCCTATAGAAGCGTTTGGCCCACCACTCAAAGCCCAATATATAATTCAAACACTAAAGCCCAACTTTGCTGAAGTTCAACGTGGCATTAAAGACCAATGACATCCAGACACCTATCAAGAATAGAACCAGCCATATCAGCAAACAAAGATCCTGCAGAGTTATTGCACCACACATCAGCCATTAATGAGTTCCCTGTAGCATTTATTACGATAACCTCTTCACGACGGAACAGAACAGCCTCATCACGAACAAGGCAAGCTAGAACATAGACTTTCGGCCAACACGAGAGCACGGAGTAGACAAGGAAATGATGAACAAAGGATATAAGCAGGCTTCTAAGACAGAAAGAAGGTTAAGCTTTCTTAACATCAGTCTATCCCCATTTCCCATTACTTACTCTCTCTTCTCTAACTTGTTCGTCGGAGGGTTCGCTGGGGGACTCCCCATTCCCCATCGAACTCCTTTGCAGGTTTCTCGGTGGGCCCAACAATTGGATAACGGCTTGAGAAGCGTGGACTAGTTTGACCCACTCCATCGGTGGCTAGCAGCATTATCATTATTAATACAAAGGTTTATAAGGTATATTTTAATATACAATATTTTTAAAAAGATATACCATATATCCTAATTATACTATTTTATTCTTTAGTTATTACTAACTTTTTTATTTAGTTATTATATTATTTTAGTCATGACTTATGAGTCATTTAGTTATGTCTCATGTTATATTTAGTTATGACATTTTCTTAGTTTTGACTCAAAAAATTAAAATTATGTGATTTTATTTAATTATTTTTTTGAGTTATAAGCTGTAAGGCTGTTCAAAAATCCGTTCAAACCGGTAATCTAGACTGAACTAGGCCAAATCGTATGGTTTGGTTCGGTTCTATTAAGAATTGGTTCGGTTTCGGTTTCGGTTTAAGAAATATGAGAACCGTAAAAACGGTTCAGTTAATGAATTTTATGAAAAAACCACGGTTCGAACCGAACCGAACTGAACTGAACCAAATTTTAAAAGATATATATATATATAATATCAAGTTTTATTTTTATTAATTGGTTTTTTATAATTTTAATGATATTATGATGATATAGATATGTAATGTTGAGTAATGCCTTAATATTATTATGAGTTAAATGTAATTAGTTTGAGTAATTATTTTGCTAATATTAACAATTTGTTTTTGTAAATAGAAATTTTTGGAATCGTGAACCAAACCGAAACCGAATCGTTATTTCGATCTGGTTCTGGTCCGATTTTACAAGTGTAATAGTCTGATCTGATTCTCAAAATTACAGAACCGTTAAGATTGATTCGGTTCTTGGATTTTCTCAGAACCGAACCAATCCGGATAGTATACACCCTTAGAGCATCTCCAACCCTGAACCAAAGTGTTTATCAAATCTGAGTAAAAAAATGACTTTTTCCTCAATCTGATACCGAGTGCTCCAACGGTTGATTTTCATCAAATCTGTGCTGGGATAACCGGTTGGTCGACCGGTTAAGCCAAAAATTTTTTTTTTTTTAAAACTTTTTGAACCTTTTAGTGGTCGATCGGCCGGTCAATCGGCTGGTCGACCGGTAAGGCAAAAAATTTTTTTTTTTTAACTGTTTGACCTTTTTTTTGGAACTGTTTGAACTTTTTGGTGGTTGATCGGTTGGTCAACCGGCTGGTGAACCGGTTGGTCTCCCCCAACGGTCATGCACAATGTTTTGATGAAAATGCGGAGCCTGTCTTCATTTTGGTAAAACATTTGGTGAAATTTTGATTTGATATCAATTTGGTGAAACTGTTAGAGTATGAAAAAATACTTTTTTTACAAAATTTTAAATTTAATGCCAGATTTAGTTTAAGATTGGAGATGGTCTTACTAGGCTGCATATATGCATATTAGCCTACCTATAAAGCATATTGCTATTTCCGAGGCAGATCTAAGTTTCACCAAAAGAGAATGGTCGATTCCTAGCAATACACGATTGTACAAGCTCACATAAATAGCCATAAAATGGAGTGGCAATAGAACTACCTTTTTATTCTGCAAAGTTTCCTTTATTCTTACGCTTCACACAGTTCGAACTCTCAATACGATGAAACAATCGCTCAAACCAAGCTCTGATTATACATACATATATATATATTAGGGTTTTCAATCTATATATCTCTCACCATATTGTCTCACTCAATCATACTCCAAAACCCTTTTTAAATTTTCAACAATTTCGATTATCGAGCTCTAGGGTTTAAGTTTGGATCCCCCGAATTTCTTCACTCGAAATACATTCAAATACATGGTAAGCAACACAACTATATAAATATACGTGGATTATATTGTTTGCGAGGTTTCAATATAAAGTTTGTTAATTGTATTTGATTTTTCATAATTTATGCAAAATTTAATCCCCCCCCCCCCCCCCCTCTTTTTTTCCTTGCTTGATTACTGTTGCTGTAGCTACAGACATAATTTGTGGATATTTAGACTAAAGTGGGAATTTTGGGAGAAATAAGAAATGGAGGTTCTTTCTCTCCCTCTCTCTCTGTCTCTCTTTCTCTCTCTAATATATATATATGTATATATGTGTGTGTGTATTTATTAAATTGTCTGTATGTATGTCTATGGCTATCAAAGTTGCCTTTTACTATCTGTGTGTGCGCATCAGGGGTGGACCAGAGAAATTTTTTTTGGGGATTAAATTTCATGGGGAAAAATTTCACTTAAAAAATTGAGTTTTGTTAGGTACTAAAAGGCCTTAATTGGGTTTGTCCGGTTGAAGCTGTGTTGAAAGTTTGCCATTGATGCTTGTAATTTGCACAATTTTAACTCTGTTTCCTTACTAATGTGAGTTGTGATTATTTATTTGTTTATTCATATTAAACTACAAATAAGTGGAGTGGAAAAAACGTGTTGCACATGATTGGGTTGTTTTTCTTTGTGAAAGACCAATCATATGAAACAATTGAATTTTGAAGAACACTTAAAAATAACTTTCATGCAACAAAAATGTAAGTGATCCTAGAACGACTGTAGTTTTGTTTTTGTAAATTTTTCAACTCCTATGTATAGGGCGGTCTTCAAAGATTTCAGGCTACTATGGGATAATATAAATTTCTTATGAGGACTATTGTATCAATTTGTTTGAAAACTGGATAAACAACAAAGCAAGACTGAGTGGATTTTGAAACCCGGAGGGGCCATGGCTACCCTTGGCTAGGTCGGCTCCTGCGTGTATGCACACTTGCAAGCGCATGCATTTTGAGTGAACAGGTTGTGTATCATGAATAACATTTTTGTCTACCATGGAGTTTGGTCTAGAGGATGAACAATGTCTTCAATTGTGGTTTGATATTATGCTGGATTTGTTATGTGACAGACGGATATTTGAAGGTTTAAAGTAATCGATGGCTTGGATGGGAACAGGGGTTTGGTGATGTTAGGGGGTAGTTTTTGGAAAGTGCTGTTTCTGATGTTGTAGTCATGTCTGCAGTCTACTCAACCGTGACTTTCTTAATCAGACATGTTCGTGGCTTAAGAATTCATTATCTATACTTATTATATGATAAAGGCAGCAGCTAATTTGGTGTCCAAAAAGCTCGATGATTTTTCTGCTTCCTAAATTAACCTGAACTTCTAATAAAATCATTCCACATTGTACTTAATGTCAGTAAATATTTATGGGTTATAGGGTAAATTAAAACTTTAATATAGCCAACTAAATATTAAACCACTTGCCTCATGGCTCACGCCACTCTCTTTTCCAATTTCATGCTCCAAGAGTTTTGTGCAGTTACAAACTACTTCCATTGTCTTCTCTGCATTTTGCTGCAAAACATCACCTCAACCAATTGTATATACCCAGACACTTTACTATACAATCCAACAGTTGTAAGCGTTGGAGGAGTGGTTATTATCAGTACCGATCTTTCGCTTCTCCCGGACTGTAAGTGTTCTGAGAGTGTTGGGTTTCTGTCTTATTTTCTTTGTTTTTAAAATTTGGTCCTTGTCCTTTCTTTAATGCTTAAATGCCTTGGCTTATAATACTTTACGGTGAAAGCACATATTCCTTTTGTTTGTTTTTGTTTAATGCACCATCTGAAGCTTATGCAAGTTTGTTGTTACTGCTGCCTATTTGGTGGGTTAATGTGGTGGTGCATTATTCATATTAAAGAAATACCATGTTCTCGTAGAAAATGGGTTTGTACAGTGTTTCTTAAGAAAATTAAACCACATTAGTAATAAACATCAAGTTTTAAAACCAAAACCAAAACCAAATAATACGTAGTGCACACATAGTGTGTGCCAACCATTTTAGTTATCTTTATTTTCATTCACCAAGGGTCATACTAGTGGCGTAGGCCACATTTCCTAATAAAGAGACTTGTGTTCGAGTCTCCTTAACTCACCTGTCAAATATATATAGATCATTATTTTTTCCCACTTTATCTTTCCTCTGCAAAGTTCTGTATTACATTCCTAGCATTAATTGAAGAAGTTTAGAAGTTAAGCTCAGTTTATTGTGAAATGCGAGGAGGTCAATTTGATTTTAGATGAAGCTGGTAAGAGGGGAATAAAAACACTTCAGAAAATACATTTAGGTGGGATAAGAAAAAAAAATTTGGCTGCCTATGATTTAACAAACATTATAGTTTTTGCGTATGTTGGACGAGGGAAGAAGACTTCATTCTGCCTGTGTCAAGTATTTTGGACCACAAGCCCCTCAAGTGTTCGGTTTAAGCATTGCAGTAATTATTGATTGTATTAATGTGCATTTTTTTTTTTAAAATTCTCCCCAATCTCCACATATAGAAATATTACCACACAAATTTCCTTTTATACTTGAAGATGAAAGCTGACGATTTTTATTTTATGTTTTGTTTCAGAGGCTCTTTGGACTCTTAAGTTGACTAATGTTCTTGTGCTGGCAAGGTTCTTTGAAGTAAAAGTTGGATTGATTTATTATTTAAGTTTGGCTGTTTGAGATGTATGGTCAGGGTAATTTTTCTCCTCAGTTTGGGCAGGGTTCCCACACACCCATGCCTCCATTCCAGCAGCGCCCTGTGGTTCCTCCACCTCCTCCTTTCCAAAAGGGCCATCCAACCGTACAACATTCTACAATACAACAAGGTCCTCCATCTATTCCACCTTGTGCAGGTTATTCTGGCTCCTTCGTATATCGGCATGCCCCACCTCCCACAGTTCAGCAAGGTCAGCCTGTTCATGGCCCAACAAGTGAAATGTTGAATGCGGGTCAATCCTACTTGCCGCCACCCCCTCCCCCACCCCCACCCCCACCCCCACCCCCACCCCAACAAATCTATGGAAACACCTCTATGACACATTCCTATCCAACTGCTCAGCAGAACTCCCAATGGACCCAAAATATTCATCATGTTCCGCCACCTGTCCCTCCTCCTCTTGTTCCACGTCCCACAGGTCCAAGTCCCCCAGAAATGTTCCTGCTGTCAATATCTCCTAGAGAAATACCTACACTTACTTCACTGGGACAAACTTCATATAGAGGCCCAATTCATCTCCCACAGCCTGGTAACGTGCAGGGTACTCAACAAATCCCACTGCCACTTCCACCTCCCCCACCCACTTCTAGTTTCTTTACTCCTGCTCCATTTGGATCTTTTGTACATTCAGCACATCAAGATTCTAATGTGCTAGCGATGGGTCCCATGCCTCCACCTCCCCCACCCTCTTCTCCTCCACCCCCTCCACCTTCTCCACCACCGCCTACCTCTCCCCATCCTTCTTTTGGATCCCTGTCTGCTACACCTCCCTTTGTTGCTTCTGACTTGTCTCACAATTCCAAGTCGGGTCCCATTTCCAATCGTTCTGGCTTTGAAGTGATGGCTTCTAATTCTGTTGATGAAGTTGTGGCTATCACCCAAATCAGAGATGATGCACCTTTGTGTAATGACTATAAAAATTTTGAAGGCAGGACAATCTGTGAGATGGGTTCCCCTTTGGAAGTTATGAATTTGGATCTTCCTCCACCTCCGCTCAAGCCGGCAGAACAGAAAGTTGTGCAAAGAATTGAAGTTCTATGCAATTTTATTGCAAATAATGGTCCTGGTTTCGAAGACACGGCTCGTCAGAAAGAGTGTGGGAATCCAGAGTTCGAATTTTTGTTTGGTGGTGAGCCAGGAAGTGAAGCTGCAGTTGCACATGAATATTTTGAATGGATGAAAAAGAAATGTATTTTGGCTTGTAAATTGCAGCACAAACATAGTAATTCAGTCTTAAGGCCTTCTGACATGGATACTTCAAAACAAACCAATTGTTTAATGGGTGCAGGTGTACCTCATTCACCTTCTGATTCTGACATGGATATGGAAGGTTAGTGTAACTGGTGTTGTGGGATTGCTTTCTGTTTCTCTCTCTTTAGTTGATTGATGACTACCAGCATGTTTATATCTCTAGATCTCTTCTTATTGTGTGGTGTTCCTTGAAGCTGTGACAGCCCTTGTTTGTCCTTCTCTACTCGTTTTATATGTACATATTTTCTGGAGAAGTTTGAAATTGTGAGTTCTTTGATTGATTGCATGGTTTGAATGAAGTTGAGTGCGTCATGTTTGATGTTAGCTGTTTCACGCATTAGCTGCTGTTACATGTCTAATCTGCAATAAGTATTCCATTATCTGGGGTTAAATGTGTAAACAGTATTAATAAGACTGAAATTTCTGTTTTGCATTTTGGAAAGCATTTCTGGTGATTTTTGTTATATTTTGTTGGCTGTCTGTATTATGTTTTATATTCATTGTTCAGTGGTGATGTTTCATATTCTGAAACCATTTGGTTATCTTCTCATACATTTTAATGAATAATTTTGTTTGTACTTTGCACATCCTTTGTTTAGGGTTGAAAATGGACATAGCTTTTCGTGAACAAGCTGGAGCTTGGCTCAGCAAGGGCTCGTTCAAACTCGGTTTGTTAATTTTTTTTTTACGTTTGGCTCGAGCTAATAAACAAGTCCAAACATACTAAAGCTCGGCTCGATAGCTGGGGTTGTATAACATTTATTATTTATATATTAAATAATATAAAAATATGTATAAAAAGTAATACAAATATATTATTTATATGTTTAAAAAATATAAATATAAATAATAGCTAACTATAGATAATATATTTTATTTATATAATAGTGGTGGTAGATATTATTATTTTAGTAAAATATTGACTTTTCTTTTAGTATGTTTATATATATTGTATAATCAAAGTTTCAATTATAACTTTAGTCTCATACGCAAGTATGAATTTATAAATTTTTTGGCTTGTTAAGGCTCGTGAACAAGCTCAAGCTCGAGTTGAGCCTAAGCCAACTGGGCTTGATCTCGGTTTGTTGAATTTTTATTGAGCTCAAGTTCAAACTCGTTAAAATCTTAATAAACAAGCCTAAATATACTAAAGCGTGGCTCGTTTGCAGCCCTACCTTTGTTGTGGTCTTTTCTCAAATTTTGGTTACCTTTAGCATTCAAGAAGAAATGCAATTTAACTAAACATATTGCATGAGTCTTACATAAAAGAGTAGATAACAAAATGCTCGTTGATTGCATTAGTTGACCTGCATTTTGGGATGAATGAAGTAGAGTACTGATGACAAGGTTTTTGTTTTTGTTTTTGTTTTTTTCAATATTACTTTTGTGTCATTTATTAAAAATTTATCTTGTAATGTTCCCATTTTGTGCAGCTTATGAGTGGTTATTATGTGAGTGCTTGGTGCCCCTCCCGCTTATAGCTTATGAGAAAAAATGAGTTGAAGAAGTTGATTATTAAGAAGCTGGGGGAAGGATGCTTTTGGATTATGTGTTTAAATTATTGCTTTTAGCTTGCACTAATCTTCACCAAACCATGTCAATGTGCTCGTCATTTTGTTGGTTGTAGTTGGATCTTCTTTATTTTCATAAATAATGTAACTTTATTAAATATTCATGGATGCCAAAAGAGTGGTGTGCATACTAAAAAAAAAAGTGTTCGGTAAAAAAAATGAATCCAAAATGTCTAACTAAGAAGCACAAACATAGACACAGGACATTACATGGATATAATATGTATGGACACATCAACAATGACAATCTTTAAAAATATAGGATACGATAAGTGGGGGATATGCACAAAATATGTAGTTTTTATAATTTATAATGTCACATATATGAAATTTCATTCAAAGAGAATAAAAAGCGCAAACATATCACTAATCCCTAAAGCTTAAAGGGTGAGAGACTAACATGTATGAATCTGTATTGTTTTTCTTTTATTCAAATAAATGTATTCTACATTAGTATTTGAGGCCACCTCAATTTTTCAATTACACTTGGCTATTTTATAAAAAAGTAGTTCTTGGTTTGTGAATTCCCTTGCATGTCTTATTGATTTTTGATAATTGTTGTGCCACTTTTGATGATGTTTCAGTTAAAATTTGTGTAGGAGAGGAGCAAACAAAATGACAAATCTATTAACTTGTCTTGCATTACTCTTAAATGAGTTATGAGTAATCTGTGTACAGTTGGAATGCTGAAGCTTTCTCTTCTCTTTGTTTTTGTGTGGGTGGTCTTTAGATGATATCACCCAGCCTGATGAAGAGCAGCGAGTTTATAACTCATTTGAAGGTCTAAATCATGAGTCTGTTTTGATACCTAAAGAGCTTGATATTCGAGAGCAATTAAGTGCACCACATAATTCTGTTGAACATTGTCTTGCCAAGGATGCTCTATCTCGGTCCTCAGGACTGGCTGAACAAGAAAAAGGTATCTGAGCATTTCTACTCTTTTTCTTTAATTCTTTTTATGAGTTAGATAGTTGATGACTGTTTAGATTTTTAATTCACTTGTGCTTATGATGTGTTTCTTTTTCATGCATACAAATTGTTTGCTCTGTAATTGTCAAATGCACATGCCGCTTACTGGTATAACTGTCAGATAAAAAAGGTCATATGTAGTGTGCAAGGCGTGACTTGACCACATCACAAGAGGATGAATAATGATGGATAACACTTGCCATCATGCTACACATTGTTATATGGACTCTTCTAAATGTGTGATTGTGAAGTTGGACACTCAAAACTTGAGTAAGGATTGGGGATATGTGTTCAATTTGTCTAGGTGTATATTTATCTTACAATATGTCTACTAATTCGAATTTATAATATAAGTAGGGATGAAACTCCCATATAATGTATGAAAAACACATGGGCAATAATTTTACCTTGTCCCTGCTTTGTAAAATTTCTGGGTTTACCATTGTTTGTAAATATCATTTTATCCTGAAAGATTATTGAAGAATATGAAGAAATATTGGTTTTGTTTGGTTGAGTTTTCAGAGTCTGTTTCTGAAAAATTTTCAAAAAAATTACAAGCTAGTTTGACAAAAATAAATACTAAAAAATTTATTTTTGTATTTTCTAAAATTATTGTTGCCCAAAAAAAAAAAAAAAGTAGAAAACTATATGAAAATAATGGGTTTTTTATTTTTTCATTTTTTTCACCCAACCAGTTTTTAAAGTTCTTTCAGAAACGGATTCTGAAAACAAAACCAATTTTTTTTCCTCCCCATGTTCTGCATCCTTAGATTTGGGAATTAGATATCCAAATCAATGTAACATAGGTGCCAGGTCACAGCCTCATAATTATCAAATGTATATGCCAATTACTGGTATCCTAGGAGGCAGGGGCACTGTATATGCTTTAATTCTGTCTATCTATAAATCTTCCTTGAGCCCTTAGATTGTATTTATTGATCATCTGAAGATTTCAAATTCGTTAGGTATGTTCAATGTGTCTTACCTTGCTTAAACTCTGTTTTACTAGGAAGATGAGAAGATGTGTATTGTTGCTAAGCCTCTATTGGTTGTCCTGGTTTTATCCAAAAAATTGATTGACACTCTCTTTTTCTTTACCTGATTTAATCTCCGTTTTTTTTTTCCCCAGGAGATTGGAGTGGGTGTTGGTGTAGAAATGTATACTTTTATTCCTTGAATGTTCCTTTGAAATAAAATATGGCTTTTATGACTTTGAAATTTGAAGAAAGTGGGGAAGTTCCAATGCTATGTGTGGAGTTATTGATTAGTAGTCAAATTTGATATTTTCTATGACCAAAGTGCAAAGATGACTTATAATTGCAGCACTTGGGACTAGTGGCATGTTCTTATGTTTTCCAAATCCCAAGGATAAGAGGACCTAATAGATGCAGGTTTACGTAATGAGAAAAGACATGGAATAATATGTATTACTTTAAACTATGTCCTAAACAGAATGGACTTGCATTCTGGGATTCATCTTAGTGCCACAAATAATTAGGACAACGTTTCATTGCATTGAGTTGTACTATTATTGTCTATTGAGACAACTGACTTGTTATCTCATTGTTCTCCTCACAGCTCATGGTCTGTTATGCCCCACATTTCTACCTATAAGTAAAGTAAATATTCTTGTTGTCTGAAGTCACTTTTTGTGGCGCTTAGTGTTTAGTGTGTACATTATTGATTTTTTTGCAACACTATTCACATACTGTCCCAGGTAAAGACCAGGAGAACTGGAAACCCTAACGGGAAACCTTTCACCGCACTACATGATTCTTTATGAAGCAGGGTTCTTTGTGTTGTTTTGTCAAGGTTGTAAGTATTTTGAGTCTCTTTTTAATTGGTTTAGTTCAAGGACCAAGATTGATTGTTAACAGTGTTAGTTTCTTATGAATTCTATTTATATATTTATGAGATTTAACAAAGCGGAGTGACAATTTACTGTGGATTTGAGTTCTTTCCAAACTCTGAGGAGGAGATGTGATGCTTTGTTCCTAAAAATTTATTGCTCTTTTTCCTTTTTAAAGCTTTTGATACTTTTGACTTTATTTTTCCAGTACTTTTAGCTGCTACAATTAGGTTTGTATATCATGATATTTTTCCACTTGAACTGATTTTTGTACTCAAAGCCCACTGGTAGAAACCTTAAAGTTTGATATTCTTTGGAAATCTTTCATCCAAATGTCAGGACCAAGTCCCCCATCAAGAAATGTGAGGTAGTACTAATGATGTCTGTGATTTGTCCAAGCTGGTAGCTTTGGAGATCAAGGTCAGATATAAACATATATTAGATTGTATGTGGCTCATTGTCCACAGCTTTAGTTACAGTACAAGTTTACTGAAGCTATTTAAGTTATGGATCTGGACTCTGCAAAGTCATTCACATACATGGGAGCATGAAGTTTGCACTATGAGCTACCAGTTCAGATGGACATAGAAGATCCTGCTTATTCTACATTTGTTTCAGAAATATCTTGTTCCAGAATTTATCCTCTAATTTTTATTCTTTTCTGGCCTCTGCAGCTTTTGATATGATTACCTGTTTCTGTGTCAATCAAGTTACTGACAGTTATGAGTAGTTTTTCACTTGTTTACACAAGGACATTTTGGTGTATTTCTTAAAGCGAGGGCAACTTTGTGCGTCTTTCTGTAAATCCTTTTTTTGTTCACTTAAATTATGGATTTAAACTTTTCACTAGTGCGTCTTGAATTCTTGATTCAGAATGTTCTTTTAATTATGCATTTCACTTCTTTTTATTCACAATGTTGGAATGCTTGTAAATGTGTCTCATATTTGATGAGTTTGAAATGTCTTTGTTTTTACATGTATCTACAGGGTCCAAACTCTTTCGTGATCATGATCACTTTACCTATGGAAGGTCAGTTTTCAAAGTTGATAGCTCAGTCACGGTTTCGTCTGTTCCTGCCCCAGAGGATTTAAGTCAGTCCAATGCATCAGCAGCTGCAGTAGGCTTTGGTTCTGAGAAATTTCCTAGTGAACTCATCAAAGGTGCTAGCCCTTTCAGACTGCTACAAGACTACGCTTCTGATGACAGTTCAGAAGATGATGTCAAGCCTTGTCTTGAAGAGGTCGGCCCTGTTACAGCCTCGATATCAACTACAGCAGGTGCTACAAGTTTGAACGGAGAGATATTATCTAATTTACAGATGGATCAAGGATTAATGAGTGTCTCGAGTTCTGAGATGGCATTTGGAACGTTTTCCGAGTCTGTTGTGGCATGTTCTCCGAGCATGTCACCAAATGCTTTGAAATTTTCCACAGAGTCACAAAGGACTGCCAGGGAAGCAGATGTGACATCCATTGCAACTGTTAAAACTGAAGAACTTGTTGAAAATAACAGTAGAAATCAAGAATCTATTGACAATGCTGTTTCTCCCGAGGTTTTGCAACTGAAAGATACCGTTGATGGTGTTCTTGATGCTGCTCCTGATAGTGGCAAGTCTCATTCTCAGAAGGAAGATTTTAAATATGCTTCTACTCTCCCAAAAGTGGACGAATTTGGGAGATTAGTCAGGGAAGGTGCTAGTGACAGTGACTCTGAGGACCCACACTATACTAGAAGGCGTGGTAAGAGGGGAAGAAGTTGGAGCCGAAGCCAATCTCCTCACGATAGGAGGAGGAGGAGAAGTCCCCGGAGAGGAAAGGAGAAGCGAAGCCGGTCTCGCAGGTTTGCAATTTATTCAGTTTGTCATTTATGTTTAAGACCAAGTATTTATTGATTTCTCTTATTTGATAATTCATAATGGATGGTTTTAGTAGCTTTAGATGGTGAACTCTTGACCTGCTTTTATATGGATTACCTGGAGTATGATTTTTGGAAATTGTAAAATTCTTGGTGATGTTTCAGCTTGTCTCCCAAGAAACGAAGAAGCAGGAGCAGGTCTCCCTCTTATGGCCATGGGGGTGAATTTGTCGGTCACAAAATGAGATGGGACAAGGGTCAGCTTCCAGAGTGCTTAGACTTTCTTCGTGGCAGGTGCCACCGTGGAGCATTCTGTCGGTATTTTCACCCCGACTCCAATAAGAACAATAGTGGAAGCCGCAACAGGAGCAAACAGCAGTCTGTGGAAGTTCCAACTGTTTCAAGGACTTCTGATTTCCATGAAGAGATTGATAAAACCCCTCCCAAAAGATCAGTTCACCAGAAGGATATGCCTGGAGACAGCGTGGGTGTGTTGAGGGATGGGAAGTTGGACAGGGAACAAGTATTAGTTTCTGTGCAGGATGCTGTGCAAACTATAATTTCTGATCGAGATGATAAATCATTGATTACTGATGTTGTTCTCTCTGAGAGGTCTATAGAGGTAACTGCAATCATGCAGCAGACTCAAATTATTAAAGAAGAGATATTGGAATCCTCCACTGTGCTTCCTGATAATCAAAATTGTCTGGAAATAATGGGGACTGTTCACCCCGTTGTTGGTTCTCCCTCTCGTCTAACTGATGCTGGTGCCCCAAAGTCACCTGGTGATACTACTTGTGGCGTAGCTTCTTCAATTGAAAATTTGGTGATGCCACAATCTCAAGCTAATCCCTCTCTTCCAGTTCTTCATAATGCTGATCACCGAGCTCAGCATGTGGATGGCTCTTCTACATCTGATTCTTCACCCCTTCAGACGTCATCAACCTTACAAAGTCAGCTCCCTGTTAGCGAACCTCATCTAAATAAGATCTCTTCAGTTCAGTCATATCCTGGTACGAGTTCTATTAGCCAATCATTTTTGTTTTCATCTCTATCTGGGCCTCCTAAGGATTTGACTCCATCCATTATTCCTGCTGTGGATTTTCTAGATCATTCCTCACTTTCACAAGGCACAAGTACCTCTCCACCACAGCTGCCCGGGGAAATGATGCAACAAACTTCAAAATTTCCATCTCTTTCTCCTCCTGTGGAAAACTATCCTCCCTCTCAAACTCCAATGCAAAACCAGCATTCTGATTTTGTCACACCACCAAACTCTTGGTCCCTGCCACCGCCACCACCATTGCTGCCATTTGTTAACAATTCAACTGTAACTGCAGCAACTGCCATGCAAGGTGTTCCTTCATTACAATATCACCAGAATCAGCTGCCTCCAAGGAATGACTTCATTTCGCAGACTTTTGTGAGGCACTACCCGCCTGAATTACCTGCTCATTCTCAGGTTGGTGAGTTTCAGCATCGCAGATACTCTCTAATGCAGGAGCAGGAGCAGGAGCCTACTCGACCTTTATCGCACATGGAAGATTTCAGACGAAATCGTCTACCTATGGGCAACCCAATGAGTCAACCATTTGGAGATACAGGTCTTGTTGGAGATCACTTCTCACGGTTCTCGCTACAAGGTTTAAACCCTCCAAATTCATTTGCTCAGGGAAGCATACCCCTTCCACCTGTGTCTTCTCTGAGGGATTCAGCAGGAAGGAGAATGCAGTCTTTCTCGGGTGACGACATGCCGTCAGTTGAATTTTCTACCTCGTCTTCTCACTTGCAGCAGCAAAGGCCACTCTATGGTCTGCAGCGGTCTGCAGCTGATGGAATTTCTGTAAATCAGGGTGAATTTGGGAATGTTAATTTTACCATGTCAAGATATACATCGGATATTCTTGACAGGAACCAGCCATCTTATCTTTCTGATTTTGGAGGGTCAAGAATTTCAAACTACTACAATCCTTATGCATCCACTTTTGATCAGCCACTAAGCTCAAAATTCAGCTCTAATGTTTTTAAGCAAGAAAGGGATATGCCCTACAGTAATCTACACGATGCTTCTTTAAGTTTGAGCCATGTTCCAGTTGATGGACAAGGTATTGGAAGTCTTGGCTCAAGGCATATGACTTCCTTGCCAAAATCTGCCCAGGCTGCTGATTTACCTAGGCCAGGCAGTGACCAGTATGATCCACTTTTTGACAGCATTGAGCCATCTTCAAACTCATTCAATAAATTTGATCATGGTCAGAGGCGTGAAACCACATTGGGACTCAGTGGTTCTCATAAGCCATTAGATGTGGAAGAAAACAACAAGCAGAAAGAAGTTGAAGCTGTTGCTGTATCCACGTCTATAAAAAGTGAAAATGATGAATATGGTGAGACGGCTGATGCAGAAGTGGGTGATGTGGATAATGCGAGTGCAAGCAGCCCGCTTGATGAAGCAAATACAGCTGGGGGAGAGATTGAGATTGATCAGGTTAAGATGCCAGGGAAGAGCAAGAAGAGTAAAGATTCAAGATCAATGAAACTTTTCAAAGTAGCCCTGGCAGATTTTGTGAAGGAGGTGCTAAAACCATCCTGGCGACAGGGTAATATGAGCAAGGAAGCATTTAAGACAATTGTCAAGAAGACTGTTGACAAGGTGTCTGGAGCTATGAAGAGCCACCATATACCCAAGTCTCAGGCAAAGATAAATCGATACATTGACTCATCTCAGCGGAAACTGACTAAACTTGTGACGGTAAACTTTCTTTTCACTAGTCATTTTATTTTCGACGTTTTTCTGAACTTGAACTAGTAAAGAGTGTCTCATCGCATGATGCAAACCTTTATGCATCTGTGTCTACCTTATACACTGAATGCATACAATTATGTCCTTGTTCTCAGAGTAAAGAGAAGTTTTTGTTATGAAAGATAATAAAAAAATTGATCTTTCAGAACTAGGGTGTTCTTAAGTACCATAACTACTCACATGAAATTGACATGATACCGGGGAAGTCTGCTTATTTTGAATTTCTGATTTAGAAATTATCTGTGTCAAGTTTTTAATTTGAAAGATTCTCCAAACTTGTATGTTTATTTTTGGTGCTTGTTGGTAGCATGGTTTGTTGTAGATGAACATGCTATGGTCTCTACAACCAAAAATAATCTAGTAGGTCAAGAAGACCATGTGTTCATGTGCCCGACCAATGAAATGCTATGGTTTGTCCACCATCTCCTTGTTATTAGGGCCATGCATTCATTTAGCCCCTTGCTATTGGTTGGGCACACTGCCAACGTGGAATTCCTGGAAGATAGGATAATTACTCCTCTACAACAAGGTCTTTATTGGGCTTTTAGTTCTTGCATTAATGTTTTCCAAATGGAAGTAGTAAAACTTCTATGCGAACAAGCTAATTGTGGAGCCATGTTTGTTGAATTAAAGTGGGTTTAAGTGCAAAATAGGCTATTTTAGCCAAAAAAGCCACTACAAATTGTCACGCCAGTCTCTCTACTTTTTTGCATGTCTTTTCGTAAAAAGCCAAAAAGCCACCACTAAAACAGCCAATTCCCAAACGAAAAAAAGAAGAAAAAAAGGTATGCACTTTTTCTTGTGATTGGTTGGTTTTGTTTTATTTTTGGAATTGGCTCAAGAAATCTAAAAGTTTTTACTTAAATAAGAGTTTCTGAAGAGCTTCATGAACTTGTGACTTGCTTGTTACATGATGCTTGAATAAGATCATATTTTTCTTTGTAAGCACGGATATTTCAAAAAGGGTGACGTATCTGTATCGGATACGTATCGGATACCGATACTCCTCGGATACTCGCGGATACGTATCAGATACTTCTTAAAAGTATCGGATACTTCTTAATTAATTTTTTATTAATTTTGACGTATCGGATACTTAATTTTGAAATATCGGATACTCAAAGTTACATATTATTTATAATATTTTATTTAGTTCTTTGATAAGAGGAATATAGTGAGAATTAAAATAATAGAATTTGTCAAACTGATGTATCCTTGTTGTCTCTCTCACTTCTCTCTCGCTTTCTCACTCTCTCACGTTTCTTCTCTCTGCTCTCATTCTTTTTTTGGTGTTGGCATGTAATGATGATGTTTAATTTGCATTTACTTTTGCTTTTAGTTTTGAATGTTTTATGAATGTTTGAGCACTTTTAGGTTAATAGGAATCCCTCTCTTTATTTATTAATTTACTTTAAGTTTTATTTTCATGCATATTACATTATTAAAATTATAAATTTTTTTTTTACGAATGTATCCCCGCTGTACCCATATCATACTTTTTCAAATTTTGACATATCGCCATATCCACATTCCCATATCACCATATCCGTATCCGTGCTTCCTAGGCTATCGTTGATGACTTAAAAAAGTATATTTGCTGAAATTTTTATTTAAGAATGATTTTTTGGCTTTAGTTAAGGTCTTGTAATATTCACTGATGAAGGGGAAGAAGTTGAAGCTATTGACCTTGAAGAGTCTTAGTTTTATAGGAATCTTTCTTCTTTATCAAGTTATCTTTTGCTTTAGGTTTTATTTTTATGCATACTGCATTACTAAAAATTGTTAAAATAATATTTTTTACGAACGTATCCCCGCCGTACCCGTATCCTAGTTTTTCAAATTTTGTCGTATCGCCGTATCTGTATCGTATCGTATCCGTATCCCGTATCCGTATCTGTGCTTCCTTTGCTCATGACATTATTCATTATTCTGCAGGGCTATGTTCAGAAGTATGCTAAAGGATAAAAGTTTGCGCCTGCTGTGGTTTCAACCCATGATGGAAGAAAATTTTGATTCAACCTGTAAGTCTATCTCTTGCCAGCACTTGCTAATATATATCTCAGCGTGTTGAAAATCATTTTAAGACGCCTGTTTGAGGCAAGGTGCTAGAAAATTACTTGGAGGATTAGAAATTAAGGTGTAGACTTTCTCGGCCTAAGTGACTGCTTAGGCACAAAGTGGGTGAGGCAGAGGAGTATTTCATTTTTTCCCCTTCAAGTTTTTAATGATTTGCGGTAACAAACCACAATTTAAGGTTTGTCCAGTCTCCTAAAATTTGAAGACCCATTTTGAGCTGGAGAGGTTGTTAGACATGAAAGACTGCTTTTATTTCTGGTGACTTCATTGGTTCCTTAGACAGAAAACTCTCTTCTGGCATTTTTCCAGCTAATTTTTACACTCCTGTTGTCATGATGCTGTTCTGCCCCATTCAAGGTTCTCTTTATTCACTATTTTCTTTCATTGGCTCGTCTTGCATGCATGTTATTGTTATATATCAAATTGGCTGTGTTTGATCATTTATGTAATTATGTTATGATCAACAATTTTAGTAGGTCAATGCCCCTGAAATGTTTCCATAAATATATTTACTATCAGATATTCACATGATTTCTGTCTTTGATTTACATGTGGATTAATTTTTCACTAATGTTAGTGATTGATGTGTATTTTGATTTTAAGAATTTAAATAAATTTACGAAACTTAAAAAGTTTACATCTCAACGCTCTAAGGTTGTGTAACAAGAGGAAAATACCTCATATTATGTTTTTACCTTTTAAAAATTTGTTTTGTATATATATATGTATTTATACCTATCACTATTTTCAGTTAGGTTCATAGCTGTTGTAGATTATAGCTTTACACTACTTATTTTTGCTGGCAGACTATGGAAAAGAGAATCTGCAGTTGGTCTTGTGAGGTAATGTGAGGATGTGCTGTGATGTGTAAAGTTAGTAGCTGGTAGTACACTCATAATGTCATGGCACATTAGAAGATGAACTTAATGACAGAAGAGGATTGATTCCAACCTCAGCAAAAGTTCTGAGGAAGCTCCAAAACTTGTATGTAATGTGTTTTTTGAATTCGATCGATATATAAATATATATATATTGTTTAACTGATGGTTCTGTCTATTTAGTAGGACAGCATGTTTATAAAGTCTCCCAGCTTTACAATTGTTTCTTGGCTACATATAGGATTCGTTTTCATTATAGTCAGTAGTAGCAAAATTCTTGACTTTGGATAGCCTGTTGAAAAATTGGATTGGAAATGGAATGAAAAATTCTTTTTCTTCACAGCAATGTCTTTTTTGTTTTTTTCTTCTTCTTTATGATCAAGTGCTGATCTCTCCTATGTTGTTATGATGCTCATTTTTGGGACATTGTTTATTGAACATATTTACTAAGGAAATGGAAAAGAAATTATAACAAGACATCAAAATAAAATTTTAGGTTTTGTATTTTGGAAGCCTTATGTATATAATTTTAAATGATCTCAACACCCCCTCTTAAATTAGAACTAATTAGTCATATTTCTCTTTGTTGCAGAAAGAGAAGACATTGTGGTATTCTATAGATGCAGTCTGTATGTAGTACATGGGGTGATTAGAGGGAATTTGGGCATATTATAATTTTGTGTTGATATAAAAGCTTTGATTTTGTTAATTTTCACGCTATGGAACTTACTAAAACACTGTGGCTCCAATTTATTTGAGTTTTGCATGAATCCTGCAGAAGCAAAAAAGATGTTGCTTTCTTGAATGTGCCTGTGTCCCCTGTGCCTGTGCTTGAATGTTTTGGTTTTTTTTACAGATACACTTATCCAAGTTTATATATATATTTTTTTACGCCAAACCTGAAGTACCTAAAATTATTTAGAGCAGCAAGGTGTGATTTTGGGCTTTTTTTCCCCTTAAAGAAAAATAAACTGTGTTATATCTTTATATCTGATCTGTTCATAATGTGCCTCATTTCTTTCATTTTCTGCACATGTTTAAGGAAACACTTTTGTCTATAGTAAAATGGCAAATTATTTTGGATGGTGTCAATATATGAGTTTGGTGATTTGTTTGAGAACTTTCAGTGAAAAAAGACACTTTTCTCATGATTTTGTTGAGCAAGAAAATGACAATCTATGATTTATTTCTCAAGGATAAGATTAATTGGAGATAAATGTACAATTTAGTAAGGAAAGCATTTTAGCTAGTAAGGAAGGTATAGTAATTTGACATATCAGTTTTTCATGCTACTTTTAATTTACTATCAACTTGTGAAATCATGTGAGATCTTTATGGGCTTGCCTTTTAGGGCAACAATCTTCTTTGTAAGAGGTAAAATTTGAGATGCTGTGTTGTTGATGAGTCCCAAGTTTTGCTGGATTTTGAGAATTCAATTGCAGGCCGGATACATTCAGTATTTTGCTGCAGAGGTAACTGGATTTCATCTTTTCATTCAGGATTAAGTTTATTAAATTTGCTGGTCTTGAGGATCACCTTAGTTCTCTACTTTCAGTGGTTGAACCCAGAGTTAGTTTTGTCCTAGTGATAAAGATTGATTACTTGATCAGTTTCAAGATCATATTGCTAGTTTTTGCAACTTAGTTGCTTCTTCTTGTTGTTGGTGGTGGTGTTGGTATTTTTCCATAATATAATACAAGAAAAATATATAAAATAAATTAAATAGAAATGATAAAATAATTTTTAATTTTTATTTTTTATTAGAGGATGAAATACAGAATAAACGACACAACTAAATATAGAAATAAATTAGATTGCATTACTAAAAGAATAAATTATTAACATGGATAATTAAATATTAGAATTCGTCGAGGTAAATTAAATTTTAAAAAATTAAAGAACAAATAATGAGAAAAGAGGCAAATCGAAGGCTGTGTGATACCATAGTTTCTTTAAAACAGATTCACCGTCTCTTGATGGGTGCAGGAGGTATGCCGACGTCTGTCTCTCAAGATATCATGGTCGAAACCAGTTAATGCAGAAGTACCTTCTGAATAGTTTCGGCGAACTTAACAATGGCTACACTCTCTCTAACAAGAATCAAAGAAGAGGCTAACAAAAGAAGATAGAAAAAGAATTTCTTTGGTGTAAAAATCATCTCAAACTTTTTATTTTAAAATACCATCTCATTTTTCATCACAAAACCTCTCTAAAAAACAACCTACTAAGTTGGAGGAGAAATGCCTCTATTTATACTAGTAGGAGAGAGCCTTAGCCATGAAAGCTAACATCAATGGAGTCATCAAATGTCATCAACTCTGGTCATTAGGGCTAGAGTTACAAAAGTTCAAAACTATAAAACCGTTATATAAATCATAATGTGTATATAATGTATAAGTTTTGAGAGTTAAAATATATGGATTGCAAAATGGATATGGGTGTTGAGTCACAACTCGATCTAAGCCCAATATCAAATACATGCACAAACCAAGCCCAACACAGCTCAGCCCAAATCTCAAAACTAGGTCCAAATCCAAGTCTAAGACCAAACTTAGCACATGCACAAGTCTAGGCCCAATTCAAACCAAAACTAAGTCCAAATCTAAACCCAACTTTATTGATGCCTACTTTATGAGACAATTCTCATTCATAACTCAATAGTTTTGGCTTATTATTTTTGTATTGCAATCTTCTCATTTAAGAGAACACAAAACCACTCAGACCCACCTTAACCAGCGGTTGGGTCCCACTTTAATTTCAAATTAAAGTTGTTAAAAACCCATTATTTTCCAACAATTCCTCACATGAATAAAATTGGCCGAATAAAGAAAAACGGACAACACTTAATAACAAAGACTCTGAGAGAGAGCACACAGAATAACCCTGTATCGGAAAAAGTAGTTGTTGGCCTTGAACCTTTCGTAGTGAAAGCCTATCGAAGTTACTGGCTGACCAGTGAACATAATGTCTTGAACTGTTCTGCCGTTTGTGTAAATCGAGACAATAGACTTCACACAGGAGTTACTTTAACTATTGTTCTTGTTCTCATTGGTGTGTCCAGTTTGGTCCTGGAACACTAGCCTAGTTCAGTGAGTGTTTTAAAAGAATTCAGCCTTGCCAATTCTTAAAAAAGCGGCCCCACTTCTTATTCACATAGGTGACCTACATAAATTATCTCGCTATACTACGGTTGATTATTCACAGTGCTTAGGTCATTAAAAGTATCAACTTAACCTTCTATCCCACAGGGTATCATTGTATAAAGGAATGGGTATAAGGATTTACCTCCACAGTGACTCGCTCGTTACACGTAATTAGGTTGTCCCTTTGAACTTAGATCTTGGGATCTCCAATCAACTAGGTTGGATTTTTCATTCTGGTAACATTTGCTAAAGACCTTAACCCCATTCCTTTTGACAATTTTCCTATTAACTCTCGATATAACCATTTGGTTAACAGATCCGTAATATCGTCCTTAAACTATATATAGTCTATAGTGACAACACACGAGAGTAGTCGTCGTATGGGATTATGTCTTCGACGAAATGTCTAGACCCTCCATTGGTGCCTTACCAATACCTGATTGGTTGTCGCAAAGTATACAAAATTGCTAGCACAAGTTTTGATCAACATGAAATATCACCAAGAAAACAGTAAAGCCATTCAGTTACTTTAGTAACTTTATTTAACGCACTGAATTCCGATTCCATCATTGATCTCGTGATACACATTTGCTTGGAAGATCTCCAAGACACGGTTGCAACTCCAATTTAGAGAAAATATATCCATTAATGGATTTATAGTCTTTGTATTAGATATCCAAAAGGCGCCTTTGTACCCTTCTAGTACAATTGGATATCAAGTGTTATACAACCCATAATCCCGGGTGTAGTGTAAATACCTTAGTACCCGCGCAAACGCCTTCTAAAGGTAGGCGTTAGGATTACTCGTGTATCTACTTAGCTCGTTTACTGAGTAGGCTATACATAGCCTTGTACACCTCATCAGATACTTTAAACTTCTAATGACCTGAGAATATTCTAGTTGAAATACATTCTCACCATTATTCTCGGCCAAATGTAAACTCAAGTCTACCGATGTCCTCGACACACTTGCATTTGATTTACTACAAGTATCTTATCAACATAATGAGACTGAAAAAATACAATACTACCGGATGTTTTGGTAATCGCATCTATAAGGCCCATATCTTTCATGTCAAATTTAGAATTTAACTTCTTGGTAATTTTGAAAATCTTCTCATAATTACCAATCATACAGATACAAATTGACATAACCTCTGTTAATGTCTTTGACATATACACATTTGTCAATACCCACTTGATAACATAGTGTAGTCAAATTTCTCATGTCATTGTTTCGATGCTTATTTCAAATCATAAAATGATTCTCAAGCTTATAGTCTTTCCTTGTCCTGAAACCGGCAAACCCTTTGGGTTGTTCTATAAAGATTTATTCAACTAAATCTTCATATAGGAAAACTATTTGAACATCCATCTTGATGTATCTTCAGACTTCATACAATTGCGATCACACTCACTAAAACTGATGATCAGGTATCAAAGTAATCCAGGCCTTCTCTGCGCCGGTATCCTTTGATAACAAGCCGATCTCCTCGGCTTTCATTCACTTGCATTCCAAAGCTTACTACTTATGCAAGATAAAGCTAAATTAATAACTTTTTTTATTTTTTATTTTTTATTTTTATAGAGAAATCACAGCTTCAAAGAAGCTTTTAGCCTCACTAGCTTCCATATAAGTTTAAGAAGATTAGACAGAAGAATTTTAAAGTCCGAGCCTTTTAACATCTTCTAGGCTCAACTTTTTCCTCATGAAAATCGTTTCCTCAATTCCATGATGGTATTCTTGCATAGATTTGAATATCAGATTTGTCCACAAGAAAACCGATATGCACTACTATATTGTGTATAACCGTTGAACACAAAGTCAACATATTTTTAGAGCTATCCTACCCGCTCGGGTTTAGGTATTGCCATCTTTTGCATGACACCCCCACATTTGTAGAATTTATACAAAGGCTTTCGGCCTTTTCCAAAATTTATACAGGGACTTTAAATAATTCCATGTGTCACAATGATTATGAAACTCTCAAAATCATATCACTAAAAATATATTCCTAGACCGTCATTAACTGAATTAGGTTTTTCTCGAATTCAAGGCACCAAAACAAGTTTGGTCCAACATGTCACTCTGAAGCCAATAGTCCTACTATTAGGAAACACAAATCTAATATTCAATAGTCTACTATTCGGAACTTTATAACATGGCTAGTAGTCTTATTACTAGGAATCATTAATTTCTCAGCATGTGGTCAGTAGACTTTCTACTACTAGGAATCACAATATTTTGACCTAAGATCAGTAGTCACTTTACTATTAGGAATCACAACATCCTGACATAAGATCAATAGACTCTTACATTACTAGGAATCATCATATCTTGACATATGATCAGTAGCTTCTTCACTATTAGAAACCATCATGTCTTGACATGTGATCAATAATTTGTTCACTATTAGGAACCACAATCGCATAATTGTGTAGCCAGTGATCTAACACCTCTTAGGAACCACCAACTTTCTATCTTTGTGATCAGTGATCTTGTATTCACTAGGAGCCATCAATATAAGAATATATTTAGAATTTGAAAAATTCAAAAATATATTTACCCACTCTAACGGGTTGTCTTATCTTTGTTTTTAAGCAAAGTCACATAGTAATCATACATGCTATAATTGACACAAGAATAACATACTAATTGCCTCTAATTAATTCAGAGATATTATCATGCAATCTTATGATTTCCTTTAATCACATATCTCTCTAGATCTTCCTTTAAGAATCTCGCAAGGCTTAAGGTTGTCGAATGGAACAACATTTTCTGTTGTCACCTCTTGAATCCATTTCTGAAAAATCATAACATAATTTCACTATTTTGTTTTTCTAGAAACTAAACTTAACACTAGAAAATCTCAAAGTCTGAAATTTAATTCAAAACTGATCTCACCATTTATCTTAGAATCGAACATGGTCAAGAAAGTTTCCAGGAAGACTGGAGGGGTCACATTGGTCCCACTTAAGACCTAGTTAACCTTAGACAAAACTTTCAAGAGCATGTTAATTCCTAATCCATGAGAAACAAATTTAGAATTAAATTTTTAAAGAGATAAACTAGATTAAAACAAATCAAGTTTTCAAAACTTATAAGCAATTCAAAATTGCTATCAGAATTATAAAATAATCAAATTATAACTAAAGACTTTCTCAAAACCTGGTTTCCTACCACTTTGGAAATAAAAAGATGAAACCCAAAGACTTCTTCTAACCACAAAGATTTGAGACTAAATCAATCTTAGTTGCCATTTCTAAACAACTTAGAAATACTCTTTAGTCAAAACTAAACTTTGGTTTCTATTACAAAAAATCAAAATACTTTGGGAATAATAAAATTAATCCCAAAGGTTTATAATTTCTTTCATTCTCCCTTTCCTTTCATTATGGTGAAATTATTACAAATTAGAAATTAAAACCACTACAAATAGAAATGGAAATGCAACCACAATTGTTACAATTACAAATTATCTAACTCTGCAAAATGGAGTTCATGGTTGCATCTAAAATCGTCTATTTAGCCAAGAACACATTTCTTCACTTGTAATGCTTATCTTTGTATAAAGCACATTACAAAACTCTATCCCCGTTGTCGTTAAATCTCCATACTCATTGTTCTTATATATACTTGGATACAAGATGAGTTAATGAACCAATAAAGTGAATATTACACAAGTAATTTCGACTATAACTTGCAATGTGTAATTCAAAGGCTATAGATGCATTGCAGTTACAAGAATGTCATGAGTTGCATGGTTATAAATCAATTATACATAAAGGAATATTATGGTCATAATGTTAGCAGCAAATATATATATAACAATAGAGTTAAACTCCCACTTATCATTCCATGAATACAAAAAAATATTTTGGAGTAATTTCCTTGATTACACATCAAGATATGAAAGAACTCACAATTGATATAACCAAAAATAATTAGAATAAATAAGAGTTAATATCACTACAATATCAAGCTATACCACCATGTAATAATGCAACACATTCATAAGCAAACTCAGAAATAAGACCAGTATATAGAAAAACTTAAACTATTTTACTAAATTTTCTCCCAAAACAAACCTGTTTAGAGATATTCTATACTGTCGAAAACCTCTCGACTAGCCGAATCTCTTGGCATTTTCAAATTTAACTCTTTGTTTTTTTTTTTTTTTTTACAATTTAATTAATCAAATTAAATTGAAATTGTTACCAAACTTTCAAAACAACATATGGAATAAATCCGAAATTAAACTGAACTCTAAAGTGAATAATTAAATTCACTAAAATTCTGAAGGTCCAATATGTTGGAAAAAATGATTTATTATAGGCATATTTTTGAGCCCCAATTTAGGTGGGCCCCAAACGTCTTTTGGGGTGAGTCCGAAGAGGTGAAGTGTTCCTTGCCGCGTGGCAAGTCACACGGTGAAGACGGAACGTCAAAACCATTTATGAGTGAATGGGAAGTTGACGTCGTTTTCGGGTCTAACATTAATTTTTATTTAGATAAAATTCATTTGAATTTTTTCATTAAAAATTATTTTGAGAATTTAATTTAATTCTAAATTCAAATTTCTTTATTTATTAAACTATTTAAATTATTTAATATATATATTCATTAATTTGATATATATATATATATATATTTATTCCTATAGTTTAATATAATAAAGTTCCAGACTCTTCTTGGCTTTGACCATCGGTCACCTTTTTGGATTTTAGTACAACCGTTAAGATTATTTGAATACTCTTGTGCACCTTTTCATTGAGTTAGTGCATCGGTTCATTTATATTGGTTGCACCTGTACGGAGACTTAGTCTGCCTATATATTTACAATCTTTTTCAGCACTCCGGGTATCCGAAATTCAAACCAGTCCGTAAATCTGTTTTTGCAATCCGAAAATTGAGTTTGAAATTCTTGTCTCTTTGCTATCTATTTTTCTTTTAATGCATTATTCTTCATATTAGTTTTAGTATAAATTTCAGAGAGTTAGAACATAGGTTTGGTTCGTCGAACAAATTGTTTGGAGTACTACTACAATTTGTGAAGATCATTGTATCCTGGGAGATAGACGCCACTCAACCGTAAGTACCGTAGCGGGGCGAATCTGTCTTAAGGACAGATTGTCACACACTCGACTTGGTCTTAAATTATTTATTCGGTTCAACGAATTAAATTCGGTATGTTATTTAATTATTTTGTTTGAATTATTTCGGTTCATTTTATTTACACAGAAGATTGTTCCAACAATCTTAAGACAGATTCGAATTATTCTGTTTACAGAATTTTTCGTTTGTTTCCTTTTTTCATTCTTCGTAAATAATTTCGGAAGAAAATTATTTTCTGTAAATTTATAAAATAATATTCTGGTTGGAAAAACAAATAGTGATTATATGCTATTTGACAGATAGTAGTAATATACTGTCTCTTTTCTTTGACAACAACTAGTAGTACGATACTGGTGTCATTAACAATTCAGAATATATTTTTGTGGAATTTTTTCAGAAATTAATTTTGGGTTTTAGAAATTATTTTCTGAGTTTTCATTAATTAAAATTCTGTTTTCAGTATTTTAATTATTGGAGAGTTACAAGAGATTTAAATTTCTGTGTGAAATTAATTTGGTTAAATAAAATTTTATTTTATTTCCAAATTAATTGGAAAAATAAAAGTTATATTTTTATTTCTTTTATTTTACAGAATTTAATTTCTTGTGTGGAATTAATTTGGTAGAATAAAATTTTATTTTATTTCCAAATTAATTGAAAAAAATAAAAGTTATATTCTTATTTCTTTTATTTTACAGAATTTAATTTCTTGTGGGGAATTAATTTGGTTGAATAAAATTTTATTTTATTTCCAAATTAATTGGAAAATAAAAGTTACATTCTTGTTTATTTTATTTTTACAGAATTTAATTCTGTGAATTTGGTTTAGTTTTCTGTGTGGAATTAATTTGGTTAAATAAAATTTTATTTTATTTTATTTCAAATTAATTGAAAATAAAAGTTACATTTTGTTTTGTTTCTTTTATTTTCACAGATTTTATATCTGTTGTTTTGGTTTAATTTGTTTAAATAAAATTTTATTTTATTTTCAAATTATTTGGAAATAAAAGTTACAATTTTTGTTTCTTTTATTTTTTACAGAATTTTAAATTCTGTGTTTTTTGGTTTTAATTTTCTGTGTAGTATTAAATTCTAATTATAATTGTGGTTTATAATTTAGAATTTATGGCTACTAAAACTGGTCAAACTAATGTTCAGACCAGTACTGGTATGGTGATTGCCATTACGCCAACCTCTCCGTATGTTGGGCCTGTGCCAGTGAATCATGGTGGAAAACCAGAGAATTTCTTAAGAACTGATTTTCGTAAAGGCAAAGGAAGATCAAGTAAGAAGGTTGCTAAAGCCAAAATGACCAAAATGGATAACATTTCTAATGGTGTAGATGTCATAGATCTTTCTGCAGTTGTTTCCGAGGCAAATCTTGTCGGAAATCCTAAAGAATGGTGGGTGGACACTGGTGCTACTCGCCATATCTGTACCGATAAAAAGATGTTCACATCTTATTCTATAGTGGACAGTGGTGAACAACTTTTTATGGGCAACTCCTCGACTTCTAAAGTTGAAGGACAATGAAAGATTGTACTTAAGATGACATCTGGAAAGGAACTCACTCTCAACAATGTGCTGCATGTACCGGACATTCGCAAGAATTTAGTTTCCGGATCTTTGTTGAGTAAGAATGGGTTTAGACTGGTTTTTGAAAGTGACAAGTTTGTACTTACCAAAAAGGGGATGTATGTAGGAAAAGGTTATATGTCTGATGGCCTTTTCAAGTTAAATGTAATGACTGTTGTACCCTCTGGTATTAATAATACTACATCTTCTTCTTACTTACTTGAGTCTTCAAATTTATGGCATGGTAGATTAGGACATGTTAATTATGGATCTTTGCGTAGATTAATTAATATGGAATGTTTACCTAAATTTGACATTGATTCAAATCATAAATGTGAAATTTGTGTTGAGGCAAAATTATCTAAAACTCCTTTTCATTCAATTGAAAGAAGTACGAAACCACTTGAATTAATTCATAGTGACATTTGTGATTTTAAATCAATTCAAACAAGAGGTGGAAAAAAGTATGTAATCACTTTTATAGATGACTATACTAGATATAGTTATATTTATTTAATTCGAACCAAGGATGAAGCTTTGGAAACTTTCATTCAATATAAGAATGAAGTTGAAAATCAACTTGGTAAGAAAATCAAGAAACTTAGAAGTGATAGAGGTGGTGAATATGAATCACCTTTTGGTGAATTTTGTAAAGAACATGGAATAATTCATCAAACCACCGCTCCTTACTCACCTCAGCAAAATGGAATTGCTGAAAGGAAAAATAGGACTTTAAAAGAAATGATGAATGCCATGTTAATAAGTTCTGGATTACCTCAGAACTTGTGGGGGGAAGCAATACTTTCTGCTAATTATATTTTAAATAAAATACCCCGAAAGAAAATAAATCAAACACCTTATGAATTGTGGCATGGCAGAGTACCATCCTACAAATACTTAAAAGTGTGGGGGTGTTTGGCTAAAGTGGTTATTCCTAGTCCTAAAAAGACTAAGATAGGGCCTAAGACCATTGACTGCATTTTCATTGGTTATGCCAAGAATAGTAGTGCATATCGGTTTTTGATTCATAAATCAGAATATACCGAAATGCATGTAAATACTATTATTGAGTCTCGGAATGCATCTTTCTTTGAACATGTATTTCCAAATAAGACTGGACAAGAGACTAGTAATAGGAAAAGATCTTTTGATGCTATTACTAGTAATGATCATGAACATGATCAAGAACAAGAGTTAAATCAAAATGAGGAAGAGGAACCTAGGCGTAGTAAACGTGCTAGAACCTCGAAATCTTTTGGTCCAGATTTTCTAACATATTTGTTAGAAAATGAGCCTTTAACTTTTAAAGATGCTATGTCTAGTCCTGAAGCTCCTTTATGGAAAGAAGCTGTCAACAGTGAAGTTGAATCCATATTGCAAAATCACACTTGGGAATTAGTGGACTTGCCACCAGGTTGTAAACCTCTTGGGTACAAGTGGATTTTCAAAAGAAAATTGAAAGCGGATGGATCAATCGACAAATACAAGGCAAGACTTGTAGTCAAAGGTTTTAGACAAAAAGAAGGTCTAGATTACTTTGACACATACTCACCGGTTACTAGAATAACATCCATTAGAATGCTAATTGCCATTGCATCTTTATACAATCTAGAAATTCATCAAATGGATGTTAAAACCGCTTTCTTAAATGGTGAGTTAAATGAAGAAATTTACATGGAACAACCAGAAGGGTTTTCTGTTCCAGGGAAAGAAAAGAAAGTGTGTAAATTGGTTAAATCATTATATGGTTTAAAACAAGCGCCAAAGCAATGGCATGAGAAATTTGACAAGGCAATGATGTCAAATGGATTTAAAATTAATGAGTGTGACAAATGTGTTTATATTAAAAACACAGATAAAGGTTATGTCATTGTATGTCTTTATGTAGATGATATGCTCATCATTGGTAGTAATAATGACATGATTAAAACTACCAAGAAAATGTTGAATAAACATTTTGATATGAAGGACATGGGCATTGCTGATGTAATTCTTGGTATAAAAATTACCAAAACATCAGAAGGTTATACTTTGTCACAATCTCATTACATTGAGAAAATACTTGACAAATTCAGCAAAGATGATGATCATCTTGCTAGAACTCCTGTAGATGTTAATTTGTATCTTTCTAAGAATGTACAGGAAAGTATTTCTCAATTAGAGTATGCCCAAATTATTGGAAGCTTAATGTACTTGATGAACTGCACTCGCCCAGATATA
Organism: Camellia japonica; assembly: GCA_030407325.1. Lineage (NCBI taxonomy): Eukaryota > Viridiplantae > Streptophyta > Magnoliopsida > Ericales > Theaceae > Camellia > Camellia japonica. The sequence goes on from JAPPVO010000059.1 coordinate 103,549,150, forward strand.
GCTTATGCAGTAAGTAAATTAAGTAGATATACGAGTAATCCGGGAGTAGAACACTGGAAAACAATTATAAGGGTTCTAAGATATCTCCGATTTACTCGTAACATTGGGCTTCATTATACTAGATATCCAGCAGTACTTGAAGGATACTGTGATGCAAATTGGATATCGGATACAAGAGACTCAAAGTCCACCAGTGGGTATGTCTTTACTCTTGGTGGGGCGGCTGTATCTTGGAAATCTTCCAAACAGACTTGCATTGCTAGGTCTACTATGGAATCAGAATTCATAGCCTTAGACAAAGCTGGGGAAGAGGCAGAATGGCTTCGCCACTTCCTTGAAGATATTCCAATTTGGCCAAAACCGGTGCCTGCTATATGCATACATTGTGATAGTCAATCAGCAATTGGTAGAGCACAAAGTCATATGTATAACGGTAAGTCACGACACATTCGTCGTCGACATAATACCGTAAGACAACTACTCTCTAATGGAATTATTTCCATAGAATATGTTAAGTCTAAAGACAACATAGCGGATCCACTAACCAAAGGGTTAGCAAGAGAGTTAGTTGAGAATTCACCGAGGGGAATGGGACTTAAGCCTATTAAATAAGAGTTACCACAACGGCAACCCAACCTAGTTGACTGGAGATCCCAAGATCTAGGTTCAAAGGGACAACCGAGTTGTGAATGACTCAGAAGGATCACTGGGGAGTCTAATTCCTACCCATTTCTATGATGAAATAGTGATGTCTGCAGCGTTTTAGGTTAATTAAAACTTTTAATGATTTTTATATCTAGGTAAACCTAGTGGAGTATGGCAAGATACTCTTCATAAGAATCATCTATGTGAGTGTGAATTGGGCCGGTTCTGTGAGATTTGTGAAGGGCTACAATTCTCTAGAGCACTCATGAAGACCAGGTTGTTCAGGGCCAAAATGAACACAATAGTGAGAACTAAACTGTGTCTGGGAATATACTGTGTGAGTTCTATTGTCTTGGTTTACACAAACGGCTGAACAGTTCAAGACATCATGTTCACTGATTAGCTAGTAAATCTGATAGTGTCTCACAAGGGAAGGTTCAAAGCCAAAAGCTACCTATCCTTTGCAGAATATTACCAATTTCTGTACTCTCTGTAATTAGATCATGTTGTTGCATTTTCTCTCCGTCAAATTCTATTCATGTGGGGGATTGTTGGAAAAAATGATTTATTATAGGTATATTTTTGAGCCCCAATTTAGGTGGGCCCCAAACGTCTTTTGGGGTGAGTCCGAAGAGGTGAAGTGTTCCTTGCCGCGTGGCAAGTCACACGGTGAAGACGGAACGTCAAAACCATTTATGAGTGAATGGGAAGTTGACGTCGTTTTCGGGTCTAACATTAATTTTTATTTAGATAAAATTCATTTGAATTTTTTCAATAAAAATTATTGTGAGAATTTAATTTAATTCTAAATTCAAATTTCTTTATTTATTAAACTATTTAAATTATTTAATATATATATTCATTAATTTGATATATATATATATATATATTTATTCCTATAGTTTAATATAATTAAGTTCCAGACTCTTCTTGGCTTTGACCATCGGTCACCTTTTTGGATTTTAGTACAACCGTTAAGATTATTTGAATACTCTTGTGCACCTTTTCATTGAGTTAGTGCATCGGTTCATTTATATTGGTTGCACCTGTACGGAGACTTAGTCTGCCTATATATTTACAATCTTTTTCAGCACTCCGGGTATCCGAAATTCAAACCAGTCCGTAAATCTGTTTTTGCAATCCGAAAATTGAGTCTGAAATTCTTGTCTCTTTGCTATCTATTTTTCTTTTAATGCATTATTCTTCATATTAGTTTTAGTATAAATTTCAGAGAGTTAGAACATAGGTTTGGTTCGTCGAACAAATTGTTTGGAGTACTACTACAATTTGTGAAGATCATTGTATCCTGGGAGATAGACGCCACTCAACCGTAAGTACCGTAGCGGGGCGAATCTGTCTTAAGGACAGAGTGTCACACACTCGACTTGGTCTTAAATTATTTATTCGGTTCAACGAATTAAATTCGGTATGTTATTTAATTATTTTGTTTGAATTATTTCAGTTCATTTTATTTACACAGAAGATTGTTCCAACACAATATTATTCTTTATTCCACTCAAAGGTAATCATGTTCAAATAAACAATTAGTAGTTCAATTTACTAATTCCAATTTATTTTATTTGTTTGTATTATACATCATCTTTTCTCGCTTAGGTAAACCTATAAAGAAAGTTAGTTACAAAAGAAAACAATCAAACAAATTAAATAAAATAGTAAGAATCTTAAATAATAAATTTTTTATTTTTATAAACTCCTACCAACTTAAACACTAACAATCAAATAATTCATGCAATAACAACTAATTAACATAAAATAAATTGCATGAATAAATTATTAGAAATAAATAACTCAAAACAATCTAATAATTCTAGGTAATTAAATTAATTTTAATTCCAAGAGTTACTAGAATAAATTAAAATAAAAGCTAAATTGTTTTTTCAAAAACTATTTATAAAAAGTTTGTTTTAAGATTGTTAGTATTTTTTCATTATATAATACAAGAAAAATATATAAAATAAATTAAATAGAAATGAAAAAACAATTTCTTTTATATTAAATGATGAAATATAAAATAAACGACACAACAAAAAATAGAAATAAATTAGATTGCATTACTAAAAGAATAAATTATTAACATGGATAACTAAAGATTAGAACTCGTTGAGATAAACTAAATTCTGAAAAATTAAAAAACAAATAATAAGAAAAGAAGTAAATCGAAATCTATGTGATACCACAGTTTCTTTAAAATAGATTCACCGCCTTTCGATGGGTGCTGGAGATATGCCGGCGTCTGTCTTTCAAGATATGATGGTCGAAATAGCTAATGCAGAAGCATTTTCTGAATAGTTTCGGCGAATTTGACAATGTTTGCACTCTCTCTAACAAGAACCAAAGAAGATGCTAACAAAAGAAGGTAGAAAAAAATTTTCTTTGGTGTAAAAATTATCTCAAACTTTTTATTTCAAAACACCATCTCATTTTCCATCACAAAACTTCTCTAAAAAACAACCTACTAAGTTAGAGAAGAAATGAGATGGTTAACATTAATGGGGTCATCAAATGTCATCAAGTCTAGCCATTAGGGTTAGAGTTACAAAGGTTTAAAACTCCAAAACCATTATATAAATCATAATGTGTATATAATGTATTAGTTTTGAGAGTTAAACTAGATGGGATGTAAAATGGATACGAGTGTTGGGTCATAACCCGATCCAACCCCAATCTCAAACACATGCACAAACTAAGTTCAGCACAGTTCAAGACTAGGTCCAAGTCTAAGCCTCCGTTTGGGAAGTGGGTTGGCTTTTTGGCTTTTTTGACTATTTTAGCCTAGGCTAAAAAACTTGGTTTGGAAAGGACTTTTTGGCTTTTTTGACTTTTTTTGTGAGAGAATAGTGTAATGATTATGGGTTGGATGTGATGTTTTGTTTGGTGCGACTAAAATAGCTTATTTTGTTTTTTGTGGCTAAAATAGCCACAAACCAACTTGCCAAACGGAGCTTTAAGTCTAAGACCAAACCCAGCACATGTACAAATATAAGTCTAGGCCCAATCCAAACCAATAGTAAGTTTAAATCTAACCCAACTTTATTGATACCTACTTTATGAAACAATTCTCATTCACAACTCAATGGTTTCTACTCATTATTCATATATTACAAGTTCCTCACTTAATACAACATAAAATCACTAAGGCTCATCTCAATTGGCAGTAAAATCCCACTTTAATTTCAAATTAAAATGATCAAAAATCCATTATTTTTCAACGGTTGGTAATAGTGGCAGATGAGATTTGGAATGATTGTGTGGTGTTGTGTGCGTTAGTTAGCGAGAGCGAGAAATAAGGAGGTGTGGATGCTTGATGATTGTGTAAGGTCGTCATTTACTTGTGCACGTAGATTTCTTGCATTTTTATTTTCCCTTTGTTTATTTTTTAATGCAATAAAGGTTGAGACCCCCTTTGGGGGTCACCCCCTTCACCCCCTTTGCATTTGATTGGCTAACTTTTCTTTTCTTTTTTTTTTTTTTTTTTTTTTTTTTTTTTTTTTTTCTGATCTTCCAATCCCCAACCCCCACGTGTGTGTGGGGGTGGTGGGGGTGGGACTTTTAAGGGGGTATGAATCATTGCTCTTTTTAATGTGATTAGTGATCTCTTAATTTTTTTTTTATTTTTTGGTAGAGCACTAGAATGTTTACTAGTTTCCATGCTTGCGTGATAAATAGAAAGTGGCATTTTTTGTGAGTAAATAGTTTTAGGAAAATCTTTGTAGTCTTAAGATTTGTGGAAACTATTTTGATGGAATTTCATGTTGGAAAATTTATAAAGAGATAGTTATGAATTGAAATAGACTCCATTTTGAATGAAATGGTGTAACCTTTCATGGTGTCTTTTTGTTTTAAAAGAATGGTCAAACCTCCATTTGAATGAAAGGGTGCAAACCTTTTATGGTGTCTCTTTATTTTAAAGAAAGGGTTATGTCCCTTCTTCATACCTTTTCTATTCAAATTGAATAGGTGCCAACAAAGCCTATATAAAGGCAGCCCCATTCCAATTTTGATTAATTCCGAAAATTCATTTTCCTTACCTTCATTTTGCTCTATTGCGTCATTTATTCTTCATATTAGATTTAGAATAAATTTCAGAGAGTTATAGAACACAAGGTTCTAGTTCGCCGGACAAATTTGTTTGAAGTGCTACTACAAATTTGTGAAGATCATTGTATCCTGAGAAATAGACGCCACATAACCGTAAGCACTGGAGCGGGGCGAATCTGTCTTAAGGACAGAGTGTCACACACTCGACTTGGTCTTTAATTATTGATTCGATTCAACTAAATAAATTCTGTAAGTTTTATTTTATTTTGTTTGAATTATTTCAATTTATTTTATTTACACAGAAGATTGTTCCAACAATCTTAAGACAGAAACGAATTATTCTGTTTACAAAATTTTTCGTTTGTTTCCTTTTCTCTTTCTTCTTTTAAGAAAATTATTTTCTGTGAATTTACAAAATAATATTCTGGTTGGAAAAACAAATAGTAATTATATGCTATTTGACAGATAGTAGTAATATACTGTCTATTTTCTTTGACAACTAGTAGTACGATACTGGTATAATTAACAATTCAGAATATATTTTTGTGGAATTTTTTCAGAAATTAATTTTGGGTTTTAGAAATTATTTTATGAGTTTTCATTACTTAAAATTCTGTTTTAGTATTTTATTTATTGAAGTGTTACAGAAATTAATTTTCTGTGTGGCATTAATTTGGTTGAATAAAATTTTATTTTATTTCCAAATTAATTGAAAAATAAAAGTTATATTCTTATTTCTTTTATTTTACAGAATTTAATTTCCTGTGTAGAATTAATTTGGTTGAATAAAATTTTATTTTATTTCCAAATTAATTGAAAAATAAAAGTTATATTTTTATTTCTTTTATTTTACAGAATTTAATTTCCTTTGTGGAATTAATTTGGTTGAATAAAATTTTATTTTATTTCCAAATTAATTGGAAAATAAAAGTTACATTCTTGTTTCTTTTATTTTTTACAGAATTTAATTCTGTGATTTTGGTTTAATTTTCTGTGTAGTATAAAATTCTAATTATAATTTTATTTTATAATTTAGAATTTATGGCTACTAAAACTGGTCAAACTAATGTTCAAACCAGTACTGGTATGGTGATTGCCATTACGCCAACCTCTCCTTATGTTGGGACTGTGCTAGTGAATTATGGTGAAAAACCAGAGAAGTTCTTAGGAACTGTTTTTAAAAGATGGCAGAAGAGAATGCTATCTAAAGGAGAGGAAACTAAGAAATACAAGTTTAATGGCATGTGTTACATTTGTAACAAAGAGGGACATCGGGCCAAAGATCACCGTTACAAACGTAAAGGTAAAGGAAGATCAAGTAAGCAGGTTGCTAAAGCCAAAATGACCGAAATGGATGAAATTTCCAATGGTGTAGATGTCATAAATCTTTCAGCAATTGTTTCCAAGGCAAATCTTGTCGGAAATCCTAAAGAATGGTGGGTGGACACTGGTGCTACTCGCCATATCTGTGTCGACAAAAAGATGTTCACATCTTATTCTACAGTGGGCAACGGTGAATAACTTTTTATGGGCAACTCCTCAACTTCCAAAGTTGAAGGACAGGGAAAGATTGTACTAAAGATGACATCAGGAAAGAAACTCACTCTCAACAATGTGCTGTATGTACCGGATATTCGCAAGAATTTAGTTTTCGGATCTTTGTTGAATAAGAATGGGTTTAGGCTAGTTTTTGAAAGTGACAAGTTTGTATCTACCAAAAACGGGGTATATGTAGGAAAAGATTACATGTCTGATGGCTTTTTCAAGATGAATGTAATGACCGTTGTACCATCAGTCATTAATAAAAATACATCTTCTTCTTACTTGCTTGAATCTTCAAATTTATGGCATGGTAGACTAGGACATGTTAATTATGGATCTTTGCTTAGATTAATTAATATGGAATGTTTACTTAAATTTGACATTGATTCAAATTATAAATGTGAAATTTGTATTGAGGCAAAATTATCTAAAACTCCTTTTCATTCAATTGAAAGAAGTACGGAACCACTTGAATTAATTCATAGTGACATTTGTGATTTTAAATCAATTCAAACTAGAGGTGGGAAAAAATATTTTATCACTTTTATAGATGACTATACTCGATATAGTTATGTTAATTTAATTCGAACCAAGGATGAAGCTTTGGAAACTTTTATTCAATATAAGAATGAAGTTGAAAATCAACTTGGTAAGAAAATAAAAAAACTAAGAAGTGATAGAGGTGGTGAATATGAATCACCTTTTGGTGAATTTTGTAAAGAATATGGAATAATTCATCAAACCACCGCTCCTTACTCACCTCAGCAAAATGGAATTGCTGAAAGGAAAAATAGGACTTTAAAAGAAATGATGAATGCCATGTTAATAAGTTCTGAATTACCTCAGAACTTGTGGGGGGAAGCAATACTTTCTGCTAATTATATACTTAATAAAGTACTCCGAAAGAAAGTGAATCAAACACCTTATGAATTGTGGCATGGAAGAGTACCATCCTACAAATACTTAAAAGTATGGGGGTGTTTGGCTAAAGTGGCTATTCCTAGTCCTAAAAAGACTAAGATAGGTCCTAAGACCATTGATTGCATTTTCATTGGTTATGCTAAGAATAGTAGTGCATATCGGTTTTTGATTAATAAATTAGAACATACCGAAATGTATGTAAATATTATTATTGAGTCTCGGAATGCATCATTCTTTGAACATGTATTTCCAAATAAGACTGGACAAAAGACTAGTAACAATAAAAGATCTCATGATGCTATTACTAGTCAAGATCAAGAACATGATCAAGAACAAGAGCAAGAGTTAGACCAAAATGAGGAAGAGGAACCTAGGCGTAGTAAACGTGCTAGAATCTCAAAATCTTTTGGTCCAGATTTCCTAACATTTTTGTTAGAAAATGAGTCTTTAACTTTTAAAGAGGCTATGTCCAGTCCTGAAGCTCCTTTATGGAAAGAAGCTATTAATAGTGAAGTTGAATCCATCTTGCAAAATCACACTTGGGAATTAGTGGACTTGCCACCAGGTTGTAAACCTCTTGGGTACAAGCGGATTTTCAAAAGAAAATTGAAAGCGGATGGATCAATTGACAAGTACAAGGCAAGACTTGTGGTCAAAGGATTTAGACAAAAAGAAGGTCTTGATTATTTTGACACATACTCACTGGTTATTAGAATAACATCCATTAGAATGCTAATTGCCATTGCATCTCTATACAATTTAGAAATTCATCAAATGGATGTTAAAACCGCTTTCTTAAATGGTGAGTTAGAGCAAGAAATTTACATGGAACAACCAGAAGGGTTTTCTGTTTCAGGGAAAGAAAAGAAAGTGTGTAAATTGGTTAAATCATTATATGGTTTAAAACAAGCGCCAAAGCAATGGCATGAGAAATTTGACAAGGCAATGATGTCAAATGGATTTAAAATTAATAAGTGTGACAAATGTGTTTATATTAAAAACACAGACAAAGGTTATATCATTGTATGTCTTTATGTAGATGATATGCTCATCATAGGTAGTAATAATGATATGATTAAAACTACCAAGAAAATATTGAATAAACATTTTGACATGAAGGACATGGGCATTGCTGATATAATTCTTGGTATGAAAATTACCAAAACATCAGAAGGATATACTTTATCACAATCTCATTACATTGAGAAAATACTTGACAAATTCAGCAAAGATGATGATCATCTTGCTAGAACACCTGTAGATGCTAATTTGTTTCTATCTAAGAATGTACAGGAAAGTATTTCTCAATTAGAGTATGCCCAAATTATTGGAAGCTTAATGTACTTGATGAACTGCACTTGCCCGGATATAGCTTATGCAGTAAGTAAATTAAGTAGATATACGAGTAACCCGGGAGTAGAACACTGGAAGGCAATTATAAGGGTTCTAAGATATCTTCGATTTACTCGTAACATTGGGCTTAATTATACTAGATATCTAGCAGTACTTGAAGGATACTGTGATGCAAATTGGATATCGGATACTAGAGACTCGAAGTCCACCAGTGGGTATGTTTTTACTCTTGGTGGGGCGGCTGTATCTTGGAAATCTTCCGAACAGACTTGCATTGCTAGGTCTATTATGGAATCAGAATTCATAGCTTTAGACAAAGTAGGGGAAGAGACAGAATGGTTTCGCCACTTCCTTGAAGATATTCCAATATGGCCAAAACCGGTGCCTTCTATATGCATACATTGTGATAGTCAATCAGCTATAGGTAGAGCACAGAGTCATATGTATAATGGTAAGTCACGACACATTTGTCATCGACATAACACCGTGAGACAACTACTCTCTAATGGAATTATTTCTATAGAATATGTTAAGTCTAAAGATAACATAGCGGATCCACTAACCAAAGGGTTAGCAAGAGAGTTACTTGAGAATTCATCGAGGGGAATGGGACTAAAGCCTATTAAATAAGAGTTACCATAACGGCAACCTAGTTGACTGGAGATCCCAAGATCTAGGTTCAAAGGGACAACCGAGTTGTGTATGACTCAGAAGGATCACTGGGGAGTTAAACTCCTACTCATTTCTATGATGAAATAGTGATGACTGTAGAGTTTTAGGTTAAGTAATACTTTTAATGATTCTTATATCTAGGTATACCTAGTGGAGTATGACAGGATACTCTTCATAAGAATCACCTATGTGAGTGTGAACTGGGCCGGTTCTATGAGATTTGTGAAGGGCTACAATTCTCTAGAGCACTCATGAAAGACCAGGTTGTTCAGGGCTAAAATGAACACAATAGTGAGAACTAAACTGTGTCTGGGGATATACTGTGTGAGTTCTATTGTCTTGGTTTACACAAACGACTGAACAGTTCAAGACATCATGTTCACTGGTTAGCTAGTAAATCCAATAGTGTCTCACAAGGGAAGGTTCAAAGCCAAAAGCTACCTATCCTTTGCAGAATATTTTCAATTTCTGTACTCTCTGTATTTACATTATGTTGTTGCATTTTCTCTCTGCAATTTTATTCATGTGGGGGATTGTTTGAAAATTTATAAAGAGATAATTATGAATTGAAATAGACTCCATTTTGAATGAAATGGTGTAACCTTTTATGGTGTCTTTTTGTTTTAAAAGAAGGGTCAAACCTCCATTTGAATGAAAGGGTCCAAACCTTTCATGGTGTCTCTTTATTTTAAAGGAAGGGTTATGTCCCTTCTTCATACATTTTCTATTCAAATTGAATAGGTGCCAACAAAGCCTATATAAAGGCAGCCCCATTCCAATTTTGATTAATTCCGAAAATTCATTTTCCTTACCTTCATTTTGCTCTCTTGCGTCCTTTATTCTTCATATTAGATTTAGAATAAATTTCAGAGAGTTATAGAACACAAGATTCTAGTTCGCCGGACAAATTTGTTTGAAGTGCTACTACAAATTTGTGAAGATCATTGTATCCTGGGAGATAGACGCCACATAACCGTAAGCACTGGAGCAGGGCGAATCTGTCTTAAGGACAGAGTGTCACACATTCGACTTGGTCTTTAATTATTGATTCAGTTCAACTAAATAAATTCTGTAAATTTTATTTTATTTTATTTGAATTATTTGAATTTATTTTATTTACACAGAAGATTATTCTAACATTTCATACCAAAACTTACAATGAAGCTACCAATGCGGAGATCTGACACATTTATATTCATTTATTTCAAATAAAAAAATTCATCAAAATAGTTTATTATTCCAAAAATGGTTCAGTTACATCATTTTGGTTAAATTTTCACAAATTCTTTTTCAAATTGTTAACTTGCTTTTAAAACCTGTCTCCCACACCACATGTGCTTGGAAATTGGAAATTTGAATTGATTACGAACATTTCTTTTTGATTAATTAGAATTTTAAAAATAATTTATCATATAGTATAAATATAATACGCGTCATGTTAATGACAACTCAAGTTCCATTATCATATATAATATGCGTCATGTCAAATGCTAATGACAACTCAAGCTTAACTATCATTAATGATAATTCAAGCTCGATTATCATATATATAATAAACGTCATGCTAAATGTTAATGATAATTCAAGCTCGACTATCATTAATGCTAAATGCTAATGAGAACTCAAACTCAACTATCATTAATGGCAACATACGGTCAAAAATTTTATTTCATAAATTATAAAATATTTTTACATGTTTTTATACTTTCGTTTAATACATTTTAATTTTAATATTTTTTGTACATATTTTTAAATATTATTTTAGCATTTCTTGAAATCTGTTATGAATCCATATTTTTATGATTGCATTTGTATCCTCTTTCCTTTCTGCGAAGATTGCAAATGAGAGGTGCACAAATTTGAACCTTTTTTCCGACAGTAATGTTACAAACTTAGATATAAAAATTCAAAAATTATTCAAAATTTTATAATAATACTATAGATCCAGATATAAAGATTTAGAAATTATCTAGAATTTCACATCAATGACTTAGATTCATTTCATATATAAACTTTACACGTCATCAACTTAATTTTTACCATTCAAATCCAATTATAGATACATTTGTAGTCTCAAATTTTAAGACCTTAGCATTTTTGTTTTTTCAAATAAAAAAAATAAAAAATTTAAAACATAAAATAAAATTCTCAACACTCCATTTTTTTTTTGTTTTGAACAAACACTCCATTTTCTTTGGACCCTCGTTTGGGAAGACGGTAGATAATGAAAACCATAGTTAGAAGCTGACTAAACCCAAATCTCATGTGTTTGGGAGGTGTTTGTTTGGATACAACTTGAACCCGCTAATCATTATTACATTCACGAGCTCTGTTTCCCAAACCAGTTTTTGACTTCTCTCTCTCTCTCTCTCTCTCTCTAATCAGTCTCTGATCTGTCAAAACTCCCAAATCGAGTCCTGTGTTTTGTCTCTCTCTGATCTCCCTCGCTGAGATCGCGTTGTAATTTCCAATACGCAGAAAGTGGTCTCTCTCTCTAGATTCAATTCACCGGTACATATCTCTCTCTCTGTCTCTCTTTCTAATTTGAATTGTGTTTGTTCCGGATGTTTAAGTTTCTCTGTCTCTCTGTCAAATTGAATTGTTGTGTTATGGAATGGAACTGGATTGTTCTCTGTTTCCTTTGATTTGTGGTGGTGGTAGTGGTGGTGGGTTAATCTCTTTGTTGGGTTTTCTGGGAATGTTTTGGATTATGCTATTGTTAATCTATTAGGTTGATTTTAATTTTTTTCTTTTATTTTTATTTATATTTCATCCATAAATTATCAATTTCATCTATTTTAGTTCCCCAAAATTATCTGATTTTAGAGACCATTATACAAATCAGTAACTGTTGAAGTCTAAATTTGATAGGAAAAAAAAAAAAAAAAAAGATTATTTCAGAATTTGAATAACTTAAGCCATACAACAAAGCACTCATTTTTCTTTCAATTTTGAACAAACATCCCCACAGCCAAGGTGCTTTGGTTGTATGATTTTAGTTGTCCAAATTATAAACTTACATTTTTGCCTATCAAATTAGGTTACAGTTGTCTTTAATTGGGCTATATGAACAAAAGTATGAAACTTTAGGGGTTGAATAGATTAAATTCATAGTTTAGGGGTGGAATAGAAAAAAAAATGGTGATAGTTTAGGAGTGTGGGAGTCCGAAATGGGTTTGTCCCACATCGGTTTGAGAGGTATCCACAACCCACTTAATAAGTTGACTGACATCTCCTAACTAGCATGAGGCCTTTTTTAAAGAACAAAACTGTGAGGCTTCAACCAAAGCAGATAATATTGTGCTAGTGGAGTTGGGTTGGCAGCTTCATTATTGTCCGCTTTGGCCGCTAGCACAATATTGTCCGCTTTGGCCGAATCCTCACGGTTTTGTTCTTTCTTAGAAAATGCCTCATTCTAGTTAGGAGGAGTTAGTCAACTTATTAAGTGGGTTGTAGACACCTCTCAGACCGATGCGAGACAAACCCATTTCGAGCTCACACATAAGTCCTCAGTTGACTGGTTCCGAATGCCAATGGACTCACATTGGAGGGAGTTCTCACAAACGGCGCCAAATGAAGCAGTTAACCCAACCCCACTAGTACAATATTGTCTGCTTTGGCTAGAGCCTTATGATTTTGTTCTTCTTTAGAAAATGCCTCATGCTAGTTATGAGGAGTTAGTCAACTTATTAAGTGGTTTGTGGATGCCTCTCACACTGATGTGGGACAAACCCATTTCGGGCTCCCACAAGGAGTTAAAAGTGAAATTAACCCATGTTTATTTTGGTGAATGAAGTAATTTTGCTGAAATAATATTTGTTGTGTAGTGATAGGATAGGAGTGTGACTAGAAAGAGCTGCAGACGTGATTCATGTGCAACAATATGACGTCTAATAAACGACAAAAAGTGACTTTTGTGGTTTTGGTTCTGATCTATTCCAGTGTCGGTTATGACTCGGTTATGACTTATTGTGGTATTAGTTTATTTTGCTTATGGTGTTTTGGTTAGATACCTTATATGGTGTTTAGTTATGACTATATATATATATATATTTTTAATTATGACTATATATTTTTATTTATTTATGACTAAAAAGGATCTAGTTATGACATTTGTGGTAATCAACACCACAAATGTCATAACTTGTATATGGTATAGCATGACCCCTTTTATATATCCAATCAACCAATTTGTCCTAAAATTTAAAAATTTTCAACAACTCTAAATTCATTTAAAAGTCAAGTTATAAATTTATAAACAAATTCACATCTAAATCTAAAATCTTTACTAAATGCATACCTTTTAAAATTTCCAATTATTGAAATTCGATCTCAAATATCTGTAATGCTATGTTTACTCTTCTTATTTTTTCTTATTTTTTTTAAAGATTCAGTGGAGAAAAAGAGAGACAAAGAAAAGAGTTGGATTACAAAACATGAGGACTAGGTGCTATCATAGTAAAACCCAATAATCTGCGGTTAACAGACTTCTGATGGAGTCTGGAGAGTCATCTCCAATTCCAATTTCGTGCTTGGATATGGCATCTACACACTTGTTGCTTTCCCTAAAGATGTGGGAAATTGAACATTTGCTTCTCTGGAGTAGGAACCTAGCATATTTGATCAGTGCTCGATAAGGAGAGTTCAGATCCATCCCTGATGAGATTCACTGCCATCTCCAATTCTGCTTCAATCTTCACCTCACCGAAACCCTTTTGATGAATGATGGTCAGTCCTCTGTAAAACAGCCCAGATCTCAGCTTCGAGGCTAGTGCAATTTTTCCAACTAACCATTATAGCCAAAGATCCAGCTTTCAGTCTCATCCCTGAATATGCAACCATAGCGTGCTTGATTTGCATCACCCCTAGGGCTTGCATCCATGTTGAGTTTGAGTTTACCTGCACATGGGAAACACCATTTAATGAAGTGGGTGCCTTTATAGTGAGGTGGAAGAGGGGAGGGGAAAGCCTCCTGGATATCATTGTCAAAGATGATGATCAAACCAACACTTTTACAAGTGGGTTGGGATTGACTATCAAAAACCTTTTTGTTTGTCTTTCCAGATTTGCCAAATAGTAACAATGAAAATAATTGTCCAAGGTATGTTTTTTTTGGGTGGGTATGTCCAAGGTATGATCGTATTACATTTCTCTTGGCTTTTCATATTAGTATTAACCCACTCATTGAGAGGCTTATCAATCCCATCTCTCTACCATTGATTGCTTCTAACAACCCAAGTATCTTGAGCTTTAAAACAGCCCCTGATGAGATGATCCACATCTTCCACATGGCTATTACATCTGGGGCACATGCCAGAATTAGCAATATTTCTAACAATAACGAGTCTCATGTGATTGGTAGGAAGCCTCCCTTTTAACACAAGCCAAAGGAATCCCTTTAGCTTTTGGGGGACTTTGACTTTCCAAACCCAGGACCAATCAGGCTCATTGGTCTCCTGGTCAGCAACAAGATTATAAGCAGATGCAGTAGAATAGTTACAATTAGGAGCCTTTCCATAGAGGGGTATCCAGTAATGATGTATGTACATGTGTTGCATTTTATACTCCTGAATTTGACTCATACTCAAACTATAAAAACACATTTATTTTCACTAATGATTGCTATTTAATGGAACTTGGGTTTTATGTATATGAGTTACTTAAAAGCAATGTGATAAGCATACTTGTGGAAAACGTTCAATTTAGGAAGCATGACACGGACATGTGACACGACACGGATACGACACGGACACGTTGACACATTAATTTTCAAAAAATGCAAGACGCGACACGTGAGGAACACGCATGAAATATATAGTTTTATATATTTATTATATGTTATATGTATAAATATATCATTCCTATATTTATATATCATTTATCAAAAATATATATATATATATATTTTATAAATATATCATTTAAAGATAATAAAAAATGTAATACGACACTAATTCTTATAAATTTATATGGGTTTTGTTTTATTATGGTATCTTAAGTTGTTTTGTTCAAATTTATAATTAATTTCACATGTGTCTAATCGATAGACACGTATGTTTAAGCGATTGACACGTGTGTTCTCTAAGTATCCAAAGAGCAGGGGTGGAGGTAAAGAGGGTTTTGGAGGGTCATGTGCCCCCCCCCCCCCGGATTTTTGATTTTTTTATTTTATTTTTTATATAAATAAAATATTTTAAATAAAAAAAATTTATAAAAATATTATTTAGAGTGAAATGTCAATGACATTTTTAAAATTATGAGAACAATAATTGTTGTTTTGATTGAAAATAAAGAGATTAGTTATGAAAATTTCAATATAATAGTGATGTCTATTTTTATTGACCTGCAAATATAATTAATCTCAATAAAGATATGGAATTTATTAGCTTGTTAATTACATTTGACATGTGGGGTTCATTCTTCATGTGTTTCTTTACTATTGGTTAGTGATATCACATGTCAATGATGACGTGGTATTACTACTATATTGAATTTTTACTCAGGTTTTGTATAAAAAATTACTTTATCATTATATAATTTATTTTAAAACTTATGTTCATGACTTTTTTTATATTGTCCATGATACACTAGTTACAAATAACATTATTATTATTATTTTTTTTTATTTTTCTTGAAGTCAAATCGTAAAAATTTATGTGAAATATTTTTGTAAACATTTTCAATGTTGTAATGAATAAGTGCCTCCGTTGATTTAATTTCTTGGCTCCGCCACTGCCAAAGAGTGTCCGGGTCTTTAAAAAAATTTAAAAAGTAGGACACATTTTGAAGAGTGTCGGACACACATATCCAAAGAGTGTTGGTGTTTGACACGGACACGACACGGATACGTCACCTTTTTAGAAGTGTCCGTGCTTCTTAGCTTTCAATCATGAGATTGCAGGATCTTTGAACATCATATGGAAATTTTTCAATCATGATATGTTTGTTTATTGTGTAAATTTCTTTCAATTGTAACGTGTAACAATGCTATGTTCTAGATTTTTGTGGAATGGAGATATCCACCTAGATCTCTTGCGATTTTTTTTGGTTATGAACGAGAGCTTCACTTGGTTACACTCTTGCATCTATTTTGTCTCAGATGCTTCTTTTGCCATACCAAAATTGTAGTTTAAACTTCTGAGGAAAGTATAAAATGTTTTCATAGCATTGGTTTTGTTGTTAAATATGTTGACAATGGCATATCGTTTATCATTTACTTATTTTATTTATTTTTCTTTAGTTCTTGTCATGCGAGGAAAGGTGGCTCCAGGGAGATCGATAATTCTATGACTCATTTTTGGTTATTTGCATTGTTATAAGTTGAAGATGTGATTTTAAACCACTCTTGTATTATATTTTCTCCAACTGGCTTTGAGAAGGGCTGCAAAGCAGGTATCAAAACTTGTTGATACCAAGTAAGAATTGAAGGACGCGGGAGCAATTGCTGGGAATTCAAGCAAATCTAAAACTACTCCAGGAAAGGAAACTCCCTTTGATAGAGGTTCGTGCTTACAATATTACTCAGGCTATGTTTGTGGCATAAAAAGAGAGAGAAAGAAGCAGAAGAGGAGGCACAATGTCCTACAAAACTTTGTTGTAGATTTTCATCTTCCAAGTAAGAAGTAAAGGACATGGGAGCAGTTGATGGGAATGCAGGCAATCTAGAAAGGAAACTCCCTTAGATAGACGTTCGTACTTATACTATTATTCAGACCTATGTTCGTGGCAGAAAAAAGAGAAAGAGAAAGAAGAAGAAGAGGAGGCACAATGTCCTACAAAACTTTGTTATAGATCTTCATCTTCCAAAGTTTACTTAAATGGAGAACACACATGCAGAAAAAGATTCTGATGTATGGCCTAAAATAGATGTTAGCTTAAAGATGGGTTTGGAAATGGCCCAATGTAATGCGGGTTGGAGCTCATGGCCGGAAAAGAAAAAGACAAAACATCTTCATCTTCCAGAGGTTATTTCAATGGATAACACACAGGCAGAAAAAGATTATAATATATGGCCTAACGAAGATGTTAGCTTAAAGAGTGGTTTGGAAATGACCCAATGTAATGCGGGCTGGAGTTCATGGCCTGAGAAGAGAAGGACAAAAAATCTTCATCTTCCGGAGGTTACTTCAACGGAGAACACACAAGCAGAAAAAGATTCTAATAGATGGCATAAAGTTGATGCTAGCTTAAAGATGGAATTGGAAATGACCCAATGTAATGCGGGCTGGAGTTCATGGCCAGAAAAGAAAAAGACAAAAGATCAGAAGATAAGGTATAATTCCCTTGAAACAAATGATATAGATGACAATCGCCCCGAGGGTACATTTTCAATTCATATTACTCCTGCACAAGTAGATTCTTTTCTGCATTCTCCAATCAATACATGCTTAAGTACAGATCTGGAAATGACACAACATGATGCAGAAGTGATTTTGTCTCAGGATATGGACAAAGGAATGGAGCAAAATAAGAGGCATAATGCGTTGAAAAGTAATGAAATTAATCAAGACCACAAGGAGGGTGGTAATCAGCCTAGTCACTCTCTAACCAATACAGAGTTTGTTGAAAGAGGGGACGACAACTATGTTTCTGGAAATGCAGATCAACTCGATAGTTTTCCAGAGTGTGTGGATGATAGTTCAATAAAGAAACATGATGACCATGCTCGTGTTCATATTATTCCTCTTGATGTGAACAGTATTCAAACCTATCAGATACAGAAACAAAATATCCGTAGGAGGAAAAGGAGAAAGTTCTCTGATACCATGGAAGGCAGTTTAGGATTTATCGAGGACGGTGATGACTCCTCTGCACTGCTTGTACAGGACAGTTCAGTGAGAGATTCTTCTTTGAGCCCATCTAATGAAGCTCCTGCATCTGGCTATTCAGAGAAAATGTTGGGAGATGTGAAAGAAGCAATATCTTCATCGTCTCAGTTGGGTGAATTCACCGATGAAGTTAGCCTAACTGTTATCAGCAAGGATGGGCCTCAACAGATGTTGCAGTCTTCACTAGGAGATGCCACTGGCAATTTCAGAAAAAAGCTTCTTGTCCTTGATGTGAATGGACTACTTGCTGATATTGTTTCGTATGTGCCTTTTGGATATAAACCAGATGCATTTATTTCCAAGAAAGCAGGTACTCTTAAGACAAGTAATTTTGTTAAAAGTTTGTTAGCTGTTCTCTAACAGCTTGGATCTGACTAGATTGTCACTTCTGTACCAGTTTTTAAGAGGCCATTTTGTGACGACTTTCTGCAGTTTTGCTTTGAGAGATTCAATGTGGGTGTCTGGTCATCAAGAACTAAGTACTCTTCTACCTTTGGCTGATGAAATTTACTATTTTCTTATTTCAAATTGCTATCTTCAATCTGTTATTATTATTTTTTTGGGCATTTTCTGGTGACTGACTTGTTCATTTGTTATTTATTTTAATTTAATTGGTATATGCTTTAACAATGTAGATATTAATGTTTTGCAGGAGAAATGTGGAATCTGTTCTTGATTTTCTTATGGGAAAATCCAAATGCAATTTGCTTTTTTGTTGGGTAAACCATGCAAATCTCTGCTACAAATACAATTACTGCTTTCAACTTCTATTGGATTTTTAGTTACTTTAACTGTGCATAACAGTTTGTTTAATAGCGCAAACATTGGCTTTTGTGCAGGATCAGTTCCACTGTACAGATACGGGTTACAATACGGTTGAGAACAGAGAGAAGCCCATGCTTCTAAAGGAACTTAAAAAATTATGGGAAAAGGATGGACCAGATCTTCCATGGGATAGGGGAGTGTATAACGAATCGAACACACTGTTGTTGGATGATTCTCCATACAAGGCCTTGCGCAATCCTGTAAGTTCATCATTTTTCCTTCCACTTTATTCTCTTTCCATATCGGGCTTTCTTGTTTGACATCATGTGTTGATTTTCAACATTTCCCTTATTCTCACAGTATGTATTCTCTCCATCTTTTCTTTTCCAATATTTAGATGCACACTGCAATCTTCCCCCATCCATACCGGTACAAGGATGTCAGAGATAATTCTCTTGGTAAGTTGCACACAATTAAATCGCTAGTACAAACTATCTTCTTGAAGAGTTGTGGGGTTTGTGTAGATATAAATTCAATTTCGTGGATGTTTCTAGCTTGCATTCTGTCCATAAATATGATATATATTTAGCAGAAAGGTTTCTCTTTTTGGCCATACATCCTGATTCTTCAAAATTTCGACTCTCACAGATTTAATCAAAGCATGATAGTTGCAAAAATTTGGAATGAGTCTCAACCCTTTTTATTTGGCCTTCTATATATATATATATATATGTTGTATACATTATTTAAAATTTTTGGATTATTTAGTGCATTACCCTGAATACCGAGTTTTTTACTTCATCCCTACATGTGAAAATTTGGTGTTGACAATTCCTCATTCAATTTCCATCCTAGTAGCATCTATAATTTGTAGCCTTTATAGATTGATGTTTGAGTAAAATTTGCACCATCTTTATTGCATGATGGCCAATGAATTTTCTCATTCTTTAATTGACACAGGGCCTAGCGGTGACCTTCGGGGTTATCTAGAAGGATTAGCTTCTGCTGACAATGTTCAAAAATATGTACAACAAAACCCATTTGGTCAACGGCCTATAACGGAAAAAAACTTATCTTGGCCTTTCTATCTTAAGGTTATCAGCTCCACCTCCACCTCAACCTCAACCCGACAGGAAGAAGATGCTAATAATTCTTCGGCTCGTCAACAAAGATTTGAGCGTAACGACGACAGAAATAACTTTCAGACCTATTTTTGCAGAAACTGATATTGCCTTGGCAACTTTGAAGTTGATGATGGTGGATCAACGTGGTGAGGGTGCTGGAGGGTAACCTTGGTATTCAACTGCAGCTGCTGCTCTATTTATCTGATGTTGTCGTGGGTCTGCAACCTCTGGTGGTGTGTAATGCTTTTACCCGAGACAAATCGGTCCTATATATGTACCAATCTTGATAAATTTAAAATGATAACTGAATAGTTGAGGATGGTTCATTTTTGTTAGTATCTAGGGTTAGTATTCTTTTTGTATTGTTCCCTGTATGTACTTTGATCTTTTTGGGACAATATTTTCACAGATAAATGCGGGCCCTTTTTTTTAATTTTTTTTCTTTCCTCATTTTAATGCAAGCAAAAACTCAACTCTGCAGTGAGATTGCCTTCTTGAATGAAACAGCTGTCACATACAAGGAGGTTTGGGAAAGTATAGGTAGGTACTAGGTAGCTTTTGTTTTGTTACGAAAGAGGGAAAATTATTGTCCGCTCCTGGGACAAGTAAATGTAGGGTGTGTTTAGTTTGTGTTTGTAGAGTAGTTTTTGAGATAAAAAGTACGAAAATTTGTTTGGTTTGCATTTTTTTAGAAGGAAAATGAAAAATCTCCCTAAAAAAACTTCCCCTAATCCCCTAATTTTCATTTTTGACAAACTGTTTTTTTTTTTTTTTTTTTTCTGTTTTCTTTTTTTTTTTTTTTTTTTTTACTTAAAAGGGAAAATCGGGGGATTCGGGGCTCCCCCTTTCGGGGGATGAATCACTTCCGTTTTCAGAAATAGTTTTGGAAAATTATTTTGGAAAGAGAGTTTTAAAAAAAGTGGTTGATTTGATGTGTATGAGAGAGAGTGATTTTGAAAAGTAGGTAACTAAATAAAATTTTGAATTTTTTATTAAAAAAATTTGTTTGGTTTAATTATTTTTAAAAATTTATTTATAAAGAATTTTTTCTAAAATTTTTTTTAAAAAACAAATCAAACAAGGCCTACAGTGTTCTAACTTGGTTGTTATTAGTTGAATGAGTGTGACCTATCACCTTTCAGTCTCTTTTTAGGGGACAACGATACACTTGTTCCTTAATAAATTATTTAGAGCAATATTCCAAAACTAACCTATAACTTCCCGCCAAAGAGAGCCTATAATACTTGTCATCGCTCAAATTTATGAGTCCGGATTCTCGGCTGCCCTACCCGGCAGCCCTACCCGGCAGCCCCCCAAAACGACGTCGTTTTGGGGGTTTTGTTTTTTTTTTTTTTTCTTTCTTTCTTCTTCTTCGAACCAGAGGGGAGGGGAGGGGAGAGGGAGAAGAGGGAGGAAGGAGAGGAAGAGGGAGGAAGGAGGAGGAGGTAGGGAAGGGCCGGACTGGAGGGGCCCATAACCACTGGGGGGGGAGGAGGAGGAGGAGGGGGAGGAGGAGGAGGAGGAGGAGGAGGAGGCGGAGGCGGCGGCGGTGCAGGTACTGCGGCGAGGCGACGAGGCGACGGGAGGCGGCGAGGCGACGAGGCGACGAGCTGCGAGCTGCGACGGCGAGCTCGCAGCGTCCTCCTGCGACGGCGAGCCAGACGGCGGCGATGGCCGAACGAGAAGAGAGAGAAAGCAAGAACGAAGAAGAAGAAAGAAAAAAAAAAAAAAAAAAAAAACCCCCAAAACGACGTCGTTTTGGGGGGCTGCCGGGTTGGGCTGCCGGGTTGGGCGGCCGAGGATCCTGATTCCAAATTTATGACGGGTCCGTGAATAGACATTTATCATCCTAAACTCGTAACAAAATATGTATCGTGAAACGTAACAAAATAGTACGTACTGGTTGTTTTTTCCTTCCCCACACCGTTGGGAATAGATAATACCAATCATTTTTCATACTTGTAACAGTGTTTTGAATAGATACTAGATGGCTTTGTCTTTTACAACAAGGAGATTAGACAATATTTATTATCGTGCAACTCACTTATGTTATGAAAAGTACAAGTAGGTAGTAGGTAATTTTTCCGCTCACAACATTAAAAGCAAATAACACTTCATTTTTAACTTACAATTAGGGATGTAATTTTGATCTGTGACCCGCAGGCGGTTCGAGGTGGGCCTGACCCGTTAAAACTCGAGCTTGAGTCCAAGTCCGAGCCCAGCTCGATGCCTTGGGTTAGGGCCTGGGCCATCGTTTTAAAGGCTGGCCCGGCCCATGGGCCCGCCCAAAAGCCCGGCCTGCCCGGCCCACCCGATGCCTAATTTTTTTTTTAATGAAAAATAATAAAATTTTGATGGAAAAAATTTAAAAAAATTAAAAAAATTATTTAGGCCCGTCCAAAGCCTGAATACCCCTAGGCCTGGGCCTGGGCTTGTGCCTAGTTTTTTGGCCCGTGGACCGGCCAGGCCAGGCCAGATTTTTTGACGGGAACCCGCAAGGCCCAACATGGGCAAGGCCAGGGCCAAAATCACACCCTTACTTACAATGTATAGTAGCTTCAAAGTTATTTTAGGAACATGAGATGAATAGGTTTTAGCAAGAAAAAGGATAGACTTAGTTGAAGTCAAAGTTAAGCGCAAAAAAAGAAAAAAAGAAAAAAATTAGGTTAGGAATCTCAAATAATTTATTAATTTTTTTTTGTTGAGAAATTTGGCTATAAACCACTCTTACCTCCTTTTATTGTTAAAACGACCAAGAAAAAAATTATACTTTAAAACCCCCTCATAATTATAAAGTCTTGTATAAAAGATAAAATTTATTATTTAAATATTTTATCAGACTATTATACTCTTAACTAAATTTTTCCACCATCTCTTTCTACATCACTTTCTCTCTCTTCCTTCACATCCACCTCTCTCTTCTCAACCACTGCAGCCATCGCCTCTTCCCCATCGGCCCTCCACATCCTTTCCATTGTTAGAAATGGTTTTGGAAATATGATTTTTTCTTAACTTTGGTCTATTTTTATATGGGACCCATACGTCAAAAACTGTAGACGTCCCCGAACGTATGTAGACGTCCCCGAACGCCCCGGGAGGGTTAAGTCCCGTTCCGTTCCTATTGGGGTCACTACAGTTCAAGGACTCAAATGTCACGGTTCTTAATCTTGAACCAAAGAGTCCAAATCCGGCAAATCGATTTTGAAAACAGATTTTTTGAAAAGAAGTGCCAAACATGGACTGCTTTGCCAGATATAGAGTCGCCACCTAAATGTTTTTTAATGGGAAATTTAGGAAACCCTGACTCGGTGCTGAAGGCCACGTGTCCGTCATCACCAAAGTTGCCTCGGCTCGGGAACTTGGGTACGATTGGGGAAGGTCACTTCGTGAGCACCCCCGCTCGCCCGGTCAAAGACCGGCCTCTACTAACCATGATATCTTATTTTGAAAATATTATGCGTTCTTATTTCGGTTATTAGCCTAGATTTACTATGTGATGCGCACAGCATACAAGTATAGACTGAGTCGCCTGAATTGGAACAAAACATTTCATGTTTGTTTGTTTGAAAATGGTTTGATGGTGCTACCCGCAGGTAGGCTAAGACGTGGATTTGCCACCCTCGGGTGGGCTTAGAAAACATGATTTTGCCACTATCTAATGGGCTTAAAACAAACATTTGATGAATTGTCCCACTCCAAGTAACCCAACCTCCACCCACAGGCATTCAAGCAGTTATATCACATAAGCAAATAGCCTCATAGTAAGCATGCTATTCATGGCAGTCACTCACACGCATGCAAGGATGCTAAAGCATAAAACTCACCGAGTACTCCAAGCCAAAACAGAAGCTCATTAGAAATCATGCATGATCCTAAATATACAGAAATGCCTAATGCAACACATGCAAAGATGCAACTATAGCAGGCTCGGCTATTCTAAACATGGCATATGGAATGCTACAACTAACACGTATTCAATTTGGAATTGAAATACAAATGCAGTTTGTATGATACGCCGAGCCCGGTGCGTGCAAGACAGATGAATGAATGCAAACATGCTATCATACTGTATGCTAATTGAAACATGCCCTAATCTAACCATCATAAGCGGGTAAATAAAAGGGAAGAAAGACGTGGGGTTGGAAGACATACATCACACTCACCCACACTTATTACAATTATGCCCTCGCGCAGAGGGTCCGAAAGAATATACAGTCTCGAATGAAAGAATAGTACAGTCCAAATAATACAGTCCGAATAATACAAATTCCTAATTAATTTACAAAATTAACTAAGAAAGCTGTAAAATTGGCATGCAAGCCAAGGACTGCCTTGATTCTGATGAATGGTGTATGTTTAGGCTGCCTTGCGCGGAAATCCACTGGGATGCCCCAATTAGCCTCTGTTTCGCAATGTTTCTTGAAAAGCGCGCCAAGCCTCGGAAGACTGCTGATTCTTGATTTGCTGCAACAGAGAGCAGGAAAGGGGCATAGCAATGTATTTTCACAGATGTATGCATGCCTCGATCCTCGTGCCACCAATCACGCATCTCGATGCATGATGGCCGAGGAGTCAAATTGCACAACTCAATATAGAATGAATGCATATGAACATAACAAAACCTAACTCCATCATGGATAATCCGGAGTGTCGGTGACTTGGGAATTGAGACACGTTCCGTTACTCGGAGTACGGAACGCACCTCGTTTTCCGTGCCCGGGCTAACTCCTATCCCGAACACAATACAATATGCATGATATGCGTGAAATGCAACTAAGATACAATCCTAACATACACAATGTTATGGAATGGCATACACGCTACACGAGGTAATACACAACCGAGCATACACAATGCTATGGATGAAATGACATACGCAATGCAGTAATGGGCTTATACCAACATGAGAGAGCCTCAGCCACACTCACATAGGAGGCCATCAGATGAAAACGAGACACCTCGAAATGCGTGCATGCGTGCACGCAAACCGAGGACGGACCCTCAGGCACCGAAATGCCACTCTAATGAGACATGGCAAGGACATGCAATATGGTATGAAAACATGCAGAAATCAGTAGCAAAATGAGGGGGAAAACAGCCCCGAAACCCGGTAAAATGAAATCCGATGCATGGAATGACCCCGAAACATGGATTTTGGTGCATGAAATGGCCTATAGCTATATAATGTATACATAATTTGAACATGCAATGAAAAGACAGAAGCAAGGCAGCCCCGAGACAAGAATTTTTACAGTTCAAAGCATGGCCAAACAGTAAGCACAAGTAGGGCTAAGATGGCATGCAAAAATGGCTCCGCAAAGGAGGCAATGAAGCAAGTGGTAGATGCAAAGCCCAAACATAAAAATACCCTTCTACAATACTGGAGAGGGACCAAAAAAAAGGCTATTTACAGTAGATGACAAGCCCCAAATCAGTATACAAACATGCTCAAAATGCAATGCAAGATTAAGGCCATAAGGGGGCTATAACATGAAGTACACAAAACATTCATCAAACAGCCAAAGACCCTTAATGAAACATGACAAGGGGGTCAAAATATGGCCACTCTCAGTTCTGATCATGGCCGAAAAACAGAAGCAAGATAAGCTAACAAAACATGCAAAAATGGGGACCAAAGAGGGGTACAATGGCAAGTGATATATGGAGGTCCCAAAAAGTGTTGAGCCCTTCTTCAATATTGAAGAGGGACTCAAAATAGGCCTATTTACAGTTTACATCAGGCCCCAAAACAGATCACACACAAGCTAAAAATATCATGCAAGAAAATGGCATTCAAGAGGGTATTGAAGCAAGTGCAACATGGGGGGCTCAAACAGTGTTGAGCCCTTAATGAAACAAGAAAATGAGCCCAAAAAAATGACCTTTTCAGTTTTGGTCGGAGCTCAAAACAGCAAGCAAAGAGGCTAGAAAAATGTTGCAAAATTGAGCTCAAAAGAGGGGAAATGGTGCTTACCCTTGAAGACTATCCCTTGGCTCCCTTTTGGCTTGAGGAATGCTGCCTCCTAGCTGCTGGAAAGCTCTCCTAGCTACTGGAAATGGAGTAGTGGTGGTGGTGCTTGGTGGTGATGAAGAAATGAAGTGTAGGACTTAGAAATTTTGAAGGAAATGGAAGGAGATGAGTATAGGGGAGCTCCAAGCAATTTTCCAACCTCCAAGACAGAGCTGGAGGCCCTGTTATGTAGACAAAAATGGGGGAGAAAGGGAGGGAAAAAGTGGGGGGAAAACAAGCCAAGTTTTCCCCCAAAAGTTATTCCCCCGGATACAGGTTTTGGAGGGAAAACAAATATACAGCTGTAATGTATTCAACCTGAGGATCATGGCCGGCTAGGTATTGGAGCTGCAGGTGGCCGGTCGGCCACCCCCCATGGCCGGCCGGCCGAGGGTCAAAATGGTCAAAAAGATTTTCTGGCCGGCCACCAGATATTGGTGTCCTCCCAGGTGCCCTCAACACAACCCTGTGGTTCAAAATTGGCAACTGTAAAACAGGAGAGAGAATAGGCCATTTTTAGGAGGGGTTCAAAAGGGTCAGGTGGAATTACTGGCCGGCCACCAACTTTTAGTGTCATCCCATGTGTGTACAACACAAATATGTGGTTTGGGGTTGAAGAAAGTGGCCCTAGGGTGGTCAACATTGGCTTGGAAGTGAGAAAAACGGGCGTCGGAGAGCGACGGATGAATATAACTGGTTGCTGAAACATATGCTGGCCTCCCACCCTTCTGTGACCTTCCTGGTGATAAAACAAAGGTACCTGCCAAAAATGAACGAAAACCGATGCAAAATAAAGGTTCCGGGGCCGAAACGTGCAGTCCGAGGCCTCGAAAACTGCCTGTTAAACACCGAAAGTGGCAAAAACCAGAGCAATCGGAGATAGTTAGGCGGTCCCGAACCGAGGCACATGGCCTGACGGCTCCGAAAACCGAAAACCGGGAACCGGGCCTCGAAATGGGCAAAATGGCCTACAGCCACAAAACGTAGCCCACGGCCATTGAGAGATGATCTACGAGACCTCTCCCTCCCTTCGGGAAGAGAAACAGAGAAAATCGAGTCTGGTTCGCAAACCGAGGCAAGGCACAGAAGAGGGTTCGGAAGTCCGGAGGCAGGGCTCACGGCCGAGACTTTGAGACTTCTGAACGAGCACAATATGCAACATCACCGAGCGCTCAATCGGTGACGTCTGAGTCTTAAGGTCGGTCAAAAATGGGGTGTCTACAGACCCATACGTCAAAGTTGGCGGGTCTAAGTGGTAACGCGTTCTATGCTACGCTGTGATTCATGTGGTATATTTGGTTGCTTAAAACCATTATTGAGTGAATGGAAAATTGAAGTCAAAGTGAGCTCCATGGAAATGGAGTTTTTGGTGGAAATTCCTTAAGGTTTGAATAAAGGCTTGTCTCATATTGGTTTGGTGGGAAGAATTTTGTGAGTTTATAAGGCATGGGTTTGTTACTTGGGAAGGGCCCCAAGAGGCACCTCAAGTTTGTAGAAGGGAGAGGTTATAGACAAATTGGGCTAGACCCATTAGACCTAAAAATAAACACACACGCGAGCCGCCGCCATGGGCGGTCGGGAAGGCTGGCTGGCTGGCCTAGGCTTAGGCGCGGGTGCGTGGTGTGAGGTTAGGTTGGGCTTGTTCGGCCCAATACCTATATTTTTGGGCCAAAAACATTTGAATTAAATTTTATTTTTTTGGTAAATAAAATCTGTCCAAATTTTTAATTTCAAATTTTGTTGGGAAAAATTCAAATTTATTTTTCACTTCTTCTGAATTTCTGTACAGATTCAAATCTGTTCAATACAGTTTTTATCTGTTTGAAATTTAAAACCCAACAGGCTCCTATCTGTTCTATAACCGAACAGATTGAGCAAATTCAAACCGAATAAGTTTGATTCAAAACCAAACAGGTCTTGTACCTGTTCTTTCAAATCTGTATAACCACGAAATCATCTATAAATAAGACAACTCCCTCATTTGGATTTTTACTCCAATTTTCGTTTTCCTATGTTGCCATTCATCTCTGCATTTTGGTGCATTAATTACATTAATTTTCTGTAAGAAAGAGTGTAATTAATTTTCTGTGAGAAAGAGTGTATACACAAAGTGTGTTCGTTGTGTGAATAATGTGTAGTGCTGCTACTATTCACTATTGATCATTTTATTTTGGGAGATAGACGTCCACGATCTGAAAGTACCGTGCATAGGACGAATCTGTTTTAAGGTCACAGTGTTAAACACTGGATTTGATCAGAAAATTTGTTCAACAAATTAATTTGGTAAGTAATTAATTTACTTTCCTGTTTTATTATTTTTTCTGTTTCAAATTTTGATTTTGTTTTTGTAACAAAGTAAAAATCTGTTTTATTTATTTTATGTTATTCTGGTTTGATTTTTGTAATCAAACAATCTCTCTCATTTCCTTTATTTCTTTTGTATTCTGTTTGCTGTTAAGTACACAAACATATACAGTGAAGATTGTCCAACAATCTTAAGACAGATTATTATTATTTTTTTTGGTGTCTTCATCGTATTTAATTTTTTGTGATTTCACAAAGTGATATTCTGGTTGGAAAATACAAATAGTAGTAATATACTGTTTGACAAATAATAGTAATATACTGTTTATTTTCTTTGACAACTAGTAGTAATATACTGGTGTCATTAACAATTGTAGAATATTAATTTGTGTTATGAAAAATTATTGTGGTATTTTATTTTTCTAGTTTTAGTAACAAGGAAATAAAATTATCTTGTGTTATAATTTATTTTCTGGTTTTAGTAACTAGAAAATTAATTTGTATTTTGGTTTTTTCTAATTTTTGTAATAAGATATTATGGCTGCTGAAAGTAGTACTCCAAATCCGATCGTTACAATGACTCCGATCCCTATCCAGAATCATGTTCAAGTTCCGATAAATCATGGAGAAAAATCAGAAAAATTTAATGGCACTGAGTTTAAGAGATGGCAGTAGAAAATGTTGTTCTATCTTACAACTCTAAATTTGGCCCGATTTCTCCGTGAAGAGACTCTAGTACTTAGAGAGGATGAAAGTGAACGGCAAGTTGTTGCCGCTGTAGACGCCTGGAAACATTCTGATTTCCTGTGCAAAAACTATGTCCTCAATGGCCTTGACAACATGCTATATAATGTTTACAGCCCTTTGAAAACAGCAAAAGAATTGTGGGATTCTTTGGGAAAAAAATACAAGACAGAGGATGCCAGCACAAAGAAATTTGTTGTCTGTAAATTTCTGGACTTCGTTATGGTAGACTCCCAAACGGTAATTGCTCAAGTTCAAAATTTTTAATTAATTTTGCATGATATTCATTCTGAAGGTATGTCTCTTAGCGAGTCTTTCCAAGTCACTGCTTTAATGGAAAAGTTACCACCGGCTTGGACAGATTTCAAAAATTATTTAAAATATAAACGCAAGGAGACGACCATGGATGAATTGATTGTAAGACTAAGAATTGAGGAAGATAACCGAAAGGCTGAAAAGAGGAATGGTAAAAATCCCATTGAGTCCAAGGCTAATGTGATTGAACAAGTGCACAAACCACATAACAAAAAGAGGAAGTTTACTGGAGATGGTCCTAAACAATGTGACAATAATAGCAATAAAAAGTTCAAAGCTAAATGCTATAATTGTGGCAAGACCGGACATCAAGCTTCTGATTGCCGCTGCCCTAAGAAGAATTGCGGAAGTACAAGCAAGAAGACCACCAATCAAGCCAATGTGACAAAATTAGATTACATCTCTAACGGGGTAAATGACATCAATCTCTTTGCTGTAGTGTCTGAGGCTAATTTGGTTGGAAATCCCAAGGAATGGTGAGTTGACACTGGGGCAACTCGTCACATTTGTGCAGACAAGAAGATGTTCATTACTTACAATGAGGTTGTAAATGGTGAACAACTTTTCATGGGAAATTCTTCTACTTCTGCTGTGGCTGGACAAGGAAAGGTGATCTTGAAGATGACATTAGGGAAATAACTGTCACGACCCACACCCGTCCCTGTAGGTTTAGCACCGTAACCGGCCAGTAATCCGTGGATTACCAAAGGCCTCAGAATAGATAAGCACATAATAAGGGGCTGCGGAAGCAATTATACAAAATAGACAAGGTCCGATGAGCTGTGATAACATACATGGGACGAAATATTTCAAAACTTATAGATGTACATAAGCATGCCGGTCGAAGGACAACAATATTTACAAACATTTACAGAGGTGCAATTCCCAAGATCCGACTTTACAAAACAGACAGAGACTAGCATAAGTGCAAAAACAGCCATGTAACTAGACTTCGATCGGAACCTCCTCGGGAGGCACAATGGTTGGCTGACCAAAAACAGAAACGAAGGCCGTCAACTCTGGCCCAGATCACACACCGGCTCGCCTACATATATAATATAAACTGTGAGCGAAAGCTCAGTGAATAATAACAAAGTAAAGGGGTTTCAATGAATAAGTCCGTACAGATTCAGAAATCATAATTCAGTTTCGTATCAAATTTATAGTTTGTCCAGATCATATACAGAAATCATGAGGTATGCTTAAAAATACGTGATACATTCCTCAGCACTAGCAGAAACAGTTAACCCATAAAGGGACGACCATAAAGGCATACAGTTGACTCACGTGCACGGAGACGATACAGTTGGCTCATGAGACGTACAGTTGACCCATAAATGGGACGTAAGGATCCATAACAGTTAGCTCATGAGACATACAGTTGACCTACAATTGGGACGTAACAGAACAGATAACAGTTATGATTTGAAGCTAAGAATGT
Organism: Camellia japonica; assembly: GCA_030407325.1. Lineage (NCBI taxonomy): Eukaryota > Viridiplantae > Streptophyta > Magnoliopsida > Ericales > Theaceae > Camellia > Camellia japonica. The sequence goes on from JAPPVO010000059.1 coordinate 103,579,873, forward strand.
CATGAATACGTTTCAGAAATTGAACAATCATTCATTGTACAGAACATAGCATTTCAGAGAACAAATCTAATTTCATCATACAGAAAATAAATAAGGTTGAACATAGCTTCACTATGTTATTACTCACAGTTGGCCTTGAGACAGACAGCCGGAGCAGATTGGCCAAACGGTACTCGGCACGTGACCTACACAACACATAACAGACACACACTTAAAACACACGTTCTACTTGTACATAACTTACTTCGTTAGCTCTTAGTGCGTTTCTAACCCTTAATTCTCATTATGGAGTCGTAAACGTAGCCTAGGAATGCCTAGGATGGAATGAGGATGTAAGAATGCATTAGAAAACATTTCACAAAATTTGCTGAAAATAAGGTCCACGATCGAGCGTGGCTTTCCTCGCTCGAGCGGACATGCAGACAATGAAGCCCCGCTCGAGCGTGACTTTCCTCGCTTGAGCGGACTGTAAACTCATGAAAAAGTGCTGGATGCAAGATTTTCACGCTCGACGGACGCTCGACCTCCGCTCGAGCGTGAGACTCAGACCCTCGCTCGATCGTAGATTTCCTCGCTCGAGCGGGCTGCAAAACACACAAACTTCTGGGTATAGGCATTTCACGCTCGAGCGAAGGTGCATGTACTCAGAGTGCACGCTCGAGCATGGAGTTCCCCGCTCGAGCGTGGATCAAATTTCTGAAAATTCCAGATTTGATCACCAAGCTCAAATCCAACCTTTGAACATCCAAAACTCATTTTTCTGGGCCAAAACTTGAGGAAACACATAATAACTCATAAAACAACATGTATTAAAAATCATTTCAAGGAATCATGGCCCAAAAGTATGCCAATTGTACAAAATTCAACTTGGAATTCAAAGTTAATTCATAAACATAACATGCAAGAACTTCCTTGGATTCAAACCCTCCAAAACATTATCAAACTTGGCAAATTGTTAGGAAACATGGTGAATTCTCAAAACATAGATGGAATGAACACATGCATGAAAGAAGTCTTTAAAATCATGCTCAAATTGTGAAGAAATGCACATGCATGCATGGATTGATCCACTATTCTACTTCTTTAGCTTGATTCTCACATCCAAAGTTCAATTTACTTGAATTCATCAATAATCTTGTAGAATCTAACTCAATTACTCGATTTAGAGTTTAGTCTCATACCTAGAGGCTTCAATCTACAAAGATTAAGGTTGAGGCTCTACAAATCTCCTTAAATTATCAACAATTCTTAGCACCTCCTTGAATTTGAGCTCAATCTCCCTCAACTGTTCCCCTCCCTCACTTTTTGGCCTTGGAGGTGTGTGAGATGATGAAAACAAATGTGTAAATCAAGTCCAAACAATACTTTAGAAAGTGGCCCACTCAATGGCAAAACATGTAATTAACCTAGGTTCAAATAATTTAACATTAATTAATCTAATTTCCTCATTCCAAATTGAACTTTACTTAAACCTACCATAAAATCATATAAATCCTAACTAGCACATAAATCAAGTCAGTTTCTGATTCGAACGCCGATAAGGCTTTCAATTCACAAACCGAAACTAAAACGTGAACAAATCTTTCTACGCCTAACAGATACAAACACTACAATGCAACACACACATGCATCTGAATTCAGAATTTCTCTTTAATTGCTAATTAGGCACAATTAATCATGGATTAACGTTAATCAGAGGTTGGGGTTGTTACAATAACTTACTCTCAACAACGTACTGCATGTACCAGACATCCGGAAGAATTTAGTTTCTGGTTCTTTGTTTTGTAAAAATGGTTTTAGGCTTGTATTTGAGTCTGATAAATTTGTATTAACAAAGAGTGGTATGTATGTTGGTAAGGGATACATGAGTGATGGTCTCTTCAAGTTGAATGTAATGACGGTTGTACCAAAACTTATTATTAATAAGAATAACACATCTTTTGCTTATATTCTTGAGTCGAATTTATGGCATGGTAGATTAGGACATGTAAATTTTGATGCTTTGCGTAGATTAATTGGTTTGGATTATATACTAAAGTTTGAAATTGATCCTAATCACAAATGTGAGATTTGTGTAGAAGTGAAACTAACTAAGGCTCCATTTAAATCGGTTGAAAGAAAAATCGAACCTCTAGAATTAATTCCTAGTGATGTGTGTGATCTTAAATTTGTTCAAACTAGAGGAGGCAAGAAGTATTTCATAACATTTATCGATGATTACACAAGATATTGTTATGTATACTTACTTGAAAGTAAAGATGAAGCCTTAGAAATGTTTAAACTCTACAAAACTGAAGTTGAAAATCAACTTGGTAAAACCATTAAAATGGTTAGAAGTGATAGGGGTGGTGAATATGATGCACCATTAAATGAATTTTGTGCACAACATGGTATTATTCACCAAATTACAGCACCCTATTCTCCATAGCAAAATGGAATTGCTGAAAGGAAGAATAGAACCCTTAAAAAAATGATGAATGCCATGTTACTAAGTTCAGGCTTACCGCAGAACTTGTGGGGGGAAGCAATATTGTCTGCTAATTATGTTCTTAACAGAATATCCCACAAGAAAACCAACAGCACTCCTTATGAATTATATAAATACTTAAAAGTGTGAGGGTGTTTGGCAAAAGTTGAAGTTCCTGTTCCGAAAAAGACTAAGATAGGACAAAAAACAGTGGATTGTGTGTTTATTGGTTATGCTCAAAATAGTAGTGCATATCGGTTTTTGACTTATAAATCAGAAATACTTGATATAAATGTGAACACTATTATAGAGTCAATGAATGTTGTGTTTTTTGAACCATGTCTTTCCTTTCAAGAAATGACAGGAATTAAGTTCATAGAAAAGAATTTATGATTGTATACAAAGTCAAGAGACTAATGACAATCAAACACAAGAGACTAGTAATGGTCTCGACCAGCAGGATTTAACTGATGATGAACCAAGACGAAGTAAGAGAGCAAGAACATCAAAATCCTTTGGTCCAGATTTTCTGACATACCTGTTAGAAAATAAACCTCAAAACTTTAAGGAAGCAATGACAAGTCCTGAAGTACCTTTGTGGAAAGAGGCTGTTAATAATGAAATTGAATCCATTATGCAAAATCATACTTGGGAATTGGTGGATCTTCCACTTGGTTCTAAACCTCTTGAATATAAGTGGATATTCAAGAGAAAAATGAAAGCAGATGGTTCAATAGACAAGTATAAAGCAAGACTTGTAGTAAAAGGTTATAGACAAAAGGAAGGTCTGGACCATTTTGACACATATTCTCCTGTGACAAGAATAACATCCATCTGCATGTTTATTGCCATAGCAACGTTGTATAATTTAGAGATACATCAAATGAATGTTAAGACAGCTTTCTTAAACGGTGATATGAATGAAGAGATCTATATGGAGCAACCCGAAGGGGTTGTAGTGCCAGGGCAAGAAAACAAAGTTTGTCAGCTTGTAAAATCTCTTTATGGATTAAAACAAGCACCTAAGCAATGGCATGAAAAATTTGATCATGCTATACTTACTAATGGGTTTAAGATAAACGAATGTGACAAGAGCGTTTATGTTAAAAACACTGACTAAGGATATGTCATAGTTGGTCTTTATATGGATGACATGCTTATCATTGGAAGTAGTCAAAACATGATCAAATCAACTAAGCAAATGTTGAATAAAAAATTTGATATGAAAGATATGGGGGTCGCAGATGTAATATTAGGAATGAAAATAACTAAAATATCTTACAGATATGCATTATCTCAATCACATTATATTGAGAAAATTCTTGGTAAATTTATCAAGGATGATATGAATGTAGCTAGAACACCTGTAGACATTAGTCTTTATTTATCGAAAAATAAAGTTAATGCAGTGTCTCAGTTAAAATATTCCCAAATCATTGGAAGCCTAATGTACCTAATGAATTGCACTCGTCCTGATATAGCTTATGCTGTCAGTAAATTAAGTAGGTACACTAGTAATCCCGGAGAAGACCATTGGAAAGCAATCATTCGGATTCTTAGATATTTAAGATTTATCTGTGATCATGGTTTGTATTTTACTTGATATCCTGCAATACTAGAAGGTTATTGTGATGCCAATAGGATATCGGATACTAAAGATTCAAAATCCACTAGTGGATATTGTCGACTCGCCTTTTTCCGCACCTTGCCTTTTGGAAAGGTTTAAAAAAAAGGCGTCACAATTCGGACTCCCGCGGTTCTGAATCTAGTCTTACAAAGTGCAATGTGAAACTGATAATCACCAAAGAGTCCAAATCCGGCAAATCGTTTTAGAAAATTGATTTTAAGATCAAAAATGCCAAAATTGGATTGCTTTGCCAGATACAGAGTCGCCACCTAAATATTTTGTTTTTAGGGAAATTTAGGAAACCCTAACTCATACCAAAGGTCACGTGTCCATCATCATCAAAGATCGGCCTCTACTAATTATGATATGATATTTTATAAACATTATGTGTTCTTATTCCGGTTATTAAACTAGTTTTACTATGTGATGCGCACAATCAAGTATAGACTAGTTTGCAAGACTTGAAACAATTCAACTCATTTTTGTTTGCAAAAATGGTTTGAATTTGCCACCTCAAGTGGGCTTAAAGTTTGCGAATTTGCCACCAAATATAGTGGGCTTAAAACATGATTTGCCACTCAACAAAGTGGGCTTAAAACACACATTCTTTGAATCGTTCCAATTCAAACAATAAGCCTTTATCCGCAGGCATTCATGCAGTTTAGCATTTAAGCACATAGCCTCATGGCAAGCATGCTAATCATGGCAACATTCACACTTATACAAGTATGCTAAAGCATAAAAACTCACCGAGTACTCCAAGCCAAAATAGAAACTAGTTAAAAAGATGCATGATCCCTAACTATGCAAGATGCTTAATGCAACGCATGCAATATGCAATTAATAGGCTCAGCTACTAATATGGCATATGAATCAATTTGAACAACATGCGATTAAACACGTATTTGAATAAGATATTCAAATGACAATGCAGTTTGAATGATGTGCCGAGCCTCGGTGCATGCAAAACAAGATGAATGTATGCAAGCATGCGATATGCTAATTAAAATATGTCCCTAATCTAACCATCAAAAGCGATTAAATAAAAGGAGAAAGACGTGGTGTTAGAAGACATATACGCACGCACTCACGCACACTTATTACAACATTACGCCCTCGCGAAGGAGGGTCCAAATGAATAAGCTAACTGACTAGCTAGGCTAATTAAGCTAACTAATTATTATAAAACTGAATTAATTAACTATTCTAGTTAACTAATTATTACAAACCGAAATTAAATAACTAGTTAAACTAACTAATTAATTACAACTCTTAATTAGCTACAACTAATTAATTACAACACGTATTTGATCTAATGCTAATTAAACTAATTAGCTAATCTCGGGAAGCAAGGGATGCATGCATGCTTAATTCTTCACCCGAAAAGCCACTGCCTTGCTGTTGAAAGCCTCTATTTGCACATATGAACACCAACAAAGCTGTCTACTTCCAGAACACTTCTGCTCCACCTTACCAATACATTGTGCAAATTTCATTGGTGGCCAACAGGGGATCGGTCGGCTACCAATGGTGGCCGGTCAGCCACTAGTGATGGCTGTCGGCCACTGCTGGCTTGAACTTCCTTGCTACAACAGAGAGCAAAACAGTGTATTTCTCAAGGGTTGTTTGCACACTTTGCCTCTCATTTTCATGAGGAAATCAAAGGAGAGACAAGATTTGGTTCACAAAACCACCAATCAAGCAATTTCATTGCATGATGGCTTGTGAAACCAATTGTGCAAGTTCAATAAATGCAAAATGAGACCAAAATGACCATCACCCTATCATGCATGATCAAGGGAAATGAAGACCTAGGAAAATGGCACATTTCATCAGTTTTGAGTATGAAATGTCCCATTTTCCTTGTGTTCAAATTATCGTCCGATTTGAACACATGCAATGCAACATAAAGAATGCTTATCTTGCCTCTTTTACTTGACAATTTTGTTTACTCATTTTAATTACCAAATCATTCATTAATCCATTAACTCCACTGGTGAGTGTCCTTTAATGGAAGGAGGTTCAAACCACAAGTTGCTTTGGGCATGAAAGAGGCATTACATTGTTGGTAATGAACCCTCTATGGGATTAAACCATTAGGTGTAGCACCTCCATTCCATACTTAGGCAAACAAGTGGTTTGAAACTACTTTCAAAGCAAAAATAAAATCAAGAAAGGAGAGAGGTTGCAAAGATGATTAAGTGCTGGAAATGAGTGATAAAAGCACTAAAACATGCAACCAACTCAAACCAATGGTGGTTAAAACCTTAAAACACTACGTTGATGAAGGAACTTACACTACAACCATGCAAAATAAGACTCAAATGACTTAACCAGCCAAAAATAGAGTTAAAGCAGGCTATTTCAAAGGCTAAAACATGCTGGAATTAAGCTATAAATTGCTAGAAAAATAGGCTAACACATAGAGCTATCTAGGCTAGCAAACAAGACATAAGGAGAGGAGGCTAACCCCTCATATTTTGAACTTTAAAACATGATTTTTACTACTGAAATTCAGTGTTTAAAAGCTTGGAAAAAGATAGTAAAAGGGTGGGAAACACAAGGGCAAAGGCCTCCAAAACAAGGTATAAAGGAGGGCTATTAACCCCTCAACCTTTAATAGCCTTAGGACCCAAGCTTCAGCCCCAAAACATAGAGTTTTTATAGCCCAAAATCAGTTGGAAAACATGTTGGAATGAAGATAAGAGTAGCTAAAAAAAGAAGCTACAACATGGCAATTTAAGCTAGTAAACAAGCCAAAGGAGGGGTAGCTAACCCCTCCATTTTTGGGACTTCAAAACCATTTTTTTAGCCTCTGAAAACCTCTGAAAATCAGTGGTGAGAAGCTCAAAAAAAGTTGATGAAAGAATGAGAAACACAAGTGGAAAGGCTTAGAGAGCAAGGTTCAAGGAAGGGTGATTAACCCCTCTACCTTTAAGAGCCTTAAACCACAAGCTTCAGCCCATAAAAAACAGGTTTTAAAGAGCTTAAAAAACAGCAAGAAAAGATGGAAAAAAAATGGTGTAAAGATGGTACAAAGGCAAGAGAAAGTATACCTCTTGGAGAGGAGTGAACCCTTAAGCCATGAACCACCAATTTCCACACTCTCAAGTGCTTCAAGAGCTCAAATCCAAGTTCAAATCACCTTAGCAAGAAGCTCTCTATGTTTGCTTTGGTGTGTTTGGGAATGGGCTATGCAAGTTGCAAAAGAGAGAGAAAATTGTAGAGAGAAGATTTTTTCCAAAATATTTCTTCACTCCTAATGTTTTCTAACCTTGAAAGCAAGAAGAGAGGCCTTCTATATATAGAAAAATAGCCCCTTAGGTCGAAAATATCAAGCCCTGGACAGCTGGAGCTTTTGGGGGACAGTTGGCACAAAATATCTTGGTTTTTCACCATTGGCCGGTCGGCCATCAAAAATCTGCTTCCAGACTCAACTTCAAACGGGCATATCTCCTTCATCCGGACCCTTTTGCAGGTCATTCTTGAACGTAAATTGAAGCCCCAGAAGTATACTTTCCAATGGAAGTAGCCTCACATCAAAATTCTAAGTGTACTGAGAGATATGCCTATTTTAGTGAAGGTTGCACAGTTTTGGCTTAACCAGATTGATGCCTAACTTCAACCAGACATATCTCCCTCATCCGGACTCGGCTTTAGGAGATTCTTGAGTGTAAAATGAAGCCCCGGAAGTTCAATTTCCAATGGTTGTGGCCTCACAACTTAAGTCCAAGTGTACAAAAGGATAGACCTGATTTAGTGAAGGCTGCCCGATTCTCTATTAACGGTTCATGCCCAACTTCTTCCCCAACTAGGTTTCTTCCTTCTCCAATTTTCTTCAACTCCAAACCTATAAATAAGATATTTTAAAATATTTTTGAAAAAGTTCACCTCTCTTCCATTTATTTGCACTTTGTCCTTGTTTAGTTTACCGAAAAGCATAACATTTAACGAAATGCGAGCCTCAAAACATTATAGAAACTTTTGGGAAAAATATTTTGAAAGAGAGGATTTTAAGGTCTAAAAAAAGATTTGGTAAAAATAGTTTTGGTCCAAAATAAGGTGTAAGGTTGGGATTTAGAGCTCTTCTTGCTGAAGAAATCGAACATTTGCATAGCACAACTTTCATCATTGAGTGATCCATCAGTGGCGCCCAAGTCTTAAAGGCGGTAAAAAAAATAGGGTGTCTACAGATATGTCTTTACTCTGGGAGGTGCTGCTGTTTCTTGGAAATCCACGAAACAAACATGCATCGCACAATCTATATTGGAATCTGAGTTCATTGCTTTAGACAAAGCAGGAGAAGAAGGAGAATGGCTTCGCCACTTTTTAGAAGACATTCCAATGTGGCCAAAACCTGTGCCAGCTATCTACATTTATTGTGATAGTCAATCTGCAATAGGCAGGGCACAAAATCATATGTACAATGGTAAGTCACGACATATTCGTCGTCGACATAATACCGTAAGGCAATTGCTCTCAAATGGAATAATCTCAATAGATTATATAAAATCTAAAGAGAATATTGTGGATCCGTTAACAAAATGTTTGACTAAAGAGTAAGTGTATAGTTCATCAAAGGAGATGGAATTAAACCTTATTAATTAAGAGTCATCATAATGGTAACCCTATTTATATGACTGGAGATCCCAAGAACTAAGTTCAAAGGGACAATTAAGTTATGTGTGGCTCACCAGAAATCACCAAGGGATTAAAATTCCCTACCCATTCCTATGGTGAGAGTGATATCTGCAACATGTGTTGTATGCAGGGGTTTAAGGATAAGCTTTGCTTTTAATGATTACTTATATCTTGATTTAGGCATAAAAATCAAGACGAATATAAAGGAGATACTCACAATAAGAATCACTTATATGAGTGTCGAATTGGGATCGGTTCTATGAGAATGAAGAGGCTAAATTCTCTAGACGCACTCATGAACAACCAGGAGCGTTCAAGGCCAAAATGAACACAACTGTGAGAACCACGATGTGTCAGAAGATATTTTTTGTGAAATCTATTGTCTTGGCTTACACAAACGGCTGAACAATTCAAGGCATCGTGTTCATTGGTTAGCTAGTAAGTCCAATAGGTTATCACTAGGGAAGGTTCAAGGCTGAAAACTACCTATCCTGATGCAAGATATTTTCGATTTATACTCTTTCGACAAATTCTGCATATTGTTACATTTCCGTTGTCATCAAATTCCATTCATATGGGAGATTGTTAGAAATGATTTTGGAAAATATGATTTTTCCTTAACTTTTGGTCTATTTTTTAGGTGGGACCCATACGCCAAAGTTGGCAGGTCTAAGTGGTAATGCGTTCTATGCTGCATTGTGATTCACGTGGTTTATTTGGTTGCTCAAAACCATTATCGGGTGAATAGGAAATTAAAGTCAAAGTGAGCTCCATGGAAATGGAGTTTTTGGTGAAAATTCCTTAAGGTTTGAATAAAGACTTATCCCACATTGGTTTGGTGGGAAGAATTTGTGGTTTTATAAGGCATGGGTTTGTAACTTAGGGAGGGCCCCAAGGGACACCCCAAGTTTGTAGAAGGAAGAGGTTATGGGCAAATTGGGCTAGATCCATTGGATCGAAAAATAAACACATGTGCGCGCCGCCGTTCGTCCGGTCGGTCGGACGGGCTGGGTTTGGGCCTGGGCTTGGGCGCGAGTGCGTGGTGTGAGGTTGGGTTGGGTTGGGCTTATTCGGCCCAATACTTATCTTTTTGGGCCAAAAATATTTGAATTAAATTTTATTTTTTGGTAAAATAAAATCTATCCAAAGTTTTAATTTCAAATTTTGTTGGGAAAAATTCAAATTTATTTTTCACTTCTTCCGAATTTCGATACAGATTCAAATATGTTCAATACAGTTTTTATCTATTCGAAATTTAAAACCCAACAGGTTCCTATCTGCTCTATAATCGAACAGATTGAGCAAATTCAAACTGAACAGGTTTGATTCAAAACCAAACAGGTCTTGTACCTGTTCATTCAAATCTGTACAGCCACGAAATCATCTATAAATAAGATAAGTCCCTCATTTGGATTTTTACTCCAATTTTCGTTCTTCTCTGTTGCCATTTGTAGACGTCCTCGAACGCCCCGGGAGGATGAGTCCCGTTCTGTTCATTTTGGGCTCACTACAGTTCATGACTCAAATTGTCACGGTTCTTAATCTGAACCAAAGAGTCCAAATCCGGCAAATCGTTTTGAGAAAACAGATTTTTAGAAAAGAAGTGCCAAACATGGACTGCTTTGCCAGATACAGAGTCGCCACCTAAATATTTTATTTTGGGAAATTTAGAAAACCCTGACTCGTTGCCTAAGGCCACCTGTCCCTCATCACCAAAGTTGTCTTGGCTCGGGAACTTGGGTACGATTGGGGAAGGTCACTTCGTGAGCACCCCCGCTCGCCCGATCAAAGATCGGCCTCTACTAACCATGATATCTAGTTTTGAAAACATTATGCGTTCTTATCCCGGTTATTAGCCTAGATTTACTATGTGATGCGCACAGCATACAAGTATAGACTGGGTCGCCTGAATTGGAACAAAACATTTCATGTTTATTTTTGAAAGATGGTTTGCTACTCGCAAGTAGGCTCAAAATGCGGATTTTGCCACCCTCGGGTGGGCTTAGAAACGATGGTTTTGCCACTATCTAGTGGGCTTAAAACTCACAGTCAATGCATTGTTCCAATCCAAATAACCCAACCTTCACCCACAGGCATTCAGGTAGTTATATCACATAAGCAAATAACCTCATGGTAAGCATGCTATTATGGCAGTCACTCACACTCATGCAAGGATGCTAAAACGTAAAAGCTTACGGAGTACTCCAAGCCAAAACAGAAACTATGTTAGAAATCCATGCATGATCCTAACTATACAGAAATGCCTAATGCAACATATGCAGGAATGCAGCTAAGATAGGCTCGACTATTCTAAACATGGCATATGGAATGCTACAGCTAACAAGTATTCAACTCGGAATTGAAATACAAATGCAGTTAGTATGATGCGCCGAGCCCGGTGCATGCAAGACAGATGAATGAATGCAAACATGCTATCATACTGTATGCTAATTGAAACATGCCCTAATCTAACCATTATAAGCGGGTAAATAAAAGGGAGAAAGATGTGGGGTTGGAAGACATACATCACACGCACACACACTTATTACAGCATTGTCCTCACTCGGAGGGTCCAAATAAATAATATACAGTCCCAAATAAATAATACAGTCCCAATAAGTACAAAATCCTAATTAATTAACAAATTAATCTAGGAAAGCAGTAAATGGCACGCAAATCCATGGACCGCCTCGGCTCTGTTCCAAATGATGAATGATGCATGCTTGGGTTGCTTGGCGCAGAAATCCATTGCGATGCCCCAATTAGCCTCTGTTTACAATTAAGCCCGGAATATTACGCGAAGCCCCAAAAGATTGCCGGTTTCTGATTTGCTGCAACAGAGAGCAGGAAAGGGGCATGGCAATGTATTTTCACATATGTATGCTTGACTATTCTTCAGGGAGCGTAGTCCTCGATCCTCATGCCATCAATCACGCATATCGATGCATGATGGCCGAGGAGTCGAATTGCACGACTTAATATGAAATGAATGCACACATAAACACAACAAGACCGAGACTCCATCATGGATAATCCGGAGTGTTGGTGACTGGGAATTGAGACACGTTCCGTCACTCGAAGTACAAAACGTCCCTCGTTTCCCGTGCTCGGGCTAACTCCTATCCCAAACACCATGCAATATGCATGGCATGCATGAATGCAACTAATATACAACCTAGCATACACAATGCTATGAAATGGCATACACAATGCACGATGTAACACGGCATACACGATGCTCTAACATACAACCTAGCATACGCAATGCTATAAAATGAAATGGCATACGCAATGCATGATGGACTTACACCAACATGAGTGGACCTCAGCCACACTCACATCAGCGGCCATAAGATGAAAATGAGACACTCGAGATGCGTGCACACATGCACGTAAACCGAGGACCGAACCTAAGGCACAAATGCCACTGTAATAAGGCATGGCAAGGCATGAAATATGGCATACAAACATGCAAATTCCAACACTAAAATGTGATGCAAAATGATCCCGAAACATGGAAACATGGCACCCGATGCATGGAATGGTCCCAAAACACAAAACTAGGCACATGTGTTGACCTATAGCTATACAAAGCATGCATTATTTGATCATGAAGCATAAAGACAGAACCAAGGCAGTCCCAACACATGAACATTTCTAGTTCAAAGCATGGCCAAAAGATGCTAGCAAGATGGACTAAAATAGCATGCAACTTTGACTAGCAAACATGATTTACATGGCATGTATATGAAGCAAGTGAGGACTCATCAAACCAGAAAAAATCAGTGAATAAAACATGCCAAAACATGCCCCAAATAACCTCTGAAATGCAACCAACACATGCACAAATGATGGGTTCTTTTAGAGGGCATACAAAGGGGTTATTAAGCACATGCATCAAGGACACTTAGCATGGCACAAAAAACTCTGAAAATCAAATATGATAGCCCTAAAACTCACCAAATTGGCCCTGAAATCAGTCAACAAGGCATGCAAGATAGGGCCTCTTTGGAAAGCCAAAAAGACCATCAAACAAAACAAGGTGAGAGGGGGGCACCCCCCTCTGATTTTGAGGCTCAAAAATGCATCAAAGCCACTGAAAATCCACTGGATTTCAGTGGCTAAGAGGCCAAACCATGGCCAATGCAAGTGCTCTAACGCATAGCCCTAATCATGAAAGAATGAAGCATGCATAGGGGAAGGTGACCCCAAACAGAGAATAGTCCTAATCAAACATGAATATGATGTTAAAACAAGACTTTTTTCAGTTTAGGTTGAGGTCCAAAAAGGTTCACAAGTAAGGCTAATGTATCATGCAAAAATAGCCCTAAAAGAGAGATTAGCGACAAGGGACAGTAGATGGCCTCAAACAGTAAAGAGTCCTTCAACAAAGTTGAAGATAGGCTCAAAAAAAGACACTTTACAGTTTATGGAAAAACCCAAATATGCTCACAAGTAAGGCTACAATATGATGTAAAAATGGCCCTAAAAGAGAGATAGAGAGTAAGAGGCAGTAGCTGGCCTCAAACAGTGAAGAGCCCTTCAACAAAGTTTAAGAGGGGCTCAAAATAAGGCACTTTATAGTTTGTCTCGAAGCTCAGAAATGCTTAAAAATAGGGCTAATATATCATGCAAGAAATAGGCCTAAAAGAGAGATAAAGGGAAAGGGGTGACAAATGGCCTCAAACAGAGAAATTTCCTTGATCAAACATGAAGATGAGCTCAAAATAAGACTATTTCCAGTTTGGGTCGGAGCCCAAAAATGTAAGCAAATATGGCTTATAGATGAAGCAAGAAAAGACTAGAAAAGGGGAAAAGAGGACTCACCCTTGAAGTACAGCAAACCAGCAGCTTTTGGACCAAATTTCTGAGCTTCCAACCTTTGCAAATGACTTCCACAGGGCTGGAATGGATGATGGTGGTGTGGTGCTATGGGTTGTAGGGTAAAAATGGCCAAGAAACTAGGGTTTTAGAGCTTGGATGAGAGAGATATGGAAGTTGTATGTATAATGCTCTAACCAAATTTTCTAACCCTTAGCAATGGAGGGGAGAGGCTGGTTATATAGAGGGAGAGGGGTGGAGAAATGGGGGGAAAACAAATTCAAATTTTCCCCCCAAAAGGGCAGATCCCCGGGCAGGGGTCTGGGTCAAAACAGCTGGCACAACTGTAAGGAACCAGGAGAGAGAAATTTGGCCGGCCAGGTTCAGGAGGTTCAGGTGGCCAGCCGGCCACCTCCTCTGGCCAGCCGGCCAGGGTCAAAAGGGTCAACCAAGATTAGTGGCCGGCTACCCCAAAAAGATGGCCTCCCATGTGTGCACAACACAGCTGTATGGTCAAAACCCAGAAAAAGTGATCTAGGAGAGAGAAAAACCAACTTTTTAGAGGGGTTCAAAAGGGTCAGGAAGAGTTGATGGCCGGCCTATCCATATTGGTGGCCTCCCTGGTGTGTACAACATAATGGTGTGGTGGAAAGTCAGAAAAAGTGGCCCGGGAATGGAAAAAGTCAGCTTTCTAGTGAAGAAAACGGGCGATGAAGAGCGACGAAGGAATAAAGCTGGTCTACAGAACAATTGCTGGCCTCCCACCCTTCTACAACCTTCCTAACAATGAAAATAAGGTCTCCGCCAAAAATGAGCCCAAACCGATGTAAAACGAAGGTTCGGGGGCCAAAACGTGCGGCCCGGGGCCCCAAAAACAAGCTGTTAAGCACCGGATGTGGCGTTCGACCACGAAGTTGGTCTCTCGAGCCACAGTGTCCCTCAAAAGGGAGGAAACAAGGTGTATGCCAAAAACCGGAGCAAACGGAGGTGGTTAAGCGGTCCCGAACCGAGGCACACGGCCGACGGCTCCGAAAACCGAGAACCGGGCTCCAAACGGGAAAAATGGCCTACGACCACGAAACGTAGCCTACGGCCACTGAGAGATGGTCTACGAGACCTCTCCTTCCCTTCGGGAAGAGAAAACGGAGAAAACGGGACCCAGTTCGCAAACCGAGGCAAAGCGCAAAAGAGTTCGGAAGTCTAGAGGCAAGGCTCGCAGCCGAGACTCTAAAACCTCTGAACGAGCACAATATGCAACATCACCGAGCGCTCAGTTGGTGACGTCTGAGTCTTAAGGTCGGTCAAAAATGGGGTGTCTACAGTTGCCCCTCTTTGATAGAACTCGAAAGTCATACGTGACGGGAGTGAATGTCAAAGCCCGGAGACGACCCATTTTTGACAAGGCCGAAGACTCAGACAAACAGGCGAGATAAACAAAAAGATGTGCCAGCAGGCATGCCCGCAGGCAGGGGGCAAAATGCAAAGCGGTATGCACAAAGCCGGATGTAACTCAATGATCATGCGAAGCAGCAAGCTGTAATGAAGCAAATATTCACAATAGATGCCACAGTTTTAAGCAAGAATGCAAAGCGATACTACATTTCATGCAGTTGAAGAATGCGGAGAATCATCGAATTCTCACCATGTCTCACATGGAAAAGATACAATACCTGTGTGGCACATCTGGTCGCACCAGCCTCAAATGAACCGTACATACAATATCGTGCCTGTAAAAGGAAGAAACTCAACAAGCACAAGATAGTTAGCAACATATGTTCAGTGTGATATCGAATGCAAGCAAACGTGGTGTTGATGGGTGAGTGCATCGCGATGGGAGAAGCGACACGCGTGACAACGCAAGTTAAGCACAAGGGTATGACAATACTCGTGAAACATGCAGAACAGTGCCAGTGGTGCGCATGAGAATGCAAGTGACGTGCATAACAATGCAGGATAAGTGTAAACTTGAATGCACATTTCGAAATGAAACAACGAGCAAAGCAATGCAAGTTTCGACGAAGGTGGCTCAATCGTGACCTCCGGTTTACCTCCCGGAGGGGTCACAACATATTCAAAAAGGATACACCTTGCTTTTGACGAGTAACGATGAGACATGCATCGAAAGTTGGAGTTGAAGTTCCTGCGGAGGGATTTCGCGACGAAAAGTGCACTTTCCTTGTACTTTCTCGGGTGCCGGGGACTCCAATCATCACCAAAATTTGCAGGGACCTTGGAGGCCACCTTAGGAAGGTTGCCGGCCATGCTTGGCCCAAGGAGGAGGCTGCCGGCCAGGGGTGAGGAAGTGGGATGGCCGGCCTGCCAGAAAAGGTGGCCGGCCGGCCACCTAGCCCAAATCCGGGGCAGTTTGGTCTTTTTGCTCTCTTTTCTTTAAATGTGCTTATCCAAAGCACTTTTCCTCACAACTCCAGCTCCGAAATTGCTCTCTCCTCCTTCCCAAACCATTTTCTTCCTCAGATCTGCGCTCTATACGCGTTTTCCAACGCCCCACGTAAGTTGTTTTCGCGAAATCTTTCAGTTTTCGTCACTTTGAACTGATTAAATTTTGATTTCGGCGCTTCTTTTCTCATTTTCACCACTTGAGGTAAGTTTGTCTCAACATTTGGAAGATTTTCTCGGGAGTTGACTTTTGTTGACTTTTTCATTTTCTGAGAGTTGACTTTTGTTGACTTTTTCCAATTTTGGCTCATTTTGCTCGTTTTTGCAGATTTTTTGAGATGGCTGGTCATTTCCCTCATGGTGGAGGTCCTCCGGGTGCCGGAGATGATCCCGATATTATGGCTTTACCCCCGAGGATCTGGCCATTCATTCCCGAGAGGTACGACCCTCCGGCGCACATCCTCCCGCAGGCAGTTTTCCACTACTTTACTGATTTTGATGATCGAGCGCCTAGGGATCTGCTTTTGCGAGAGCCGGAGTCCCACCTCTTTTACCAGGCACGAGAGGTATTTACTTCACTCTTACATTTTCTGCAATGCATTCTGCATTTTCCGTGCATTTTGTGCTTTCGCTAGGTTTATCTGCTCACTCAAGCTCACAGCTTGTTTTGAATTTTTAGTTTATAACACCGTACTCCATTTGCATCTTGAACACACAGTTCGAACACTCCGACTTTCTGGACACGCAGCCTGTATATCGATTGTGAACACACAGCACACACTTGTTGAGAATTGAACACAGCCCAAACTTTGAGATGAACACACAGCCCACTGATTTTGAAATCTGAACACACAGCTCAAATACTTGACATTGACGTTGAACACGTAGCTCGAACTTTGATGATGAACACACAGCCCATTTTTCTAATTGTGAGCACACAGCACACACTTGTTTGAGAATTGAACACACAGCCCAAACTTTGAGATGAACACACAGCCCACTGATTTTGAAATCTAAACACACAGCTCCAATACTTGATGTTGACCACACAGCTCGTTGTCGAGGTGAACACACAGCACACACTGATTGAGAATTGAACACGCAGCCCGAACACTTGATGTTGAACACACAGCTCGTTGTTGAGGTGAACACACAATACACACTGATTGAGAATTGAACATGCAGCCCAAACACACAGCCCGTACTTTGATGTCGAACACACAGCTCGTTGTTGAGGTGAACACACAGCACACACTGATTGAGAATTGAACACGTAGCCCAAACTTTGAGATGAACACACAGCCCACACTTTGATATCTAAACACACAGCCTAGATTCTGTATCTGATTTGATTTTGCACACAGCTTATACATTTCATTTGCACGCAACTTATTCATTTCATTTGCACGCAGCTTATTCATTTCATTCTGAAACTGAATACATGTGTTCATCCTGAATGCAGGTGACTTCTCGCGCTGCGCGAGGATATGGCTCTATCACGGCGAGAGAGTGGTACGCTGAGCTCTCGGAGGCTGTCTTGGATTTGGTTGACGTGGCAGGGTTTGGGCCCTTTTGCACTGGGATCTCCCACTGTCCTGCTAGTAGGACATTGATGGGTGCTTTGGTAGAGAGATGGTGGGACACCACCAACTCCTTCCATTTCTCTGCCACCGGGGACTTGACCATGACCCCATTTGACTTCGCCGTCTTGACGGGCCTCGATGTGGGAGGCTGGGCCATCCCATATGACGAGGATATGGGCCAGTGGGAGGCTGCTTGGATATACTTATTGGGGGCTCGCCCGCCAGTTGACCGATCTTCGGGCAGAGTCCGATACACCTGGTTTTCTTTCCATTTTAGGAGGGCGGAGATGGAGCCTGAGACTCTTGAGGAGGTGGCACAGTATACCCGTGGATTTCTGATTTTCCTTTTCGGGACCACTCTGTTTGCCGATAGGGGGAACACTATCGGGCTTTATCTGTTGAGTGCTTTAGTGGACCTATCACAGGTCAGTCGATATGATTGGGGTGGCGCCAGCCTGGCTACCCTCTATTGCTATATGAGTGCGACCTCCCGCGGACGGGGGAACATGGTCGGTGGCTATTGGAGAGCCTGGGAGGTACTTTCTGCCCTCTTGACTTACATTTCTGCTTCTCACTACTTGTACATTGCACACACGGCGCACTTTACATTCTGTACCTTATACTTTGCTCTCAGCATTTCGTGTTTACATTCTGCACTCAGCATTCTGTATTCTGATGGCTATTGTTCTGTTTCTCACAGTTATGGGTCTACGCGTACTTCCCGACGTTAGCCCCAGAGCTTGAGGTAGAGGTGCCTCTAACGACCTCTTATTCACTCGTATTCGAGGGCCAGCAGCGGCCGAGATCTCGGGAGTCTTTCCTCTACCTACGGCAGTACTTTGATACAGTGCGGCCGTCAGAGGTATTTCAGAACTCAGTTCTTCATGTTTCTAATCTTTGATTTGTCTTGCACATTCACAATTTCTGATCAGCTTATGCATTGGTTATCCGCAGATCTCGTGGCAGCCCTGGGCGCCTTTAGGCAGAGAGCTCCGATTCCAGTTTGCCGGAGCGTGGGGTGCCTCTCCGTATAGGATCCTGTTCGAGGGGCCAGTTGGTAGGGCCTGGTTTTTGGGGGATCGCTTCTTGCGGCAGGTATGGGGCTACCCTACTCAAGACCTTCCTTCAGTGCCTCCGGACGACATGCGGACCGCTGATAGGCTCTCTCCTCAGGATGTCGTCAGTGCTATGCAGGGTACCAATGCATTCTTACATCTGGAGCAGGGGGAGTATGCGACCTATTGTCACACATACTTGATGCCTCCATTGACGGGAGTTCGTACTCCGACGAGGAGGTCTGCTGGTATGCCCTCATCGAGCTGGGCCCGAGCCAGAGACATTCCTTCGACCAGTAGGGCTGGTACGTCTAGAGGCGGGGGTGGATTGGTTCCCCCGATTCCTCCGACTTATCATCATCCCGGATGGCCAGATATGTCGACTGAGTTGACGGGATGGCGATATGGGACTTCCTACCCGATTCCGATAGAGCCTCCTATGCCTGACCACCGATATGTCAGTGACACTGATTCACCACCGATATGTTCCACTGTTTTCCGTTTATCACACATATACTTTGGCATTTGTTTATTCATTGATGACTTGAGCTTGTATCTGCAGCCACCCAGGGAGTACATGGATGAGGTGCTCGGGATGGTAGCCTCACTTGAGGGCATGGTCTTACGGAGAGAAGCGCAGTTGTCCCTCATGGGTGTCCAGGTACCCTTTAGTTTTCTTGCATTTATCATACTTCCGATGACATGCTGATCTTGAACATTTTACTACATTGATAGGCTGCCTGTGTAGAGCACATCTGACACACACCGCATTCATGTACCATATCTGTATGCGCCCACTTCATGTAGTTTTCTTGCATCTGCATCTGATACACATATTTTGGCTGATGTATTCAAATTGCATTCTTCCTTTTCAGATGCTGCCGATATATACCGGGCCACAGTCCGGGCCACCTGGGCCTTCCCGAGGAGCTGGGCCATCTAGGCCTTCTCGAGGAGCCGGTAGTGGGGAGTCGTCTCACGGACGAGGCAGACGCAGGGCGCACATTATAGAGGAGGAGCCCAGCGAGGAGGAGGCTGCAGATCCCCAGTCAGAGACATCTGCTGACAGAGAGGGTGGCTCCGACCCCGGTTCCGGTAGTGGAGATGAGGCTGAGGAGGGTTCCGAGGATGGCAGCCCCGACTCAGATGATGGTGATGATGGTGCAGAGGCCATTCCGCAGAAGAGGACGAAGAGGGCCTCTCATTCTTGCTCTTGAGAGCATTGATGCAGTTATTCCCTGCTTTATTTACCCTTTTACTAGTAGTTGTAGCACATTGTACATTGTTAGGCAATTTTATTTTCTGTAAAACTTGTACCCTTGTTGTAAAACATGATGGAATGAAACAACTTTTGAAAAAGTGTTGTGTTTTATGTTCTCAGCATCGCATCGCATCATTTTGCACCAAAATGAGATTGAATAGAAATGTGCATTGTGTATTTGCCAAGTCAGGTAGTGAACCGACGCAACAAACTAAACAACTTAACTCACCGAGAAATAACAGAATCTCGGTAAGTTCATAACTCGATAAGCAAGACACAACAACGTTGACAACTCGATAAGTAAGGCACAACAAAATTGATTAAACAAAAAGTAACAACTCAATGCACGAAACTTGTCAGCTCGACAAAACTTAACAACTCGATAAGCAAAACTTAACAACAACTCTACAAACAAAATGTATTTCGGACGATCTGGGCGACGGAACGCATCCGAAACTGAGGGAAATGGAGGCCTTTGACACTCCCGATGCATGGAAATGCTAGGAACTTCCTTCTAGAAGGTAGAACAGGACCAGAGGCACATTTTGCAGTATGGCCGGCCACCTTTGGGAGCTGGCCGGCCAGCTTTTTGCATTGGAGGGGAGAGGGGTGGCTGGCCTACCAGAAAAGGTGGCCGGCCGGCCACCTGGCTTGGCAGCCACCAGATTTTTGACACGTGTCCCCCGAACAGTGCCTTATCCTCTTTAAAAGTCCTAGCCTCGTGGTTGATTCATTTCATCTCAGTTTTGCACCAAAATGGAGGCGTTTCTCGTCGAAAATCTCACAGCTTGGATCGCTTCTCTAGATGGCTCGGAAAAGTTGAACTTCCGGGGCTTCGGCTTGAATGCACTATTCACGTTGAGCCGTACTCCGCTGCACCTTCCCTTTCTTCATGCCGCGACGAGGTTTTGGAACCCGGTAACGCATGTTTTTAGCTTCGGCGGGCAAGAGGTATGTCCAACTTTCGAAGATTTTCAAGTTTTGATGGAATCTGAACGCTATGAAGAAATTTTACCTCAGTTTCGCTTCGGCCATGCCCAAGCTTTAGGGCGGATGTGTGGGCTCACCATGCATGACGCTCGGTCTCTGATCTGCAACGGGGAATTGGACATCCTCGGCTTGATTCATCGCTTTTTTGATGCCGGTGACCGTGACAACCATTATTGGCAAGGTTTTCGGCAACACGCCCTTTGCTTGTGCATGCTATCTCGCTTTTTGCTCGCCCCAGGCTTCGGTGGATCTAGCATTCGTCTGATTGAGGTTGCTCAAGGCTTGAAAGAAGGAAAGAGCTGCATTGCCATGACATTGGCCGAGACACTGATGGGCTTAGATGCTTTCTATCGCCGGGAGACGACCAGATTTGCGGGGAGTCCACTACTGCTGCAGGTAATGTTTCCCTCCCAATCTCACGTATATATTGCTCACGTCACTCGGCCCTCGGGCTCGGTTTTTTCTCACAAAAACCTTTCCTTACTTTTCTCTCATCATACATCTCTCTATTCTTTATTCTCTCATTTTTCATCCCTCCCCAGGTATGGTTGTTGGATAAATTGCAGGTTGTGGACTCTTGCCCAGCCTATTCAGCCCGCGGCTACTTCTTTCGACCACGCCTAGTCGATGCCCTTGATGAGGGATGGTGGTTCGACTGGATGTGCAATTTGTCTGCAGATCGCATTGCTTGGCGCTGTCCTTGGCTCAATCTCCCGGCAATGAGCTATAGCATGTCCCGGCAGACCGGGATCCAGTTGATTGGTCTGACCCACTGTGTGTTCTACTTTCCGTTCCGGTTCCAGCGCCAGTTCGGTCATGATCAGACTTGCCCGCCAGAGGGGATAGAGTATCCTGCCACATTCCCGGTTCGAGGCACACAGTTTGCCTGGTATGCCACAGCATGGAGGACTAGAGAGCTCCTGGCCCCTGCTCCCACTTTCAGTTGCACTTTGTCTGATAAGTGCTTGGATTGGCTCAATGAAGAGGCACAGATTGGGCCCAGTTTGGCATCAGAGGCTTCGACCAGCTCTGGGAGGGGGCGCAGGGACACCTGACTTATCTATGCCCTGGATTTGTTGCTTTACCAGTACTTTCAAGTTTTCTTTATGAATGTAATAAAAACCAACTTCAATTTGTATGCAAGAGCAAGAGAACTCTGTATTGAAAACAATGAAATTGAAGGTTGTGGGTACTGAAAATTTTCCGCTTTGGTCCAGAAATGGTCTAAGTTGTAAAAAGATTAATTTGAACAAAGTCAACTTTTATTAAAACTTTTCAAAACCATTTTCGATATGGATCAGAATTGGACACACCTGAGATCTGTCACTGAGATGCACAATCCCAGATCCTAGCAACTGGAAAGTTGCCCCTAGTCTGAATAGTACCACGGCACTGCACAGCAACGGAAAGTTGCCCCTAGTCTGAAAAGCAGTGCACCGGAGATTACGATGAATGCTGATAGACAAAGATGACTGAGATGATCAAATGGACAAAGTTGATCGGGGAAAAGTTTATGGCTGAACTCCAGGATAAAGTTGCCTACGTATCCCAAAGATGGGAATCAAGCCTTACGTAGTTCAGGCTCGGGTTCACTCGAGTATTTTCACTCTCCTTTTACGCTCTAACTTTTGCCAAGGCCGCCCTTTGCGGGTTTTCAACCTTGCGAGCTCAGTTTTTATAATTTCAAATTTTTTTGTGCTCTGAGTTTTGCCTAGGTCGCCCTTTCGGGTTTTCGGCCTAGCGAGCCTCTCAAGGGTAATATTTCTTCAACTTGTCCATATTGATCGGTTGTGAGAACTCCAAGCCATCTAGATCCATCAGAACCACAGCTCCACCTGACCAGATAGACTTAATGATGTAGGGACCAGTCCAATTGGGTCTGAACTTGCCCCTTGGGTCGTGGATGGGAGCTCGGTTGTCCTTGAGTACCAAATCTCCTTCCTTTAAATTCCTGGACTTCACTTTCTTGTTAAAAGCCCGGGCAATTCTGCGCTGATAACCTTGAACATGGTACAGTGCTTTCAGTCTTCTCTCATCAAAGAGCATGAGTTCCTCAAACCTGCTCTGCTGCCAATCTGCTTCGGCTATTTGACACTCAGCCAGTACTCGCAATGACGGAACCTCAATCTCGATAGGTAGAACGGCCTCCATCCCATAAACCAATGAATACGGAGTCGCCCCAGTAGAAGTTCTGATTGAAGTCCGGTAGCCCCACAGAGCAAACGGCAGCTTATCTGGCCAATCCCGGTAGGTTTCCACCATCTTCTGCAGTATGTGTTTGATGTTCTTGTTGGCGGCCTCAACCGCTCCATTGGTTTGCGGCCGATATGTGGATGACTTATGAAAAGCCACGTTGTATTTTTCCAACAAGTCAATCACTTCCTTCTTGAAGTGGGAACCGTTATCTGAAATTATCTCGTTTGGGACTCCGTAGCGACAGATGATGTTGTTTCTGATAAACTTTGCAACATGTGAAGCCTTCAACACCGCATAAGATTGGGCCTCGACCCACTTCGTGAAATAATCTATCGCGACCAGGATGAACTCATGCCCATTCGACCCCTTCGGAGTGACAGCCCCGATCACATCAATTCCCCAGACTGAAAATGGCCATGGCGAAGTCATATTGTACAGCTTCGACGGCGGAATGTTCATGCGATTTGCATGAATTTGACATTTGTGGCATCGCCGAACAAAACCGATACAATCCTCCTCCATGGTGGACCAGTAGTAACCCTGTCTGAGGATCTTCCGTGCTAGCATTACTCCGTTCATATGCGCACCGCATTCCCCTCCATGGATGGCCTCCATTAGGCGCTTCGATTCTTCGGCATCGACACACAGCTTATGCATTCCCAGATGACCTCTCTTATACAGCTTACCCCCACAGATGATGAACTGAACGGCCATTCTTCTGATTGCCCTTTTATCCTTGGCATTTACCCTTGGCGGGTATGCTTCCTTCTCCAAGAAATTCCAAATGTCGTAATACCAGGGGTTTTCGTCCTGAGCCTCATCTATAGCAGCAATCGACTCGTAGGCTGGCGCAAATTTCTGGTCAATGATGACTGGACGCATCCGGACTCCGAACGGGATGTCTATCATGGAAGATAGAGTTGCTAAAGAATCTGCGAACCTGTTGTTCTCTCTTAGTAGATGAGCAAAGTTTAGCTTCTCAAACCGAGGAATTAACAAATCCAAGGTCTGGTGATACATCATCATCTTCTCTTCTTTGACTTTCCAGTCTCCTTTTGCTTGAGATACAACCAGGTTCGAGTCCTCGATGACGTCCAACCGTCTTGCCCCTAGTTTTAGGGCTGCTTCTAGACCGGCAATGCATGCCGCATATTCTGCTTCGTTGTTCGAGACCTTGAATCGGAGTTTGAAGGCTAGAGGGATATGGGATTTGTCAGGTGCAATCAGCAACACTCCTATCCCATACCCGTACTGATTTGACACTCCGTCAAAGTACATCGTCCAAGTTTCATCGTCGATGTGCAAAATGGCTTCATCTGGGAATAAGTACTCGACTGCTTCACCCCTTCCACTGGATGGTCGGCTAAGAATTCTGCTACTGCTTTCCCTTGACTGACTTGCGTGTTACATACTTCAGATCGAATTCGGAGAGCAACAGCAACCAACGAGCTAGCCTACCCGTAAGTGCTGGTTTCTCGAAAAGATATTTGATGGGATCGAGTCGTGAAACCAACATTACGGAGTGAGCTAACAGGTAGTGCCGCAGCTTCCTGGTAGCCCATACCAAAGCTAAGCAAGCCTTCTCCAAAGGTGTGTAGCGAGTCTCATACTCTAGCATCTTCTTGCTCAGATAGTAGATGGCTCTCTCCACTTTGTCCTCTGATTCTTGTGCGAGCATACAGCCCATTGTAGTCTCAGTCACTGAAAGGTACAATATCAACGGTTTCCCCGGCTCTAGTGGCGACAATACGGGCGAGTTCTGTAAGTATTCCTTGATCTGTTCAAAAGCAGCTTGGCATCGACCGTCCCATTGGAATTTCTTTCCTTTCTTCAGGAGGCCAAAAAGTGGTTCACAAGTCAAGGTTAATTTTGAGATAAACCGTCTTATGAATTGCACTTTACCTAGAAAGCCTCGCACCTTCTTTTCAGTCCTTGGTGGGGCCATTTCTAGGATGGCCTTGATTTTGGAAGGGTCGACTTCGATACCTCTCTGTGTAATCAGAAACCCCAGCATTTTTCCCGCTGTAACACCGAACGTACATTTCTGACGATTCAGCCGCAACCGAAATTCTCTGATCCTTTGAAAGAACTTTTGCAAGGCGGTGTAGTGGCCCTCTCTTTCTTTGGACTTGACAATCATGTCGTCCACATACACCTCAACCTCTTTGTGGATCATGTCATGCAATATTGTGGTCGCGGCTCGTTGATAAGTAGCTCCAGCATTCTTTAACCCAAACGGCATCACTCTGTAGCAGTATGTCCCCCACGGGGTGGTGAATGCAGTCTTTTCCCGGTCTTCTGGTGCCATCATTATCTGATTGTACCCTGAGAAGACATCCATAAATGAGAGCAAAGCATGCCTTGCTGTGAAGTCCACTAACTCATCAATATGTGGCAATGGAAAGTCGTCCTTCGGACTGGCTCTGTTCAAATCCCTGAAATCCACGCACACCCGGATCCTGCCATCCTTCTTCGGCACTGGAACGATGTTGGCCAACCAAGTCGGGTATTCGGATACTAGCAAAAATCCTGCATCAATTTGCTTGGTGACCTCTTCCTTAATCTTAAGAGCCCAATCCGGGCGGATCCTCCTGAGTTTTTGCTTGACAGGTTGGGCCTCGGGGTCAAGGGGGATCCGGTGCTATACAATCTCAGGATCGATCCCAGGCATGTCTTTGTAGGACCACGCGAAAACATCTTTGAAATCTTTTAATAAAGCGACTAAGCGCTCGCGTTCCTCCGAAGACAACGTGGACCCGATCTGGACCAGCCGCGGGTCCTCCTCAGTACCAATATTCACAGTAATGATTTCATCCATTAAGGGTTTGACAAACCTCTCCTGCTCTTGTTCAATTAAGCGTTGCAAAACCGGAGGAATTTCTTCCTCGTCGTTTTCATCAAAATTTTGAAATTCTGAGTTAATGCAACAAATCAAGGGCACAGAAAAGTATTCAGAAACCATAGTTACTTGATTCTCATTAAGCACATCCAAATCGTCCGATTCCTCGGTTACAACAGACTCGAAAGAGAAAGAAAAAGACGACCTGGACAAGACTGTGGCATCCGGGTTATCATCCCCAAGATTACTAGACTCAGACTTAGTCGAGTTGGAACCTGATTCCGACTCACAAGACTCGGTGGAATCAGATTCCAGCTCACTACCTGACCCGGTGCTGCTGGACAAAAATCCCTCTTCATATTGCCAAGTGAGAGAGGGTGCGATAGATGCATCCAAAATAGTTGCTGGTAGGCCCGCAGCCGTTTCATCCCCAATCATGGAAACCAAGAAGTTATCCCCCAAGCACTTATGGTCGATCGGAGGATTTGAAAGTAGACTTGCCAGTGCTACCCCCATTTCAATTTCAGCGCCCTCGGAGTCCACTGCCTTACACTGCTCAACCTCAGCTGATGGGTCTGTCTGCTCTTCGGCAACGTCATCCCCAGATAATTGTAGGTCAAAGAAAATCTCGAAGCCTGGGACGCGCTTCTTCTTCGCGTTCAGCCACGGCTCGGGAAAGCCACAAAACGGAAAGTCCTCCCCCTCCCGGACGAAACGTCCGTTTAGGGTACCCTGAATGGGCTAGTGCATTAAGTTAAAAGGCTTCCCTGCCTTCTTCGCTCTGGCCCTTCCGGCCATTTCCTTCCCTTTTCTTATCCAATCTTCTTTGGTGGGCTGATAACCCAATCCAAAGGTATGGGGGTTGTGTGGCACTTCGGCTAATGCTGCGACGCCCTTCCGGCCGCTCCTTCCTAATCCCATCCCGGGGATGTGTTGTAGCTTGTTCATGAGGTATACAGATTGAGCACTGATATATACTCCCTCATTAACAGCCATGATGTTCTGCACAACCCGAGCCTCAGCTAAGGTAAACCCTGACATAAACACGTCCTCCATGCCGTGCTCGATTTCCAAGACTGGTGTAGACACCTTCGGCGGTGGGTGGATCGATGAATTCCCGAAAACAATGGCTACTCCCTTTCCATAGGGGTATTTCACCATCTGATGCAGAGTGGACGAGACGACCTTCACCTGGTGCAACCACGGCTGTCCCAAAAGCAGGTTGAAAGTTGCGGGAACCTCAAAGACATGGAAATCTATCTCATGCTGTCCTGGCCCAACTTTGGTCTGGATCTTTACTGTCCCCATGACTTCTCGGCTCGTGTTGTCATATGCCTGAATTACCTGGGCTGTTGGTATAAAGTCCGCGGTCTTCAAATCGATGGCATAGGCTGTCCTTGCCGGGCAGACGTTGATGGTGGACCCGGTATCAACAAGAACCACCGGTATCCATTTATTTCTACACTCCACAGAGATGTAGAGTGGCTTATTGTGGTTTGCACCCTCAGGTGGTAGTTCCTTGTCAGAAAAGGTCAGCATCGGGGTAGCTCCTCCCGGAAAGACTAATCCTACCAGTTGCTCTGGCGTGGTATCTATGGAGAGTTTGGCCTTGTCCATAGCAGATAGAACAGCCTGTCTGTGCACTCGTGACGCCATAAGCAGTCCCCAGATAGAGATGTCTGCTTGTATCTTTTTTAGCTGTTTGAGCACAGCCTCCTCTTCTAGTTGTTTCTCTTTCTGCGTTTCAGTTTCCTTGTCCTTTCCAGACGCTTCTGGTTGGTCTAGGTGCGGGGGCTTGAAGTATCGCCCGCTTCTTGTCATGTGATCAACTTCGTCGAGATACCAGGTGTCGTCTAGTTGATTGCTCCCCCAATTTTCGTCTATGTGGCAAGACATAATCATCGTCTTCCCACCACATTTCGTTGGCATTCAAAAGGCACCTGTCTGGCTCCAGCATGATTGTACTCGCAGCACTTTCAGCCCACATGCTCACAGCATCTTCTGTCCTTGTGCCCACAGCATTTTCAATCCCTTCATGGGTTTTGGCTTTCCCGGTTCTCTCAGAACCCTGTTGTTCCACCTGCGTCAGCGCAGTCTGTTGTTCAGCTTTTCCCGTATTCTGAGCGAAATTCTTCGTACCGGCGCTCTCCGGCAATGTACTCTGACTTCCGGCCCTTCTGGCCACAACTGATACCCTCGCCCCTACCGGGCCCTGCTGGAACTCCACAACATCCGGTTGATCATCCAGCAATCCGGTAGCCTCTGCCGATTCCTCATACTCAAACCAGTTGACTGCCGCATCCCCTGATTCTTGGTCATTGAAGAACTGGAGGTTGGCAAAGTCTTCTTCTACAGTCGTCAAATCCTCTGTCCCCTGCTCAACTCTATCCCCCTGGATCACATACAGTTCCGCTCTCTCCGGCAATTCTATACTTGGCTCAGACTGGCCCGCTGATAGGATGTAATCACTCGGATCATAGGCTTCCCCAGCAAAATTCTCAAACTTCTCAAACCCTGACTTAATAGTTCTATCCTCCTCTGCAACCTCCTATGTACTCTCTTCAACAGCCACCACCACTGGCTCAGGTTGGGTTGTGGAGATGTCCATCATGCACAAAAGGTCAGCGCAATCAGGAAGAAGCACCTCCGGCTTAGGTAGATGGGAATGAGTGATATAGATGCTAGGATCGTAAGACACGACCCCAGTCTGGATAAAGTTAATTCTTTTGGGAGGTGGAGCTTGGTTGTGTGTAGGGAGTGGGTTGGTTGTGACATTGGGTCTTTCTGGTGGCAAAATCACCTGTTTGTCAACGAGATCTTGAATCTCGTGACGCAACCTGAAACATTGGTCGGTGTCATGACCGTGTTGCTGGTGATATGCACAATATTTGGCTGGGTTGTGAGTGGGGGGTAGTAGATTTGGTAACAGCCTCAGCTCTAAGGGTTTTAGATGCCCTTTTCTGATTAAGACCCCTAGAGCCTTGGACAGGGGCATGTACAATGGGGTGAAGGTTCTTTGGCCTCTGGGTTGGTATTTAGTGGTCTGTGTATTGCTTTCGGATGCACCGGAAAAGGGTGTGGCTGCCATGGGCCTTGGAAGGGGAGGGGGAATAGTGGCGACCATGCTTACCTCTGAAGTTCTTGCAGTTGCAGCGCCGCTCGGGCCTGCATTGTTGTTGCGGTTAAAGGTTCTCCGGGGTTGCTCCCTGTCATGGTCAATCAGACCCTGTTTCATCGCATCTTCAATTTGTACCCCCATCTCGTGCAAATCCGAAAAGGTGGGGAAGGGGAGCACAATCATTTTTTGCATCAGTTTTGGCTGGAGATTGCGTACAATCATCCTGATCTGGTCCTTATCGGTGGGCCTTAAAGTCATCATCGAGGCTTTCGCCCTCCACCGAGTCACGAAATCCGAGAAACTCTCTTTGGGCTCTTGCCTTGTTGTTTCGAGATCACGAGTTGTGATCTCAATTTGGGTGTTGTAAGAGTATTGCGCAACAAAGGCCTCGGCCATTTCATCCCAACTCCGCTTGACATCATCCTCCAACTTCGCATACCAGATAGCGGCCACACCCGACAGGGTCCGGCCGAATAGCGAAAGTTTCTGGAGTCTGGTTAGGTCCATTGGCCGTAATATATCTGAGAATAGCCGGAGGTGGACCATGGGATCACCAGATCCGTCGAAGCGATCGATCTGCGGCATTTTGAATCTGTCCGGCAGCGTCACAGCCACATCGGTATATCCGTCCTCGATATCTGGGATAACTTTTACCCCCTGGGATTTTTTGAATAGCTTCTCGAGCTTGCTCAATTTCAGCGCTGTAGGGTCTACTTCGAACTCGAAGGGAGAGTCCGGGTGGTTGGCGGGTGTATGTACTTTGGATGATTGAGGTGGGAGTGGGGGCGGAGCTGGCCCCGTTGGAAGGTCTGTGTCCTCCTGGATGTTCTGGACATTTGGCAAGGTGTTTTGGATGTTTGGCAGGACATTCTGGGTAGTTGGTGTCTGCTCGGGTATTGGGACCCCTAGTGGGGGAGGAATTGGATGTGAGGCTGATGCTCCGGCTTGCTGCTGTAGCCGGGTAATTAGCTCCGCCTGCTGGGCCATGATTGTGGCCTGCTGTTTAGAGAACTCCGCTTGGCGGACAGCGTCCTCCTGCATTTGCTTCATACTCTCTTGGAGTTGGCGCATCATTTCTTCCATTCCAGACATATTCTGCTGGTCCTGCTGATTGACTGGTATGTGTATTTCAATGGCAGAAACTGAGACCTCAGCCCGACTATTTACTGCTAGGGTAGACCACTGCTCTGGTAACCTCTGCTCAGACACACTACGCTTTCTTGGCCTTCTTCTGACAACCGGGGGTAGAGAATGGAACACTGGTTGTCCGTCAACCAGATCCTCAGATCGATTGAGCCGACGACCTCTTGTCCAAAGTGCTTGGGGAATATCTGCTGGGTCGGAAGCAATTATGCTAAAACTGTCCTAGCAAAAAGATAAATAAAGCAATAAGGAAATAAATAACCAGATAAACGAACAGTATAACAGCTTAAAATAAATACACAACACACAGCCGGGCATAACAACACACGGTCGATAAGCTGAATACACACTGTCCTCAAACACTGATCACTATCCTTGAATCATTGTCCCCCAAGACTGAATCTGATGCCCGCAGATAACTGATTTCTCAAACACTGACTGATGCCCGCAGGCCTGATGTCCAAACTGATACATGCATTTCCCTGTAGAGACGCACTCTAAAAGCACATAACAGATAAATGAGAGCCAAAACACCCCTATGTTGGGGTAGGGTTTCCCTGTCCTATTTTGTCAGGAGCTAGGGTTTCACTACGCACACAGCGGTTTCAAACAACCTATATCGGGTAAGCAACCTGTCCTAGCTTGGAATGGTCACTATGGATTCCGAATATGCACTAGGTCGAATGGTCAAAAGGGTGCCCCGGTAGAACCGGGGTTTGTGTTCCCATACTGGCAGAGCCCGTAACCGGTAAGCCTTATGGCACGCAGCCTCTGGCAAACCGCTCAGGAATAGCAGATGGCAAACACGGTGTCCTAGGCGCACCAATGCAAATGCAATGCAAAGAAACACACAAGTGTAGTCAAAACCAGATATCATGAGTTCGAGTCAAGTTCTCTAAATCCCCAGCGTAGTCACCAGAAACTGTAGACGTCCCCGAACGCCCCGGGAGGATGAGTCCCGTTCTGTTCATTTTGGGCTCACTACAGTTCAGGACTCAAATTGTCACGGTTCTTAATCTGAACCAAAGAGTCCAAATCCGGCAAATCGTTTTGAGAAAACAGATTTTTAGAAAAGAAGTGCCAAACATAGATTGCTTTGCCAGATACAGAGTCGCCACCTAAATATTTTATTTTGGGAAATTTAGGAAACCCTGACTCGTTGCCTAAGGCCACGTGTCCGTCATCACCAAAGTTGCCTCGACTCGGGAACTTGGGTACGATTGGGGAAGGTCACTTCGTGAGCACCCCCGCTCGCCCGATCAAAGATCGGCCTCTACTAACCATGATATCTAGTTTTGAAAACATTATGTGTTCTTATCCCGGTTATTAGCCTAGATTTACTATGTGATGCGCACAGCATACAAGTATAGACTGGGTCGCCTGAATTGGAACAAAACATTTCATGTTTATTTTTGAAAGATGGTTTGCTACTCGCAAGTAGGCTCAAAATGCGGATTTTGCCACCCTCGGGTGGGCTTAGAAAAGATGGTTTTGCCACTATCTAGTGGGCTTAAAACTCACAGTCAATGCATTGTTCCAATCCAAATAACCCAACCTTCACCCACAGGCATTCAAGCAGTTATATCACATAAGCAAATAGCCTCATGGTAAGCATGCTATTATGGCAGTCACTCACACTCATGCAAGGATGCTAAAACGTAAAAGCTTACCGAGTACTCCAAGCCAAAACAGAAAAAAACAGATTTTTAGAAAAGAAGTGCCAAACATGGACTGCTTTGCCAGATACAGAGTTGCCACCTAAATATTTTATTTTGAGAAATTTAGGAAACCCTGACTCGTTGTCTAAGGCCACGTGTCCGTCATCACCAAAGTTGCCTCGGCTCGGGAACTTGGGTACGATTGGGGAAGGTCACTTCGTGAGCACCCCCGCTCGCCTGATCAAAGATCGGCCTCTACTAACCATGATATCTAGTTTTGAAAACATTATGCGTTCTTATCCCGGTTATTAGCCTAGATTTACTCTGTGATGCGCACAGCATACAAGTATAGATTGGGTCGCCTGAATTGGAACAAAACATTTCATGTTTATTTTTGAAAGATGGTTTGCTACTCGCAAGTAGGCTCAAAATGCGGATTTTTCCACCCTCGGGTGGGCTTAGAAAATATGGTTTTGCCACTATCTAGTGGGCTTAAAACTCACAGTCAATGCATTGTTCCAATCCAAATAACCCAACCTTCACCCACAGGCATTCAGGCAGTTATATCACATAAGTAAATAGCCTCATGGTAAGCATGCTATTATGGCAGTCACTCACACTCATGCAAGGATGCTAAAACGTAAAAGCTTACCGAGTACTCCAAGCCAAAACAGAAACTGTGTTAGAAATCCATGCATGATCCTAACTATACAGAAATGCCTAATGCAACACATGCAGGAATGCAGCTAAGATAGGCTCGGCTATTCTAAACATGGCATATGGAATGCTACAGCTAACAAGTATTCAACTCGGAATTGAAATACAAATGCAATTAGTATGATGCGCCGAGCCCGGTGCATGCAAGACAGATGAATGAATGCAAACATGCTATCATACTGTATGCTAATTGAAACATGCCCTAATCTAACCATTATAAGCGGGTAAATAAAAGGGAGAAAGACGTGGGGTTGGAAGACATACATCACACGCACACACACTTATTACAGCATTGCCCTCACTCGGAGGGTCCAAATAAATAATATACAGTCCCAAATAAATAATACAGTCCCAATAAGTACAAAATCCTAATTAATTAACAAATTAATCTAGGAAAGCAGTAAATGGCACGCAAATCCATGGACCGCCTCGGCTCTGTTCCAAATGATGAATGATGCATGCTCGGGTTGCTTGGCACAGAAATCCATTGTGATGCCCCAATTAGCCTCTGTTTACAATTAAGCTCGGAATATTGCGCGAAGCCCCAAAAGATTGCCGGTTTCTGATTTGCTGCAACAGAGAGTAGGAAAGGGGCATGGCAATGTATTTTCACAAATGTATGCTTGACTACTCTTCAGGGAGCGTAGTCCTCGATCCTCATGCCATCAATCACGCATATCGATGCATGATGGCCGAGGAGTCGAATTGCACGACTTAATATGAAATGAATGCACACATAAACACAACAAGACCGAGACTCCATCATGGATAATCCGGAGTGTCGGTGACTGGGAATTGAGACACGTTCCGTCACTCGAAGTACGAAACGTCCCTCGTTTCTCATGCTCGGGCTAACTCCTATCCCAAACACCATGCAATATGCATGGCATGCATGAATGCAACTAATATACAACCTAGCATACACAATGCTATGAAATGGCATACACAATGCACGATGTAACACGGCATACACGATGCTCTAACATACAACCTAGCATACGCAATGCTATAAAATGAAATGGCATACGCAATGCATGATGGACTTACGCCAACATGAGTGGACCTCAGCCACACTCACATCAGCGGCCATAAGATGAAAATGAGACACTCGAGATGCGTGCACACATGCACGCAAACTGAGGACCGAACCTAAGGCACAAATGCCACTCTAATAGGGCATGACAAGGCATGAAATATGGCATACAAACATGCAAGTTCCAGCACTAAAATGTGATGCAAAATGATCCCGAAACATGGAAACATGGCACCCGATGCATGGAATGGTCCCGAAACACAAAACTAGGCACATGTGTTGACCTATAGCTATACAAAGCATGCATTATTTGATCATGAAGCATAAAGACAGAACCAAGGCAGTCCCAAAATACGAACATTTGTAGTTCAAAGAAGGCCAAAAGATGCTAGCAAGATGGACTAAAATAGCATGCAACTTTGACTAGCAAACATGATTTACATGGCATGTATATGAAGCAAGTGAGGACTCATCAAACCAGCAAAAATCAGTGAATAAAACATGCCCAAATAACCTCTGAAATGCAACCAACACATGCACAAATAATGGGTTCTTTTAGAGGGCATACAAAGGGGTTATTAAGCACATGCATTAAGGACACTTAGCATGACACAAACAACTCTGAAAATCAAATATAATAGCCCTAAAACTCACCAAATTGGCCCTAAATTCAGTCAAAAAGGCATGCAAGATAGGGCCTCTTTGGAAGGCCAAAAAGACCATCAAACAAAACAAGGTGAGAGGGGGGCACCCCCCTCTGATTTTGAGGCTCAAAAATGCATCAAAGCCACTGAAAATCCATTGGATTTCAGTGGCTAAGAGGCCAAACCATGGCCAATGTAAGTGCTCTAACGCATAGCCCTAATCATGAAAGAATGAAGCATGCATAGGGGAAGGTGACCCCAAACAGAGAATAGGCCTTAATCAAACATGAATATGATGTTAAAAAAAGACTTTTTTCAGTTTAGGTCGAGGTCCAAAAAGGCTCACAAGTAAGGCTAATATATCATGCAAAAATAGCCCTAAAAGAGAGATTAGAGACAAGGGACAGTAGATGGCCTCAAACAGTAAAGAGACCTTCAACAAAGTTGAAGAGGGGCTCAAAAAAAGACACTTTACAGTTTATAAAAAAACCCAAATATGCTCACAAGTAAGGCTACAATATGATGCAAAAATGGCCCTAAAAGAGAGATAGAGAGTAAGAGGCAGTATCTGGCCTCAAACAGTGAAGATCCCTTCAACAAAGTTTAAGAGGGGCTCAAAATAAGGTACTTTACAGTTTTGCTCAAAGCCCAGAAATTCTTAAAAACAGGGATAATATATCATGCAAGAAATAGGCCTAAAAGAGAGATAAAGGGAAAGGGGTGACAAATGGCCTCAAACAGAGAAAGTTCCTTGATCAAACATGAATATGAGCTCAAAATAAGACTATTTTCAGTTCGGGTCGGAGCCCAAAAATGTAAGCAAATATGGCTTATAGATGAAGCAAGAAAAGACTAGAAAAGGGGAAAAAAGGACTCACCCTTGAAGTGCAGCAAACCAGCAGCTTTTGGACCAAATTTTTGAGCTTCCAACCTTTGCAAATGACTTCCAAAGGGCTGGAATGGATGATGGTGGTGTGGTGCTATGGGTTGTAGGGTAAAAATGGCCAAGAAACTAGTGTTTTGGAGCTTGGATGAGAGAGATATGGAAGTTGTATGTATAATGCTCTAACCAAATTTTCTAACCCTTAGCAATGGAGGGGAGAGGCTGGTTATATAGAGGGAGAGGGGTGGAGAAATGGGGGGAAAACAAATTCAAATTTTCCCCCCAAAAGGGCAGATCCCCGGGCAGGGGTCTGGGTCAAAACAGCTGGCACAACTGTAAGGAACCAGGAGAGAGAAATTTGGCCGGCCAGGTTCAGGAGGTTCAGGTGGCCAGCCGGCCACCTCCTCTGGCCGGCCGGCCAGGGTCAAAAGGGTCAACCAAGATTAGTGGCCGGCCACCCCAAAAAGATGGCCTCCCATGTGTGCACAACACAGCTGTATGGTCAAAACCCAGAAAAAGTGATCTAGGAGAGAGAAAAACCAACTTTTTAGAGGGGTTCAAAAGGGTCAGGAAGAGTTGATGGCCGGCCTATCCATATTGGTGGCCTCCCAGGTGTGTACAACACAATGGTGTGGTGGAAAGTCAGAAAAAGTGGCCCGGGAATGGAAAAAGTCAGCTTTCTAGTGAAGAAAACGGGCGATGAAGAGCGACGAAGGAATAAAGCTGGTCTACAGAACAATTGCTGGCCTTCCACCCTTCTACAACCTTCCTAACAATGAAAATAAGGTCTCCGCCAAAAATGAGCCCAAATCGATGTAAAACGAAGGTTCGGGGGCCAAAACGCACAGCCTGGGGCCCCGAAAACAAGCTGTTAAGCACCGGAGGTGGCGTTCGACCACGAAGTTGGTCTCTCGAGCCACAGTGTCCCTCAAAAGGGAGGAAACAAGGTGTATGCCAAAAACCGGAGCAAACGGAGGTGGTTAAGCGGTCCCGAACCGAGGCACACGGCCGACGGCTCCGAAAATCGGGAACCGGGCTCTAAACGGAAAAAATGGCCTACGACCACGAAACGTAGTCTACGGCCACTAAGAGATGGTCTACGAGACCTCTCATTCCCTTCGGGAAGAGAAAACGGAGAAAACAGGATCCGGTTCGCAAACCGAGGCAAAGTGCAAAAGAGTCCGGAAGTCCGGAGGCAAGGCTCGCAGTTGAGACTCTGAAACCTCTGAACGAGCACAATATGCAACATCACCGAGCGCTCAGTTGGTGACGTCTGAGTCTTAAGGTCGATCAAAAATGGGGTGTCTACACCATTCATCTCTGCATTTTGCTGCATTAATTTTTTGTAAGAAAGAGTGTAATTAATTTTTCTGTGAGAAAGAGTGTATATACAAAGTGTGTTCATTGTGTGAATAGTGTGTAGTGCTGCTACTATTCACTGTTGATCATTTTATCCTGAGAGATAGACGTCTACAATCTGAAAACACCGTAGAGAGGACGAATCTGTCTTAAGGACACAGTGTTAAACACTGGACTTGATCAGAAAATTTGTTCAACAAATTAATTTGGTAAGTAATTAATTACTTTCCTGTTTTATTATTTTTTATGTTTCAGATTTTGATTTTGTTTTTGTAACAAAATAAAAATCTGTTTTATTTATTTTATTTTATTCTGGTTTGATTTTTGTAATCAAACAATCTCTCTCATTTCCTTTATTTCTTCTGTATTCCGTTTATTGTTAAGTACACAAACAAAATTTATTTTTTAAATACAGTGAAGATTGTCCAACATCCATGTCTCTCATCTCCCTTACCATCTTCGCCGAAATTCTCTTCTCTGCCGTCACCGAGATCAGCGATCTCTTTTTTCGCCACCGCCGAAGCCAAATCCGCCGTCGTGCTTCCTCCTCTTCTATTTCCGACGACTAATCGAAGGTTTTCAATCGGATCGGGAAGCGCACAACAAAAATTTGGAACTATAGATACATATGTGTGTATGTATGTATGTTAGCGATCTCAGTTCGCAGACCTTGCCATCGCCAATCTCTCTCTTCGGATAAGGAAATCCGGAAGGTGTATTTTATCAAGGTCTTATATTTGTTTGATTGTTGAAATTCCAATCTTAAATCTTATTTCATTGATGTTTATAAGGTTTTGAGAAGGAGATTTGGAGATCTGATTCTATACTCTATATATATGTGTGTGTGTATGTGTGTGTGTGTGTATTTTCCTCTATCTACATGTGTATCGGTTACATGTGAATATATATACATGTTTCAAAGTGTTGTCTGTGTTTGTTGATTGTTGATTTTGATGTTATTTTCTGTTTGGTTCCCAAGAGAATGAGGGAAAAGTTGAGAAATTGATAATTTAAACATCAAAGCAACAATGAGGATAAGACTATTTTTAGTTTTCTTGTTATGTTTTTGTGTTTTTCTTAGCAACCAAACACGCAAGGTTATTAATAGTGTGATTCAAAGTCGATACTCTCCTTAGATCATAGTAAAATTATACTTTCAGAGTAAAATTTTACTTTGAATCAGAGTAAAATGATTCAAAATAAAATTTTATTTTGAAATTTTACTCTGGTTAAAAACATGTTGATTTGCTTAACGATATAAAATTTTACTTTGAATCATTGTAAACTTTACTCTGACTTAGAGTAAAATTTTACGCTGAATCAAAGTAAAGTTTACTATGATTCAAAGTAAAATTTTATTCTGAAATTTTACTCTGGTTAAAAACATGTTGATTTGCTTAACGATATAAAATTTTACTTTGAATCATAGTAAACTTAGTAAGTTTACTATGATTCAAAGTAAAATTTTTCTCTGAAATACACTGTAAAGATGGCTCAATAGGAGAGCTGATAGATATGAGGATAGTATTGTAAAAGAAATAAGTTTAAAAATATTAGGAGATTTTGAAAGTACCTATATAATGTTTGTTCTTTTGAAAGACAAATTAGACAGCGAGGGGTTTATCACCAAATCCCCTTTTTTTTTTTTTTTTTACTTAACCTCTTACATGAACGTAGGACCCACACACATGTAGATTTGTGTGGGTCTCACACCCATATGAAAAGTGTGGTAGGAAATTTAATAAATTATTTGGGGTTGATAACATTTTCCCAAAAAAAAAAAAAAAACACAATTTTCTTATTTGATTATAGAAGATGTTTCAATACCAAATATCATCCATTCCGCGTATATATCTATATACCAAAACTTTTCAGCGCAAAGCTTCCGTAGCATAGTGGTAGTGCGTTCGCTTCGTAAGCGAAAGGTCGCGAGTTCGATCCTCGCCGGGAGCTCTTCAATCTTTCTGTTTTTAACTTTTTCCCGGAAAATCCGAGACAACTTTCACTCAAACCAAACACCCCTCTGCCATTCACCACCTCAAAAACAGATAAACTGATAACATTTCTTTCATTCACACCCAAAAACCATGGCACTAGTCCCGCTCAACCACTTCCCAACAACCTTCACCACCACCAATCCAAAACCCTATTTTCACCCCCAAATCGTCCTCACCAGAAGATCACTAACCAAATCACTCATAACCTCCTCACTCCTCCTCATCTCGAAATTCACAGTCCTGGAAGCCCCAAACTCAATCGCATTAGATCTCTCAATGACAGTTCCGGATCAGACAACCGAGCAAGCAGAGAGCTCGATTCGAGCACACGCAGAGAGTCTTCTCGAAGTGAAGACCTTGTTGGAGTCCTCGCCTCCGGAGGAGTGGAAAGAGGCTCAGAAAGCGCTTCGAAAGAGGGCTTCGTACCTGAAACAGGATTTGTATACGATCATACAGAGCAAGGCCGGAATTGAGAGGCCTCGGTTGAGGAAGCTCTACTCCGATCTGTTTAATGGAGTCACCAGAATGGATTACGCTGCCAGGGATAGGGATGAGGCTAGGGTTTGGGAGTTTTATGGGAATGTTGTTGAAGCTGTTCACGAGATTTTGTCTAGAATTTGATTAGATTGGACTGGATTATAGATAGAGATGAAAAATCTTATTACTTCTTCTTCTTCTTCATTAATGGAAGTTCAAATTACTCCTCCATTTTTGAATGCCATGAAAGGATTCGTTTAATCATTGATTTTGAAGGCATTTGAATATGCTAACTGTCTTACATGTATCTATTAATATATATATATATATATATATATATATTAATATATCAATTAGTGTTATGTTATTATTACTAACCTTACTTATTATACAAATTATAAATATCTAAAATCTCTAAAATTATATCACGTCATCTGTTAATATATTAATAAGTATATTAATTAACAGATATACCTGTATTTAATATGTAACGAGGGTTATAACCAAGCTAAGTTGAGTAGTAGGTTGTTGGAATTTATAACCAACCTAAGGTGGTGTTTGGGAACTTGGTTCCCAAATTTTTTTCTCATTTTTTTTACTAAAAGACAAAAGTTTTGCAAAATCAAAAAAAATACATCAAAACAAAATATCACATCCAATCCCATAATCATTTCACTTTTTCTCTCACAAACATCACATCTAATCACAAAAAAACCCAACTATCTTCCCAAACACTAAAAATTTTTTATTCAATAATATCTTACAACTAAAAAAATTTACATAAAAACCCACTTCCCAAACACCCACTTAGTGTACTCGTGATATATATGTACAAAGAAATAAATTTAAACTCATGAAAATTATATCTAAAAAAATAAAAATGTAAGTAAAAATATTATAGAGTTACATAAAAGTTTGGTTATATTTGGATTTAAATTGAGCATCATCCTTATATATTACAATAAAATGGAACACATAAATTACTATAATTGAAGAAAAAATATAATAAAAAATAAATAAGATTGAACAAAAACTTGTGATTATCATTTTAAATTGTGATTATCATTTTAAATTGTGATTATTATCATATTTAATAACTAAAATAGCAAATAAAAAAAAATCGGTTAATTAGGACATATTTAAGACATATAATTTTGATATCACATTAATCTTTGATCATTTTATTATCAAATAAAAATTAAATTTAATTAAATTTTATAATTAATATCACTATAAATTAATGATACTCTCCATAAATTAAAATTTTGACTCCACCACTAACGCTAACCTATAAGTCAGCCCATTAACCCGTCTCACCCTATCATAAAAAGGTTGGTCGAGCTTAGCCTATGAGAGAAAAAATTATTTGGTGCTTCTGGGGCGTTATGTAACAATATTCCTCATTAATTATAAATATCCATGTCCCTTTACGTTCTCTAATCGTCCAATACAAAATCGTGAGTCTTACCTTTTTCATCAATCACAACATCCTTAAGGTACCACTTGGCGGTGTTCCAGGAGCAACCAATAACTTTTTCTATGAGAGAGAGAAAAGAGAAGTTAAGATGCAAAACTGGATGGGACATTTTAGTAATTTTAAGGGATTTTTTTTTTTAAGATCCTTGATATTAAGATTTTATAATATAAAAGACACAATATTTTCATAATGTCTAAGGTCCCTCAATATCGATTCAGAGAAAATTCGTCAAGAGATTCTCTGGATCGAATTTTCTTTGAAATTCATAGAGAATTTCTCTAGTTGAATTTTCTCTAGACTTCACAGAGAAATTTTGGTTCATAGAGAATTTCTCTAGACTTCACAGAGAAATTCTAGTTTACAGAGAATTTCTCTAGTCAAATTTTCTCTAGACTTTACAGAGAAATTTTGGTTCACAAGGCTTCTTTATTATTGAGAATTTTTCCGGACTATAAATTTGAAATGTTGAGAATTTCTCTAGATTATAAATCTGTAATTTACTGCAGGGTGTATTCACAAGGCTTCATTATTATTCAAAAGCAAAGAGAAACAATAATTATAAGCAAACCAGAGAATTTGGAAAAGATGAGGAATGAAGTTGGAGGAAATTTTCTCGGGTTGCCTCTTTAGGTGCTGAAGAAACTTCAGGGGCCTTATTCACCACAGGCTTGGGTTGTACTGGGACCTCTGGTTCTTGATCATGTTCTTCATCTGCCTTTCTTATCACCTTCATCAAGAATGTCTTCTTCACTTTCACTTTCCTGTAATTCAACATCATATTTGAGTGATAGTTTTCCAAGACTCGTCATTTTTTTTAACCAGCTATTAATATAATGCCACAAGTGAAAAACATATAAATCCTGAACTGCTCAAAATCAGGAAAACTTCACTCAACTCAACGAGTCTTTGTCCCAAATACTCAAGGTCGCTACATGGATCCATCTCTTTCAAACCAGGAAAATATTAAAAGATAACAAAACAAAAGAGAACGGAACTATTAATCAAGAAGTAAAAGTCATAATTGATATATGTATATGTATTTATATTGCAGGGTAAATCTGCATCAGATACAAATTCTAAAATTTTACATAGAAGGCTTGTTTCAGTCAAGTATCACAATATTAATTGTCGAATGGTCTCTAATTGATAGCATGAATGCAAACAGAAATTCCAAACCATCTTCATTCTTGGACCTTGCTTCTTAATATTATGAAAACAAGTTTCAACTTTTATGACTACATCTCCTACGCATTAAGATAGAACCAACTTAAGCCAATGATTCTACCTCAACAAGCAATCATCATTCTACAGAAACTACAATACCATTGTTAAATATGGTGCAAACCTCAAATATTATGGCTAGGAAGTCGTTCAAAAAGAAATTATTGTTTTGTCAAAACTAAAGCTTCATTTGTCTCAATGGAAAATAACAAATTAAAAGCCCATCCTCTGAAAATTCGATCCAGAGAAAATTCAAGGGTAATCTAGAGAAAATTACCAAATTCTGAGAAAATTCAAGGGTAATCCAGAGAAAATGTCAAATCCAAAGAAAATTTGATCTAGAGAAAATTGTCAAATCCAGAGAAAATTCAAAGGTAATTCAGAGAAAATTGTCAAATTGAGAGAAAATTTGATCTAGAGAAAATTGCTAAATCTAGAGAAAATTCAAGGGTAATCTAGAGAAAATTGTCAAATCCAAAGAAAAGTGGCCAATTCTAGAGAAATTCTGGCAATCTAGAGAAATGCAACACTGTCAACACAAAATTTCTCTGGCTTGTAGGAAACATTGTATTCAACACTGTCAACACAAACAATATATGCATACATATATATATATATATATACATTTATCAACAATGAGGAGATAGAACTAACTAATTTTTCTTTTGAACTTGAAGACGTAGAACCTGAGGACGTTGTTTCTGGTGCCACCGCCGCCGAATCCAGCGGAGGAGGAGGAGCCAAGGTGATGGCGATGCATACCAGCGGGGGCCAAGTCTGAGTTGTGGGGAGCCATTTCAACGACAGGGCTGGGATAGGAGGTGGAGGATGATGGTGATTAGGACTGCAATGTGCCCCTTGCCATTGTTAAAACAATGCGGAGATTTCGAGACTTGAGCGATGAAGAAAATGGAAGAAAGAGAGAGAGATTCGAAGATTTTAGAGAGAGAAAGAGACGTAGAGATCGATGAGTTGATTTGAGAGAGTCAAATTTCTCTATAATATATGGGTGTGGGGTTGAAGGACTTTAGACATCATAAAATGTGGATCTCTTCCATTACTAAAAATAGAAGAGGGACCTTATACTAATTTTCTCTAATTTTAATGGTCAATTCCATCTCTTTGTGACCATTTTATTTTTAGAGATCAAAACATTTTTTAAATATTAAATTATGGGAACAACTTTCCTCTAGTTTACTATTAGGACCCAAACCTCGTTCCGTAAGAGTTAACACTTAATTAATTATAATCATGATGTGTATTTTTGAGTCGTTACATTTACTAATTAGTGTTGTGAGCCCACTTTAAACCTATCTTAATGATAACAACGGTTAATAATGGTAGATAATTTTATTATTGTTGGAACAATCTTCTGTGTACAATAAATAAATTGAAACAAAATAAAAACAAATAAAATAAAGAACGTAGCGAATTTATTTTTACCGAACCGAATGAATATTTAAAGACCAAGTCAAGTGTGTGACACTTTGTCCTTAAGACAGATTCGCCCCACTACGGTGCTTACGGTTATGTAGCGTCTATCTCCCAAGATACAATGATCTTTACAAATTTGTAGTAGCACTCCAAACAAATTTGTTCGGTGAACTAGAATCTTGTGTTCTATACTCTCTTAAATTTTTCTCTAAAACTAGAATGAAGGAAAAATAATGCAAAGGAGAAAATTGGATAGCAAAATACAAATTTCAGACTGATTTTTGGATATGAAAAAATGCTGGAACATATCTGGTTTTATAGACCTGAACAAGTGCAAAATTTGAAGTGAACAGATGGGTTTTTGAATTGAACAGGTACTGTTTGAATTCCAACAGATCTGCTGGACAGTTTGATCTGTTTGTATTGTACAGATTCAAATCTGTTAACTGCAGCAGTTTCTGGCAATTATAAACTAAAAAATAGTTTAAAACTGTTTAAGAAATTCGGACAAAAGTTGGTAAACAATGGACATAAAATAAATTCAATTTTTGAAGTAAATTAAATTTTCCCGCAATAATTTTTGAAAAAAAATTCAAAAGAATTTTGTCCAAAAAATTAATACAAG
Organism: Camellia japonica; assembly: GCA_030407325.1. NCBI lineage: Eukaryota > Viridiplantae > Streptophyta > Magnoliopsida > Ericales > Theaceae > Camellia > Camellia japonica. Next base: position 103,623,536 of record JAPPVO010000059.1, read on the forward strand.
AACTGACCCGACCCACAACCCACATCCGCGGCCAGCACGGCTCGACCGGACGGACAACGGCGGTGCGTGCACGCACATGTGTGGTGGTTTGGGCTAAGGTTCATTTTGTCCATAACTCTTTCTTTCTACAAACTTGGGGTGCCCTTTGCGGCCCAACCCAAGTATTGTACTCTAGAGCTTATATACATACACAAGCTCTCTTAAAGTTTCAATGTGGAACAACCCATTTCAAGGAAACCCACATTTCATTCTTTAAATGTCCAATTCTACGAACCCGAAAACGACGTCAACTTCCCATTCACTCATAAATAGTTTTGACGAACCGTCTTCACCGTGTGACTTGCCATGCGGCAAGGAACACGTCACCTCTTCGGACTCACCCCAAACGACGTTTGGGGCCCACTCAATTTTGGGCTCAAAGTTGGCCCAAAATAAGCCTTATAAAAACCAATTTTCCAACAATCCCCCACATGAATGGAATTTGACGGAGAGAAAATGCAACAACATGATCTAAATAAAGAGAGTACATAAATTGAAAATATTCTGCAAATGATAGGTAGCTTTTGGCTTTGAATCTTCCCTTATGAGACATTGTAGACACCCCATTTTTGACCGTCCTCAAGACTTGGACGTCACCGTTTGAACACTCGGTGATTATCCATGTTTGTGTTCGTTTGGAGTTCCCGGAGTCCTCGGCTACGCGCCCTGCCTCAGGATCTCCGAACTCGACCGTTTTGTGTCTGATTTTACACCAAACACTTGTGTTTTGCCTTGGAGGGGCAGGGAATGCCTTGTGAGGCATCCCCACACACCACCGGCAGTGGCTAGAGGCCACCGGCTGGTTTTTGTTGCCATCGGCAATCTATGTTGCCGGTCGGCACTCTTTATTGCCGGTCGGCAGTCATTTTTGTCAAAATGACATTTTTGCCCAGCCGACTACTGTTCAGCTGCTTTTGGAGATATTTTGAAACAGCTGGCTGGCATTTTCTTCCCCTCCATACACGTGTATGGAGGGATGGCCCTCTTGTTAGCTTACCTTGTAAGCTTTACAAGATTGGCTCCTCTATAAGAGGAGGCCTTCTCTCCCTTGTTCAAGGGTTAGACAAATTGGAGAAGAGAGTTAGAGAGCTTTGGTTTTAGGGTTTAAAATTGTGTATCTAACCTATATCTATATCTTTCCCTCTCTTGCCTTTGTGTGTGTTTTAGGCTTAGTTTTGTGCACAAACACCTACCATCACACCATCCTCTTGATACTGAGGTTCTAAGGGCTTGTCCTTGCTATTTTTGACTGGATTGAAGCTCAAGGAGGCAACAAGACCACCATTGTTGAAGAAAGGCTTCAAGGGTAAGAAACTAGTCCTTTTTACCCCATTTTTGCATCCTATTTCTACCTATCTTAGAGCTGTTTTTGTGTTTAGTGTATAACATAAAAAAGTTCTGTTTTTAGGCCCTCTTGATTGTTTGTTAAGAGTGTTTTGTGGTTTGGGTGTGTTTGACCACCCTTAGGCCTTGAAAGGCCCCATTTTTGTGTTATTTTGTGCAAGTTTCGAGACTTTGGTGTTTGGGCCTCTTCACCACTGAAATCTTGAGGAATTTCAGTGGTGGAGATGGTGCCTTGAAGTCTCAAGAAGGAGGGGGCCACCCCTCCTCCTTGTTGTCCTTAAAAGGGACCATCTTTGGTCTCTTAAGGGAGCCCATGTTTGAGTGTGTGTTGAGCATGCCATGACTGTTTTTCATGCTTATATTGCCATAATATAACATGGTTTTAAGTTGGTTTTGGTGTACCATGCATGCCTTGCATACCTACCTTGTAATGCCTTGCGATTGCCTTAATATGCCTTAGGTTGTGTGCCTTTGTTTTAGCATGTTTTAGGCTTAGATTTGTGAAGCTTTTGTGCTTATTTTGCCATGCTTTAGGTCTGTCTTAGGTTGCTTGAGTCGACCCTAGCATGCATTATATAGCCTCTTTGCATTTTTGGGCTTGTTGGCCTTAAGTATGTAAGTGTATAGCATGCCTCGTTTGCATTATTTTAGTGGTTTGGAACCACTTAACATGAAATTTCAATCCACTTAACATGTTTGCATACTTGCCTTAGAGGCTTCATTGTTGCTTTGAAAGCTCGCGTTGTATGCTCCATGTTTTGGTCATTATGTATGCCTTTGGACTTGAGCCATTTAGATGCCATCTAGGTGTCCCTTGGGTGTTGTTTAGGTCTGCCTTCGACCTGTTTTGAGTCCCCTTAGCCTTGTGAGGCTTGGTGGATTTGACCTTGGTTTAAGCCTCTTGGCTTACCTCAAGTACTTGGACCATTTGCATGCTTTACTTGCTTGAATTAGTTGGTTTGGCACCTCTATTTTGTGCAATTTCAGAGTTTGGTATGCATGCTAATTATCCATTGTTTGGTCTCTTTAAGTGTGCTCAAGAGTTGCCTTGTTTATGCTTAAAATGTTGGACCATGATTGCATGCATGTGTGTGTGCATTTTGGCCTTCATTTCCTTGGTTTTGGCCACTGGTTTCGGGCCTAATTAGAGTTGCCTAAGTCATGTTTAAGACCATCATTTGCTTGGTTGCATGCTTACCTCATGTTTGCTTGTATACTTGCATAAGTGCCTTGCCATGCCATGTTGCATCCTTAGCTTGCATGCCTAGGTTGCATTACATCTTGCATGCATGCCTTGTTCCTTGATTTGGTGATAGGAATTGGGCTTTGTTTGATTGGTTTGCATTTCATTTGACATGAAAGTTGCACACTTAATTCTTTAGGCCATCATGCATGGAAATGCGTGATTGGTGGCCCGAGAATCGAGGCACATACCCCTTTGAGTCACAAACATGATTGGTGCATACATTGTTTGAATTGTATTGCCATGCAAGTTTTGCCCTCTGCTGCTGTGAGTTGCAGGTTCTGCAGGTATTGCTTGCCGATCGGCAACATTTTGTGCCGGCCGGCAGTAAATCATCAGCCGGTGGATTCATTTTGTGCCGATGGCCACATCCTAGTGTCGGTGATCATTCTACTTAGCCGGTGGGATCCCCCAGTATCCTGAGAGGCATTCCTGAGACTTTGGCAGTTTTCAGAGGAGCAAAGCAGGGAAAACAGAGGCAAACTATGCATGGCAGTGCGATTCCGAGCAAGCCCCGAGCATGCGCTGCATTTGACCCACTCCCCAAGGGCTTTACTGTTTTAATTAGATTAATTAATTTGTTTAGTTAATTTAATTAATCTGTAATTTAATTAGCTTGCGTAGTTAATTAATTTGTATATTCTTTTGGTCCCTCCGGGTGAGGGCAAATCTGTAATAAGCGTGTGTGAGTGGTGTGCATGTCTTCCAACCCCACTTCTTTCTTCCCTTTTATTTACCCGCTTATGATGGTAGATTAGGGCACGTTTATTTTAGCATACCTTATGCAATGCATGCGTGCATCCATACATTTGTCTTACATGCACCGGGCTCGGTACATCATACAAACCGCATTGTATCTTCAAATCTAACTTGAATACGTGCACCAAATGATTGCATTTCACATGCCATTTTAAGGTTAGCCGAGCCTACTCTAGATTGCACCCTTGCCTGCGATGCATTAGTCACTCTAACATGAACTAGGGCATGCATTTTTGCTAACTAGTTTATTGTTTTGGCACGGAGTACAATGTAAGTATTTATGCTTTAGCATCTCGCATGCGTGTGAATGTTAACATGACAGCATGATTACCATGTGGCTAAATGCTTATATGAGATAAACTGCCTGATTGCCTGTGGGTGGAGGTTGGATTGTTTGAGTTGGAAAAACTCGTTGAAATCTGTGTTTTAGCCTACTTGCGAGTAGCAAATTCCAAAGCTTTTTTTTTTTAAAACAAACGGATATGCAATGTTTACTTCCAAATTAGGCGATCTAGTCTATACTTGTTTGCTGCGCGCATAACATAGTAATTCTAGGCTAATAATCGGAATAAGAACACATAACGTTTTCAAAAACGGATATCATGGTTAGTAGAGGCCGGTCTTCGGACCGGGCGAAAGGGGGTGCTCATAGCTGACCTTCCCCGATCGTACCCAAGCTCCCGAGCCAAGACAACTTTGGTGATGACGGACACGTGGCCTTCGGCACCGAGTCAGGGTTTCCTAAATTTCCCATTTTTAAAAAAATATTTAGGTGGCGACTCTGTATCTGGCAAAGCAGTCCATGTTTGGCACTTCTTTCTCAAAAATCTGTTTTCTCAAACGATTTGCCAGAGTTGGACTCCTTGGTTCAGGTTAATAACCGCAACAAACAAAAAAGGGAGTCCGAACTGTAGAGTGAAGCCCAAGGGCGCGTCTACAGTTTCTGGTGACTCTGCTGGGGATTTTAGAGAGCTTGACTCGAACTCGTGATATCCTACTTTGATTTCATTTATGTGTCTCTTTGCATTGCATGTGCATTGGTGCGCCTAGGACACCGTGTTGGCCATCTGCTATTCCTGAGCGGTTTGCTGGAGGCTTGTCTTGTCAAGGCATGACCATAAGGCTGACCGGTTGCGGGCTCTGCCAGTATGGGAACACAAACCCCAGTTTTACCGGGGCACCCTTTTTGACCATTTGACCTAGTGCATATTCGGAATCCATAGTGACCATTCCAAGCTAGGACAGGTTGCTTACCCGATGATAGGTTGTTTGAAACCGCTGTGTGCATAGTGAAACCCTAGCTCCTGACAAAATAGGACAGGGAAACCCTACCCCAACATAGGGGTGTATTGGCTCTCATTTACCTGCTATGTGCTTTTTAGAGTATATCTCTGCAGGGAACGCGTATATCAGTTTGCAAGTTTGAGCATCAGGCCCGAGGGCACTAGTATCAGTGTTGTTGAGAATCAGTTATGTCTGCGGGTATCAGTTCAGTTTTGAACGGTGATTCTGGGGAACAGTGATCAGTAGTAGAGTGCAGTTGTTCGGCTACACCCGTGTTTGATCTGTTTGGGGCTAAAATACTGCTTGTTTTCCGTTTCAGTTTAGAGATTCAGAGAATTGATCCAGAACAGCTAGTGTCTTCTCCTTACTGAGGCAGGACTTAGCATGACGCAGAATTCAGAAGAGATCGTGGTCATGACGGCCGCGTTGGATCAAGGAATCACCCTACACAGTGAGACTACCGTTGATATGCCGCATCCACCCAGATCGCCGGCTGCGCACCCAGTTTGGGCCCCCCAACTATATCAGGCTCGCGAGCCTACTACATTTGAACTAATGGGAATGATAGGTGATCTTCAAAGATCCGTGGCGGATCTCGCCTATGGAATGTCAGCTTCACCGCCAGCCGCACCGTATGCCGGGAGCTTTATACCCCAGGAGCCCCCGCTATTGGGGCGGATAGTAATTGAACTCAGCCAACCGGAGATGGCCTCCAGCTATGGCAACGACGCATCAACCCAAATTCTAGATCAGGCTGAGGCCAGAGACAAAGGCAAGATGAAGGCAGATGCCGACCCTATCGAACAACTGCTGTGGGCAGTAGAGGCTTTGAAAGCCAGGGGGATGAACAAGCAACAAATATCTGCAGTTGTGACAAAAGCTGTGGAGGACGCTTTCCCCACTCCGCCTGAGGGCAGTTCCAGTCAATTAGAGAACCGGGATAGGCCCCGTCATGCCAAAACAGTTCTTCCCGCTCCCAACCCTGCATCCGGAAAGGATCAGAAATCCAAGGCCGCACCCGCCGATCCGTTCGCTAGTGCATCTAGCAAGAGTGCTCAGGCTCCAAAGTACCTGCGTCGAGGGCGCCGAGTCTTCCATCCTCTCTACATGCCTTTGTCTAGGGCACTTTTGATTTTGGCCAAAAAGGGGCATCTTACACCTCTTGAGCCTTGACCCCTCCCGAAGAATCTCCTTGCTACGCATGATCCTGCTCAGTACTGTGCGTACCACCAGCAGACAGGCCACCCTACTGATAATTGCTTCCGCCTCCGTCATGAGGTGCAGGATTTGATTGACAACGAGGTTATCCTCCCGCCCACCTCGGCCAAGTCAGTCACTACAGAGTTCTTGGATTTTGAGGATACCGATAGTGCAAGCATGTAATCAGGAAGTGAACCACCTGTAGGCGACACTTGGCATTTTTTTTGATGTGGCGTCTGGCACGCATTTTTGAGCATCTACGGTCACTAGTTTTGTAAATTCTGGCTTGAGTGTCAAGTCGGTCTTTGTTTTTTGAGTCTGTCTCATTGTCTTGAGTCAGTCCTTTTTGCTCACGGGTCTGTCTTGTTGTAACGAGTCAGTCCCCTTTGTATAGAGTGTCAGGTGATTTCGGGGTTGTTGCCTCAAACACCGTTTTGTCTTGTAATTAGTTGTTTTTGCTTTTTGAGTCTGTTGCTGCCAAGGAGCCAGTTATACCAACAAAGTTGAATGAAACAGCCGTGGCTATCACGTTCCGTACTTGTTGCTATTTGAGTCAGCCGTGCCAGGGGATGTGAGTGGAACAACAGTACATACCACCTACTCTCTTGTGCCTTAAACATCGTCGTAATGACCTAGGCTTTTCATAAAAACCCTTTTTGAACACCGCGGTGATGAAAACAAAGAGGAAGGAATTCCTCGGGTTTTGCAAAACTTTGATCATTTTTGAGAGAAAGATAGGCATGCTAAGCCTTTTTATGAATGAAATCATGCCTATCCGCGTGAGTACTGAGAAGGACCCTGATTTGATCTAGACTGGTTCCTACACTGTCTTCAGCGCGAGCGATTTGTCGTTTTCTTAAAAACTTTCAAAAATAAAATGTTTTGCGCGGTCCTGTGAAGACTTGTGTGGAATTGCTCTTGAGATTGTGCAGCCCAGGATCGCTCTCAGCCTCAAGATTCAACCTATCTGTTGCAAACTGGAATCCGTTCAAAACGTTCAACAGTGCCATGAAACGCCTGTGTGGCCCATTTCGAGGCAGCCCTCGAGCAAGAGGCATCAAAGTCAGATCAAGGAGATCAGATCCCACCCGGCAAGGCTCATGAAGCAGCCGTGATGAACTTTTCTGCAAATCAACACAACAGTCACTCTCCTGGATACAGAGAGGCCTCAATCTCGAAACCATTTGGCATGGGCTTGCTACACTTTTACCCTTTGAGAGGCTCGTTGGGCCGAAAACCCGGAAGGGCGACCCAGGCAAAAGTTAGAGCAAAGAAAAAAAGAAATAAAAAAAAAGAAGAAAAAGAAGCAAAAAGAGAAAAAAGAACAAACAATAGCAAAAGGAAAGAAAGGAAAAAAATGAAAATGCAAAAGAAAAGAAAAGAAAAGAAAAAGAAAAACATAGCTCGCAAGGTCGAAAACCCGCATTGGGCACCTTGGCAAAAGTTAGAGCCTAAACAGTGAAGGTTAAAATACCCGAGTGTACCTTAACTGGAACTACGTAAGGCTTGATTCCCATGTTTGGGATACGTAGGCAACTTCATCCTGAAGTCCAGCCCCCAACGCTTCCATAGCGTCTCAATCCATGTCATGGTTTTGATCACTTGTGCCTTCTCTGAATCCGGTGTCTCGTTTGCAGCAACTTGGAACTACGTGACCAACTTCCTCTTGAAGTCCAACCACCAACACCTTCCAGGTGACTGTGTCCATATATTGATTCAAACCGTCTTCGTCTCCTCCGCGTCCGAGGGTCCGATCGTCATCAACGAGGACTGGCTTACGGCATGCCGCGGCATCATCCAAACAAGGGGCAACTTTCCGTTGCCATGCATTGCCATAAGTTGCCCTGAGTTGTTGTCCAAACCAGGGGCAACTTTCCGTTGCCGTGTTTCCCCCTTTTAAGCCAGGGGCAATTTCCCATTGCCTCTGATCCGAGGTTGCATATCTCGAGGGTAAGTTCCGCGCTCGTTGAGCGTTGATTGTTTGCAAAAATAGTTTTTGAAAATTTTTACTGAAGTTGACTATTTTCTCGAAAACTATTTCATTTTCCAAAATCGGACCATCTTCTTGGACCCGAAAAGGAGAATTTTCAGTGCTCACAGCCTGATTCGCATGATTTTCAAATCAAAAATCGAATAAGTATGTTAATCCGACTCTCATTTTGGTCAAAACTTGTTTTAGGAAGAAAACAAAAAAAAAATGGTCAAAGTGACGAACTAGGGGCACAATTGAGTCAGGTCTTCTGTCTTTCCCCCGTCAACATACTCGTCGGAAAGGCACTCTACCCACTGGGAGAAATAGCCGTGAGCTAACAGTGCTGGGCGTGAACCTGCGACTTCCTATTCATCCATTAATCACCCTGGGGAGGGATGGAAAATGAGAGAATAAAGAATAGAGAGGTGTAAGCAGAGAGAGAAGTGAGCAAGAGGGTTTTGAGAGAAAAACCGAGCCTGAGGACCGAGTGATGTGAGTATCACAAATCAGAAAGGGTGGGAAATAATACCCGGAGGAATTGGCTCCCCGAGATTTGAGGTCTTTTTGTAAACATGTCCGTGTGTCGTGTCTTTTGATTTGTCGGTCTCGATTTTAGCTTTGAGTCTTTTCCGAGTGTGTCTCGTTGTGTTCAGGTCGTGTGCCTTTTGTTTCTTTGTTTGAGTCCCTCCGCTGTGTTCTGTGGTAGGCTCGATACCCCAGTTGAAAACCCTTCTTTATTTCAAAAAATCGTTTGTGCTCAGAATGCTGTGTCATTCTCTACATTCGTGCGAAGCAAGAGAAGGAAAAGGGAAAATTTGGGACATCCGAGTGTGTTTCAACTGCAACCGTGTCAGCTTTTGCAGTCCGTCTTGTCAGATTGGGGCTATTTGTTCAGGGTTTGCTGTGTGCAAAATGAACCGAGTGCTGTATTATGGGCTGTATGCAGATCAATCCCCAGTAGAGCATGGGCTGTATATTCAGTTTGAGTAGTGGTTTGTATGAGTTGTTTGCTGTTAGTTGGTTGGTTATCTGATTATCATAGTGCAAGTGCTCAATTTTCAGACAACAGATCAATATCATTTACATTTGAGGTGTAATATGATGCAATGCAGTGCAAAGTATGAAATGTGCAGATATAACACTCTTTCAAACAAAAAGTTTGTTTCACTTCATAATCTTTTCAAGTACATAAGTTTTGGAAACAAAATCTGCCTGCGGCAGTACAAAGTATCCTAACCACTAACAAAAGGGGAAAATGCAAAAAAGAAGAAAAACAGCAAAAATCTGTATCAAATGTCAAAAATGGCTCCGGAGCTATCAATCTGTCCTAGTCCTCTTCCTGGACGAAGGTCCAAGAGCATTATCACCAGGAGCATCACCAGGAGTATCGCCGTCTGAGCCTGAGCCCAAGCTGTCCCCGGTCTCCTCCTCCGATGACTCCGCCTCCGCCTCTGTCTCTGCCTCAGACTCGTCATCTGGAACTGGAGCCCGCGAGCTGCTCCCGACATGAGTGCGCTCCCCTTTGGTGCGGGGATATACTCTGCCATCCCGGGTAGAAATGGGAGGTCCAGCCGGAGCGCCACCCACCGGGGGAATCTGGAAGGGAGGCTGAAAAAGCATGAAAGGCGAATACATCAGAATACTGTGAGCAGTTTATCAGTGCAGAATGCAGTGTATGAGTACAGTCTGTGGATAATATGAGCAGTGGATCAGTGCAGAATGCAGTGTATGAATACAGTGTATGGATGCCGTGAGCAGTTTATCAGTGCAGAATGCAGTGTATGAGTACAGTCTGTGGATACTATGAGCAGTGGATCAGTGCAGAATGCGATGTATGAGTACAGTGTGTGGGTGCTATGAGCAGTGGATCAGTGCAGAATGCAGTGTATGAGTACAGTGTGTGGATGCCGTGAGCAGTTTATCAGTACAGAATACGGTGTATGAATACAGTGTATGTATGCTGTGAACAGTAAATCAGTGCAGGGTGCAGTGTGTACGTATCGTGTATCAGATGCTGTGAGCAGTTTATCAGATGTTGTGTTGTGCATCAGATTATGTAAAGCAGTTTGTGTATGGTTTGAGGTTGTGGTCAGAAAGAACATACCGGAATGCTGTAAAGGGCTAGGAGGTCGAAGGTCCGCTGAAGCATCCCCATCATGGAGGCATTCATCTCCAATGACTGCCGGGTGTACTTGGAAGACGCCTGCGAAAGTATCAGATGCATCAGCATTCTGCGGAATATCAAATAAACTGAAATGAAATGACTGTACGAGAATGCAGTAATACATACCGGAGGTAAGTCGGGGACACCGACAAACTCGTGATCAGCCGCCGGAGGAGCAAAAGGGATCTGATAGGTCGCCCCACCCTGCCCTCGGAAAGTCAATGAAACGGGCAGAGCAGGCCAACCGGTCCCTCGCCCTCGCTGGACTCCGCCCCTGCCACGGACTCGAGCTCTCCTCGACACTCCCACTCCAGCCGCTGGCGCCGCTGGTCTCTCTCTCTCCGCTCGACGGCCGTCGCTCAGAGGTCGCATGATGAAGGTCCGGACGTACTCCGAGTAATTGCCCTCGCCTCTGAAGTCGTCTGCCTCCCAGCCATTGGTGTAGTCCGCCATCTGCTCGGCAGTGAATCGCTCGGTATCCCTCATATGCTCAGGAGGGTGCACCGGGACTGTCTGCTCAGGCAAACCCAGGGTCTGACGTAGGAAACGCTCGCCTAAGTACCAAGCCCGACAGACCGGGCCCTCCAGCAAAATCCGGAAACGCGAGGTCTCATCGGCACCGGCAAACCGATCCCGCGCCACGGCTGGCAAAGGAGCCCAAGGCTGCCAGGTGATCTGACAATGCAATGCAGTTTGTTATCTACTGTTATTGAAATATGCAGTGGAAAGGCGAAGCTTAAATGAACTGCAAGTAAAACATACCTCTGCGGGGGTGATGGTGTCGAAGAAGCGGCGGAAGAAGCTAAATGTCTCTCGGGGTCACCGCGTGCATCTCCCATCGAAGCGGCGCGAGAAGGGAACGACCAGAGGAGTCTCCGTCTCTGGCACCGGCTCCAGTCTGGGAAAGTAGGCGTAGACCCACAATTGCAGAGCAAATACCAGTATGATTATTAGATAAAGCAGAAACGCAGAATAAAGCAGAAATAACGGAGCCGTGTATTGTGCAGTGTATTGTGCAGGGTGTACAGTGTGAGCAGTGTACAATCAGTGTAAAGCAGAGTATGTGTGTGCCGTGTGTACAGTATACAGTCAGTGCGAAGCAAACTACAGAGTACAGTACAGAATGTAGAAAGTATAGAGCAGAAATGTAAAACGGAGGAGAAGACGTACCTCCCAAATACGCCAGTAGCCCCCGAGCAACTGTCTGCTGCCACGGGAAGCTGAGCTCATATATCCATAGAGAGTGGCCAGAGCGGCGCCACCCCAGTCATAATGTAAGATGTCCCTGACGTCCACTAGTGCGCTGAGCAGGCAGAGAGGCACGGTGTTCGCCCGGTCGGCGAAAATGGTTGTCCCGAACAAGAACATGAGGAAGCCGCGTGCGTATCTCTCCACGGCCTCCTGAGTCATCGGGGCTGCATCGACAAGAAGGGGCTGGACCCTGAACTGCACCTCAAACCAGGAGTACCGGACGAAGCCGGGACGCGCAAGAGGCGGTGCTGCGCCAAGCAAGTAGACCTGAGCCGCGGTCCACTCGTCCATGTCTGAATCAAAGGGGATCGGATCACCCCCTACCCCGATGCCTGTGAGCACCGAGAAATCATAAGGGGTCATCGTCATGTCCCCCGTCGTAGAAAAGTGAAACGAATCGGTGGTGTCCCACCACCTCTTCACTAGAGCGGCAAGGAGAGGTCTGCATGTAGTGAGTCGGGACAGCCCCCTGCAGAATGCGCCAAAGCCGGCCTGGTCTACAATATGGCGAACTGCGTCGGGAAGCTCGGTGTACCACACACGAGCGACAGTGTTCCCATACCCGCGGATAGTATGGGAATCTCCCTGCTTTCAAACAAGTAGTTGCGAAGCAATATAAAATGTACAGTTTTGAAGAAACAGTCAAAATCAGTGCAAATTTGGCATGCGTGCGTATTTTCAGATTCAAACAGATACCGGGTGCCGGTGTGCTTACAGTGAACTACAACGTATGATGCGTCAGCGTGTTTGTGTGGTTCAGTGCAAATTTGGCATGCGTGCGTATTTTCAGATTCAAACAGATACCGGGTGCCGGTGTGCTTACAGTGAACTACAACGTGTGATGCGTCAGCGTGTTTAAGTGGTTCAGTGCAAATTTGGCATGCGTGCGTATTTTCAGATTCAAACAGATACCGGGTGCCGGTGTGCTTACAGTGAACTACAACGTGTGATGCGTCAGTGTGTTTGTGTGGTTCAGTGCAAATTTGGCATGCGTGCGTATTTTCAGATTCAAACAGATACCGGGTGCCGGTATGCTTACAGTAAACTACAATGTGTGATGCGTCAGCGTGTTTGAGTGGTTCAGTGCAAATGTGGCATGCGTGCATATTTTCAGATTCAAACAGGTATCAGGTGTCGGTGTTTGCAGTGAAATACGGTGTGTGCCGTGTTTTAAGTGGTTCAAGGCTAGTGCAGCGTGTGCGCGCATGTGAGTCTTAAACGGATAATCAGTTACGAGTGCATTTGCAATCAACTACGATATACAGTGTATCAGTGTATCGGAACTAAGCAGTTAAAGAACTAAGCAGTCAAAAAATGTAATCAGTTATGGCTGTTGACAGTTAAAATTCCTACATTGCAGAAAATAAAGCAAAAAAAAATGTTACCTCGGAAGCACCGAAGGATAGGTAAGAGGCAGGCTCACGTAGCAGAAGCTCGGGATCTAGCGCCATGTCGAAACTCCTGAACTGGCGCAGTCCGTCGGGTGGCAGAACATGAATCGCCGGCCGGTAGGTCGCCGGGTCGAACGGACGCTCGCTCAAGGGAAGAAGCTCGACCCCGGGATCCATCTCGTGATCCGGGGGAGTCCCAACACGTGGAATATCATCGGCTATGTCAAGAGTGGTGAGAAAATGGTCGGAGAACGAAAATCGGGCCGGAATACGAAGAGTCAACCGAAAAGTCAACTCCCGGGAGGGTGGAAAATGGCCGAAAAAGCCGAAATGGGAAAAAGACGTGAAACTCAAGAGAAACTCGAGGGGAACAAGTCCCAAAAAGGTGGGAATGGCAAAAGAGACACCGAAACAAAGATTTGTTCGGTTGAAAATGTCCGAAACGCGAAGGAAATCGCGAATCCGACGACGAAACGGGCGTAAAACGCGAAGAAAACGAGGGATCGAGGAAGGAAAAAGGCTCTAGAGAGAGAGAGTATGATTTTCGGCTAGAGGGAAGTGAATAGAATAGGGTTTGGAACCCTATTTTAAAACACCCATGGTGAAATGTCGAATCTGCCCCGATCCAGGAACTTTTTGCCTGTCGGCAACATTTTGTGCCGGCCGGCAGAATATTGTGCCGATGGAATTATTTTGTAGCCGGTGGGCAGCCGGTGGCTTCCCCTCCCGGCCGGTGGTGTTCCCACAGCCTTGTTTAGGCAATATGAGTAGTTTTTGGTCTTCATAGCTCAAGAAAGTGCAAGAAAAGTGCATCTCCGACGCTCAACCGGCTTCCGTTTTGACCCCGGACCGTGTCTTTTGTGCGTAGCACTCAAATTCATGCAATGATTGTATCCTTTTGTATCCTTTTGCCTCCTACAAGACTCAAAAGTTGTCCTGCGCGCGTTGCATGCATTCATCATGTTGTCCGGTGCGTTGTGTCGCGCCGTTATGCACATCCCTTATGCATTGTCATGCATGTTATTACAAGCGTTGTCATGCATTGTCATGCACCTCAATACGTACGTCGCCTCGCACATCATTCATGTTGTCGTTGCCTCGCACATCATTCGTGTTGTCGTGCATCTCCTTGTTTTGCATTATCATGCATTTCAAAAAAAAAAACGTGCGTTGTCGCGCACTTGAGTTCATTTGCGTTGTTTTACATTTCGTTTGGCATGCGTGTCACACTTGCATTGTTTTATATTTCGTGTGGCACGCGTGTCACACTTGCATCATTTTACATTTCGTGTGGCATGCGTGTCACACTTGCATCATTTTATATCTCCTTGTGGCATGCGTGTCACACTTGCATCATTTTGCATCCTTTGAGGCACGCGTACCTCATTGGTAGCATCTTGCATCCTTTGAGGCACGCGTACCTCATTGGCATCATTTTACATCTCCGTGAGGCATGCGTACCTCACTTGCATCATTCTGCATCCTTTGAGGCACGCGTACCTCATTGGCAGCATCTTGCATCCTTTGAGGCACGCGTACCTCATTGGCATCATTTTACATCTCCGTGAGGCATGCGTACCTCACTTGCATCATTCTGCATCCTTTGAGGCACGCGTACCTCATTGGCATCATTTTACATCTCCGTGAGGCATGCGTACCTCACTTGCATCATTCTACATCCTTTGAGGCACGCGTACCTCATTGGCATCATTTTACATCTCCGTGAGGCACGCGTACCTCATTGGCATCATTTTACATCTCCGTGAGGCATGCGTACCTCACTTGCATCATTTTACATCTCCGTGAGGCATGCGTACCTCACTTGCATCATTTTACATCCTTCTGAGGCACGCGTACCTCGCTTGCGTCCTTTTTACATTCCCTTGAGGCATGCGTGTCTCATTGGCATCGTTTTTGCATCCCTTGTGACTCGCGTTGTCTCGCTCGTCATTTGCATTGGCACGTGTGCCGCATTTGCATTGGCACGTGTGCCTCCTCATTTTGCATTGGCACGTGTGCCTCATCATTTGCATAGGCACGTGTGCCTCCGCATTCCCATTGGCACGTGTACCTCCTCATTTGTATAGGCACGTGTGCCTCCGCATTCCATTGGCACGTGTGCCGCATTTGCATTGTCACGTGTGCCTCCGCATTCCCATTGGCACGTGTGCCGCATTTGCATTGGCACGTGTGCCTCCTCATTTGCATAGGCACATGTGCCTCCTCATTTGCATAGGCACGTGTGCCGCTTTCCCATTGGCACGTGTGCCTCCTCATTTGCATAGGCACGTGTGCTTCCGCATTCCCATTGGCACGTGTGCCTCCTCATTTGCATAGGCACGTGTGCCTCCGCATTCCATTGGCACGTGTGCCGCATTTGCATTGGCATGTGTGCCTCATCTCCATTGGCACGTGTGCCTCCGCATTCCCATTGGCACGTGTGCCTCATCTCCATTGGCACGTGTGCCGCATTTGCATTGGCACGTGTGCCTCATCTCCATTGGCACGTGTGCCTCCTCATTTGCATAGGCACGTGTGCCTCCTCATTTCCATTGGCATGCGTGTCACATTTTCGTCGGCATGCGTGTCGCCATTTGCATTAGCATGTGTGTTTCATTTGCATTGTCATGCATATTGTTAACAATATTGTACCTGTTAAGTTTTTTTCCTTTCAGGCACGATATTATATGTACGGTTCATTTGAGGCCGATGCAACCGGACGAGCCGCATAGGTATTGTATCCTCCGCGTGAGACGTACAGAGAATTACATAATTCTCTTACATCCTTTCTGCATTGTAGTATAGTCTAGTGTATGCTAGCTAAAAACTGTTGCATGCGTGCTTCGTTACAGCTTTCTTTGCATGATCATAAGTTATGCCCAGCTTCTTGCATTGTCTTGCATTTTGCCCCTGCCTTCGGGCGCATACCTTGTTTGTCTTGCACGTTTGTCCAAGTCTTCGGCCTTGTCAAAAATGGGTCGTCTCTAGGCTTTGACATTCACTCCCGTCATTGTTATGACTTTCGAGTTCTGTCAAAGAGGGGCAACTATAGACACCCTATTTTTGACCGTCCTCAAGACTTGGACGTCACCGTTTGAACACTCGGTGATTATCCATGTTTGTGTTCGTTTGGAGTTCCTGGAGTCCTCGGCTACGCGTCTTGCCTCAGGATCTCTGAACTCGACCGTTTTGTGTCTGATTTTACACCAAACACTTGTGTTTTGCCTTGGAGGGGCAGGGAATGCCTTGTGAGGCATCCCCACACACCACCGGCAGTGGCTAGAGGCCACCGGCTGGTTTTTGTTGCCATCGGCAATCTATGTTGCCGGTCGGCACTCTTTATTGCCGGTCGGCAGTCATTTTTGTCAAAATGACATTTTTGCCCAGCCGACTATTGTTCAGCTGCTTTTGGAGATATTTTGAAACAGCTGGCTGGCATTTTCTTCCCCTCCATACACGTGTATGGAGGGATGGCCCTCTTGTTAGCTTACCTTGTAAGCTTTACAAGATTGGCTCCTCTATAAGAGGAGGCCTTCTCTCCCTTGTTCAAGGGTTAGACAAATTGGAGAAGAGAGTTAGAGAGCTCTGGTTTTAGGGTTTAAATTAGTGTATCTAACCTATATCTATATCTCTCCCTCTCTTGCCTTTGTGTGTGTTTTAGGCTTAGTTTTGTGCACAAACACCTACCATCACACCATCCTCTTGATACTGAGGTTCTAAGGGCTTGTTCTTGCTATTTTTGACTGGATTGAAGCTCAAGGAGGCAACAAGACCACATTGTTGAAGAAAGGCTTCAAGGGTAAGAAACTAGTCCTTTTTACCCCATTTTTGCATCCTATTTCTACCTATCTTAGAGCTGTTTTTGTGTTTAGTGTATAACATAAAAAAGTTCTGTTTTTAGGCCCTCTTGATTGTTTGTTAAGAGTGTTTTGTGGTTTGGGTGTGTTTGACCACCCTTAGGCCTTGAAAGGCCCCATTTTTGTGTTATTTTGTGCAAGTTTCGAGACTTTGGTGTTTGGGCCTCTTCACCACTGAAATCTTGAGGGATTTCAGTGGTGGAGATGGTGCCTTGAAGTCTCAAGAAGGAGGGGGCCACCCCTCCTCCTTGTTGTCCTTAAAAGGGACCATCTTTGGTCTCTTAAGGGAGCCCATGTTTGAGTGTGTGTTGAGCATGCCATGACTGTTTTTCATGCTTATATTGCCATAATATAACATGGTTTTAAGTTGGTTTTGGTGTACCATGCATGCCTTGCATACCTACCTTGTAATGCCTTGCGATTGCCTTAATATGCCTTAGGTTGTGTGCCTTTGTTTTAGCATGTTTTAGGCTTAGATTTGTGAAGCTTTTGTGCTTATTTTGCCATGCTTTAGGTCTGTCTTAGGTTGCTTGAGTCGACCCTAGCATGCATTATATAGCCTCTTTGCATTTTTGGGCTTGTTGGCCTTAAGTATGTAAGTGTATAGCATGCCTCGTTTGCATTATTTTAGTGGTTTGGAACCACTTAACATGAAATTTCAGTCCACTTAACATGTTTGCATACTTGCCTTAGAGGCTTCATTGTTGCTTTGAAAGCTCGTGTTGTATGCTCCATGTTTTGGTCATTATGTATGCCTTTGGACTTGAGCCATTTAGATGCCATCTAGGTGTCCCTTGGGTGTTGTTTAGATCTGCCTTCGACCTGTTTTGAGTCCCCTTAGCCTTGTGAGGCTTGGTGGATTTGACCTTGGTTTAAGCCTCTTGGCTTACCTCAAGTACTTGGACCATTTGCATGCTTTACTTGCTTGAATTAGTTGGTTTGGCACCTCTATTTTGTGCAATTTCAGAGTTTGGTATGCATGCTTGTAGACACCACATTTTTGACCGACCTTAAGACTCAGACGTCACCGATTGAGCACTCGGTGATGTTGCATATTGTGCTCGTTCAGAGGTCCCAGAGTCGCGGCCGCGCGCCCTGCCTCCGGACTTCCGAACTCTCTTCGGTACCTTGCCTCGGTTTGCGAACCAGACTCGGTTTCCTCTGTTTTCTTTCCTGAGGGGAGGGAGAGGTCCCGTAGACCATCTCTCAGTGGCCGTGGGCTACATTTCGTGGCCGTAGGCCATTTTGCCCATTTCGGAGCCCGGTACCCGGTTTTCGGGGCCATCAGGCCGTGTGCCTCGGTTCGGGACCATCTAACCATCTCCGATTCCTCCGGTTTTTGGCATGCATCTCATTTACTCCCTTTCGAGGGACACTGGGGTCTTAGATACCCACTTCGTGGCCGAACACCACTTTCGGTGCTTAACAGCCTATTTTTTCGGGATCCCGAACTGCGTGTTTTGGTCCCCGAGCATTCGTTTTGCATCGGTTTTCGTTCATTTTTGGCAGGTACCTCTGTTTTATCATCAGGAAGATCACTGGAGGGTGGGAGGCTAGCAATTGTCTCAGCAACCTGTTATGCTCTTCCGGCGCCCCCCAGCGCCCGTTTTTCTCACTTCCGGGCTAATGTTGAACACCCTAGGGGCATTTTCTTCAAGCCAAAACCACATATTTGTGTTGTACACACATGGGAGGACCCTAAAAACACATGGCCGGCCAGTAATTGTTTTATCCATTTTGAACCCTCTTTGAAAAGTGGCTTGTTGTTTCTCCTGTTTCAGAGTTGTCAAATTTGAACCATAGGGTCTTGTTGTACACACATGGGAGGCCACCAATGTGTGGTGGCCGGCCAGCAAATCTGTGTTTCATTTTTACCCCTTGGCCGGCCGGCCATGGGGGGTGGCCGGCCGGCCACCTGCAGAAAAAGCACATGGCCGGCCATGCTTCCCTCAGTGCATACTTTACAGTTGTATAGCTGTTTCCCCCAGAAAATATCTGTATCCGGGGGATATTTTGGGAGGGAAAGCTTGGGTGCATTTCCCTTCACCTTTACACCCCTCCTTTTGTCCATATAAGGAGCCTCCCAGCTCTGTCCCTAGGGTTAGAAAAATTAGCTTGAGCATACATACACACCTCCATCCCTATCTCTCTCATTTTCCTAAGTTTTGGTGCCATTCCTTCATCATCTTCAAGCTCCACCATCACCACTCCATTTCCAGCAGCAAGGAGAGGTTCTTAGAGGCTTAGAAGCAACATTCCTCAAGCCAAGAAGCAAAGAAAGTGAGGTCTTCAAGGGTAAGTCTCCATTTCCATCTTTGGTAGCATTTTCCTGCTTCATTTCTTAAGCCTACTTGCTCACTGTTTTGGGCTCCGACCTTAACTGAAACTAGGTCTATTTTGAGCTATTCTTCATGTTTGTTTAAGGGCTCAACCCTGTTTGAGCCCTCCATCTTGCACTTGTTTCAATATCCTCTTATATGTCAATATTTTGCATTGAATATCTAGCCTATGAGTGATCTGTTTTCAAGCATAAGGTAAACTGTGATTGGGCCTATTTTGAGCCCCTCTTCAACATTGAAGAAGGGCTCAACCCTGTTTGGCCTCTCTATCATGCACTTGCTTCATAATTTCTCATATTTACCGTAAATTTGCATGATTTGTTTGACCTACATGTAGTCTGTTTTGGAGCATGTCATGAACTGTGAGTAAGCTTATTTTGTGTCCCTCTACAACATTGTAGAAGGGATCAACCTTGTTGGGGGTCTCCATGTTATACTTGTTCCTATACCCCTCTTTGACCCTCATTTTTGCATGCTTTTTTAAGCTTATCTAGCTTATGTTTTCGGCCATCATCAGAACTGAAAAGAGTCATATTTTGATCTTCTTGACATATTTCATTAAGGGTCTTTTCTGCTTTGATGAATGTTTGGGGTACCTCATGTTATAGCCTTATGTATCCTAGTTCTTGCATGACATTTTTATCATGTTTGCATACTGAATTGGGGGATGTCATCTACTGTAAATGTTCATATTTTTAGTCCCTCTTCAATGTTGTAGAAGGGTACTTTTTCATTTGGGCATCGCATACATCACTTGTTTCAATACCCCTCTCTTGGCCCCATTTTTGCATGCCATCGTTGTCCTATCTATGCTTACTATTTCGCCATGTTTTATACTGTAAAAAATGCTATTTTGGGGCTGCCTTGCTACTGTTTTTCATGTCATTGTACCAATTACGCATGTTTAGTATGGCTGTAGGCCATTTCGGGTGCTTAATATCGCATTTCGGGACCATTCCGTGCATTTGGTGTCATTTCCCCACCTTTCGGGACTGTTTTGCATCATTTGTGAGTGCTGAAGTTTCATTTGCATGTTTTCATATTATTTCCATGTCATTTCATGCTTTAGGGCCATTGCCTCGGTTTGCGCGCTCGTGTGCACGCATTTCGAGGCACTTCATTTTCATCCGATGGCCTCCTGTGTGAGTGTGGCTGAGGCTCTCTCATGTTAGTGTAAGTCCATTTTGCATTCTGTATGTCATTTTAGTTTCATCGCATTGCGTTTGCCATTTTCTCGGTTTGCGTGCCTGTGTACACGCATTTCGAGGCATCTCATTTTCATCTATCGGCCTCTTATGTGAGTGTAGCTGAGGCTCTCTCATGTTGGTGTAAGCCCATATTGCATTGCATATCTCATTTTAGTCCTGTTGCATTCCGTATGCCATTTTCTCGGTTTGCGTGCCCGTGGGCACGCATTTCGAGACATCTCATTTTAGGCTCATTGTATATCATATTCCATGTCATTTCATGCCTTAGGGCCATCGCCTCGGTTTGCGCGCCCGTGTACACGTATTTCGAGGCGCTTCATTTTTATCCGCCGGCCTCTTATGTGAGTGTAGCTGAGGTCCACTCGTGTTAGTGTAAGTCCATTTGCATTGTGTATGCCATTTCATGCCTTAGGATCATCGCCTCGGTTCGCGTGCCCGCGTGCACGCATTTCGAGGCATCTCATTTTCATAGCATTGTGTATGCTAGGATTGTATTTTAGTTGCATTCATGCATATCATGCATATTGCATCGTGTTCGGGATAGGAGTTAGCTCGGGCACGGGAAACGAGGCACATTTCGTACTCCGAGCGACGGAACGGGTCTCAATTCCCAAGTCACCGACACTCCGGATTACCCATGATGGAGTTAGGTTTTGTTGTAGCATTCATCTGCATTCATCCTATATTGAGTTGTGCAATCCGACTCCTCGGCCATCATGCATCGAGATGCGTGATTGGTGGCACGAGGATCGAGGCATGCATATATTTGTGAAATACATTGCTATGCCCCTTTCCTGCTCTCTGTTGCAGCATATCAAGAATCAACAACTTTTCGGAGTCGGGCACGCATTTCGAGAGACATTGCAAACAGAGGCTAATTGGGGGCATCCCAGTGGATTTCCGCGCAAGACAGCCCAAACATACATCATTCATCAGAGTCGAGGCAGCCCCTGGCTTGCATGCCAGTTTACAGCTTTCTTAGTTTAATCTGTTGATTAATTAGGAATCTGTATATTTATTCGGACTGTATTATTCTTTTATTTCGGACTGTATTATTATTTATTCGGACCCTCCGAGCGAGGGCACAATGCTGTAATAAGTGTGGGTGAGTGTGATGTATGTCTTCCAACCCCACGTCTTTCTTCCCTTTTATTTACCTGCTTACGATGGTTAGATATAGGGCATATTTCAATTAGCATACAGTATGACAGCATGTTTGCATCATTCATCTGTCTTGCACGCACCGGGCTCGGCGCATCATACAAACTGCACTTGTATTTCAATTCCAAGTTGAGTACTTGATAGCTATTGCATCTCATATGCCACGTTTTGAATAGCCGAGCCTGCTATAGTTGCATTTTTGCATGCGTTGCATTAGGCATTTTCTGTATTTAGGACCATGCATGGATTTCTAATAAGCTTCTGTTTTGGCTTGGAGTACTCGGTGAGTTTTATGCTTTAGCATCCTTGCATGCGTGTGAGTGTTGCCATGAATAGCATGCTTACCATGAGGCTATTTGCTTGTGTGGTATAACTGCTTTGAATGCCTGTGGGTGGAGGTTGAGTCGCTTGAATTGGGACAATTCATCAAATGTCTGTTTTAAGCCCACTAGATAGTGGCAAAATCATGTTTTTCTAAGCCCACCCGAGGGTGGCAAATCCACGTCTTAGCCTACCTGCGGGTAGCACCATCAAACCATTTTCAAACAAACAAACAAATATGAAATGTATTGTTCCAATTCAGGCGACTCAGTCTATACTTATTTGCTGCGAGCATCACATAGTAATCTAGGCTAATAACCGGAATAAGAACTCACAATGTTTTCAAAAACAGATATCATGGTTAGTAGAGGCCGGTCTTTGACCGGGCGAGCGGGGGTGCTCACGAAGTGACCTTCCCCAATCGTACCCAAGTTCCCGAGCCGAGGCAACTTTGGTGATGACGGACACGTGGCCTTTGGCACCGAGTCAGGGTTTCCTAAATTTCCCAAAAATAAAATATTTAGGTGGCGACTCTGTATCTGGCAAAGCAGTCCATGTTTGGCACTTCTTTCAAAAAATCTGTTTTCCAAAACGATTTGCCGGATTTGGACTCTTTGGTTCAAGATTAAGAACCGTGACACAAATCGAGTCCGAGCTGTAGCGAGGTCCCCCGCGGGCTTGTTACAGTTTCTGGCGACTCTGCTGGGGATTTAGAGAACTTGACTCGAACTCATGATATCTGTTTTTGACTACACTTGTGTGTTTCTTTGCATTGCATTTGCATTGGTGCGCCTAGGACACCGTGTTTGCCATCTGCTATTCCTGAGCGGTTTGCCGGAGGCTTGTCTTGTCAAGGCATGTCCATAAGGCTGACCGGTTACGGGCTCTGCCAGTATGGGAACACAAACCCCGGTTTTACCGGGGCACCCTTTTTGACCATTTGACCTAGTGCATATTCGGATCCATAGTGACCATTCCAAACTAGGACAGGTTGCTTACCCGTTTATAGGTTGTTTGAAACCGCTGCATGCGTAGCGAAACCCTAGCTCCTGACAAAATAGGACAGGGAAACCCTTCCCCCAACATAGGGGTGTTTTGGCTCTCACTTATCTGTTATGTGCTTTAGAGTGCGTCTCTACAGGAATGCATGTATCAGTCTACATGTTTGGGCATCAGGCCTGCGGGCATCAGTCAGTATCTGAGAATCAGTTGTCTGCGGATATCAGATTCAGTTTTGGGGAACAGTGATACAGGAACAGTGATCAGTGATTGAGGACAGTGTATTTTCAGCTTTTCAACTGTGTGTTGTATGCCCGACTGTGTGTTGTGTGTATTTAATTTAAGCTGTTATGCTGCCCGTTTATCTGGTTATTTATTTCCTTTTCGCTTTATTATCTTTTTGCTAGGGGCAGTTTTTAGCACGATTGCTTCCAAACCAGCAGATACTCCCCAAGCACTTTGGACACGAGGTCGCCGACTCAACCGATCCGAGGATCTCATTGACGGACATCCAGTGTTCCACTCCCTACCCCCAGTTGCCAGAAGAAGGCCAAGGAGGCGTAGTGTGTCAGAGCAGGGACTACCAGGACAGAGGGCTACTTTGACAGTAAACAGTCAGGTTGAGATTTCTGTGTCTGCCATAGAAGTACATTTACCGGTCATCCAGATGGAACAGCAGAATACATCAGTGGTAGAGGCGATGATGCGCCAGATGCAAGAGAGCATGAGGCAGATGCAAGAGGATTCCATCCGCCAAGCGGAATTTTCTAAACAACAAGCCGCAGTCATGGCCCAGCAGGCCGAGCTGATCACTAGGCTGCAACAGCAGAATGCAGCCTCTGCTTCACATCAGGTTCCTCTCCCACCAGCGGCTCCACTACCCGAGCAGGCACCTATGGGTCAGAATACCTTGCCAAACCCTCAGAATACCCTGCCAAACCCTCAGAATACCCTCCCGAACACCCAGAATACCCTACCCAATGTCCAAAATATCCAAGAGGACACCAACATTCCAACGGGGCTGGCTCCGCCCCCGCTTCTGCCGCAACTGTCCAAGAATCTTACACCCAACCACCCGGACTCTCCATTTGAGTTCGAGGTAGATCATACAGCTCTAAAGCTGAGTAAATTGGAGAAGCTTTTCAAGAAATCGCAGGGGGTGAAGGCCATCCCAGACATCGAAGATGGGTACACTGATGTGGCCGTAACATTGCCAGACAGATTCAAGATGCCACAGATCGACCGTTTTGATGGGTCAGGGGATCCTATGGTCCATCTCCGGCTATTTTCAGACATCCTGAGGCCAATGGGCCTAACCCGACCACAAAAGCTTTCCTTGTTTGGCAGAACTTTGTCGGGGGTGGCGGCCATCTGGTACGCCAAGTTAGAAGATGATGTGAAGAGAAATTGGGATGAGATGGCTGAAGCCTTCGTTGCGCAGTACTCGTATAATACACAGATCGAGATTACAACACGTGATCTCGAAACGACGAGGCAAGAACCCAAGGAGTCTTTCTCCGATTTTGTAACCAGATGGAGGGCAAAGGCGTCGATGATGACCTTGAGGCCTACAGATAAAGACCAAATCCGGATGATTGTGCGCAATCTCCAACCGAAACTCATGCAGAAAATGATCGTACTCCCTTTTCCAACTTTCTCAGATTTACACGAGATGGGGGTACAGATCGAGGATGCAATGAAGCAAGGTTTGATCGATCAGGACCGGGAGCAGCCCCGAAGGACATTCAACCGCAATAACAACGCAGGCCCGAGTGGCGCTGCAAACACAAGGACTTCTGAGGTCGGTATGGTCACCACCACTCCCCCTTCCCAACCAAGGCCCGCAGCGGCCACCCCCTTTTCCAGTACCTCCGGGAGCAGTAACCAAGCCTCGAGATTTCAGCCCAGAGGCCAAAGAACCTTCACTCCACTATACATGCCTTTGTCCAAGGCTCTAGGGGTGTTAATCAGGAAGAAGCATCTGACACCTTTAGAGCCGAGGCCACTGCCAAATCCACTCCCTCCCTCTCATGACCCAGCAAAGTACTGTGCGTACCACCAACAGCACGGTCATGACACCGACCGTTGCTATAGATTGCGTCATGAGATCCAAGATCTTATCGACAAGCAGGTGATCGCGCCTCCCGAAAAACCCAACGTCACAACAAATCCTCTCCCACCACACAACCAAGCCCCTCAACCCAAAAGAGTCAACCTCATCCAAACTGGGGTCGTATCCTACGATCCTAGTATCTATATTACTCCCTCTCACCTACCCAAGCCGGAGGTGATCCTTCCTGACTGCACTGACTTGTGCATGATGGACATCTCCACAACCCAATCTAAGCCAGTGGTGGTGACCACCGAAGATGGAACGGGGCAGGTTTCAGAGGAGAGCAGAATTGTTGAGTCTGGGATGGAACAGCCTGGGAATTTAGCTGGAGGAGCCTATGATCCAAGCGAATACATCTTATCAGTGGGCCAGTCTAAGCTGAGTGTGGGACTGCCAGAAAAAGCTGAGCTGTGCATGATTCGGGGGGACAGACTTGAACAAGAGGCAGATGATCTGACAACAGTGGAAGGGGACTTTGCCAACTTCCAGTTCTTCAACGACCAAGAATCAGCGGATGCTGCAATCAACTGGTTCGACTATGAGGAGTCGGCAGAAGTTGTCGGGTGGTTAGATGATCAGCCAGATGTTGTAGAATTCCAATCAGAACAGGGCCCGGTAGGGGCGAGAATATCAATGATGGCCGGAAGGGCCGAGGGTCAAAATCCACCGCCGGAGAGCGCCGGCGTTAAGAATTTTGCTCAGAATTTGGGGATTGCAAATACAGGGAATGTTGAACAACCAGCTGTACTGACGCAGTTGGAACAACAAAGATTCGACGACTCCGAGAGAATTAGAAAGGCTAAGGCCCATGTGGGGATCGAAACTGCTGTGCCCAGAAACAGAAAATGCTGCAGGCATAAAAGCTGAAGGTGCTGCGAGCCCGATCATACCGGAGTCGGACAGATGTCTGTCGGCTGCCGACGGAATGTGGTGGGAAGACGATGACTTATGTCTTGCCCACACAGATGAAGACAGGGGATGTAACCAACCAGATGATACCTGGTATATCGACGAGATCGCTCATATGACCAGAAGTGGGCGGTATTTCAAACCCCAACATTTGGACCAACCTGAAGCATCTGGGAAAGACAAAGAAGCTGAAAAGCAGAGAGAGAAACAGATCGAAGAAGAAGCTGTGCTCAAACAATTGAAGAAGATACAAGCAGATATCTCCATCTGGGGACTGCTTATGGCATCAAGGGTGCACAGACAGGCCGTCCTATCTGCCATGGACAAGGCCAAACTCTCAATAGACACTACACCAGAACAGCTGGTTGGGCTGGTTTTTCCGGGAGGAGGTTCCCCGGCATTAACCTTTTCAGACAAGGAGTTACCGCCTGAGGGCACAAACCATAACAAACCTCTCTACGTCTCCGTGGAGTGTAGAGATAAATGGATACCGGTGGTACTTGTTGATACCGGGTCCGCCATCAATGTCTGCCCAGTCAGAACAGCATATGCAGTTGGGTTGAAGCCCGCGGACTTCACACCAACAACTCAGGTGATCAAAGCTTACGATAATACGAGTAGGGAAGTGATGGGGATTGTCAAGATTCAAACCAAGGTTGGTCCAGGACAACACGACATCGAATTTCATGTCTTGGACGTTCCCGCAACCTTCAACTTACTCTTGGGGCGGCCGTGGCTGCACCAAGTAAAGGCAGTCTCTTCCACTCTACATCAGATGGTGAAATACCCCTATGGAAAGGGAGTAGCCACTGTGTTCGGGAACTCATCAATCCATCCGCCTCCGGAGGTATCTACGCCGGTCCTAGAAATCGAGCATGGCACAGAAGATGTATTCTTATCAGGATTCACTTTGGCTGAGGCCCGGGTAGTACAGAATATTATGGCTGTGAATGAAGGTGTGTACGTTAGTGCTCAATCCGTCTACCTCATGAACAAGCTACAACATATTCCCGGGATGGGATTAGGAAGGAGCGGCAGGAAAGGAGTCGCTGCATTGGCCGAAGTGCCACACAATCCGCATACCTTTGGACTGGGTTATCTGCCCACCAAAGAGGACTGGGTGAGGAAAGGAAAGGAAATGGCCGGCAGAGCCAGAGCGAAGCAGGCTGGGAAGCCTTTTGACCTAATACACAGGCCCATTCAGGGTACCCTGAACGGACTCTTCGTCTGGGAGGGGGAGGAGTTTCCATTTTGCGGCTTCCCAGAGCCGTGGATAAACGCGGAGAAGAAGCGCGTCCCAAGCTTCGAAATTTTCTTTGATTTGCAACTATTCGGGGATGACGTTGCCACAGAGCAGACAGACCCAACAACTGAGGCTGAGCAGTATAAAGCAGGGGATCCTGAGGGCACAGAGTTTGAAATGGGGGTAGCACTGGCATGTCTCCTCTCTGATCCTCCGATCGACCAAGAGTGCTTGGGGGATAACTTCGTGGTTTTCATGATTGGGGATGAAACGGCTGCGAGCCAACCAGCAGCTATCTTGGATGCATCAATCGCACCCTCTCTCACTTGGCAGTACGAGGAGGGATTTTTGTCCAGCAGCACCGGGTCAGGTAGTGAGCCGGAATCTGATTCCACCGAGTCCTGTGAGTCGGAATCAGGTTCCAGCTCGACTGAGTCTGAGTCTGGTACTCCTGGGAATGTTAACCCGGATGCCACAGTCCTGTCTAGGTCGTCTTTTTCCTTTTCTTTTGAGTCTGTTGTAACAGAAGAATTGGACGATTTGGATGAACTTAATGAGAATGAGGTGAATGTGGTTTCCGAGTATTTCTCTGTGCCCTTGATTTATTGTATTAATTCAGACTTTCAAAACTTTGATGAAAACGACGAGGACGAAGTTCCTCCGGTTTTACAACGTTTAATTGAGCAAGAGCAAGAGAGATTTGTTAAGCCATTAATGGATGAAATCATTACCGTGAACATTGGTACTGAGGAGGACCCGCGGCTGGTCCAGATCGGGTCCACGTTGTCTTCGGAGGAACGCGAGCGCTTAGTCGCTTTATTAAAAGATTTCAAAGATGTTTTCGCGTGGTCCTACGAAGACATGCCTGGAATCGATCCTGAGATTGTACAGCATCGGATCCCCCTTGACCCCGACGCCCGACCTGTCAAGCAGAAACTCAGAAGGATCCGCCCGGATTGGGCTCTTAAGATTAAGGAAGAGGTCACCAAGCAAATCGACGCAGGCTTCCTGCTGGTATCTGAATATCCGACTTGGTTGGCCAACATTGTTCCGGTGCCGAAGAAAGATGGCAGGATCCGAGTGTATGTAGACTTCAGGGATTTGAACAGAGCTAGTCCGAAGGACGACTTTCCCCTACCGCACATCGATGAGTTAGTAGACTTCACAGTAGGGCATGCATTGCTCTCATTCATGGATGGATTCTCAGGTTACAACCAGATAGTCATGGCACCAGAAGACCGGGAAAAGACTGCATTCACACCCCGTGGGGACATACTGCTATTAGAGTCATGCCTTGGGTTTAAGAACGCTGGAGCTACTTATCAAGGGCCCGCGACCAAAATACTACATGATATGATCCAAAAAGAGGTTGAGGTGTATGTGAACGACATGATTGTCAAGTCCAAGGAAAGAGAGGGCCACTACACCGCCTTGCATAAGTTTTTCCAAAGGATCAGGGAATTCCGATTGCGGCTAAACCCTCAGAAATGTACATTGGGTGTTACAGCGGGAAAAATGCTGGGGTTTCTGATACACAAAGAGAGGTCGATCCTTCCAAAATCAAGGCCATCTTAGAAATGCCACACCAAGGACTGAAAAGGAGGTGCGAGGCTTTCTGGTAAAGTGCAATTCATAAGACGGTTTATCTCAAAATTAACCTTGACTTGTGAACCACTTTTGGTCTCCTGAAGAAAGGAAAGAAAAAGTTCCAATGGGACGGCCGATGTCAAGCTGCATTTGAACAGATTAAAGAATATTTACAGAACCCGCCCGTGTTGTCACCGCCAGAACCAGGGAAACCGTTGATTTTGTATCTATCAGTAACTGAAACTACAATGGGCTGCATGCTTGCCAACAAGAACAGAAGACAAGGTGGAGAGAGCCATCTACTATCTCAGCAAGAAGATGCTGGAGTATGAAACCCGATATACACGCTGGAAAAGGCTTGCTTAGCTTGGTATGGGCTACCAGGGAAGCTGCGGCACTACCTGTTAGCTCACTCTGTAATGTTGGTTTCACGACTTGATCCATCAAATATCTCTTCGAGAAACCAGCACTTACGGGTAGGCTAGCTCGTTGGTTGCTGTTGCTCTCCGAATTTGATCTCACGTAACGTGACACGCAAGTCAGTGAAAGGAAAAGAGCANTAGTTTGTTAACTACTTAGGCAATCTGTAATATTTAATTAGCTTGTAGGTTAATTATCTGTAATATTTATTTGGTCCCTCCAAGCGAGGGCGAATCTGTAATAAGTGTGGGTGCGTGTGTGTGCATGTCTTCCAACCCCCACTTCTTTCTTCCCTTTTATTTACCCGCTTATGATGGTAGATTAGGGCATGTTTAAATTAGCATACAGTATGACCGCATACGTGCATCCATACATTTGTCTTGCATGCACCAGGCTCGGTACATCATGCTAACTGCATTTATACTTCAATTCCAAATTGAATACGTGCATCAATTGATTGCATTTCACATGTTATGTTTAGGTTAGCCGAGCCTACCCTAATTGTCCTGCATGTGTTGCATTAGTCAATTTGACATGAACTAGGACCATGCATGTTTGCTAACTAGTTTATGTTTTGGCACGGAGTACAATGTAAGTATTTTCATGCTTTAGCATATCGCATGTGTGTGAATGATATCATGACAGCATGCTTACATGTGGCTAGATGCGTATGTGATAAATGTTTGAATACCTGTGGGTGAAGGTTGGATTGTCTGAGTTGGAAAAACTCGTTGAAATCCGTATTTTAGCCTACTTGCGAGTAGCAAATTCCAAAGTGTTTTTCAAGACAAACGGATATGCAATGCTTATTTCCAAATTAGGCGATTTGGTCTATACTTGTTTGCTGTGCGCATAACATAGTAAATCTAGGCTAATAACCGGAATAAGAACACATAACGTTTTCAAAATCGGATATCACGGTTAGTAGAGGCCGGTCTTCGGACCGGGCGAGAGGGGATGCTCATAGCTGACCTTCCCCAATCGTACCCAAGTTCCCGAGCCGAGGCAACTTTGGTGATGACGGACACGTGGCCTTTGGCACCGAGTCAGGGTTTCCTAAATTCCCCCATTAAATATTTAGGTGGCAACTCTGTATCTGGCAAAGCAGTTCATGTTTGGCACTTCTTTTCAAAAATCTGTTTCTCAAAGCGATTTGCCGGATTTGGACTCTTTGGTTCAGATTAAGAACCGTGACAAGTCGAGTCCGAACTGTAGTAAGCCCAATATGAACAGAACGGGGGTTCATCCTCCCGGGACGTTCGGGGACGTCTACAAAATCACAGTTTTGAGAGAATCATACTTAGCAAGTAGACTATTCAAAGTGATTAGAATGATGTCTTTATCATCAAGAAAAGAAAAAGCAATGCTAAGTTGATCAACAACAGTTTTGATATTATTCAAATAGGTCTCTATCGAATTGAAGCCTTTCGTGATCAAATTCAGTTTGTTCTTAAGCTGATGAATATGAGACAGAGAAAGAGATGTAAAGCGTTTTTGAAGGACAAACCAGACCTCAGAGCTAGATCGAAGATGAAGAATTGTTGTGAAAATTGCAGAAGAGAGGGTAGTTGTGAGACAGCTTAAGAAATGTGATCGATCATACGCCATTGAACTGTGTCTGGATTACAAACTTCTGTTCTAGAAGAATTGCGAATGAAATCAACATGACATGGAAATGATCCATCAACGATCTTCAATATATCTGTAGCACGAAGAATATTCTGCATCAGATTTTTCTAAGTAATGAAATTTGTACTATCGAGCTTGACAGTGATAAGACAACTGAGGTTTGAAATCAACATGTTAAGATTAGGTGGAATTGACGAAGAAGAAGAAGAATACTCTATTGGTGAGCCCATGGATCGCTCGTTGGAGCTTCAAGAAAGCTCTGATACCATGAAGAATTTTAGAGTTATTTCATTGAATTGAATCAGTACATCAATCATGTATATATACTAGAGTTCATCTATACTTACATACAGTTACTTAGCCTCACCAAATCCCTATCTTGTGGTATGTCCATCGCCAGGCGCGGCGATGACATTATAACCTCTTCACTGGCACGACCTTCGAGGGCCAACCGCTGTAGTGCCGGCACCCTTTGAGCCTTCTATCGGCGCACTCACTCCTCTAATACATCCCTGAAATCTCTCGATCAATCGGATATGAGTATTTCGACGTCGTCGATGGACGTGAAGGACGATAACTGCTGTCTCGAGTGTAAGACACCTGTAACGCCCCGAAATAAATCAACATGAACTAACCACCTTAATTGACATTCACTGAACAGCATCAATAATCCTTTCATCATTGCGTAGTTAATAAATGAGTTCATACAAAAGTTTCACATGCTGGTATACATTCAACGATATGAAGAACACTTGAATCTATAGCATGTGAAGCATCTAGTGTCAAAACAAATAAAATACCCTTAGGGGCTTACATCTTCCAAGGCAATAGCCCGATTACACAAAATGGTCTCTCAGACCCATACACATCTAGCCCTTGGCTTACGAAAATTTACAACAAAAATAAAAGAGCAATCTACTCTTCACAAAACTATCCACGCCATTAATTCGGCGGGATCAGCACATCTTTACCTGCACCAAAATCCTATAGGGGTGAGCATAAAGCCCAGTAGAGAATTCTTACAAAGTATATACAGTTATGCAAACTCTCAATAAAATGTAATGTCAATGCCATGCTATGCTCTTTTAAAGAAATTTCATTTCATGCTTTTCTTGAAACTTTCCATTTTCCTCAATAAAAGCTTGCAATCCCAACACATTTCAAACTTCCGATTTTAAACAATAGGGGTAGCATATACGACACTGGTAATCCTTAGGCTGGAGTTTGCAAGTAGACTATACAAGTGCTACCAAATCGTCATTTTCACCGGTATTAACCGGAAGGCTCGACACCTATCCGTGCGAGTTTCTGGTCTTTCACCATGGACACTCAGGCCAACTTATCAAACTCATCTACACCCCCTAACCGGACTTACCAACGTATTTACCCCATACACATTTCCGTTGTTTTTATTACAGATACCAATTTCTTTAATGAAGTAAATATCCTCAACTTAAATTCACAATGCATGATGGTAAATTAAGTGAGTATGCAATGCAATGATGTTCCATATCTCACAGCATTTCTCCATTTCAATTTCCTCTACAATGATGACAACAATTACATTTCCCATGTCCTCTTTCATGGTTCTTTCACAAGATAATCACATACCATCAACACATACTTCAATTTCTCATTTCACAAGTCCTAGCAATTAGTCTCATCAAGACTATATGTGATATTTTCAAACATTAACCTTCAATACTTAAAATTCTTACCATCCATGGTGCACAACAATTTGTCACATTATAACGATCCGTATACACACACTTAGAAAAAATGCTAAAATGACCTCTTACTTCTCATAGATCAAGTAGGTTGCAATTTTGCTAAACATTTGATGAAATTTACTCTTATTCATTCTCTTGATGCAAGAAATGAAAGAAGTTCATGTGTATTTTCATGATTTCCCAAAACCCCCAAATTCTAGGGTTCTTCATCCAAGACAAGACTTTTTCTCATTTTCTCAATGAATCCCACCAAAACCACCCATCTTGAGTTTTATAGAAAGAACATCCTCAAGGATAAAAAGAAAAGTTGAGATTTAAACCCATCTTTCAACACACACTCTCTCTCTCTCTCTCTCTATCTCTTCATTTAGTGCAAAATTAAATTCAACATAATAACCTCATGGAAAACTTTAAAATCAACATTTATATAGCAAAACATGTATATATGACTCAAGAAATCCCTACCTCAAGCTTCGATGAAGAAAAGAGAGAAAACCCTAGATTCAAGATGGAAGATCCTTTAACCTCTCCTACACCAAGGAAAGCCCTAGCTTTGATCTCCAAGACTAGAGGATGATGATAATCTTAAGCCCAAGGAAATCACAAGAAATCAAGGGTTTGGAGTGCTAGATGAGGGTGTTTAGAGAGAATGAGGAGAAAATATGAGGTTTAGAGTGAGAAGGAGAGGCCCCAAATGTGTTACCAAATTCGGCCAAAAGACATAAAAAAAACACAGTTTCGGACTGCCAGAGTGCCACACGTGCGCGCCCATCCCCGCACGTGCGGCCCTCACCCCCGCACATGCGGTGATCTATGCCGCACCTCAACCCGCACCTACCTTTTAGGCAGTGTGCAACACTCTCAAGTTAAATCCTCCCGCACGTGCGGCCTCAAACCCCGCACGTGCGGCCCTGGTCCAGCAACCCAGAATTTTCTGGTTTGGTCCCGGGCACTCCGGACTCAACCGCATATCCTCTGGAAGAAGTGAGATTCGTCACCGAGCAAAACAAGAACAAGGACTGAAATTTTGAGAACAGTTCCTGAACGTTTCAAGCCCAATTGAAAATAAAGGAAGGACGAAGAGAAGAAAGAAAAGAAGAGAAGAAAAGAAGGACCCAGTCGTCACACACCTCTGTTGGTGCAACAGAGTCATCTACTTTGAAACTCCTTTAAATGAAAAGTGAAGGAGTGGTCACTTACTCCGACTGCCAGAATGGTAGGACTAGGTACGCTCATTGTGGTTTCCCATTCCAGCAACGCCCTTTTTCTTTAGCTGGGATTTCATGGTTTCCATCTCCGTCGCCATCTTTTTGATGACGGTGTCTTGATCCCTCAACTTGCTCTCTAGGTGATGAGTATACGATTCTCGCCGTTGGGGTTCCCTTCTAGGCTTAATGAACGCCTAGAACTCCTTGCGTGTTTGTGTCACACTTCTCTAAGGGGCCCTCGCATAGAGGTCTTCAAACCAGCCATCGTTAGAATGGCGGGCAACTCATTGCACTACTAGATTAACTTTGGCATAACATTGTCTACAACGGACTTTGGAACGTCGTCGTTGTTCGCTATGAAAAGTGATCAGAAAAGTTTGAAGGTCAAGGTTTTGTCTATCAGATTCACACAAACAATGCCAATTGTACGGGGAGCAAATATTCTTCGTTTTCGTACTCTTTTTGTCAAAGCCTTGCGTTACTCTGAATGGTGTCGTTCAACCTGAAAGAATAGTGACGGTGAACTACCCAACAAGTGTGTTGCTGATAAATCCCTCTGATGGTCAAGTTAGCACCCTTAGAGAGAGAAAGAAGACAGAAATAAGGATAGCTCTGTATAAGAGAAGATTGCAGACCTTTTGCATGGAGGCACCGCAAGGCTTATCTAGTTTGTGTACGCACTACCTTGCTTATCCTTTCTTAGACGCGTGGATGTGCAATCCTCTCTTTGCCTTACACGTGTGTGTGTGTGTGTGTGTGTGTGTGTAAATAATGCTAAACAATATCGTCAAAATAGCCAAATGGTATTGATGCGCACTATTGGTAGGTTTTCCTCATCGCATTCGAATTGGGCCACGTAGCACACACCAACCGAGCTATCTCCGGATCGGTTCGTCTTACGTCAACTAGATCGGACTAGCTCTGGCCAAACTGCCACGCGTCCCACAGCTCTACTTGACTTGCACTTCGGTCAACATATGGGTCAC
This sequence comes from Camellia japonica, assembly GCA_030407325.1. NCBI lineage: Eukaryota > Viridiplantae > Streptophyta > Magnoliopsida > Ericales > Theaceae > Camellia > Camellia japonica. Next base: position 103,657,893 of record JAPPVO010000059.1, read on the forward strand.
CCCCTCAGTCGAAATACGCAACTCGGTGGTGAGTCTTGTTGCCATCCTGAACTCTCATTTGTCTGGCACAAGGGTCTGACGCACACACTCAGCTTGGTCACTGGCTAGGTCTTCGTCCTCGACCACTCTTTAGCCTGGTCGAATCCAGCTTGCCTTCCATGGCTAATCTTGCCTAACTTCAGTGCTCAACAGTAATCGCAGGCCTTTCAACCATTAGCCCAGCTAAAGACAAGGCCATCATTTGACCGAGCTCCACTCTTAACCTAAGCTTACTAGACGTCTCGATCCAACACCTGGGTGTCTTTCCAGCCCTGTTGAGAGATCCAAGACAACGGCTCAAGTTTGAATATTGATCAGCCCATTTGTTCGACACAAATTCCCCTCTCAAGTTCGATGGTGATGTAGGTTCTGAATTACTTAATAATAATTTTCTTTCAAACCTTCATTAACTCTATCAATCTGTAGCTGATTAGTTCAACTGACACTGCTCTTGTATGATTTTCCATTCTAATTATTGAACTCTTAGACTATGTTTGGTTGGGAGATTTGGAAAGGAAAATGGAAAAGATATGCAAAACTAAGTGAAATGTAGGTATACTTTATTTACATTTCACCTACCTTTTCGCTTTCTCTTTCAAAATCTCTTTCCAAATCCCTTAACCAAATACGAGCTTAACTAAATGCTCCATGTACATAAGAATCCTAAATCCTTTCCTTCAACTAAACTTTCTTTTCCTTTCTTTTAAGGTGTCCCTTAGCAATGCTCTACCAATAAGAGAAAAAGTTAAACAGAAGTGTTTTGTCATCTACTCAGAAAGTTGATAAAATATATATATATCATCACTTAGGAAAATATTTATGAATGTATTTAGAATTTTAAATGTATAGTATAAATTTAAATTTAGTGTAATATGGATCACATCAAGAATGAATTTGATGTACATAAATTTTAAAATTTTAGACATTTTTTTCAATATATATACTTTAATACTAGAGCTCAAGTGACCATTACAATTGCAAGAAGTTAATTTGTTGCAACAGGTTAAATGATATAGTGAGAATTTTTACGTCATTTTTAAAATTTAATTTAGCTAATTAATATCACCATATTAGTGTTTAAATAAGTGCAATTTATCTTATATGTCCAACTTAATTCCACCATACTAATAATTTATAAGTCAATCTCATTGTACTCATAATCACACTCAATCTACTTCAGCAATCAACCATGGCCTAAGGTTGTAATAAAATATTACTTTTCTTTAGCTATCAAAAGGCAAAAAAAAAAAAAAACCATGGCCTGAGGTTTAGATATGCCATTATTTATCACTCAACCTCTCCACGGATATTTATTTTATAATAATGGAGGATTGACTTAGGCATTAAAGTATTGTCAATTAACCATCGGAAAAACATTGAAATTGTTTTATTTTATAGATCTTAGACACAAAATAATTTCGTTCATCTTCTTTGTTAGATTCTCATTATCAATAAGTTAGATAGATTTTCTCGAAACTTAGGGTGACTGTTGTGTTTTATACACAACGGTCATTGTTGTGTGGCCAATGAGACTCACCCCAGGTCATATTTTGATAATTTAAACCGTTCACTTATTAAGGTACATTGAGTAGAATACTCCTACAAAAAATTAAATTAATTGGACATCAATAACCTCTTCATCTAATCACATTCAGCTTGTTTGGTTTCACTTTTAAGAAATCACTTTTCAGAAAATTGAAATTTTTTGTTTTTCGTATTTTTTTATTTTCACTGAATTTTTTTAATATTTTAAGCAATTGTTAAATTTTTTAGATACACCTAACATAAAACACTTAAAAAGTATAATATTTGTGGAAAAAAATCTTTAAAAAATTCACACCGACCAACAGTAGAAGCTCAGCTCCACACTGGCCACAACATTCATATCAACATTAGCCCTACATCCATCCCACACGCTCACTGGATGAACATCCAACAAAATTCCCTCAGCCTGTCTTGGCTCATTCCCAACCGGCGCCAGTTTCAAAAAGTAACACTCATTAATTGTCTCGACAAGTTTCTCACAGTTCACCTGCAAAATTCCCACAACATCACGCACATAAATATCAATATATGGGAAACCAAACAAAAGACTTTGATCTGTTTTGTGTCATACCTTAATGGAACCTTATGCCAATAAATTTACCCTTTTGAATTTCCCTATGAGTGTACCAATGTTCCATCTACAAAACCTTGGTGTCAAATTATGCCTCTCCGGGTTCACGATGGTCAAATGCTCACAAATGAGAAACTGAAATCACAATGTCAGACAAATCATTAAATAAAACCATAGAAAACGTATGACTGTGTCTGTGGAGCATGATATGTGTTGCGTTACATTATTTGATGTACGTACCAGCAATGCGACAACACAACTAATAACCCTCTCTAGTCTGTTGTGCATCTCATTTAGAGAACCAATCAGGGTGTTACAGATTGTTGTAGTCTAGTCGTACAACCTTAAGGTTTCCAATTTGTCAATTACACGTACAAACGTCCACCCTATATGCTCGCCCGTAGTTGCAAAAAATAGCTTCGCACATATGTAAAGACAAAGCAGCTTCGCAACGTCTTCTTAGTCACATTCTGTATGACCACGGATTGCCTGTACTAGCAAATCTATTATGACTTTCGAAGATGTTCGACCAACGTTCAGACACTGTCTCTGGATGAAATCTGAAGGCCCTTTCACACCTTGCGCCAAACTTAATTTGTCTTTGCCACATTGTACCCCAAACATCAATAGATGTCATTGTTCCTCAATGGCAGCCTAGCTCTCCCAACGTAAAACTTCTCATCTTTCGAATTATAAGTTTGGATAATTCGGCACACCCTAGCATCACATTTCTTGAACGATTTCGGATCTAGCTTGTGAACACGATTAGCATCAATCATCACCCAAAATGGGGTTTTCTCCAATTGCTGAATATGTCCATCACCAAACTCTAACTCAAGCACAGTCTTGATCACTCCCGAAATATTAGACCGATACATTAGCCTTGATGGGTTAACATCAGGTTTTCTAACACTACTGCTGGTTACTTTTTGTTTCTTGAATGGCAGTCTCGTTTGCCCCTTCGTGGCTGTAGCTTGCTTTTCATGCTCCTTTCGGATACGATTAGCCCTACAGTTTGGACTCCCATGGTTTTGAATTTGGTTTCACAAGTGCAATGTGAAACAGAGAAACACAAAAGAGTCCAAACGCGGCAAATCGTTTTAGAAAATTAATTTGAATCAAATATGCCAGAAATGGACTTCAATGCCAGATTTCAAAGTCGCCACTTAAATATTTTTAAAACATTTAGAAAATCCGTGACTCGTGCCAAAGGCCACTTGTCCGTCATCACCAAAGTGTCTCGGCTCGGGAACTTAGGTATGAAAAGGTCATAAATTGAGCACCCCACTCACCCGATCAAAGATCGGCCTCTACTAATCATGATGTGATTCTTATTTACATTATATGCTCTTGTTTTGGTTATTAAACTAATTTTACTAGGTGATGTACACAAGTATAGACCAATTCACAAATTTTGGAATGCATTGACTTTATGTTTGTTTTGAAAAAGTGTTTTGAATACATGTTACTTGAAAAAGCGAGCTCGTATTTACATTTAATCAAATTATTCCAACTTAAGTAAAAGGCCTTCATCCACAGGCATTCAAACAAGAATATCACTTAAGCACTTAGCTTCATGAAAAATATGCTTGATATAGCAACAATCACACGCATGCAATATGCTAAAGCAAGAAATGCTCACCTAGTACTCTAAGGCAAGCCAAATAAAACCAAATAATTAGAAGAAATACATGCTCCTAAACAATTCAATATAACTAATGCAACACACACATTATGTAAATAATGAGTTCGGCTACTAGCATGGCATATGAATCAATTCAAGGCATGCGATAAAGCACGTACTTGATTAAGGAAGTTGACATTGACATTGGTTAGTATGATGAGCCGAACCTTATGCATGCAAGCTGAATGGATTTAAGACATGGAAAATGCTAAGTAAATATGATGCTACCATTATAATCGGGTAAATAAAAGGGAGAAAGAAATAGGGGTTGGAAGACATATACATTTATTACATATTTTGCCCTCGTGCAAGAGGGTCCGAATGAGTGTCCGAATAAACTACTTATTACAAATCTGATTTAATTACTATCTAATTTATTATAACAATAATATTAAAACAAAAATATGTAAAGAATACACAAGGATTGCATGCACGCCGATGAAAACAGTCTGCAGAAACTGCTCTATCTGCCCTCTGGGTAACTGCTCTGTTTCACCCTCAGCCATTGCCCTCTGTTTCTGTCAAAAGTGAAAAATCTAGAAATCCGCTAGATATTGAGTTGTGATTATGTATCAATTTTAAGCAGTAAATAACAATCCCAATCAAACAATCAAAACAAATCGACATAACGATTTTACGTGGAAAAACCACAATTGGAGCGCCTCCAATTGTGATAGAAAAATCACGGGCAAAAGCCACAAAACAATCTACTAAGAAGATATAAAAGAATTACACAAGTGTACTCTCAATTACTTAGCGAATCAGCGCACGAATCGAACCGACCCCTATGTGTCTCTTCCAGCCCCATCTTCACCTTGGAATTGTTTTGCCCAACGATGAATCCATAACGCCGATGTTGAATCCACGACGATAAGCCACTCTGGAATCCACCAAAGCTTCAGGCCCAAATTCCACGAAATCCACCGAAGAACAACACTCTCTTTTGTATTGAGCAAAACAAACAATCTTTTGATGTATACTTTTCAAACTAGATTTAAACTTAAACAAAACATCAAAGAAACTAGCAAAAAAGCTCCAGATATAAACCCTACTACCCAAGAAGAAGATCTGGAAGCCATAATCCTAAAAATGGATGAAACCACATATTTATAGAAAACTGATCTGCGATCTCCGCTCGAGCGCAAGAATGGCTGCTCGGGCGGACTGATGCTCAAGTGCAGGAAGTTCTGCTCGAGTGTAAAAACACAACTTCCAGTACTTTTGCAGAGTGTTCAAACTTCTGGAACCAAAGATTCTCCGCTCGAGCGCACAAATGGCCGCTAGAGCAAACAAGCAACTTCTCAGTATTTTAACAGTCAGCTCGATTCCTGACATAGTCAGCGAGGTGGCAAACATTATAGAATAAAGCACAAACTGCTCTGCATAGGCACAATTCAAGTTGGATTCGCATCTAAATACTCATAGCCTCACTTAAATAAATGAGCGAATAAAATTACAACTGGAAGGAATTTTGTCAAACGGGATTGCCAAGAATAAAAACCTAACAAAAAGGATTCTGTTTACCAAACATTGGAGCTCGACCGGCCCCAAACGAGGCCAGGTCCAAAAAAGGCCGGTTGTGCCCTATTTTCTTGCAGAAAATTGTTTTTGTGCTCTGAGATAAAAATAGTGCAGACAGAGCAGTTTTAAACCATGTTTGTCCCTTCTGCTCTTCTCTATCATGGAGAAACTCAAGAGAAGAATGAATTCGAGACCGAAACCATCAATAGGCGCAAGTTGATTGTTTGCTGATTTTAAACACAATTGGACAAAAAATTAATAAATGTAATGAAAGACTACCACCTTTCCCTCCTCTCATGAAGTTAGCTCAAGGAGGAAGGTAAAACACCTTAAGAGTTATCAAACATCACAAATTAGTATGCGATGACTCTTGACTCGATGAACTCGACATAACGTCCGGCCGAATTCAACCAATTTTATTAATCTTCTTTATGTCCGTTTGATCAATTTTAAGCCGATTTTATTAGCCTTTTTCAATTACCTTTCCACTTTTTTAGTCATTTTATCCAAAGGTGAGAGTTATGTCCACTAATGAAGAGAAACGTCAAACAAGAAGTTGTTTATGACATGAGAGAGATGTAATACCCTGGTAATGAACTTCCGAAGAGATTAAACCATTAAATATGGAAGGTTTCTTTTTCATGCTTAAACAACTATCGTTTGAAACAACTCTTACAAAAAAAGAAAAAAAAAAACCAAGAAAGGAAAGAAGTTGCAGAAATGATTATTCAAAGTTGATTATTACAAAAGTTGGACTCTTTAAATGGAATTAAGTAAGAAAAACTATCAACTCAAATGACTCAGTGTCTAAGGCCTAAACAACTGAAGCCATAAGGACTTACAACACTACAAACATAATATTCAAAGCATTAATTATAAATAATATTCAAAGCATAAATTTGAAGATGGAGGGAGCTCTTTTTAGCTCTTCAAAGCTTTTGAAAAATTTGCTAACCTCAATTCTGAATGCATGAGGTCTATTTATGGAATCTGAGCCAATTTGGTCAAAAATATCTTCAAAAAACAACAGCTGGCAAATTCCCGCCAACTGTCCTGTTTGGCACTAATGAGACCCGGCCAGGCCCTAAAACCCACAGTCGAGCCCCAAAAACTCACGATCGGACCAAATAATGCAAGGCCAAGTCTAAAAAGGCACTCTGGACAAGTTTTCATTGAAACCCAGTCGGGTCTAAACAAGCCACAGCCAAATCTAAACAAACCCGGCCAAGTTCAACAATCTACACTTTAGACCCAACTTCAAACGGGAATATCTCCCTCATCCGAACTCGGTTTTAGGTGATTCTTAAGTCTAACTTGAAGCTCCGGAAGTCTAATTTCCAATGATGGTGGTCTCGCATCAAAATTCTAAGTGTACAAATAGATATGCCTAATTTAGTGAAGGCTGCTCATTTCTCTCTCAACGGTTGGATGGCCAACCTTTTCCTAAACTAATTTTCTTCCAACCCCTCGTATTTTCTTCAACTCCAAATCTATAAATAAGATGTTTTTTAAAGATTTTTCAAAGAGTTCACCTCCTTTCCATTTATTTCCACTTTATCCTTACTTAGTTTACCGAAAAGTGTAATATTTTAATCGAAATGTGAGCCTTGGAATATCGTAGAAACATTTGAAAAAATATTTTAAAAAAGAGGGTTTCAAGGTCTAAAATAGTTTGGCCAACATGGGGTGTAAGGTTTGGAATTAGAGCTTGAATTCAAATTTCTTCGCTGAGAATTCAAAAGATTGCAGTGTAACTTTCATCATCGAGTGTTTGGAATAAAGCGCCCAAGTCTTAAGGGCGGTAAAAAATGGGTTGTCTATAGTGGCCAATCTGGTTGACATTTGTTCGGATAGTTGTGACTGCGGTGTACTACTACTAGCACTTTGTTTCCCATTTTGCCGGCTAGTGCTAAACCTGCCAATGTGTCACACGCACATGTCAAAATAATAATAATAATAATAATAATAATAATAATAATAATAATAATAATAATAATAATAATACAACATAGGCGAAACAACATATATAACGTTACTACAACATACAAAAAAATGCGCACTAAATTCTATTCTACCACACGATGCATCGTTAAATGTAATTCAAAAGTGCAACAAATGTACATAACATCACACAACACATGACATTTTGCATAAAATGCACTACAATGTTCAATAATTCATCGTACATAAGTTCCATCTCGTACCCACAATGCGCATATATGTGTAGTCTATCTACATCGAATGACATTCAAGCAATAACAACAATATCAATTTTATTCATCCAAAAACGGACACCTTTCGGAATAATTTATTCGAATTTGATCGTAAACATTGACACGACCCTCATTCCAATGTCAACAGATTGATACAAATCGTTTTTCCCAAATGCCTTATGTTCCGACAAGTAAACTTATGTTATACAGATAATTGTACCCTAACATATAAAGTGACAAAATCGCACAACGACAATATTACAATCAAAAATCAACCCCAATAACATCACAACACATATGCATGAACCAACTTATAACACAACACGAATGTGAGGACGTATCGAAATTACACAGCACAACTAGCTAATCCCACCAGCTAATATTACAAATCCCATTTACAGTCCACATCACCACAAGTTAATATACACCAAAAAAAAAAAAAAAGAACTATCCCCTCCCCCTCCCCAAAAAAAATGACAGAACACCAATCACCCAATCACAAAATACCATTATCATTACAGTTAATGTAAACACCCGAAAAAAAAAAACAGAGAGAGAGAAATCGTCCCCTTCCCCCCCTCAAAAAAAAAAAAAAAAATATGGTAGGACACCAGCACCCAATCACAAAATATCATTACCATTACAGTTAATGTAAACACACCAAACCAAACATATTGGGGCCAAAAAGTAGCCGGATTCCAACCCCTGAATTGCCAATAACATTAACAAACTTACAAATGCAATAGGCATGCAATTCACAAACCCACCCTACCATTGACATCCAACAACACTGCGACACAATATCTATAATTACAACATATTAACAAAATATCACGCACACCAAACTACTTTCAATGATCAATCAGAACAACACAAAGGAAATCAAGGGTTCATATAGACAAACGATTAAATTACCTAACGCCATTTGTTACCAACACAATCACCGGTGGCGACGAATGGAGGTTGTTTGCTCGGCGCATGAACACACAACGTCGTAACAACCTCTCCAACTCGCCGACATAAATGTATTGCCAAAAGAGGGGTTATGTAATTTCTAGGGTTTGGAAGAAAAATAAATTGTTAATTTGGGTTACCACTCCACAAAGATTCAGCGTGGCCTATTACAGATAGAGCACAAACATACCCAACATTATCCCATTAACATCGGAAAACCCAAAAATTTCCATCTACATCTCTTCCTTTCTGATCAGTTTGGAGAGAAATAAAAAATCTCTATATTAAGGTTTTGGGTAGAGTCATAAATTCCACATCAGGCAAAACTCACATTTACCCTTACTATATGGTGCTCCGCATGAGAAAACATGGACTATTTGGTCATTAACATTGGATTGGGACCTATTGGTTCATAAGATAAAAGTTAAGACTAAATGAATGAAATGACAAAAATTTAGGATTTATTAATGTGTCTCTATTTTTTTTTTTTGAGAGGAGGGGGGGGGGGTGTGTCTATTCCACTTGACTATAATTCCACCTATGTGTCTCTAGCAAATCATTTACTATAGTCACGTGATGTTGCGTTAGAATGGGAACATCAGAAACCTACAATCTACTCAGATTCAACACGTAGTGTAGGGCTTGCTGTAGGCAACCCTAGCATGAAAAATTAAATACTGGTGGTGGGGCAAATTTACACTGTGTTTTTATTTGATATTTATATTAGTTAAAGTTGTGAGATTTATTAATTTTTATTATGATTTGGAGGATAATTTGACAAATATTTAGTGATAAATAATATCAAGCAATATTCTAAGATCACCACATCACTCACCTAGCACAGCCAGATGCTGGTGATTTTTACTGTTGGTTGACAATTACATTAAAATTGAGTTTGGGTGGTAAATTTGAATAGAGATTTGAAAGGGTAACAAAAAATAAAAATAAAATAATTTATATTTATATTTTATTTACATTATCTTTACTTTTTTATTTTTTTATAAATTTTTATCTAAATATATGATGGTTAAAATATGAGGTTAAAAAATTGAAATATTTGATAGCATTTTAAATTTTTACAACACACACACACACACACACACACACCAAAAAAAAAAAAAAAAAAGAGGAAGAAGAAGTAGAGAAAATAAAAGAAATCTTTAATTTTATTATTATTATTATTTTGTTCGTTTTGTCTTTTGTTTTTTTGATTGTGAGTTTTTGATTATTATTATATTACTACTTCCCAAACATAACCTCAATGAAAATGCCAACCAACATTAAAACCAGTTGAACTTAAGCTATCATTGCAACAATTTAAAGTTTTAAAAACAAAAGTTTGAGGGACAAAATTATTTTTAAGGAATGAAATTTTTTAATTTGGGTAAATTATACTTTGCATCCTTATACTTTATAGCAAATCTTACTTTGGTCCTCATATGTGAAATCGTGATAGTCAACTCCCCGCATTTCTGGTCAAGTATCAATATCCTCCTTTAATTACTCCATTGTTTAAGTTTTAACAGAATATAATCTTATGACAAACATGTAACAACAAAGTGAAGACAAGAGAGAAAAATTATCCCTACCTTCCACAAATATATATTTTGTCCTACATTATAAATATGTAAGAGTTATATTAAAAAATAAAAACTCAATTTAATTTGTTATAGAGTCAAAACATGGAGTTTATTTATTTATTTTTATATTTTTTGTTTTTGGTAATTTCCCCCACAAGTTATATATATTATATATATTGTAAAAGTGGGAAAAATAAATAAATTGTTCAGTGAAATTGGTAATGGACTGATATGAGAAGGTATACTATTTCAAATCAAAATATTATTTAGTGGGCTACTAATGTCCTTTCATTTTACTTTGGACCCCCCATTTATTTCATTTTATTATAATTTTGTCATATTGTCAAATTTCAATTTTGTTCTCATCCTATATTTCAAGTCTAACCCTAACTCTAATCACACCACCACTTCCACTCTGGCCGACAATTTTTAGCAACTAACCCACCTCCTTTAGTTTTCTCCTTTAGCGAGCCTCTCGCCACCACCTATTGTTCACAGAACTGTCAATGGCGGTGAAAGTTAGGGTTTTGGCGGCGGCGACAGTGGAGAAGGATTGACTGATTCGTGAACTCTTTTTCGCGATCTTCATCTTTATCCTTTGGAACTTACTATATTTTCTCTCTTTGTGCGCAACTCTCTCTCTCTCTCTCCTCCCCCCCTCTCTCTCTCTCTCTCTCTACCTCATGGGTTGGGTGATTTCTCTTTGTTCGGTTACACAAACTCAAACTTGTTGAATATGTTCAATACTCCACAACCAAATATATCCCTTTTGTTTGGCTTCATAGTACCGAATATCATACTTTTATTGGTTTTCCAAACAGCGGCAAGAATGGTCACGAAGGCAAAAAAATGTGCTTTCCGAACTGGTTATCCATCCCTCATCTTCAGCAACATCAATGTGATTCTCTACAATGCCCTTCGAACTTGGGTTCTTTATATTTCCAATGTTATTACATTTCTTGAAACATAGTTCGCATCTGTTTGGTACTCCAAGAAAACAGACGATTGCTCTATTGTTGTTGTTGCTGCTGAAGAGAATACAGATCCTAAAGATCTTGTGTAACTGTTTCTGTTACAACTCAATTGAGTTAGTATGTAGTTATATTAGAGTTAGTTGAGTTAGTATGTAGTTATATTAGAGTTAGTTAATCATGACAGTTAGTGGAATAGTTAGTGCTAGTTCTGTACTACATAAACAATTGTATTACTTTTTTCAATTAATCAATAAAGGAAAATATATTTCTTTCTACATGGTATCAGAGCTTTGAATGCTCCCACGAGCTTCGATTCTCTCTCATGACTGAATTACCTTCAAACCTACCTTCCATTGTTGATTCTTCATTACCTTCAAATCTGAATCATTTGTCATTGTCAAACTTGATTCCACAAATTTTTTGATTTGGAAAAATCAATTCACAACATTCTTAGGGCTACGAATTTGCTAGGGTTTGTTAATGGATCTTCATTGTGTCTAGAAATTAGGGCTCAAGATACAACTGGAAAGGAGGTATTCAATCCTGAGTATCTTCGTTGGCAATCAATCGATGCTCACCTTCTCAGTTGTATCACCGCTACGTTATCTCCTCAATCTTTACATCAGTTCTTCATCTCCATTCTTGCTCCGAAATCTGGAAAGCTCTTGATAAACGGTTTACTTCTCTTTCAAGATCCCATATCCACCACTTGAAGAACAAATTGAACTCCATTAGCAAGAAATCAGATTCAATGGAGCAATACTTGAATCGCATCAAGGACATTGTTGATCAATTGCATCTGGCAACTGCTTTGATTGATAATGAGGACATTGTTTTGATTGCCCTAAACGGTTTGCCTTCTAAATATGATTCCTTCAAAACTGCAATCTGTAGACATTCCATTTTTGACCGACCTTAAGACTCAGACGTCATTGATTGAGCACTCGGTGATTGCGCATGTTGTGCTCGTTTTGAGTTTCCGGAGTCTTCGGCTGAGTGCCTTGCCTCCGGGCCTCTAAACTCTTTGTGCTTTGGCTCGGTTTTGTGGACCGAACCTTATTTTCTTTTCCCTGGAGGGAGGGAGAGGTCTTGTAGACCATCCTTTTGTGGTCGTAGATCACTTTTCGTGGTCGTAGACCATTTTCCTCATTTGGAGACCAATTTTCGGTTTTCGGAGCCTTCGGCCGCGCACCTTGACTCGGGACCGCTTAACGTTCTCTGTTTGGTGTGGTTTTTGAACCACACCTTGTTGCCTCTGCCTAGAGGGACACTGTGGTCTGAGAGACCACTTTTGATGCCCGTAGACTAGTTTTCGAGGCTCCCGGCTGCGCGCTTTGCCTCCCGAACTTTCGTCTTACATCCTTTTTGGTTTGTTTTTGGTACAAACCTTGTTTTCCTTGTTTGGAAGGTGCTACAAGGGTGGGAGACCAATTCTTCCCCTTGGAGACCACTTTCCTTCCTGCAAGCCAGTTTTCTGGTCGGGCAACTGGTTTTCTTGGTTTTTGGGCCACCTTTTCTGGTCGACCACACACCACCACCTTGGTTTCATGTTGTAGACCACCTCTCACCATGGCCGACCACTTTTTGCCCTGGCCGGCCACTTCCACTGGTTGGCCGACCAGTAGAAGTAGCTGGCCAACCACTTCAAGTGGTCGGCAACTTTCCAGCTTATTCCTGGAGATATTTTCTATCCAGTTGGAAGGCACTAAAACCATCCTCTATACACGTGTATGGAGGGATGGCCTTAGACCCTAAGCTTGTCCAACAAGCTTACACTTTTGTTCTCTATAAGAGAGAACCTCCCTCCTCCTCCTCCAGGTTAAGAAAATTGTGCTTGAGAGTTATACATACACCTTTGTATCTATCTTGTATCTCCTCTTCATATTTATGTTCAAAAGTGTCATTTTATCATACTTTAACACACAAACACACACTCAAATACCATCCTTTTGGAACTGAGGTCCCTAGGAGCTAGTGTTGGAGTTTTTGGATTGGTTTAAGCTCAGAAAAGCTGCTGGAGTTGTGGTTTTGAAGGTGTTCTTCAAGGGTGAGTCAACTAGCCTTTAAACCCTTGTTTTGGCTTAAGCTTTTAGCCCTATTTGCATGGTGTTTTAGGCTTAACTTCCTACTGCAAAAAGTTCTAATTTTTAAGGCTTAACATGTTTGTTTAAGGTCACTTTTGTGTTGGGGGTAGTCTACCCCCTCTTAGGTCTTGTTTGGCCTTGTTCTTGTGCCATCTTTTTAAGCTATTGGGATCACCTTGTTTTGGCCTTCTCACCACTGAAACTCAAAGGAATTTCAGTGGTGGAAATGGTGTTTTAAGGTCCAGAAAAGGAGAGGGTCATCCCCTCTCCTTGTGTTTTGAATGCTTGCTTCATATGCCTCATGTTTGAGCATGTTTGTCTAACTTTTGTTGGCCACATCTCAGCCTATTTTAGGCCTTACTTCAGCATGGAATACCACTATTTTGACTTGGTTTTGTCATCCTTTGCATGCCTTATACACTTGTAGTGTACTTCTCACAAACTAGTCTTGTATGCTTCATGAAGTAGCATGTCTTTCTAGCTTGTTTTGGGGCCATCTCAGTAGGATTTTGGTGTTTTTTTAACATGCCTTAGATATGTTTTGGGTTGGTTTGATAGCCCCTTGCATGCTCCATGCATTTGTAGTGCAATTCCATGAACTAGCCTAATGTGTATCATGCTTTAACATGTCATTCTAGTATGATTTTGGCTAAACTCTAAGAAGCTTTTGTTTATGTTTTAGCATGCTCTAGCTCTGATTTGTGTTTTTTTGGTCATGCATGCCATGCTTTATATAGCTATAATGCATTCTAGCTTGTTAGCTTTGTGTATCAAGTCCACTAGCATGCATTACTTGGTCTATTTGAATGATTTGGAATCATTTGTTATGAGATTTTAGTGCATGTTTCATGGTCATACACTTGCATCTTTCACTTATTCAATGCATTGGAGGGTTTGCCCTTTATGCCTTAAACATGAGCCATTGTGTATGCCTTCATGCCTAAGTTTGCGAGCTATCATTTTAGTGTGTTTTTGGGGTTATTTTGCCATGATATAACTCTGATTTTTGTTGGCAAAGCCATCTCATGCTTGGTCTTGGTAGGTGTAGTATAATCCTCCCTTTTGGCCTTGCATATTTCATGCTTCATACTTACCATGCTAGCTTATTTTGGCTTCCTTCCATGCATGTTTTAGACTCATTTTGACATGTTCTAGGACTGTTTTGAGTTGCTTCAACCATATGCTTCATGTTTTGTATAGTTATAGTACAAATGCATATGCTAGCTTTGAGTTTTGAGTACCATAGCATGCTTCATTTATGTTGTGTACATGATTTGGCATCATTTACCATGATATTTTAGAGCATGTAGCATTGCCATATTCCCACTTCATTCACTCTTTAAGTGCCTTTGAGTGTTATGCATTGTTGCCTTGTTTGTGGCCTAGCATGTATGCCATCTTGCCTAGGTCCTTAAGCCCTCATCTAAGCATATTTTGGTCTTTGTTTAGACCTAATTAAGCTCTGTCCATGGTTGGTTCATGCATTTGTGCCATGTATTGCATGTCCCTTTGTATAGTCCTCTTTGCTAGCCTTATGCTTTAAGGACCTTAGCATGCCTTGCTTGTGTTGTTTGAATGATTTGGCATCATTTCCTGCTTAATTTCAGAGCTTATGGTGTTGTTACACTTCCACATTTGTCACTCTTTGAGCACTCTTGAGAGTTGTGCTCTTATGCCTAGTTGATGGGCCATTGCATTGAGTATGCTTGTCTTGATCTTCATGCCTTAGTTTCATCACCATGGCCACTGATTTAGGCATGACTGAGGTCTGTCCATTTTGGTTTAAGTCCATTGAGCATGTTATGTGAATGTTGTTACATTGTCTCATGTTGTTACATGCTTATGTTACCTTGCATTGTGTATGCATGCATTAGTCTTGACAGCATGCTCATGTTGCATTAGCATTATTTGCATGTCATTAGCTTTGTTAAGTTGATCATGTCACATTGCATTGTGTATGCCATGTTACATTGCATTGCGTATGCCATGTTGTTACATTGCATTGTGTATGCTATGTTGTTATTTGCATTGTGTATGCCATATAGTTGCATTGCATGTTTGTATGCTTGAGTTGCATTGCATTTGTTTGGATTAGGTGTTAGTCCAAACACGAGAAACGAGGGACGTTTCATACATGAAGTGATGAAACGTGCCTCAATTCTCGGTCGCCGACGCTCTTGATCATACATGATAGAGTTCTAGGCGTTATGTGTTTATGTGTGCATTCATTTCATATTGAATTGTGCAATTTGGCTTCTCGGCCATCATGCATCGAGATGCATGATTGGTGGCCCGAGAGTCGAGAACCGCACTCCCTTGAGCTTATGAAATGATAGGGAGAGTGGTTGTGCACACATATCTTGCAAATACATTGCCATGCCTTTTCTTGCTCTCTGTTGCAGCAAACTAGAGAAATGCAGCAAAACTGGTCGGCCGACCACTTTTTTTGGTCTGCAGCAAAAAAAAGTTGTTGGCAGGTGGTCTCCCCCATCAACAACTGGTCGGCCATGTTCCCACAAGTTCCCATGGTGGAGTTGAAGCTTTATGCAAGGTTCTGAGAACAGTTGCAAACAGAGGCAAATCTAGGCATCGCGACGGATTTCCGAACGAGGTGACCGAGCATGCATGCACTCCTCATTCCGAGGACCTCTCTTTAATGCTTTCCTTAGCTAGTTTATGCTTTGATTTTGTACCTAAGTAGTTAATGTGTTTAGCTGCTTATTGGTGTTGTAATATCTTAATTAGTTAACTTGTTAGTTAATTAGTTTTGTGATGTAATAATTAGTTTAATTAGCTTAGATTAGCTAGTTAGCTTCTTATTCGGACCCTCCGTCGAGAGGACCAACTGTTGTAATAAGCGTGCGTGTGTGTGATGCATGTCTTTCAACCCCCATTTCTTTCTCCCTTTTACTTAACCGCTTACGATGGTTAGTTTTTGGGCATATTTCGATTAGCATACTTATGCTTCGCATGCGTGCATCCATTCATCTGTATTGCATGCACCGGACTCGGCACATCATACTAACTACATTGTATTTCAATATATTTACTTGAATACGTGTTCAACAGCATGTTATCAAGTTGCATTCGCATGACATCTTAGAATAGCCGAGCCTACCGTAGTTGCATTTTCGCATGTGTTGCATTAGCCATCTTCACATGAATTAGGATCATGCATGATTTCTAACTAGTTCTCTGTTTTGGCTCGGAGTATACTGTGAGTGTTTATGCTTTAGCATACTGCATGAGATGTGTATGTTGCCATGTTAGCATGCTTGCCATGAGGCTAACTGCTTAATTGTTTAACTGCTTGAATGCCTGTGGGTGAAGGTTGGATTGCTTGAATTGGAAAAATTCATCGAAATGCGAATTTTAAGCCCACTTAAAGGTGGCAAAATCTACGACTTAGCCTACTTGCGAGTAGCAAACTTCCAATCATTTTCACAAACGAACATGCAATGTTTTGTTCCAACTTAGGCGATCTAGTCTATACTTGTATGCTGTGCGCATCACATAGTAATTCTAGGTTAATAACCGGAATAAGAACACATGTGTTTTCAAAAACAAAATATTATGTTAGTAAAGGCCGATCTTTGATCGGGCGAGCGGGGGTGCTCATTGCATGACCTTCTCCTCTCGTACCCAAGTTCTCGAGCAGAGGCAACTTTGGTGATGATGAACACGTGGCCTTAGGCATGAGTCAGGGTTTCCTCAATTTTCCAAAAATAAAATATTTAGGTGGCAACTCTGTATCTAGCAAAGCAGTCCATGTTTGGCACTTCTTTATTAAAATCAGTTTTCCAAAACGATTTGCCGGATTTGGACTCTTTGGTGATTTATCGGTCTCACATTGCACATTGTGAGATTAGATTCAGAACCGTGACACGAGTCCGAACTGTAGTAGCTAAAGAACAAAACGAATTCGCGCCCTCGCGCGCGGAGCCGGGAGTTCTCGGGGCGGTCTACACAATTCGAGCTCGTTCTGAGAGTATATCCATGGAGGAATTATCTTCCTTGCTCTGTTCTGAGGCAATACATGTTGAGAGTAAGGTAACTTCCTTTGATCTTACTGTTGCTTATGCTGTTTTCAAAGGTCCTTCTCCCAGTTCATCTTTTCCATCTACTCACGGGCGTTTTGCTTCTCCTCAGAGGGGCAGAGGTTCTTCTTATCGTAGTGAATCGCGCTTCTATAAGCCTGGTCGTGGTTCATTCCATGGCCAATCTACCAATCGCGGTCGAGCTTCCTATGGTTCTTCTTGTCAAATTTGTGGCATATCTGGTCATAGTGCCTTTGACTGTTGGCATCGGCTTGATCCTAGCTATCAATCTCAAGATTTCTCCTCCTTTGCTTCACAGTCACAAGGGCTAGGTTCTAGGGCTTTTGTTTCTACTTCTAAGCATGGTCATGGTTCTTCCTCACAGTCTCCTATCCCTCCTCAGTTTCTTGATTCTGCAGCTACAGAAAATATTACTAATGATCTCAACAATCTGAGTGTCTACCATCCTTACTCAGGACCTGAGCATGTTACTGTGGGTAATGGCTCCTCTATTCCTATTCACAATACTGGTAAAAGGATCCTTCCTACACCTCAGTTTTCATTTAAATTGAATTCTCTCTTACATGTTCCCTCTATCTCTTCTAACCTTGTGTTTGTTCATCATTTCACTAAAGACAATCACTACACTATTACATTTGATCATGATGCTTTTATTATCCAGGACAAACAAACGAAAGCTATCCTTCATAGAGGCTTCCATGTCAATGGTCTACACCAGTTTGCCTTTCTCCAGCTTTGTCTTCTCCTCATGCTCTTCTTAGCACCACTTCATCTGTCTCAGCCTCTATTTGGCATCACAGATTGGGGCATCCATCTTCTCTCAAATTTCAACATTTGCATCCTCATTTGCATGTTACTAATTCTCTTAAACATTGTATTTCTTGTTCTGTTTCTAAAAGTCATAGGCTTCCATTTCAACTTTCTTCTTCTGCTGTTAATAAACCACTGTCCTTAATATATAGTGATGTCTGGGGCCCTTTTACCTCATATGTATCTGGTTTTCGATTCTATGTTTTGTTCATTAATGAATATAGCAAATTTACGTGGCTTTTTCCCTTACATTACAAGAGTGAGGTATTCTCAAAATTTGTTATTTTTAAAGCTTTTGTGGAAAAACAATTTGGCTTTCCTCTCACTGTGCTTCGCATAGATGGTGGTGGTGAATATTTTAGTAATAAGATGGCTGATTTTCTTTTTACACATGGCATTCTTCTTCAGTCTACTTGTCCTCACACTCCATTCCAAAATGGAGTTGCTGAACGCAAACATAGGCATTTAACTGAGACTGCTACTGCTCTTTTACATCATTCTTCACTTCCTCTTGAGTTTTGGTTTGATTCTTTAGCAACTGCTACCAATCTTATTAATCGCTTACCTAGCACTTCTATTGCTCACTCCACTCCTTTTGCCATGCTTTATCATCGTCCTCCTGACTATAACATCTTAGAAGTGTTTGGGTGTTTGTGTTTTCCTTGGCTTAAACCATATTTTCCATCTAAACTAATCCCTAAATCAATTCCCTGTGTGTTCCTTGGTTATCATCCTTCTATTAAGGGGTATCGCTGTTTGGATCCATCTACCGGTCATATTTACATATCTCGACATGTTGTCTTTCATGAAACTGTGTTTCCTTTTCATAAATCTGAATCTTCTTCTTTATTTGTTTCCACTCCTAGTCCTCCTTCTTCCTTTTCTTGGTCATCTCCTTCTACTGTTCCTCTTTCTCCTAGTATTGGTTCCATTTCAACCCCCATTACAGCCACAGTTCCTGCTCCAGCTTCTGTTGCTCTTGTCCTTGGCAATCCTGCAGCACAGTCTAGGGCTACCTCTTCTAGATCTTCTATTTTACCTTCCCTACAGCTTCTATTCCTGCTTCTCATGCCACTTCTCCTCTTCGTCTTCCTATTAACAACATTTCTATTCATTTGTCTCCCATATCTTCTTCTCCATCCTTGCAAAAAAAATTCATCCTATGCAAACAAGGTCCAAAACTCTTGCCTCCACTTGTCTCTTATCTACTTCTTCCCTTTCTTCCCCTTCTTCTTCTTCTGATATTGAATATGTTTCTCACAAGGTTGCTCTTACTAGTCCTCTTTGGACCCAAGCCATGAGGGATGAGTTCTCTGCCTTACAAAAACAAGGTACTTGGTCATTGGTTCCTCTTCCACCTCACAAGAATGTCATTAGCTGCAAATGGGTTTTTCGCATCAAATGCAATTCTGATGGTTCCATTGCCCGACACAAGGCTCGTTTGGTTGAGGGTTATTTACAAGAAGAGGGTCTTGATTTCCATGATACCTTTAGTTCCGTTGCCAAGCAACCCACCATTTGGATTTTTCTTTGTATGGCTCTTCATCATCAATGGCCTCAAAAACAGTTAGACATCTCTAATGCCTTTTTACATGGCCGGTTAGATGAAGAAGTGTTTATGCTTCAACCTCCTGGCTTTGAGAACGCTTCTCTTCCTTCTCATGTTTGTCGGCTTCATAAGGCTCTCTATGGCTTGAAACAAGCCCCGCGCGCTTGGTATTCTACTTTTAGCTGTTTTATGTTGTCTCAAGGCTTTGTCAATAGCAAATGTGATACATCTCTATTTCTTCATCGCACTGGTGGTTCTGTTACTTATCTCTTGGTATATGTTGATGACATTTTGCTCACCAGCAACAATCCCACTCACCTTCAGTTTCTTATTGCTCAAATGCATTTTGCTTTCTCTATGAAGGAGCTTGGTGATCTTTCTTACTTTCTTGGGATTTCTGTTCACTTTTCTTCTTAGGGGTATTTTCTTTCCCAACGAAAATATGCTTCTGAGATTTTAGTCAAGGCTGGTGTAGACGTCCCCGAACGCCCCGGGAGGGTGAGTCCCGTTCTGTTCATTTTGGGGTCACTACAGTTCAGGACTCAAATGTCACGGTTCTTAATCTGAACCAAAGAGTCCAAATCCGGCAAATCGTTTTGAGAAAACAGATTTTTGAAAGAAGTGCCAAATATGGGCTGCTTTGCCAGATACAGAGTCGCCACCTAAATATTTTATTTTTGGGAAATTTAGGAAACCCTGACTCATTGCCTAAGGCCACGGGTCCGTCATACCAAAGTTACCTCGGCTCGGGAACTTGGGTACGATTGGGGAAGGTCAGCTATGAGCACCCCCTCTCGCCCGATCAAAGATCGGCCTCTACTAACCATTATATCTAGTTTTGAAAACATTGTGTGTTCTTATTCCGGTTATTAGCCTAGATTTACTATGTGATGCGCACAGCATACAAGTATAGACCGGTCGCCCGAATTGGAACGAAACATTTCATGTTTGTTTTTTGAAAGATGGTTTGCTACTCGCAAGTAGGCTTAAAATGCAGATTTTGCCACCCTCAGGTGGGCTTATTCTGCACATCGACGATGAAACTTGGACGATGTACTTTGACGGAGCGTCAAATCAACACGGGTATGGGATAGGAGTGTTGCTGATAGCACCCGATGATTCCCGTATCCCTCTAGCCTTCAAACTCCGATTCAAAGTCTCAAACAACGAAGCAGAATACGAGGCGTGTATCGCTGGTCTAGAAGCAGCCCTGGAACTAGGGGCAAGACGGCTGGACGTCATTGGGGACTCGAACCTTGTTGTGTCTCAAGCTAAAGGAGACTGGAAAGTAAAAGAGGAAAAGATGATGATGTATCACCAGACCTTGGATTTGCTGATTCCTCGGTTTGAGAAGCTAAGTTTTACTCATCTACTAAGAGAGAGAGAGCAACAGGTTCGCAGATTCTTTAGCAACTCTATCTTCTATGATAGACATCCCGTGTGGAGTCGGAATGCGTCCAGTCATTATCGACCAGAAATTTGCACCTGCCTATAAGTCGATTGCAAGCCATAGATGAAGTTCAGGACGAACACCCCTGGTACTACGACATTTGGAATTTCTTGGAGAAAGAGCATACCCGCCAGGGGTAAATGCCAAAGACAAAAGAGCAATCAGGAGAATGGCAGTTCAGTTCATCATCTGCGGGGGTAAACTGTATAAACGAGGTCATCTGGGAATGCATAAACTGTGCGTTGATGCCAAGAGTCAAAGCGTCTAATGGAAGCCATCACGAGGGAGAATGGTGCGCACATGAATGGGGTAAATGTTGGCACGGAAGATTCTCAGACGGGTTATTACTGGTCCACCATGGAGGAGGATTGTATTAGTTTCGTCCGGCGATGCCACAAATGTCAATTCATGCAAATCGTATGAACATTCCCGCCACAAAGCTGTACAACATGACTTCGCCATGGCCGTTTTCAGTCTGGGGAATTGATGTAATCGGAGCTGTCACACCAAAGGGGTCGAATGGGCATGAGTTCATCTTGGTAGCAATAGATTATTTCACAAAGTGGGTTGAAGCCCAATCCTATGCGGTGTTGAAGGCTCGCACGTCGCAAAGTTTATCAGAAACAACATTATCTGTCGCTATGGAGTCCCAAACGAAATAATTTCAGGCAATGTTCCCACTTCAAGAAGGAGGTGATTGATTTGTTGGAGAAATACAATGTGGCTTTTCATAAGTCATCTACCTATCGGCCGCAAACCAATGGAGCGGTTGACGCCGCCAACAAGAATATCAAGCGCATACTGCAGAAGATGGTGGAAACCTACCGGGACTGGCCAGATAAGCTGCCGTTTGCTCTGTGGGGCTACCGGACTTCAATCAGAACTTCTACTGGGGTGACTCCGTATTCTCTGGTTTATGGGATGAAGGCCGTTCTACCTATCGAGATTGAGGTTCCGTCATTAAGAGTATTGGCCGAGTGTCAAATAGCCGAAGCAGATTGGCAGCAAAGCAGATTTGAGGAACTCATGCTTTTTGATGAAAGAAGGTTGAAAGCACTGTACCACGTCCAAAGTTATCAACGTAGAATCGCCCGGGCTTTTAACAAGAAGGTTAAGTCCAGGAATTTGAAGGAAGGAGATTTGGTGCTCAAAGACAACCGAGCTCCCATCCACGACCCAAGGGGCAAGTTCAGACCCAATTGGACTGGTCCCTACATCATCAAGTCAATCTGGTCAGGTGGAGCTGTGGTTCTGATGGATCTAGATGGCTTAGAGTTTTCCCAACCGATCAACATGGACAAGTTGAAGAAATACTACCCTTGAGAGGCTCGCTAGCCGAAAACCCGAAAGGGCGACCTAGGCAAAACTCAGAGCACAGAAAATTTGAAATTATAAAAACTGAGCTCGCAAGGTTGAAAACCACAAAGGGCGGCCTTGGCAAAAGTTAGAGCGCAAAAGGAGAGTGAAAATACCGAGCGAACCTGACCCTGAACTACGTGAGGCTTGATTCCCATCTTTGGGATACGTAGGCAGCTTCGTCTTGAAGTTCAGCCACAATCTTTTCCCCGATCAACTTTGTCCATTCGATCATCTCAGTCATCTCTATTCATCAGCATTTATCGTGATCTCCGGTATAGTGTTATTCAGACTAGGGGCAACTTTCCGTCGCAATGAAGTGCTGCGGTACCATTCAAACTAGGGGCAACTTTCCAGTTGCTAGGATCTGGGGTTGTGCATCTCAGTGACAGATCTCAGGCGTGTCCAGTTCTGATCCATATCGAAAATAGTTTTGAAAAGTTTCAATAAAAGTTGACTTTGTTCAAATTAATCTTTTTACAACTAAGACCATTTTTGGACCAAAGCGGAGAATTTTCAGTACCACAACCTTCAATTTCATTGATTTCAAAACAGGGTTCTCTTGCTCTTGCATATAATCGAAGTTGCTTTTTATTACACTCAGGAAGAAAACTTGAAAGTACTAGTAAAGCAATAAATCCGGGGCATAGTCAAGTCAGGCGTCCCTGCGCCCCCTACCAGAGCTAGTTGAAGCCTCTGATGCCAACCTAGGCCCGACCTGTGCTTCTTCGTTGAGCCAATCCCAACACTCATCAGACAGAGTGCAACTGAAAATAGGGGCGGGGGGCAGGAGCTCTCTAGTCCTCCAGGCCGTAGTATGTCGGGCAAGGTGTGCACCTCGAACCGGGAAAGTGACCGGGTACTCAATTCCCTCCGGAGGGCAAGTCTGATCATGACCAAACTAACGCAGAATACGGAATGGGAAATAGAATACACAATGAGTCAAGCCGATCAGACGGATCCCAGTATCCTGGAACATGCTATAGCTCATCGCCGGAAGGTTAAGCCAAGGACAGCGCCAAGCAATGTGATCGGCAGACAAATTGCACATCCATTCAAACCACCATCCCTCATCAAGGGCGTCAACTAGGCGTTGTCGAAAAAAGTAGCCGCGGGCTGAGTAAACAGGACAAGAGTCCACAACTTGCAATTTATCCATCAACCATATCTGGGGAGGGATGAAAAATGAGAGAATAAAGAACAGAGAGATGTGCGATGAGAGAAAAGTAAGATGAGGGTCTTGTAAGAAAAACCGAGCCTAAGGCCGAGTGATGTGAGTAAATACATATGTAAGCTTGGGTGGGAAACATTACCTACAGCAGTAGTGGACTCCCCGCAAACCTGGTTGTCTCTCGGCGGTAGAAGGCATCCAAACCTAGCAGCGTCTCGGCCAATGTCATGGCGATGCAGCTCTTTCCTTCCCTCAAGCCTTGAGCGACTTCAATCAAACGGATGCTAGCTCCTCCGGAGCCCGAGACAAACAAAAAATGAGATAGCATGCACAAGCAGAGGGCATGTTGACGGAAACCTTGCCAATGATGGTCGCTGCGATCACCAGCATCAGAGAATCGGTAAATTAGGCTCGGGATATCCAACATCCCGTTACAGGCCAGAGGTCGAGCATCATGCACGTTGAGACCGCACATCCGCCCTAAAGCTTGGGCGTGGCCAAAGCGAGACTGAGGCAGGATCTCTTCAAAGCGTTCAGACTCCATCAAGACTTGAAAATCTTCGAAAGTGGGACATACCTCTTGCCCTCCGAAGCTGAAGACATGCGTCACCGGGTTCCAAAACCTTGCCGCGGCACAGAGGAAAGGAAGATGTAGCGGAGTCCGACGCAGCGTGAATAGTGCGTTTAAGCCCGAAACCCCAGAAGTTCAACTTTTCCGAGCCGTCTAGAGAAGAGATCCAAGATGTGAGATTTTCTACGAGAAATGCCTCCATTTTTGTGCAAAGCAGTGATGAAATGAATAAATTCCAAGGTTGGGGCTTTTATAGAGGGTGAAACACTATTCAAAGGACACGTGTCAAAATTCTGAGGGTTGCGGGAGAGGTGGCCGGCCGGCCATCTATTCTAGTAGGCCGGCCACCTTTGTTTCACAAACTGGCCGGCCGGCCACCCTTTAGTCCCCAGATGCAAAATGTGTTCGGCCCTGCATTGGTCCTGTTTTGCCCTCCGGAAGGAAGTTTGAGGCATTTCTACGCATCGGGGATGTTAAAGGCCTCCATTTCTCTCAATTTTGGATGCGTTCCATCATCCAGATCGTCCGTCCGAAGTATGCTTTGTTGTATTTTGTTTATCGAGTTGTTGCTTTGTTTATCGAGTTGTAAGTTTGGTTGAGCTGTCGCATTTTGTGTTTCGAGTTATTACCTTTTGTTTATGCAATTTTGTTATGTCTTGTTTATCGAGTCGTTAACATTGTTGTATTTTGCTTATCGAGTTGTAAACTTGCTAAGATTCTGTTATTTCTTAGTGAGTCCAGTTGTTTGATTTATTGCGTCGGTTCATTACCTGACCTGGTAAATACACAAGGCACATTCTCATTCAATTCCATTTTTGTGCAAAATGATGCGATGCGATGCTAAGAGTTTCAAATACAAACACCTTTTCAAAAGCTGTTTCATTCCATCATGTTTTACAACAAACAAAGGTACAAGGTTTTACAGGATATAAAACTGCTAACAATATGTGCAAAGTGCTATAAACTACTAGCAAAAGTAAAATAAAGTAGGAAATATCATCAATATCCTCGGGAACGGGAATGAGGAGGCCCTCTCATCCTCTTCTGCGGGACAACCCTCTGCACCATCATCACCATCTGGGTCGGAGCTGTCATCCTCAGGATCCCCTCAGCCTCTCCCTCCACTTCCGGAACCAAGACCGGAGCCTCCCTCCCCAGCAGATGTCTCTGACTCACGGTCTGCGACCTCCTCCTCCTCCTCCTTCTCCTCAATAATGGGTGCCCTGCGTCTGCGAGACGACCCTGCTCCTCGAGCTCCTCGAACAGGCCTAGATGGCCCTGCTCCCTGAGAAGGCCTGGAAGGCCCAGCTCCTCGAAAGGGCCCAGATGGCCCAGCACCTCGACCTCTCTGAGAAGGCCCGGGTAGCCTGGCCTGCGACGGAGCATATACGGGAGGCATCTGAAAGCGAAGAGTTTAATACATCAGTTCAAATGTGAAAAGCAGATGCAAGTACAATATGCGAGTGGGATGTGTGTCAGATGTGCTCTACACAGCCTATCAATACAGCAAGATGTTCAAAACCAGTATGTTATCAGAGATATGCTAAACACGATAAAGATGGACAGTACCTGCACGCCCATGATGGCTAGCTGTGCCTCCCTCCGTAGGATCATGCCCTCGAATGTGGCCAGCATCCCAAGCAGCTCGTTCGTGTACTCAACTGGAGGCTACAAACACAAATGCAAAACTATCAGTAAAGGAATGAATGTCCAAACATCCAACTGATAAATCAAAGCTGAAAAACATACCGGGGGTGAATCAGGGTCTCTGACATATCTGTGGTCAGGAAGAGGAGGCTCTAGCGAAACCTGGTAAGGAGTCCCGAACCGCCAACTCGTCAACTCGGTCGGCATGTCTGGCCACCCAGGATGATGATGAAGAGTCGGAGGGATCGGAGGAATCGAACTACCTCTACCCCTAGATGCACCAGCCCTGCTAGAGGAGGGGGTATCCGTAGCACGGGCACGACTTGAAGATGGTACATCAGTAGGCCTCAGTGTCGGAGCACGCACTCCCGTCAAGGGGGGCATCAGATACATACGACGATAGGTGGCGTAGTCCCCATCCATGAGATATAACAAGGCGTCAGTGCCCTGCACAGCACTAGTGACCTCCTGGGTAGAGAGTCTGTCCGCAGTCCGCATAGTGGCTGGAGGTACAGCGGGAGGGTCCTGAGAATCGTACCCCCACACCTGGCGCAGAAAGCGTTCCCCCAGGAACCATGCCCTACCGACTGGTCCTTCGAGCAGGAACCTATACTGGGAATTACTCGATCCTCCGGGATACTGATATCGGAGACCATCACCTAAGACTGCCCAGGGCTGCCAAGTAATCTGCGGATAACCAGTGCATAAATCGATAAGAAATCAGGAATATATAGGGCAGATCAAAGATGAAAATGAAAGGAACTGAGAGTTCTGAAATACCTATGTCGTCCGCACAGTATCAAAATACTGTCGCAGGTAGAAGAGAGTCTCTCGAGGTCTCGGTCGGTGCGGGCCCTCGAATGCCAGCGAAAACGGGGTCGTAAGAAACCCTGCCACCTCTATCTCCGGGGCTAGCGTGGGAAAATACACGTACACCCATAGCTGAGAAAAGCAGTGCGGAATGTGAATACAAAGTGCTGAGGACAAAATACAGAATGTAAAGTGCGCCGTGTGTGCAATGAACAAGTAATGAGGAGCAGAAATGTAAATCAAGAGGACAGAACGTACCTCCCAGGCTCTCCAGTAGCCGCCGTGTAAGTCTCCCCGCCCGCGAGAGGCCGCACTCATGTAGCAGTAGAGGGTAGCCAGGCCAGCGCCACCCCAGTCATACCGATGGACCTGTGATAGGTCCACTAGGGCACTCAGAAGATACAATCCAACAGTGTTCCCCCTATCAGCAAACAAAGTGGTGCCAAAGAGGAACATGAGGAAACCTCGGGTGTACTGCTCAATCTCCTCAGGAGACTCAGGCTCCATCTCTGGCCTCCGAAAACGAGAAGAGAACCAGGTGTACCGGACTCTCCCGGAAGCTCTGTCTACAGGTGGGCGAGCCCCCAACAAATGTATCCATGCGGCCTCCCACTCACCCATATCCTCGTCGTAAGGTATGGGCCAACCGCCTGTGTCTAGGCCGGTGAGTACGGCAAAATCCAGCGGGGTCATGGTCATATCCCCGGTGGCAGAAAAATGGAAAGAATTGGTGGTGTCCCACCATCTCTCCACCAAAGCAACTAATAGTGTCCTGCTGGCAGGACAGTGTGATAATCCCATGCAGAATGCTCCAAACCCTGCTGCGTCAACCAAATCCCGGACAGCCTCCGGGAGCTCGGCGTACCACTCCCTCGCGGCAGTGGAGCCATATCCTCGCACGGCGCGAGAGCCAACCTGCATTCAGAATGAATACATGTGTTCAGTACACAATAAAATGCAAGCCGTATGAAATGAAGTAGCTGTGTGCAAATGAAATGAAGTAGCAGTGTGCAAATGAAACGAATCAGTGTGCTGCGTGTTCACTTTAATTTTTACCTGGGCTGCGTGTTCAGTAAATCTGTGTTTTGGGCTGCGTGTTCAAATCATTAATCAGTGGGCTGTGTGTTCACTTTAATTTCTACCTGGGCTGCGTGTTCAGTAAATCTGTGTTTTGGGCTGCGTGTTCAAATCATTAATCAGTGGGCTGCGTGTTCACTTTAATTTCTACCTGGGCTGCGTGTTCAGTAAATCTGTGTTTTGGGCTGCGTGTTCAAATCATTAATCAGTGGGCTACGTGTTCACTTTAATTTCTACCTGGGCTGCGTGTTCAGTAAATCAGTGTTTTGGGCTGCGTGTTCAAATCATTAATCAGTGGGCTGCGTGTTCACTTTAATTTCTACCTGGGCTGCGTGTTCAGTAAATCAGTGTTTTGGGCTGCGTGTTCAAATCATTAATCAGTGGGCTGCGTGTTCACTTTAATTTCTACCTGGGTTGCGTGTTCAGTAAATCTGTGTTTTGGGCTGCGTGTTCACTTTAATTTCTACCTGGGCTGCGTGTTCAGTAAATCTGTGTTTTGGGCTGCGTGTTCAAATCATTAATCAGTGGGCTGCGTGTTCACTTTAATTTCTACCTGGGCTGCGTGTTCAGTAAATCAGTGTTTTGGGCTGCGTGTTCAAATCATTAATCAGTGGGCTGCGTGTTCACTTTAATTTCTACCTGGGCTGCGTGTTCAGTAAATCAGTGTTTTGGGCTGCGTGTTCAAATCATTAATCAGTGAGCTGCGTGTTCACTTTAATTTCTACCTGGGCTGCGTGTTCAGTAAATTTGTGTTTTGGGTTGCGTGTTCAAATCATTAATCAGTGGGCTGCGTGTTCACTTTAATTTCTACCTGGGCTGCGTGTTCAGTAAATCTGTGTTTTGGGCTGCGTGTTCAAATCACTAATCAGTGGGCTGCGTGTTCACTTTAATTTCTACCTGGGCTGCGTGTTCAGTAAATCTGTGTTTGGGACTGCGTGTTCTACTCTCCATCAACTCGGGCTGCGTGTTCAGAAAATCAGAGTTTGGGACTGTGTGTTCTACTCTTAGTCAGTGTGTGCTGTGAGTTCACCTTCAAAGTCAGGTTGTGTGTGTTCAACAAATCAGTGTTTGAGCCGTGTGTTCAATTCTGAACTAATGTACACCGTGCATTCACAATCAATCAGTGAGCCTAGTGTTCAGCAATTCAAGTGTTTAAGTCGCATATTCAGGATGCAAGCAAAGTACTATGTCATAAGCTAAAACTGTGTGTTCAAGCATGACAGAACTACAAAGTGCACGAAAAGCGCAGGAAATAAAGTAAAATACCTCTCGTGCTTCGTGAGAGAAGTGCTGCTCCGGCTCTCGCAGAAGTAAATCCCCAGGTGCCCGGTCATTGAACTCGGTGAAACGACGAAAAACGGCCCGCGGAAGCACGTGCACCGCCGGGGCGTACCTCCCGGGAATAAAAGGACGGACTCTGGGGGGGAGTGCCATGATATCAAAATCATCTCCGGCACCTGGAGGACCTCCGCCATGAGGGTAATCGCCCGCCATTTCAAGAAATCTGCAAAAATGAGCAAAAATGAGCCAAAATTAGAAAAAGTCAACAAAAGTCAACTCTCGGGAAATGAAAAAGTCAACAAAAGTCAACTCCCAAGAAAATCTTCCAAATATTGAGACAAACTTACCTCAAGTGGTGAAAATGAGAAAAGAAGCTCCGAAATCAAAATTTAGTCGCCTTAAAGTGCTTAAAACTGAAAGATTTCGTGAAAACAACTTGCGTGGGAGGCTGAAAAGCGCGTATAAAGTGCAGATCTGAAAGAAAAAATGGTTTGGGAGACAAGAGAAGAAGTTTCCACGGCTGTGGGAGTGATTTCACATTGAATGGGTGAGGATATTTATAGAAAGGGAGGCAAAAGACAAAATTGCCCCTGCTTTTGGACAGGTGGCCGGCCGGCCACCTTTTCTAGCTGGCCGGCCATCTGCTTTTTTGTCCCTGGCCGGTGGCCTCCCCTTGGGCAACCACCTGGCCGGCCATCTCCCCCACCTCCCCACCTAGCTCCCTGCAAATTTTGAGGAAGATTGGAGTCCCCGGGACCTGAAAAAGTTCAAGAAAAGTGCACTTTCGGTCGCGAAACTGCTCCGCCGGAACTTCAGCTGCAATTTCTGACATGTGTCTCATCATCACTCATCAAAATCAAGGTGTATCCTTTTTGAACGTATCGTAACCTCTCCGGGAGGTGAACCCGAGGCCGCGATTGAGTTGCCTTCACCGAAATGCGCGTTTTCTTACTCGTTATTTCGCAACAAACGGGCACCCTGATTCGTGCTCATTTTGCATTGTTGTGCACATAACTTGCACTCTCATGAGCATTTTGCATTGTCATGCATGATTTCTTGGTGTACCATGCCTCTGTGCTTGAGCGTGCGTTGTCACGCACGTTCCTTTCTTGCATTGTGTTGCATTCACTCGCCGACACTGTGTGTGTCAAACTTTCGAAACCACAGGAATCACATTGAATATATGTTGTTAGCATATTGTTCTTGTTGAATTTCTCTCTTTTGCAGGCACGATATTGTATGTACGGTTCATTTGAGGCTGGTGCGACTAAACGAATCGCGCAGGTATCGTATCTTCTCCGTGTGAGGCGCGACGAGAGTTGAATAATTCTCCGCATTCTTAAACTGCATGAAATGTAGTTGTTGCTTTGCATTCTTGCTTAAAACTGTTGCATCTATTTACGAATACTTGCTTCATTACAGCTTGCTGCATTTGCATGATCGTTTGGCTCTGTGCATGTCGCTTTGCATTTTGCCCCCTGCCTGCGGGCACGCCTGCGGGCGCATATCTCTGTTCATCTTGTATGATTGTCTAAGTCTTCGGCCTTGTCAAAAATGGGTCGTCTCTAGGCTTTGACATTCACTCCCGTCACTTGTGACTTCCGAGTTCTGTCAAAGAGGGGCAACTGTAGACACCCCATTTTTGACCGACCTTAAGACTCAGACGTCACCGATTGAGCACTCGGTGATGTTGCATATTGTGCTCGTTCAGAGGTCCCAGAGTCGCGACCGCGCGCCCTGCCTCCAGACTTCCGAACTCTCTTCGGTACCTTGCCTCGGTTTGCGAACCAGACTCGGTTTCCTCTGTTTTCTTTCCTGAGGGGAGGGAGAGGTCCCGTAGACCATCTCTCAGTGGCCGTGGGCTACATTTCGTGGCCGTAGGCCATTTTGCCCATTTCGGAGCCCGGTTCCCGGTTTTCGGGGCCGTCAGGCCGTGTGCCTCGGTTCGGGACCATCTAACCATCTCCGATTCCTCCGGTTTTTGGCATGCATCTCATTTACTCCCTTTCAAGGGACACTGGGGTCTTAGATACCCACTTCGTGGCCGAACACCACTTTCGGTGCTTAACAGCCTATTTTTTCGGGATCCCGAACTGCGTGTTTTGGTCCCCGAGCATTCGTTTTGCATCGGTTTTCGTTCATTTTTGGCAGGTACCTCTATTTTATCATCAGGAAGATCACTGGAGGGTGGGAGGCTAGCAATTGTCTCAGTAACCTGTTATGCTCTTCCGGCGCCCCCCAGCGCCCGTTTTTCTCACTTCCGGGCTAATGTTGAACACCCTAGGGCCATTTTCTTCAAGCCAAAACCACATATTTGTGTTGTACACACATGGGAGGAACCTAAAAACACATGGCCGGCCAGTAATTGTTTTGTCCATTTTGAACCCTCTTTGAAAAGTGGCTTGTTGTTTCTCCTGTTTCAGAGTTGTCAAATTTGAACCATAGGGTCTTGTTGTACACACATGGGAGGCCACCAATGTGTGGTGGCCGGCCAGCAAATCTGTGTTTCATTTTTACCCCTTGGCCGGCTGGCCATGGGGGGTGGTCGGCCGGCCACCTGCAGAAAAAGCACATGGCCGGCCATGCTTCCCTCAGTGCATACTTTACAGCTGTATAGCTGTTTCCCCCAGAAAATATCTGTATCCGGGGGATATTTTGGGAGGGAAAGCTTGGGTGCATTTCCCTCCACCTTTACACCCCTCCTTTTGTCCATATAAGGAGCCTCCCAGCTCTGTCCCTAGGGTTAGAAAAATTAGCTTGAGCATACATACACACCTCCATCCCTATCTCTCTCATTTTCCTAAGTTTTGGTGCCATTCCTTCATCATCTTCAAGCTCCACCATCACCACTCCATTTCCAGGAGCAAGGAGAGGTTCTTAGAGGTTTAGAAGCAACATTCCTCAAGCCAAGAAGCAAAGAAAGTGAGGTCTTCAAGGGTAAGTCTCCATTTCCATCTTTGGTAGCATTTTCCTGCTTCATTTCTTAAGCCTACTTGCTCACTGTTTTGGGCTCCGACCTTAACTGAAACTAGGTCTATTTTGAGCTATTCTTCATGTTTGTTTAAGGGCTCAACCCTGTTTGAGCCCTCCATCTTGCACTTGTTTCAATATCCTCTTATATGTCAATATTTTGCATTGAATATCTAGCCTATGAGTGATCTGTTTTCAAGCATAAGGTAAACTGTGAGTGGGCCTATTTTGAGCCCCTCTTCAACATTGAAGAAGGGATCAACCCTGTTTGGCCTCTCTATCATGCACTTGCTTCATAATTTCTCATATTTACCGTAAATTTGCATGATTTGTTTGACCTACATGTAGTCTGTTTTGGAGCATGTCATGAACTGTGAGTAAGCTTATTTTGTGTCCCTATACAACATTGTAGAAGGGATCAACCTTGTTGGGGGTCTCCATGTTATACTTGTTCCTATACCCCTCTTTGACCCTCATTTTTGCATGCTTTTTTAAGCTTATCTAGCTTATGTTTTCGGCCATCATCAGAACTGTAAAGAGTCATATTTTGATCTTCTTGACATATTTAATTAAGGGTCTTTTCTTCTTTGATGAATGTTTGGGGTACCTCATGTTATAGCCTTATGTATCCTAGTTCTTGCATGACATTTTTATCATGTTTTCATACTGAATTGGGGGATTTCATCTACTGTAAATATTCATATTTTTAGTCCCTCTTCAATGTTGTAGAAGGGTACTTTTTCATTTGGGCATCGCATACATCACTTGTTTCAATACCCCTCTCTTGGCCCCATTTTTGCATGCCATTGTTGTCCTATCTATGCTTACTATTTCGCCATGTTTTATACTGTAAAAAATGCTATTTTGGGGCTGCCTTGCTACTGTTTTGCATGTCATGTACCAATTACGCATGTTTAGTATGGCTGTAGGCCATTTCGGGTGCTTAATATCGCATTTCGGGACCATTCCGTGCATTTGGTGTCATTTCCCCACCTTTCGGGACTGTTTTGCATCATTTGTGAGTGCTGAAGTTTCATTTGCATGTTTGCATATTATTTCCATGTCATTTCATGCTTTAGGGCCATTGCCTCGGTTTGCGCGCTCGTGTGCACGCATTTCGAGGCACTTCATTTTCATCCGATGGCCTCCTGTGTGAGTGTGGCTGAGGCTCTCTCATGTTAGTGTAAGTCCATTTTGCATTCTGTATGTCATTTTAGTTTCATCGCATTGCGTTTGCCATTTTCTCGGTTTGCGTGCCTGTGTGCACGCATTTCGAGGCATCTCATTTTCATCTATCGGCCTCTTATGTGAGTGTAGCTGAGGCTCTCTCATGTTGGTGTAAGCCCATATTGCATTGCATATCTCATTTTAGTCCTGTTGCATTCCGTATGCCATTTTCTCGGTTTGCGTGCCCGTAGGCATGCATTTCGAGACATCTCATTTTAGTCTCATTGTATATCATATTCCATGTCATTTCATGCCTTAGGGCCATCGCCTCGGTTTGCGCGCCCGTGTACACGTATTTCGAGGCGCTTCATTTTTATCCGCCGGCCTCTTATGTGAGTGTAGCTGAGGTCCACTCGTGTTAGTGTAAGTCCATTTGCATTGTGTATGCCATTTCATGCCTTAGGATCATCGCCTCGGTTCGCGTGCCCGCGTGCACGCATTTCGAGGCATCTCATTTTCATAGCATTGTGCATGCTAGGATTGTATTTTAGTTGCATTCATGCATATCATGCATATTGCATCGTGTTCGGGATAGGAGTTAGCTTGGGCACGGGAAACGAGGCACATTTCGTACTCCGAGCGACGGAACGGGTCTCAATTCCCAAGTCACCGACACTCCGGATTACCCATGATGGAGTTAGGTTTTGTTGTAGCATTCATCTGCATTCATCCTATATTGAGTTGTGCAATCCGACTCCTCGGCCATCATGCATCGAGATGCGTGATTGGTGGCACGAGGATCGAGGCATGCATATATTTGTGAAATACATTGCTATGCCCCTTTCCTGCTCTCTGTTGCAGCATATCAAGAATCAACAACTTTTCGGAGTCGGGCACGCATTTCGAGAGACATTGCAAACAGAGGCTAATTGGGGGCATCCCAGTGGATTTCCGCGCAAGACAGCCCAAACATACATCATTCATCAGAGTCGAGGCAGCCCCTGGCTTGCATGCCAGTTTACAGCTTTCTTAGTTTAATCTGTTGATTAATTAGGAATCTGTATATTTATTCGGACTGTATTATTCTTTTATTTCGGACTGTATTATTATTTATTCGGACCCTCCGAGCGAGGGCACAATGCTGTAATAAGTGTGGGTGAGTGTGATGTATGTCTTCCAACCCCACGTCTTTCTTCCCTTTTATTTACCTGCTTACGATGGTTAGATATAGGGCATGTTTCAATTAGCATACAGTATGACAGCATGTTTGCATCATTCATCTGTCTTGCACGCACCGGGCTCGGTGCATCATACAAACTGCACTTGTATTTCAATTCCAAGTTGAGTACTTGATAGCTGTTGCATCTCATATGCCACGTTTTGAATAGCCGAGCCTGCTATAGTTGCATTTTTGCATGCGTTGCATTAGGCATTTTCTGTATTTAGGACCATGCATGGATTTCTAATAAGCTTCTGTTTTGGCTTGGAGTACTCGGTGAGTTTTATGCTTTAGCATCCTTGCATGCGTGTGAGTGTTGCCATGAATAGCATGCTTACCATGAGGCTATTTGCTTGTGTGGTATAACTGCTTTGAATGCCTGTGGGTGGAGGTTGAGTCGCTCGAATTGGGACAATTCATCAAATGTCTGTTTTAAGCCCACTAGATAGTGGCAAAATCATGTTTTTCTAAGCCCACCCGAGGGTGGCAAATCCACGTCTTAGCCTACCTGCGGGTAGTACCATCAAACCATTTTCAAACAAACAAA
The DNA here is from genome assembly GCA_030407325.1 of Camellia japonica. Taxonomy (NCBI): domain Eukaryota; kingdom Viridiplantae; phylum Streptophyta; class Magnoliopsida; order Ericales; family Theaceae; genus Camellia; species Camellia japonica. The sequence goes on from JAPPVO010000059.1 coordinate 103,692,741, forward strand.
TATGAAATGTATTGTTCCAATTCAGGCGACTCAGTCTATACTTATTTGCTGCGAGCATCACATAGTAATCTAGGCTAATAACCGGAATAAGAACTCACAATGTTTTCAAAAACAGATATTATGGTTAGTAGAGGCCGGTTTTTGACCGGGCGAGCGGGGGTGCTCACGAAGTGACCTTCCCCAATCGTACCCAAGTTCCTGAGCCGAGGCAACTTTGGTGATGACGGACACGTGGCCTTTGGCACCGAGTCAGGGTTTCCTAAATTTCCCAAAAATAAAATATTTAGGTGGCGACTCTGTATCTGGCAAAGCAGTCCATGTTTGGCACTTCTTTCAAAAAATCTGTTTTCCAAAACGATTTGCCGGATTTGGACTCTTTGGTTCAAGATTAAGAACCGTGACACAAATCGAGTCCGAGCTGTAGCGAGGTCCCCCGCGGGCTTGTTACAATGCTAATTGTCCATTGTTTGGTCTCTTTAAGTGTGCTCAAGAGTTGCCTTGTTTATGCTTAAGATGTTGGACCATGATTGCATGCATGTGTGTGTGCATTTTGGCCTTCATTTCCTTGGTTTTGGCCACTGGTTTCGGGCCTAATTAGAGTTGCCTAAGTCATGTTTAAGACCATCATTTGCTTGGTTGCATGCTTACCTCATGTTTGCTTGTATACTTGCATAAGTGCCTTGCCATGCCATGTTGCATCCTTAGCTTGCATGCCTAGGTTGCATTACATCTTGCATGCATGCCTTGTTCCTTGATTTGGTGATAGGAATTGGGCTTTGTTTGATTGGTTTGCATTTCATTTGACATGAAAGTTGCACACTTAATTCTTTAGGCCATCATGCATGGAAATACGTGATTGGTGGCCCGAGAATCGAGGCACATACCCCTTTGAGTCACAAACATGATTGGTGCATACATTGTTTGAATTGTATTGCCATGCAAGTTTTGCCCTCTGCTGCTGTGAGTTGCAGGTTCTGCAGGTATTGCTTGCCGACCGGCAACATTTTGTGCCGGCCGGCAGTAAATCATCAGCCGGTGGATTCATTTTGTGCCAATGGCCACATCCTAGTGTCGGTGATCATTCTACTTAGCCGGTGGGATCCCCTAGTATCCTGAGAGGCATTCCTGAGACTTTGGCAGTTTTCAGAGGAGCAAAGCAGGAAAAACTGAGGCAAACTATGCATGGCAGTGCGATTCCGAGCAAGCCCCGAGCATGCGCTGCATTTGACCCGCTCCCCGAGGGCTTTACTGTTTTAATTAGATTAATTAATTTGTTTAGTTAATTTAATTAATCTGTAATTTAATTAGCTTGCGTAGTTAATTAATTTGTATATTCTTTTGGTCCCTCCGGGTGAGGGCAAATCTGTAATAAGCGTGTGTGAGTGGTGTGCATGTCTTCCAACCCCACTTCTTTCTTCCCTTTTATTTACCCGCTTATGATGGTAGATTAGGGCACGTTTATTTTAGCATACCTTATGCAATGCATGCGTGCATCCATACATTTGTCTTACATGCACCGGGCTCGGTACATCATACAAACCGCATTGTATCTTCAAATCTAACTTGAATACGTGCACCAAATGATTGCATTTCACATGCCATTTTAAGGTTAGCCGAGCCTACTCTAGATTGCACCCTTGCCTGCGATGCATTAGTCACTCTAACATGAACTAGGGCATGCATTTTTGCTAACTAGTTTATTGTTTTGGCACGGAGTACAATGTAAGTATTTATGCTTTAGCATCTCGCATGCGTGTGAATGTTAACATGACAGCATGATTACCATGTGGCTAAATGCTTATATGAGATAAACTGCCTGATTGTCTGTGGGTGGAGGTTGGATTGTTTGAGTTGGAAAAACTCGTTGAAATCCATGTTTTAGCCTACTTGCGAGTAGCAAATTCCAAAGCTTTTTTTTTAAAACAAACGGATATGCAATGTTTACTTCCAAATTAGGCGATCTAGTCTATACTTGTTTGCTGCGCGCATAACATAGTAATTCTAGGCTAATAATCGGAATAAGAACACATAACGTTTTCAAAAATGGATATCATGGTTAGTAGAGGCCGGTCTTCGGACCGGGCGAAAGGGGGTGCTCATAGCTGACCTTCCCCGATCGTACCCAAGCTCCCGAGCCAAGACAACTTTGGTGATAACGGACACGTGGCCTTCGGCACCGAGTCAGGGTTTCCTAAATTTCCCATTTTTAAAAAAAATATTTAGGTGGCGACTCTGTATTTGGCAAAGCAGTCCATGTTTGGCACTTCTTTCTCAAAAATCTGTTTTCTCAAACGATTTGCCAGAGTTGGACTCTTTGGTTCAGGTTAAGAACCGCAACAAACAAAAAAGGGAGTCCGAACTGTAGAGTGAAGCCCAAGGGCGCGTCTACAGACACTATCGGATTTACTAGCTAACCAGTGAACATGATGTTTTGAACTTTTCAGTCGTTTGTGTAAAGCAAGACAATAGAACTCACACAGTATATCCCCAGACACAGTTTAGTTCTCACTATTGTGTTCATTTTGGCCCTGAACAACCTGATCTTTCATGAGTGCTCTAGAAAATTGTAGCCCTTCATAAATCTCATAGAACCGGCCCAGTTCATACTCATATAGGTGATTCTTATGAAGAGTATCCTGCTATAGTCCACTAGGTTTACCTAAATATAAGAATCATTAAAATTTTACTTAACCTAAAACACTGCAGACATCACTATTTCATCCTAGAAATGGGTAGGAGTTGGACTCCCTAATGATCCTTCTAAGTCATTCACAACTCGGTTGTCCCTTTAAACCTAGATCTTGGGATCTCCAGTCAACTAGGTTGGGTTGCCGTTGTGGTAACTCTTATTTAATAGGCTTTAGTCTCATTCCCCTCGATGAATTCTCAATTAACTCTCTTGCTAACCCTTTGGTTAGTGGATCCGCTATGTTGTTTTTAGACTTCACATATTTAATGGAAATAATTCCATTAAAGAGTAGTTGTCTTACGGTGTTATGTCGACGACGAATGTGACGTGACTTACCGTTATACATATGACTCTGTGCTCTACCAATTACTGATTGACTATCACAATGTATGCAAATAGCAGGCACTAGTTTTGGCCATATTGAAATATCTTCAACGAAGTGGCAAAGCCATTCTGCTTCTTCCCCAGCTTTGTCTAAAGCTATGAATTCTAATTCCATAGTAGACCTAGCAATGCAAGTCTGTTTGGATGATTTCCAAGATACAGCCGCACCACCAAGAGTAAAGACATACCCACTGGTAGACTTTGAGTCTCTAGTATCCGATATCCAGTTTGCATCACAGTATCCTTCAAGTACTGCTGGATATCTAGTATAATTTAATCCAATGTTACGAGTAAATCGAAGATATCTTAAAACCCTTATAATTGCTTTCCAGTGTTCTACTCCCGGATTACTCGTATATCTACTTAATTTATTTACTGCATACGCTATATCTGGGCGAGTACAGTTCATCAAGTACATTAAGCTTCCAATAATTTGGGCATACTCTAATTAAGAAATATTTTCATGTACATTCTTAGATAGAAACAAATTAACATCTACAGGTGTTCTAGCAAGATGATCATCGTCTTTGCTGAATTTGTCAAGTATTTTCTCAATGTAATGAGATTGTGACAAAGCATAACCTTCTGATGTTTTGGTAATTTTCATACTAAGAATTACATCAACAATGCCCATGTTCTTCATATCAAAATGTTTATTTAACATTTTCTTGATAGTTTTAATCATATCATTATTATTACCTATGCAGAGCATATCATCTACATAAAGACATACAATGACATAACCTTTGTCTGTGTTTTTAATATAAACACATTTGTCACACTCATTAATTTTAAATCCATTTAACATCATTGTTTTGTCAAATTTCTCGTGCCATTACCTTGGCGCTTGTTTTAAACCATATAATGATTTAATCAATTTACACACTTTTCTTTTTTTCTTTTTTTTTTCTAGGAACAGAAAAACCTTCTGGTTGTTCCATGTAAATTTCTTCATCTAACTCACCATTTAAGAAAGCGATTTTTACATCCATTTGATGAATTTCTAGATTGTACAAAGACGCAATAGCAATTAGCATTCTAATGGATGTTATTCTAGTAACCGGTGAGTATGTGTCAAAGTAATCAAGACTTTCTTTTTGTCTAAATCCTTTGACCACAAGTCTTGCCTTGTATTTGTCAATTGATCCATCCGCTTTCATTTTCCTTTTGAAAATCCACTTGTACCCAAGAGGTTTACAACCTGGTGGCAAATCCACCAATTCCCAAGTGTGATTTTGCAAGATGGATTCAACTTCGCTATTTACAGCTTCTTTCCATAAAGGAGCCTCAGGACTGGATATAGCTTCTTTAAAAGTTAGAGGCTCATTTTCTAACATATATGTTAGAAAATCTAGACTAAAAGATTTTGAGGTTCTAGCACGTTTACTACGCCTAAGTTCATCTTCCTCATTTTGATCTATCTCTTGCTCTTGATCTTGTCCTTGATCATAACTAGTAATAACATCAAAAGATCTTTTATTAGTATTAGTCTCTTATCCAGTCTTATTTGGAAATACATGTTCAAAGAATGATGCATTTCGAGACTCAATAATAGTATTTACATGTATTTCGGAATGTTCTGATTTATGAATCAAAAACCGATAAGCACTATTATTCTTGGCATAACCAATGAAAATGCAATCAACGGTTTTAGGACCTATCTTAGTCTTTTTAGGACTAGGAATAGCCATTTTAGCCAAACACCCCCATACTTTTAAGTATTTGTAGGATGGTACTCTTCCATGCCATAATTCATAAGGTGTTTGATTCATTTTCTTTCGGGGTACTTTATTTAAAATTTAATTAGCAGAAAGTATTGCTTCCCCCCATAAGTTCTAAGGTAATCCAGAACTTATTAATATGGCATTCATCATTTCTTTTAAAGTCCTATTTTTCCTTTCAGCAATTCCATTTTGCTGAGGTGAGTAAGGAGCGGTGGTTTGATGAATTATTCCATATTCTTTACAAAACTCACCAAAATGTGATTCATATTCACCACCTCTATCACTTCTTAGTTTTTTGATTTTCTTACCAAGTTGATTTTCAATTTCATTCTTATATTGAATGAAAGTTTCCAAAGTTTCATCATTGGTTCGAATTAAATAAACATAACTATATCTAGTATAGTCATCTATAAAATTGATAAAATACTTTTTCCCACCTCTTGTTTGAATTGATTTAAGTCACAAATGTCACTATAAATTAATTCAAGTGGTTCCGTACTTCTTTCAATTGAATGGAAAGGAGTTTTGGATAATTTTGCCTCAACGCAAATTTCATATTTATGATTTGAATCAATGTCAAATTTAGGTAAATATTCCATATTAATTAATCTACGCAAAGATCCATAATTAACATGTCCAAGTCTACCATGCCATAAATTTGAAGACTCAAGCAAGTAAGAAGAAGATGTATTTTTATTAATAACTGAGGGTACAACGGTCATTACATTTATCTTGAAAAGACCATCAGACATGTAACATTTTCCTACATACATCTCATTCTTAGTAAGTACAAATTTATCACTCTCAAACACTAGCCTAAACTCATTCTTGCTCAACAAAGATCCGGAAACAAGAATCTTGCGAATGTCTGGTACTGTAGACGTCCCCGAACGCCCCGGGAGGGTTAAGTCCCGTTCCGTTCATATTGGGGTCACTACAGTTCAAGGACTCAAATGTCACGGTTCTTAATCTTGAACCAAAGAGTCCAAATCTGGCAAATCGTTTTGAAAACAGATTTTTTGAAAGAAGTGCCAAACATGGACTGCTTTGCCAGATACAGAGTCGCCACCTAAATATTTTTTTAATGGGAAATTTAGGAAACCCTGACTCGGTGCCAAAGGCCACGTGTCCGTCATCACCAAAGTTGCCTCGGCTCGGGAACTTGGGTACGATTGGGGAAGGTCACTTCGTGAGCACCCCCGCTCGCCCAGTCAAAGACCGACCTCTACTAACCATGATATCTGTTTTTGAAAACATTGTATGCTCTTATTCCGGTTATTAGCCTAGATTTACTATGTGATGCGCACAGCATACAAGTATAGACTGAGTCGCCTGAATTGGAACAAAACATTTCATGTTTGTTTGTTTGAAAATGGTTTGATGGTGCTACCCGCAGGTAGGCTAAGACGCGGATTTGCCACCCTCAGGTGGGCTTAGAAAACATGATTTTGCCACTATCTAGTGGGCTTAAAACAAACATTTGATGAATTGTCCAATCCAAGTAAATCAGCCTCCACCCACAGGCATTCAAGGCAGTTATATCACATAAGCATTTAGCCTCATGGCAAGCATGCTATTCATGGCAACACTCACACGCATGCAAGGATGCTAAAGCATAAAACTCACCGAGTACTCCAAGCCAAAAACAGAAACTGATTAGAAATCATGCATGATCCTAATTATACAGAAATGCCTAATGCAACACATGCAATAATGCAACTATAGCAGGCTCGGCTATTCTAAACATGACATATGGAATGCTACAGCTAACATGTATTCAACTTGGAATTTGAAATACAAATGCAGTTAGTATGATGCGCCGAGCCCGGTGCGTGCAAAACAGATGAATGATGCAAACATGCTGTCATACTGTATGCTAATCGAAATATGCCCTATATCTAACCATCGTAAGCGGGTAAATAAAAGGGAGAAAGAAATGGGGGTTGGAAGACATACATCACACTCACCCACACTTATTACAATTATGCCCTCGCGCACAGGGTCCGAATAAATAATACAGTCCAAATAAAAGAATAATACAGTCCGAAATATACAGATTTCTAATTAATACAAATTAAGCTAAGAAAGCTGTAAAATAGGCATGCAAGCCAGGGGGTGCCTCGCTTCTGATGCATGATGTATGCTGGACTGCGTTGCGCGGAAATCCACTGGGATGCCCAATTTAGCCTTTGTTTGCAATTTTTCTCGAAATGCGCGCCGGACTCCGAAAAGTTGCTGATTCCTTATTTTGCTGCAACAGAGAGCAGGAAAAGGGCATAGCAATGTATTTCACAGATATATGCATGCCTCGATTCTCGTGCCACCAATCACGCATATTGATGCATGATGGCCGAGGAGCCGATTTGCACAACTCAATATAGGATGAATGCATATGAATGCTACAACAAAACCTAACTCCATCATGGGTAATCCGGAGTGTCGGTGACTTGGGAATTGAGACCCGTTCCGTCACTCGGAGTACGAAACGTGCCTCGTTTCCCGTGCCCGGGCTAACTCCTATCCCGAACACGATGCAATATGCATGATATGCATGAAATGCAACTAAGATACAATCCTAACATACACAATGCTATGAAAATGGGATGCCTCGAAATGCGTGCCTGCGGGCGCGCAAACCGAGGCAATGATCCTAAGGCATAAAATGGCATATGCAATGCAATTGGACTTACACCAACATGAGTGAGCCTCAGCCACACTCACATGAGGAAATGATATGTAATGAAATGCGTGCCCACGGGCGCGCAAACCGAGGCAATTAATACGGAATGCAAAATATCGTGGAAATGATATGTAATGAGGCTAAAATGAGATGTCTCGAAGTGCGTGCCCGCGGGCACGCAAACCGGGAAAATGACATACGGAATGCAATGATGCGAAAATGGGATACAGAATGCAGAATGGACTTATACCAACATGAGAGGACCTCAGCTACTCTCACACGGGAGGCCGTCGGATAAAAACGAAGTGCCTCAGAATGCGTGCACACGGGCGCGCAAACCGAGGCAATAAATTAAAGCATGAAATGACATACGAAATGCGAAATGGACTTATACTAACATGAGAGAGCCTCAGCCACACTCACATGAGAGGCCGTCAGATAAAAAAAGAGGTGCCTCGAAATGCGTGCCCACGGGCACGCAAACCGAGGCAATGCATTAAGGCATGAAATGACATACACGATGCAAATTGGGCTTATACCAACATGAGAGGGCCTCAGCCACACTCACACGGGAGGCCGTAAGATGAAAATGAGCTGCCTCGAAATGCGTGCCCACGGGCACGCAAACCGAGGCAATGTCATAAAAGCATGAAATGGCATGAAAATGCAAATTGGGCTTACACTAACATGAGAGGGCCTCAGCTGCACTCACATAAGATGCCGAGAGACAAAAATGAAGTGCCTCGAAATGCGTGCACACGGGCACGCAAACCGAGGCATGGCCCTAAGGCACAGAAATGACATGCGAATGAGATGTGACATATGGCATATGGAAAATGCCAATTTCAGCAGCTAAAATGATGCACAAATAGCCCCCGAATTATGACAAAATTACACCCGATGCCCGAAATGCGATGTAATGCACCCGAAATGGCCTACAGCCCTACTAAACATGCATAATTGACACATGACGTGTAAAACAGTAGCAAGGCAGCCCCTAAAATAACATTTTTTTAGTACAAAGCAAGGCTAAACAACAACCACAAGTATGGCAAAATTAGCATGCAAAAATGGGGAAAAAGAGGGGAATTACAAAGCAAGTAGTATATACAATGCTCAAACCGAAAAAAACAGTTCTACAACATTAAAGAGGGACCAAAAATATGCACATTTATAAGAGATAACATCCCCCAATTCAGTAGGTAGATAGGCTAAACATAGCATGCAAAATAATGAGCCAACAAAGGCTATAACATGAGGTACCAAAATCATACACCAAACAACTTTGGACCCTTGACAAAACATGAAGAATGGGTCATTTTAAGACACTTTCCTAGCCTGATGAAGGCTCAAAACAGAATCTAAGCAAGCCTAACAAAGCATGCAATTTCACGGAATCAAAGATGGTATTACATGAAGTACCAAAAGCATGCACCAAATGGCCTAAGACCCTTAACAAAACATGACAAGAAGGCCAAAACAAGGCTCTTTCCTAGCCTGATGAAGGCTGAAATCAGAAGCTAGATAAGCTTAAAAAGGCATGCAAAGTGGGGTCAAAGAGAGATATAAAGGCAAGTGTAACATGGAGACCCCAAACCAAGTTGATCCCTTCTACAATAATGTAGAGGGATACAAAATAAGCTCAATCTCAGTTAATGGCATGCTCAAAATCAGACTTCAAATGGGCTAAAGAAACCATGCAATTTTACGGTAAATTGGAAGAATTACAAAGCAAGTGCATGATAGAACCACCAAACATGGTTGAGCCCTTAAACAAACATGAAGAACACCTCAAAATAGTGACATTTCCAGTTAATCTCGGAGCTCAAAACCATAAGCAAATAGGTCTAAGAAATGAGCCAAAATAGGGCTAGAAAAGAGGGAAAGAGGACTTACCCTTGTAGACAACTTCTTGGCTGCCTTTTGCTTGAAGAATGGATGTTTCCTAGCTGCTGGAATTCTTCCTTTGCTGCTGGAAATGGTATGGTGATGATAGAGCTTGGAGTTGATGTAGAAATGGTAGAGAACTTGGAAGTTTTGAACTTGGAAATGGAGAGGGAGAGGAGAGACGTGTATGGAGCTCTCAAGGGGTTTTTTTTCTACCCTTAAACACAGCTGGGAGCTGCTGTTATATGTCCAAGAGAGGGGTGAAAAAGGAGGGCCAAAAAGGTGGAGAAATGCACCCAAGTATTCCCTCTAAAGATCTTTTTCCAAAATATCTAGATATTTTGAGGGCAACCAATGCAAAATCTAGATATTTTGAGGGCAAGATGCATAGCTGGAATACACTCAATGAGAGGAATAGGGCCGGCCAGCTCATAGGGGCAAAATCGTCATTTCACAAAAGGGGTGGCTGGCCAGCTAGATAGATAAAAAAAAAAAACTGCCGAGAAGACCACTGGCTGGTGGATGCTAGGGAAGTCCAAAAATGTCCATTCAAGTATCCAAATTGAAGCCCCGGAAGTTAGCTTTCCAATGGCGCAAACCTTGCATCAAAATTCCTCCTGTAGAAAAAGTTATGCCAGTTTCCGTATAACCGCGCAGATTCAGTCCAACCGGACTTTAACCAACCATATCTCCTCCCCCCGGATTTGGACTTAGGATATTCTTGAGTGAAAAATGAAGCCCCGGAAGTAAGCTTTCCAATGGTGGTGGCCTCATATTTTAATTCCTCTTGTGCAAAGAGTTACGCTTGTTTCGGTGAAGCCGCGCAGACTTTTCTCCTTCCCAGATTCATGCTGAACCACTTTTGACCAAGCAGATAACTGGTTGCTGAGACAATTGCTGGCCTCCCACCCTCCAGTGATCTTCCTGGTGCTAAAACAGAGGTACCTGCCAAAATTGAACAAAAACTAATGCAAAACGAAAGCTCGGGGACCAAAACCGCGCGGGGTCCCGAAAGTGGCGTTCGGCCACGAAGTGGGCATCAGAGGCCCCAGTGTCCCTCGGAATGATAAAATAGAGGCACTTGCCAAAATTGAACAAAAACTAATGCAAAATGAATGCTCGGGGCCCAAACCGCGAGATTCGGGGTCCCGAAAATGGGCTGTAGGCACCGAAAGTGGTGTTCGGCCACGAAGTGGGTATCAGAGGTCCCAGTGTTCCTCGAAATGATAAAACAGAGGCACTTGCCAAAAACCGGAGAAATCGGAGATGGTTGGGCGGTCCCGAACCGAGGCACACGGCCTGACGGTCCCGAAAACCGGGAACCGGGCTCCGAAATGGGCAAAATGGCCTACGGCCACGAAATGTAGCGCACGGCCACCGAGAGATAGTCTACGGGACCACTCCCTCCCCTCAGGAAAGAAAACAGAGAAAACCGAGTCTGGTTCGCAAACCGAGACAAGGCACAGAAGAGAGTTCGGAAGTCCGGAGGCAGGGCGCACGGCCGCGACTCTGAGACTTCTGAACGAGCACAGTATGCAACATCACCGAGCGCTTAATCGGTGACGTCTGAGTCTTAAGGTCGGTCAAAAATGGGGTGTCTTCAGGTACCTGCAGCACATTGTTGAGAGTGATTTCCTTTCCAGATGTCATTTTAAGTACAATCTTTCATTGTCCTTTAACTTTGGAAGTTGAGGAGTTGCTCATAAAAAGTTGTTCACCGTTGTTCACTATAGAGTAAGATGTGAACATCTTTTTGTCGGCACAGATATGGCGAGTAGCACCAGTGTCTACCCACCATTCTTTAGGATTTCTGACAAGGTTTACCTCGGAAACAACTACAGAAAGATTGATGTCATCTATACCATTGAAAATATTGTCCACTTTGGTCATATGGGCTTGAGTAGGCTTCTTGCTTATTCTTCTTTTGCTTTTGCTTTTGCTTTTGTCTTTGCTACGACAATCTTTGGCCCGATGTCCCTCTTTGTCATAGATGTAACACTTGCCATTAAACTTGTACTTTTTAATTTCCCCTCCTTTAGACCCTTGTGATGAACTTTCTCCAGAAAACTTCTGTTTCTTTACTTTTGGAGCATGTTCCACCACATTTGCTTTAGATTCTATAGGATGCTTACCAGCCCGCTTCTCTGAATTGCGGTTGTCCTCCTCAATCATCAAATGCACAATTAATTCTTCTAAAGACATTTCTTTGCGCTTGTGTTTGAGGTAGTTCTTGAAATCCTTCCAGTCTTGTGGTAATTTCTCAATTAAGGTTGCAACTTGGAAGGATTCACTGAGAGACATGGCTTCTACGTGAATGTCATGCAGAATAAGTTGGAGATCTTGAACTTGGCTGATCACAGTCTTAGAATCAACCATCACAAAGTTCAAGAATTTGCCAACCACAAATTTCTTTGAGCCGGCATCTTCCATTTTGTACTTTTTCTCCAAAGACTCCCAAAGTTCCTTTGCTATTTTGATAGGACTGTAGACATTGTATAATGTGTAGTCAAGTCCATTTAAGATATAGTTCTGACAAAGAAAATTAGCATGTTTCCAGGCATCGACCGCAGCAACCACTTGCCGATTGGTTTCATCCTCTTTCAAAATAGGAGCATCCTCACGGAAAAAACGAGCCAGGCTTAGAGTTGTAAGATAGAACAATATTTTCTGTTGCCATCTTTTAAAATTAGTTCTTGAGAACTTCTCTGGTTTCTCACTGTGATTTACCGGTACTGTTACAACAGGAGAAGGGGTTGGCGCAATTGCAGCCACCACACTAGTACTTGTTTGAGCATTAGTTTCAATAGTCATAAATTCTAAATTATAAAACAAAATTAGAATTAGAATTTATACTACACAGAATATTAATGCAAATTCATAGAATTAAATTTTGTAAAAATAAAATAAATAAGAATGTAACTTTTATTTTTCAATTAATTTGGAAATAAAATAAAATTTTATTTAACCAAATTAATTCCATACAGAAAATTAAATTTCTGTAACACTTCAATAATTAAAAAAAAACTAAAACAAATTTTTTTTTAATTAATGAACACTCAGAAATAAATTAAGAAAATCAAAATTAATTTCTGACAAAATTTCACAAATAAATATTCTGAATTGTTAATGACACAAGTATATTACTACTAGTTGTCAAAGAAAATAGACAGTATATTACTACTATCTGTCAAACAGTATATTACTACTATTTATTTTTCAACAAGAATATTAATTTGTAAAATTACAGAAAATAATTTCTGTAAGAAGAAGAAAGAAGAAAGGAAATAAATGAAAAATTATGTAAAAAGAATAATTCGAATCTGTTTTAAGATTGTTGGAACAATCTTCTGTGTACAATAAATAAATTGAAACAAAATCAAACAAATAAAATAAAGAACGTACTGAATTTATTTTTACTGAACCGAATGAATATTTAAAGACCAAGTCGAGTGTGTGACATTCTGTTCTTAAGACAGATTCGCCCTGCTACGGTGCTTACGGTTATGTGGCGTCTATCTCCTAAGATACAATGATCTTCACAAATTTGTAGTAGCACTTCAAACAAATTTGTCCGGCGAACTAGAACCTTGTGTTCTATACTCTCTTAAATTTTTCTCTAAAACTAGAATGAAGAAAAAATAATGCAAATGAGAAAATTAGACAGCAAAATACAAATTTCAGACTGATTTTCGGATATAGAAAAATGCTGGAACAGATCTGGTTTTATAGACCTGAATAGGTGCAAACAATGTTTTAAAAACCGGACCGGTGAGTGAACCGGAAAAATGATCGGGTGGACGGGTCACTGGTTCAACCGTCGGGTTGAACCGGAATCGAACCGTGACGTCATAAATATATTAAAATTATATTTAAATAAAAATATAAGTAATAAAATTATAAATTAAAAATTTTAATAATCTTAAATATTTCTCTTAATACTTTTTTTATTAAAAAATATAAAAATATATTTAAAAATATTATTAATTTTAATTTTGGAAGAAGAAATCAAATATTCAATATTCCCTCCATATGATTTTAATTCAAATAATTTGATTGAAAGAAGAGCAAAAATTTTGGAGGGATATCAAAATTTTAAGTTCCCTCCAATAAATTTGATTGAATTCCACGTAGATTTCTTGAGTTTTTTTGGAAGAATTTTTTTCTTATAAATAAATAGAAGCTTTCATAATAATTTCAAACTATCAATGAGATTCCTCACAAGAGGAGACCTTTAAAAGAGAGTTTCCAATTAAATTTTTATTATATAATATATATATATATATATATATAAAATAAGAAAGAAAGAAAGGAAAGAAAGAATAAAAAAAAATACAAAAAATTTGTTTTATCAACCCGGTGAACCGGAACCAGGTCGACTGGTTCGGCGGTTCAACCGCCAGTTTTTTCAGTTCTCTTAGAATAGGCTGGTTTTCCACTATGACCGATTCAGTGGGTGTACCCGGACCGGAACCTCGACCGGTCGGCGGTTCAACCGGTTGAACCGGCCTGTCCGGTCCGGTTTTTAAAACCATGGGTGCAAAATTTGAAGTGAACATATGGGTTTTTGAATTGAACAGGTACTGTTTGAATTCCAACAGATATGCTGGACAGTTTGATCTGTTTGTACTATACAGATTCAAATCTGTTAACTGCAGTAGTTTCTGACAATTATAAACTGAAAAACAGTTTGAAACTGTTTAGGAAATTCGAACAGAAGTTGGTAAACAAAAGAATTTTGTCCAAAAAATTAATACAAGAACTGACCCGACCCACACCCGGCACGGCTCGACCGGACGGACGGACGGCGGTGGTGCGCGCGTGTGGTGGTGGTGGTTTGGGCTAAGGTTCATTTTGTCCATAACTCTTCCCTTCTACAAACTTGGGGTGCCCCTTGGGACCCAACCCAAGTATTGTACTCTAGAACTTACATACATACACAAGCTCTCCTAAAGTTTCAATGTGGGACAATCCATTTCAAGGAAATCCATATTTTATTCTTTAAATGTCCAATTCCACGAACCCGAAAACGATATCAACTTCCCATTCACTTATAAATGGTTTTGACGAACCGTCTTCACCGTGTGACTTGCCATGCGGTAAGGAATACGTCACATCTTCGGACTCACCCCAAACGACGTTTGGGACCCACTCAATTTTAGGCTCAAAATTGACCCAAAATAAGCCTTATAAAAATCAATTTTCCAACAATTATTTATATCTTTAATAATTTTAAATACTCAACTCCTTTTATCTCATGCCTATCCATATTTTTTCTTACTTCATAGGACCACTTCCATAACTTTTCTTTGATGCAATACTTTAATGGTCACTTTAGTTTTTAGCCCCAAATTTACTCAATACCATGTGTCCTCCAATTTTTTTCTTGGATCTTGTAGAGCATGTAGTCACTGCTGCAATACCAGTCCTGTGTTCATTTTTTCATCTTCTTTCCTTTTCATTTCAAAGTAATTATACACCTTTTAACCTCTTTTTCCTTGGTGTCAGATTCTTCCATGCATACTTTGGGCTTCTTCAATATGTATGTGTTTATTTACATACAAAGTTTCTATAGGACTATACCATTTTTTGCAGCTTTTTGCATTAGGGTTTACCCACTAGTGTAACACTCATGTCATGCTTTTTGTTCAAAATTAAACAAGCCATGGTAGAGTTGGGTGAGTTATGACGAGCTCATTTCTAAATTGGCAAGTTAAGCTCAGTTGACAATTGATGTAGTGGTAATGGAGGAAGAGACTCCATATTGTTTTAGTGAAAGAAACAATGACCAGATATTATTATAGGATATGACTTCTTTTATTTTTTGATCAACAAAAGAAAACTTTATTGATGATAAAGCTATAGAATACAAAGAGCTTACATCAAAAAAGAAGGGAGGTGCAAGGAGCATCAAAGCAAAACTAAAAGATCCCAACTAGGTTGGCACCAAAGAGCAAGCCCTATCATAGGCTAGCACACAGCCCGAGATTGGTGAGCGACCAATCACACAGCCCCAAAAGAACAAGAAGAATCAGAAAAGAACAGAACAGCCCCAAATGCATTCTAACCCCCTGACTGCACATAACCACCCAACACCAAGAACAACTCCACAACAGGAAGAGCTAATAGCAGCTACTACCAAACCAGAGCAGCAGTTGGACTTCCCCTTACAAGCACAACAATTAAATAATTAAAATGAGGAAGACCTACTTAGCCAACATCAGCAACTGGACTTCCCCTTACAAGCACAACCTAATATGCTGAAAATTACACAAAAAGTCATGCACAGAGAGTATTGCAAACCTGTCACACAACTCTTGGCCCAGAAAGTCTTGAAAATATAGAGAAAAAATATTATTGATTGAATGAAATAAGTTTCCCATGCCCATAGCCTTAAATATTTTTAATAAACTAGTTGTTTTGAGAATTGATTTTTTTAATAATTTTTTAATTTTTTACAAAAACTAGCGTAAAAAAGTAGAAAGAAATATAAGATTTTTGACTAAAAAACCAACTTCTCAAAATAGGCTTAATCTAATACTAGTAGAAAAAATAATTCCAAAATAAACTACGAAATAAAGTAAAATTATACATAGTAATTGGATCAAGGGTTCGATAGTGATCGATACACATGATAGATAACTGGGCTAGGATACTGATACACTTGATTTTGGTCAACAAAAACTTGCACAAATAGAAAATTGATGAAATGATTTTTTTTTTTTTTTTTTTTCATTAACAAAGAAAATTTAGTTATTAATGTATCGAAAGATTACTATGCGAAAGATTACAATGTGAGTATTCCAACAATACATCAACAATACTAAGAACTTGAATCACATCATTGCTGAAAAAGCATTATTCTAACACAAAAACCTCCAGCCAATCATCTTCGAGGTCCAAGGCTGTCTTGATCTTTATATTGCACATTTTTTTTTTTTATCAGTTAAAAAAAAAACCTTTATTGATGAAAACATATGAAATATGATAAATACATTAATAAAAAGGAGTTTGGATCTAGCTTAAGCTCCAAGCTACAAAGTATGATAAATACAAACTTTATTGCACATTAATTGTCTTTTTTTTGTTGACTGGGATTAAACTCAAGTTTTAAATGAAAAATTGTACATCTAGAATCAATGACTTTTAAGTTTTGATTACAGCTGCTGCTTTTTTTTTTTTTCAAGGCCTATTTATAATAATTTGTGTATTTTCTACGCTACAACTTGTCCTTTTGCATAGGTTTTTTCTGGGTACAAGTCCTTTTTTGCATAGGTTCTAACTTATTCAAACCCTTTTTCTTCATATATATATATATATATATATCATTAATGAATGAATGAATTAATGATGGTCTAATGAAATCATTGGTTCCAATGATCTACTGATGATCAAATTGTGGTTCTCACATTAATATAATATTTTTTGCCTGAAAAAAAACAAAAAGAAAAAACCTGTAGATACCCTCAACAAAAGCTACTACAGAAAGAAAATAACCAGCGATTATAAGCTAGAGTTTGTGAGTTTATTGGCTTATTTCGCAAACTTTAAATTAAACCTAAATTAAGGTTTGAAGGTCAAAAATTTGGTCAGTCATACCTTACACTGTCCATTTCCTTAGTGGAATTCAGGGGTTTGTTTTAGTTTGGTTTTCAATTAACTGTTTACGTCATCTCTACCAAATATCTATGCACGCGCGTGTTGTGCTTGTTAAACTTATTTGACAAATAAAGATTGGATAATTTTATCTTTTAAATACTTTGAATCTCTCAAAATTTATTTTTCTATTTGCTAATAAAAATTCACAAGCAATTATGTCATAAGCATAAGGGACTAAATCCGAGGGTGGTGTTATCGAAAACATTGAAACACTACTTACCTAATTCAAGCTCTCAATATCCACATTTTGGCACATATTTTTCTCTTCTTTTTTTTTTTTTTTTGGGTGCTTTTTCGTTACTCACACATTTTAAGAATATTTTGTTTCGAAAGCGTTGCATAGTTCATGAAAACTACTTTGTGAAAAATCAGAAAAAAAAAATTTAAAAACAAATTTGACATTGATTTTTCAAGTAAAATTCCAAAATCAACTTTACTTAATTTTTGTGAAAAGTTTTTTAATAAGCAAAAAAGAGAAACTTTATTGATAAAAATCAATGTACATAAAATACAGAGAGATAAACATCGATAAAGGATTTTTTGAAAAAATTGACTAGAAAATGTAGAGTTTTAATTAATCATATCACTAAAATGTGAATGCCATTTGTATTTGATCCATGGTTAATTGGTTATTATATCAATAGGTACTTTCTTTGGAATTCACTTAACCAATTACCAGAGTAGCATGCCTACAAATGTTCTTGAGTAGTGATATAGAAATAGAAAATCTGCAAATAAAATTAATACAAAATATTAAAACAAAATAATCATCAAAATGACTGTCATTCATTGCACATCGTTCTGATAAAAAAATTATGTAAGGAAATTCGATAAATATATGATTTTCCAACATTCTTTGGAGCTTTGAAGAATCATTTTCATTTCCTTTTTTGGGAAAAAGAAAAGAACTATAAAAAATTGTTATACTGATTAACATTTAAATCACTATTTGTTGGCTAATGTTGTGATTGCTAAGTTAATTTGATTTTTCATTTTATATCGATTTGAGGGCAATTATTTTGTACAAATAATGTGCAAGATTAGTTCTATAGGGTTTTAAATATGATCCGTCACCTATCGTATTGATTGATACATAACAGGATTTTGGACTTCAAATATCGTTATTCACTGATATTGGTCGATATTAGAGATATGTATTAATATCGGTAATATAATTATCTATCAGTAGATATTGTATATAATTATATTATCGATATTAATACATATCTTGATACCGTTATTTAAAACCATTCTATACCTAATTTACCCCCTCCCAGACCTATCCACCGAGACCTAAATTGGGTTTGTTTTTCATTTTATTTTAATGTGTATTAACCACAACAATGTACATTAGCTAGCCTAAATTTCTAATCATAGCAGCTCTAGAATTTTTGAAGCTTCAGGCTAAATGCTAAAATGAGGTTGTATTCTGTTGTGCGTATTAAAATTTGGGACTTTTGATAATAAGAATATGTTGAGATTTTTTATGGGCCTTAGGCAACTGATTAAGGCCTCATTTGACAACCTTCAGTTTTAATCAAAAAGTCACTATAAGTTATCACGTCACACTCTTTACTTTTCTGCATAACTTTGCATAAAAAGTTAAAAAATTATTAAACTAATCTATTTCCAAACGAGACCTAAGTGGCCTAATAGTTAAGCAACTTCTGCTCTCACACACTCTCACACGCAGAGAGATTAAATGAAGATCAGAGAGGCATCTAGAAGGACTAGAACTAGAAGGATGTTGGCAGTTGAAACACTAGTGTTGTGTTTGGTTGGAGGATTTGAGGAGGGACTTGGAAAGAAAAATGGAAAAAATATGTGAAATGTGAATAAAATATACCTATATTTCACTTAATTTCACGTACATTTTCCCTTCCCCTTTCTAAATCTCTCCTCAAATCCTCCATCCTCCAACCAAATACAACGTAGGGAGACGTTGTCTTTTTTGATGAAACCATAGCCAATGCAAATTACAAAGTGAATGCATGCAACAAAACTATATAACTCGTGAATCAAAAAGCTTGTAGGTACTAAGGACAAAGCTTCTTTTATATCAAATTTCACTAGGTTATTGCCTGCCCTATATACCACATTCTATTATATGACAAGAAAAAAGAAAAAGAAAAAGAAAATTAAACCAAAGCATGAAATATATATATATGTATATATAACAGTACAACAGTCAACAAACTTCCTACATGTATTTATATGTTCCATCTGCTGAATATAATGATTATTTCTATATACATAAATACAAGAAATAGTGTCTTACCATAAAACCGATATTTTGATCGTTCTTCATTCTTCCCACGCGTTGATTTGATTCACTCACAACTTACTGGTATTGCACCAATTGAGTCTATGATGAAGCTTTGAAGAACGTCACAGCATATGATTTTATAGTAGTACCAACAAAGCTGTTGATTATGTAAAGAGGAATAGACAGATATATATGTTTCAAAAACCAGTGCTGCCGCCTTTGTTCGGTTGTCTTTGATCATCATTCTGTGACTGAAGATGAAGTACTTTGGAAGTAGAACTCATCGGAGAGGTAAACGCATGAAGCGACGACATAAGGGGATTTGGTAGAGCTTGCTGCGAATTTGAGCTCCACAATTGAAAGTGGTTGGTTGGCAATTGCCTTGTGTCATTCTCTCCCAAAGTGATGTATGGAGGGTATGAAGGGAAAATTGATGGTGTCGATGCAGGCGGGTAGAGAAATAATTGGGACCTGGATGGGAGAGCTAACGAAGATGGCAATGGCATCAAATGACCGGTATTGGCGCCTTCTGTTTGGGAGAGAAGTCCATGCGATCCGAATTGAGACAACGATAAATTTGATGGCTCCCATTGATAGTAGTTGTATGGCATTGGCATGGCATTGTTTAGCAAGGTCGGAAATGAAGAATTGCTCGCTATTGGAAAAAAGTTTTGGGCCGAAACTTGTGCATTGTAACCTGCACTACTACTTCCATCTTGATGATTTTGGTGTTCATTTGTTCTCATCCACTTCGCTTTCTCAACAATATTAGCCTCTCTCTCAACTTCCTTAAGCTTTGCTCTCATACCAGTATCATCTAAATCCCAAGTTTTCGATTGATTATCCCCCACATTGTAATTGATCTTAATCCCTTCTTTATTTGGAAGCAAAGATTGAGTTCCTCCATCCTTCACGTATGTTGGGATCGCGTTAAAGAAGGGAGAGAAAGAAGATTGAGGGGCATTATTCAACTCGTGATGAGAAACTAGTGTCGGTTGATGAAACTGAGTGAAACACCCCGGGGGAATTTGAAGGGGTGGAAGCTCATCGATTTCATATTTGGTAGCGTCGAGCAACCAATCTACAACCTTGCTAGGCTGATTTAGACCGAGTCTATCTTGAAGATCATACAACTGAATTGCAGTGGGAACTGAAAGCCTAATTCGCCGATCCCTTAATCCCCTTATGGTGGAAACCTTACTATGCCTATCTTTTCCTCCAAAGGCACGCGAGACACGTACAATCCTCGGATTCTTGAATGCTGACCATTGTCTTGAACTTGATGGTGCCTTAGTGACCTTGCTATTGCTTGTATCACCTTCAACCTTTGCTTGAAAATCTTTTCCTCTTAATTTATGATCGTCTTCTCTCATCATTGATCTGAAAGGAAACAAGTTAACCTAGAAAAGTTTTCCACATGTCAGTAGATGTACACAATCTTGTTCTCTGCTGTTTTGGAAAAATTCTAGCAATTTTTGTAACAATATGTTTTGTAACTCATGGGAATTAAAACTTCTACAATAAAAAAAATTTTGCGCCAAAATATTTTCGCAATCAGTTGCAAGTATGATTATGATTCTCTACCTTCAACAACCTGCATATTCTAGCCAAGTCACTTAGGTAGTAAACTATACATGAATTCAAAGAAGCTTAATTCTTCTTCAAGAATTTCTGTGGAGAAACCAAAGCAATAATTAGGTTAATTTTAGGGTTTCTAGAGCAAAAATGATTCAAACCAAACCAATTGAACATAAAATTTGAAAAAAAATGGCACGCACATGAGTTCTGGAGAAGATGATTTAACTTGACCTAGCTAGTTGGAGATTGCAAGAACAGATTTATACGGTGGAAATGAGTTAACACGATATCCCTTTTTCACAACTAAGAACAAGAACACAGTAGATTAGCCGATCAAAAAAAAAGAACACAGTAGATGAACTTACATTAGGTGGAGATTTCATGCTATTGGCAGCTCAAATATTTGAATTCTTGATGTTGTAATACATATCCACACAGATGAAGAGGAGCACATCAGTGACATCAAAGACCAACTGCAGTGCTCTTAAATGGAGATGAGCTTTGTAAACAATTGAATGTTAAAATCTAGTTCCCTTCAAGAGAATAAACTCATCAAAATAATTCACAATTTTCGGAGAGAGTAGACGTGCGAATCTTACCATGCCATGTTGCAAGGGAGAGAAAAAGAAAAAGATATGGTGTATTTGCGCCCACGTCGCGTCTTTGTCAATTTGATAGGCTAATAGGAGTTAAATTTCTTAATTTAACTAAAAGTAAATTTGTATTGCTTAACATATGCATTTTTACATCTTGGTTATTCAGTATTCATATTAATTATTGTGTAGTACATAGTAGGCATTTAACTTATTGGGGACCATACAACAATATAGAAAAAGTTGGGTTAAAATGCTTTATTGACATATTCAAAATTGCTTTATCAGTGAATTCCACATAGCATGGCTTGAGAATGCATGCCTATCTCAATAAAATAAAATAAAAAGAAAGAAAGCATGATGTTGAAACCCTTTTCTGGGCACTATCTTTTCTTTCTTTCGATTTCCAAATAATTTCTTTTAAAATATATATATATATATATATATATCTTCATCTTTTTGTAATTAAAAAGAACTTTGCATAGTATTACCAGAAAAGAGGATTTTCATTTACAAATATACATTTTTTTTAGGGCGAAAAAAAGAGGAACATTTAAATCTCACCCGGAATTAGTATTTAATAACAATACAAGATTATGAATCTAGATAAGTTGAAGCATGTGGCTCCCAAAGTTTCTGGCCTATGATATTAGGGCTTCATATCATCAGCTGGATGAGCTGATTGATAGATAGAAGGCCAGCTACCTCATAGAGGAGGGACCAAATAATAGGGTTCTTATTTAAAGCATCCCACTCACTTAGTACTCAAAAGAGGACCACAAAGTTGGAAGACTTTGCGAAATTAGGCAATGAAGATTTAATCGGTTCATAATTCCTGTCTTTATATAGATCTTCTGCTAGAAAAAAGCAGACAAAAAAAAAAATGAAGAAAAAAAAACACTTATTTAAGACCAAAGCCCTGGAGGCAATGGATATACATAGGGGTGTGCATAATACCGCCGAAACTGCTGAAAAGTCAAAATCGTACCGAGCCGCACCGTCAAGGCAAATTCGTTATTATTTGCCAATCGAACCGCCGGTTTTTGGTAAGAAAAATAACAAATTCTAGTGACACTTTTATCAATCCGCCGGTTTCTATTTTTTTTCCAAACCGCACAGACCCGCACTGCTATTAAATCATGTTTTATAAGATTCTAAAAATTTTTTTTACTTAAGTTTGCTTGTTGTTCTATACCTTAGAATATAGTATTACATTACTGCTTGAGGGGAATTCAAGATGTCAATAATCCAAAATAAAGTTGGATTCCAATTCACATTTCAATCTTTTTTTTTTTTTTCTGGCCATGTTGCAAACTTGCATCAGCTTACTTTTCAATCTAAATACTTTTCAACAGTAAACATTTTCAATATATTGTAAATCCTGAATGATATTAATTTTATGTATTGTATTTGATCATTGTAGCTTCCACAGATGCTTGTAATGAACTGATGGCATAATCGTTGATATTATCATGTTGTTGCTACACTTACTGCATCAGAAGAAAGCTTCGCAAGATGCTTAACATCACGGTATCTCTTGTCTTTTTTTTACTCTTTGATTTAAGTTTTGTAATTTGAATTATATTTTTTATAAACCGCCAATCCGCCCGAACCGCCAAGGCAAATCCGCCATTATTTGCCAAACGAACCGCCGATTTTTGATAAGGAAAATGACAAATTCTAATGACACTTTTATCAATCTGTCACCCGCCATACGATTTCTATTTTTCTCTCAAACCACACCGACCCGCACCGCGCACACCCCTAGATATCATATACATTATCCTCAAGTTTTTCTAATGGTTAGCCAATACCCGTGCTGTTGTTGAAGTTTTGAATTCGACTTTCTTTGGATTATTGGGTTTTGTATGCTTGTGACTTTTTATTGTTAAGACCTTTTTTTCAAAGACCTTTGAGCTACACAATATGTCAAAAGTTCTTAAGTCAGTCATTTGAACTCTATTCTTTACTACAACTAATAATAATAATAATAATAGTAATAACCTTATTCTAAGAAGGCTGATAAAGTTGTTAATTACCACATGAAACTTTAGCATACTTTATATTATATTTCTATTATATTATATCAAGAAAACACTGGGCTTGATGTAGATGTCTTCTTCTATCACTTTTTTCTTCTTTTTTTTTTTTCTTTTTTTAAATGCCCATAACAGTTTGATATATAACTGTCAATAAAAAGAAACTGTCACAAGAAAACTGATTATATTATATTTGCACATGCATTGAGTGTACATCCACCACCCGTATCTCTTCCATTATATAACGCCAAACCTTGAATTGGCATAGATTGAAGTCAGATCACGCTAGAAATTGCCTGAAGCAGTTATTAACTCTCTATTTAACTGTTTTAATTAGTAGCTGTGAAATCTAATTGATTCATACACTTAATGTGTGTCAAAATTTCTAGTATATATATGTATTGATAGGTAAAAGATATCAACAATCAGGGACGAAACTGGAGGGGTCGGAAAAAAAAAAATCACCGTATACACAAATACACATGTATATATAATATAATATATAAATTATATATATACATAGAAAAAAAATTAAATATCATAGAAGCAATTTCTAATAGGATAAAGAAATTTTTTTAGTGCAAAATAGAAAAAGAAAGCAAAATGAAAGAATAATAAGATATATATTTTTTTATACTGGGAGGCCATTTTGTATATAAAATGATATATATTTTTAAAATGCTTTGACAAATAATATTTTTCACACAAACAAGGGGCATGGCCCCATAATCTTCTCCTAATTCCAGTCAACAATAATAGTATGTTTCCATCAATAAAAATTTATTTTGCCGATCAAAAAATAAATAAATAATAGTTCAATTAGGGAGGTATGTGATAATGCTTTTTGCTCGTCTTCTCTCTTTATTGATGTTTTCCAAGATGTAATAGTTGTTTTCGTATCATCAATAAAGTTTTTTTTGTTGATAAAAAAAAGTTGTTGAGAAACGAGCAGAAACCTCAGAAATGCAGTATGAATTGAAAAACCTCAAATGAGGACCATTGTTTCAACTTCTGAGGTTAAATTAATGCCTGCAACAAAAAATAAAAATATGACGTTAATTACCAGTATAATTTAAGCGCACTTCTCAATCTAAACAAGAAACAGAAAAAAAGAAAATCAGTGAAGAAAACCTGACTTCTATTTTGCAAGAGTGTTTGTGTTGAGGGAGAGAGAGAGAGTCGCTTGCTATATAGTTGCACTAGTCATCAGTGTATTGCATTGTACTAGCAAAATAGAACCCTAAACTAGAAACCCTAAAACATGCTACTTCTTCAACTTTGTGGAGCAAATTAATTCCCAGGATTCTTGATAAACACAAGCTGTGTGGTGAGGTATCCTCCTCTGGTTTGAATCCTCAATGGGGGAGAGAGAGAGAGAGAGTCTAAACCACCCTTTTTTTTTTTCCTTCTCTTTTTCATGAAATTACCATCCATGTTTTCCCTTTTTTTTGCTGAGGGTATGTAATTTTAATTTATGTATATAAATGGATAATACAAAAATAAAAGGGAAAATTACAATTTAGTGTTACACATTAGTGATTTTTTATAGCTCCAAGCTCTTCTTTATTGATGTAAATTGTTTTTTTCTATCAATAAAGTCTTCTTTTTGCCGATCAAAAAAAAAAAAAAAACATTAGTGATTTTTTATTTTTATTTTTTATTTTGTGTGTGTGTGTGTGTGTGTGTGTAAGCCTCCATATCCTTTGCCTCCTAATTTAATTTCTTCTTAGGAAAAGTTGAATCATGAACTTTCTATTGAGACTAAGCCTTTAAGAGAGTCATGGTAGTTGGTTCCTTAGTGATAAAATAATAAACATTAATAATTAAAATCCTAAACTTTTTCATGTATTGTAAATATTTTTTCAAAAGACCACTGATTGTCACTCACCCAAAATAAAATGAAATTGCTGAATCATGCCTATAATTCAAATATCTATATAATAAGGCACAAAGGTTTTTGAAAATATGTTAGAGACAATTATCCTACTAGGACATTTTAATGGTCCTGATTCATTTCTATATTTAGATAGACAGCTGAGATGAAAACCTTCTCTCTCACTCTACCTGAATTTCCCGCCCAAGAGCCACAAACTTTGCAACCACCCATCCTTATCTGTCGCACCTCGCCTTTTCACATTTTAAATTTCAAAACACACCCATCCACTCTCTACAAAAAAGAGACCCACGCTCATTGAACTCTCTCACCTCACCCTTCCACATTTTAAATTTCAAAATACACTCATTCACTCCCTACAAAAAAAAAAACCACGCTTATCGAACTCTCTCTATAAACTCTTCTCTTTTTTTTTCTTTCAGTCTCACTCACAATTTTCAAATTTCAAAACACCCACGCTCATCCAACTCTCTCCCCTACTACTACTCTGCATCAATCAAACCTTCTAATTTTGTTTCTCTTTTTCAAATTCATATACCTTTTTTTTTTCTTTTTTGTGTGGTGGTTGGTGAGATTGGTAGTGTTGTTGCGGAATAGACAATTTAAAGATCTGGGTTTGTTTTGTTTTTTTTTTTTTTTTCTTTTCTTTTTTTCAAAAAGAGACAAAGTGCAAATCTATGCATACAAGTTATGTGGCTGAGATGTTTTAGAATATTTGATCTTCATAAAATGGGTTTTGATTTTAGTTTGATTTATGAAATGGATTTAATTCCCTAATGAAAAATGAGTGTTGATTTTTTATGATTTTGAAAAAGTTTTTGAAATGGGTGTTGAAAATATATTTGTTTGGTCTAATTTTTCAGAAATTATTTTGAGACTGGTTTTCGTTTGTTATTACTCAACTTTTTTTTTTTCTCCATATTTTAGTCATTTTTTTTTTTGTACATTTTAAAAAAGTAAAATATGAAAAAAAATTCATTAAAAAAAACAAAAATCCAAATAAAAATGTACAGATTTTTGTTTGAATTTTTTTTATTGTTAGGATTTGTTAATATTTTAGTCAATTTGTTTTACTTTTCAAATATATTTAGATTAGGTGCATTTAAAAAGTAGCAAAAAATGAGTAAAAAAAAAAAAATTCTGTACCTTTTTTTTTCTTTTTTTTTTCTTTTTTGTGTGGTGGTTGGTGAGATTGATAGTGTTGTTGCAGAATTATATCCATGTGATTACTGTTAATGAAAGTTAGACAATTTAAAGATCTGGTTTTGTTTTGCTTTTTCTTTTTTTTTTCTTTCTTTTTTTCAGAGAGAGACAAAGTGCAAATCTATGCATACAAGTTATGTGGCTGAGATGTTTTAGAATATTTTATCTTCATAAAATGGGTTTTGATTTTAGTTTGATTTATGAAATGGATTGAATTCCTTAATGGAAAATGAGTGTTGATTTTTTATGATTTTGAAAAAGTTTTTGAAATGGGTGTTGAAAATATATTTGTTTGGTCTAATTTTTCAGAAATTATTTTGAGATTGGTTTTCGTTTGTTATTACTCAACTTTTTTTTTCTCCATATTTTAGTCTTTTTTTTTTTTTGTACATTTTAGATACATCAAAATTAGATGCATTTAAAAAGTAAAATACGAAAAAAATTCATTAAAAAAAACAAAAATTCAAATAAAAATGCACAGATTTTTGTTTGAATTTTTTTTATTGTTAGAATTTTTTAATATTTTAGTCAATTTTTTTTACTTTTCAAATATATTTAGATTAGGTGCATTTAAAAAGTACAAAAAAATGAGTAAAATACAAACAAAAAAAATCCAATAAAATAAATGAAAATACCTTTAAAACAATTTTTGAAAAATCAAACCAAACAATTTATTTTTGTCAAATTTATTTCTATTTTTTCAAAAAAATCAAAAAATAATTTAAAAAATCAAACCAAACCGCTATATCATGTATTATTTTTAATATACATTCAATAAAATTAATAATTTTTATAAAAAATATTACTTTGATATTAGAATAATTTGAAGACATTTCATCATAAAATACTAACAATTAATTTTTTAATTTTTTAATAAAAATTTAAAAAAATTTAATGAGCTGAATTTTTAATACATATAATAGCATTATAGTAGAAATTAAAATTTCCTCACAAAACTTAAGAAAATTTGAAAAGGTTTTTGAAATGGGTGTTGAACTAAGGGACTCATCGCCACTTCCGCTTTGTGACTGTCTACCACCATTGAAAAGGAAAATGTTAACATTATGTTTTAATAATTTTATTTTGATTTATATTTTAATCTCATTATTAATTACACCGTGCCTTCAGCCACAGGCATACACTAGTATATATATATATTTAAAATACTCGGTGTACTGTTCATTGGACTAACACCATCCATGATTATTTAGAGTTATTAGTTTGCACAAATGCAAATTTCTCTCTCTCATGTGAATGTAAAAAGAACAAAATAACAATACTACATATTCAGAAACATTACTCAAAAACTACATTAATTGATCATATTTATTTTGAGTGTAATTTATATCACAAATACTTTAAGATTGTATTTAAATTATTAATTTACATAAGAATTTTAAAAGGAAAAAAACATATAAAGATGAAACTAATATAAATAAATTTTTATTTTTTTTTAAATCTATGATAAAAACACAACTTATATTTATATGTACCCGCTTGAATAACTTTTGACTTATAAATACTGGGCTACATAGCCTTTTTTAGCAGAAAATTGGTCCGCATCCCAAGAAAGGATGAAACAGTTTTTGTTTGATGGACAGAATGGATGAGGCAGTTGTGATTTATTTTTTTTTGGGTAAACAGACAATAATAAATGGTCCCCTGATCAGAGACAACACTGCATTTTTCACAGATAAAATTTAAAGAGACAAAAAAAGTTACTGTATGATTGTTAGGTATGAATGAGCAATTGTAGCAGCGTGAGACCAGTGTCTCTCTCCTTCTCTAACTCCAACAAAGAGGGAGTAGAAGCACGATTTCATGTGTTGAAGGACTAGCTACAGTACTCATGTTTCATATACCTTTTGTAACACCACACACATTTCAGAGCAGCCTAGGATTGTTCAGCCAATTTAAAATGAATAACGTCAGGGATTAAGAACTCGTATGTAGAAAAATGTTAGCAAAGATATTCAGATTTATTCTTAGTCTGCATTTCAATATATAGACGTTGAATTTGAATTGCATATTGTATTGTTTTGACATTTATATATATATGTATATATGAATTCTTAATCTCTAGTGTTACTAATTCAAAATAATGTTAAGAAAGACCGTGTGTGATTCAGATTTATTCATTTTTTTTTTTTGGATCAATCAAAAGAGAACATTTATTGATAAATCAACCAATATAAAGTAGAAGTGATACATCAATAAAGGGAAAAAGGAGCAAGGAGAAGGTGCAAATATTATCATAGCTTAACTTCCCAATTCCAACTAGGTTTGCACAACCCTACCTTTTAGTCAAAAAGTCAAAAAGTTACTAAATTAGCCAAAAAGCCAACAACTCATATCAAAAAGTCAAAGATTCTCTTTTCTCTCTACTTTTTGCACATCTTTTCATAAAAAGCCAAAAAGTCATCCCAAACATACTAGCTTTTTTTAGCTCATATTTTAGCCAAATAGCCAAAAAGTTGCTAAATTAGTCTGTTCTCAAACGGGGCCTTAATCATAGATTTATTTTTTTCTTAGTTTGCATCCCAACATAAAAGCGTTGAATCTGAATTCCATACTATTTTTTTTTGTTTTTTGACATTTTTTTATATATATGAATTCTTGATCCGTAGCATTGCTAATTCAAAACAATGTCAAGAAAGACCTTGTGTGGTTCAGATTCATTACTTTCTTAGTCTGCATCCCAATATACAAGCGTTGAATCTGAATTGTGTATTGTTTTTCCTGACATTTTATATATATATATATATATATATGTGAATTATTGATCCCCAACATTATTAATTCAAAACAATGTCAAGAAAGATAGTGTGTAGTTCAAATGCATTCTTAGTTTGCATCCCAACATACAAACGTTAAATCTGAATTACATATTGTTATTCTTAACTCTCTCCTTTTTTTTATTTTTTATTTTTTGAAATTTATGAGTTATTGATTCTTAGCATTGCTAATTCAAAAACAACACGAGTTAGGGTACTGGTGACACTGCCCTAATAATCTTGGAGCCAGGGGAAACTAGGACAAACTATGTAACTTCTATATTTTTTTTGATTGGCAAAAAAGAAGTATTATTGATGTAGAAGTAAAAGAGTACAACCTACATCAGTCGAGGGTTTAGGTGCCAATAGCATCAGGGCCAAACACGACTTATATCAATTAGGTTGCCACAAGAAGAGGAATGCCAATCATGTGCTAACACCAAAACAAAAAGAGAAGAAGAAACTGGAGCGAGTAAAAAAAACAGGAATTACATTATATATATAGTATATGGTTGCAAGTCTTGATTGTGAGTTAAGATCTACCAAAGTGTGGGAAAAAAGAGTGAATTTTCTTGTAAAATCACTGTTTATATATGCAAAAACATGCAAGAAAGTTTCCAAAAAACTAATTCTCACCATATTATGGTTACTCAAAGAGTGTATGATTGAAAATGTAAAGCATTTAAGAGAATTGAATGCCTTCACAGTAGAAAGGGCCCCAAACATTCATCTGGCAAATAACTATCACCATCACAACTACTACTAATCCTCATGAGAGCTATCATCATCATGACTCATCACCCATTAATAATTTCAATGATTTAGTGGGTATTATACAGAGAGAGAGGGAGGGGAGAGATTCCTTTTTTCACTTGTCTTTTTGGAATGAGAATAATGGTAGAATAGATACATATGTAGAATAAAAATGATGGAAGACTGAGTGACAGAGAGTGGATAAATTTTTTGTTCTAATTATGGTTTTAAATATGATAAGTATTGGATTTTTGTTATTGATACTAATAGAAGAAATTCTAATTTTTTATTTGTTCATTTGTGTGTGTGTGTCATTTTCATCTCTGATGATGAAGTAATTTCTCCTATATATATGCTGCATGCTGTGAATGAGAGGGGCCACATACCCTACAAAAATAAGAGAGGTAGCCTTGATGGAAGAAAAAACAGTGTTAAATGTGTGCTGTCAATTTTACAAATAATGCAAACAGGTAGCACAGAAAGTAAACTGCAGTCCTTCTGGCTACATGTCTCCTGCCTGTACCCGACCTCCCTTTCACTCTCCTCTCTCTCTATATACATTAGGCGTGTACTGTTAAAATCGCAAGAAGTAACCCAAGGCACCTGGTGCACTTGGTAAAGACTGGGATTAAGATTTCAGGTTTCAAATTCGAAATTCTTTAAACTAATTTTTTGGACGTAACGCAGTTGGTTAAAAGATTAAATTTTAAATTGTTGTTACCACAACACTTGGTGTGGATTCAATACTCCCCACTACCCGAGTCTTGACTTAAGCAAAACTTGTCTTAGGACGTCGGGGTAAGTTCTCAAATTATATTTCAAGTTGTTATTACAACAGCACTTGGTGTGGGTTCAATACTCTCCTGCTGCCCGAGTCCTGATTTAAGCGGAACTTATCTTGAGAGATGGGGGCAAATTCTTAGATTATAGTTTCTTGCTCAGAATGAACAACGGGATAATTTGAATCTTGACTTAGGAGGTCAGGACAAGTTCTTAGAT
The DNA here is from genome assembly GCA_030407325.1 of Camellia japonica. NCBI lineage: Eukaryota > Viridiplantae > Streptophyta > Magnoliopsida > Ericales > Theaceae > Camellia > Camellia japonica. The sequence goes on from JAPPVO010000059.1 coordinate 103,723,860, forward strand.
TATAATCTCTTACTCATAATGGATAACAGGATACTTTGGTGATCTCTGTAAAATCCTGTTGACCAAATCTGCACTCCTCCGTACGACGTCGTTCTACTACCTGAAAATACAAACGTAAGCTAGCCGGCGGGTGTGTGCCGGAAACCTCTCCGATGCCTAAGTTAGTAAACTAGACAAATAGACAAAAGTTCTGTATATTCGGGAATCACAGTTGCGTTACCTCTCCATAGGTGATGTTCGTGAGCTTTTATAGGTTTCGCGTGGCACAATCCTAGTAGGACTTTTACTCCTCCATGTAGAGTCCTCCTAGGATTCATACTCCTGAAAGATAATGCTTATCCTTCAACACCCCCCTCACTGCTTAAACCAAGTGAGATGGTTTTACTATGGCCGGACTACCATACGACCGAAATAACATTGCCATGCTAGGCTAACTAAAGTGACCGATCTTACTGTTAGTTCGGCTCTCCTTGCTTTTCTCCTACCTCGGCTTCACATGCTAAGACCGAGCTATCCATAGAAGAGTCTAAGTCGAACTAACCCAACTCCAAGTCCTGAAGAAGACTCAACATACCTCGGTTCCATACGCCATGACCGAACTAAATGCGGCGACCGAACTATCCATTGTACTCTTCTGAACCAGTCTAGAACTAATGCTTTCTGGAACCGGACTAACTTCCAAGCCTCTTATAAACCGGAGCAACTCATGGTCTTTTTACTCAGCCCTTCGTACTGCGGCCCATAACGGCCCATTTACCCAGCTCGGCCCATAAATCACCCTCTCAATTGCCCCTTAATTCCATCTGCGCAGCATGATAGGGATTACCTGTCTATAAACCGGGCTAAAGTTCTAACCTTTCCGGCCGAGCCAAGAACCCTTTAGCCTTTCCAGCCGAGCTAATACTTTTAAGCCGAGCTATCCTTATCCGGTCAAAACGTCCCTTCAGTCACAAACTGAATCGCTTCCCATTCTAGTGACACGTGGTAGATTCTGATTGGCCCTTTGCAGCTGTCACGCCGCCCTCGTACCTCGCAAAATTTGAACAGTTCCGCCTCCAACTCTTTCACAAAAACAAAAACCCCTTCATTTTTTGGATCTACCACTACCATTCAACTCCTCTCTCTCTCTGAACCTCCATTGCTCTTGCATTGTTCTTCAACCTTGCAGTCTTTGAAGCTTCTTAAGTTCGTGTTCTTCATTGTTGCTGCTGCACCCACCTCCAGTTTCTTCCTCTTCATCTGGTAAGCATCGCAACTTTGTTTCTCTTTTCTCATTTTTGCTTTCGTTTAATCCATAGTATACTATTTTGTGTTTTTTACAAAACACTGTTTTTGCTTTTTCTGGGAAAAAACTTCATAAAAACCACATGAACTTCATGAAGTAGCCTGTAGAACACTGTTTGATCCATAAACACGTCCAACCGAACTAGGATACTGTTTGTGCTAGGTATAAGTCTAGTCAGTTTGTAACCGAACTAACACTTCATGCTTACACCAGTAGTTTTAATAAGGCACCACCTTTTGATTTACCTTAGCCGAGATAAACGAACCGAACTAAGTCCGAACTTAGTGTACTGGGAAACCTTAATTTTAACCGAGCTAGGTCTTTGGGGCTAAACCAGCTTTCTTAGTTTTTTAGACCGAACTCAGAAAGCTGCCCCTAGAAGCTCAACCGGTCTAACATAACATTCTCTTTAACCGAGATAACGAATCGCTCGCCAAGACCGAGCTAACAAACCCCTTGTTCAACCCGAGCTACCAAGCGCCTTGTTGTATCCGAGATAGAACCTGTAACATCCTACATAGCCGAAGTAAGACTTCTCATTTTCTTGCTTTTTACTTTGTAGCACGGTCCAACGATCTGTGCTTAACACCTTTGTTTTCCACTTTGCAGACTTAGGTTGCCCAGGCTCTCATCTGAGCGCTCAACCGAACTACTGAGCACAAACTTCCCACCGATCTAATTTATCCGTAACTTATAAAATAAATGGGGAAGTATAGATTCTTAGTAAACACACCTGGTGGTCTAGCCGAATTCCGCAAAGATTACAATATACCTGGCAACGTCCACCTTACCCTAGCCGAACAAGATACCATTCCATGGGGAAACGAAGGCTTCGTACCTTTTACCCTCCTGTCCATAATAGAAACCGGACTAAGATTCCCCGTTCAACCCTTGATCTGTGAATTCCTTAGGCAGACCAGAATATGCCCAACCCAACTTTCCACAAACTCATACCGTATAATAATGGGCATAGCCGAACTGAACCGCCGAGCCGGCATTAACCTCGGTTTGGCCGAACTCTTCCATCAATACTCCTTAGGATCCAAAGATGATGGTTGGGTTTACTACTTAAGAATACGCCGTCGCCGAGAGAAAATAATAAAAGATACACCGGACAAAGACTTGAATGATGACGATTTTTTCTGGGTGTCTGGGAATTTTGAAGACCACCAAGCCCAGATCCCAGGCCGAAGTATAAATTGGAATAAAGGAATCCCTGGTATACTCCACTTCGGTTTACCTTTTTTTTTTTTTTTTTTATTTCGGTTTCCCATTCCGAACCGAACTAACAGTTGTCTTCTTCATGCAGATCCAGCCCATATATATTCATTGTACAGCTACCCCAACCTGAACACTCTCCGCGCCGCACTACGTCTTCCAGAAAGAAGTTGGGCCAAACTTCTTAGTTTTGAGCCGACATACCGTACAGCGGTTGCCGAAAAGCCAGAGTAACAGACTTTCTACTTGAGGACGCCCCTGAACCGGACCCCACTTTACCCCAGATCAACCTCATCCCCCTGACCGCCGAACAAGAGATGGCAAAAAGAAATAGAGTGAGGGCTCTTCTGACCGAAACCAACAGACCCGAAGTACCACCACCAACCCAGACAACCGAAACCGTGGTGGCTCTCCCAACTCAACGGCCCTCAACATCTCGGGCGAACAAGCGCGCCCGGACTAGCCAAACCGAGCAGCGCCTTGTTGACGAGGATGAGACCATCCTTCCGCCCAGCCCTCAACCAAGCCCTCAACCAGAGCGCTCTGACCGAGCTAGCTCCTCCAGATGGGCTCCCAAACTTACTTTTCAGAACCGAGACATTCAGGATACCGATTCGGTGGTTGCTGAGAAGGATCACTTGATGGCATTCAACCTTGCCAAGAGTGTTTGCCTTCCAGCAGACATGGAACACCACCAGCACCTGACCGAACTAAGGGCCATCCGATCGGCCACCAAATCCATGATCCTGGTAAGATGCCCCTCTTGTCTCTCAAATTTTACAAACTTTCAGTTCGGTTTTGTCATTGATTTCTTTCCATTCGTTTCAGTCTCTTCAAAAGAGCCAAATTGCCCATCAAAAGGTGTTGGAGCTCAGGAAAACAACAAGGCAGGCCATGGCAGAAGCCGAAGCCAAGACCGCCGAACTAAAACAATCCCAACAGAAGACGGCTGAGCTGGAGGCCGAGGTAACTCGTCTAACCGGACTAGTTACCTCGGCTAACGACGATAAACAGAGAGCTCTGACCGTAATGAAAGATAAATATTTACGGGAGCTTGCAAAACTTGAAGGCGCTAAGGACGCCGAAATAGCAGAGCTGAAGAAGAAAGCAGACGACGCCGAGCTCAAAGGCTTTAAAGAAGGCGAAGCTGCATACATCCAGCAGTGTGAAGCTGCGAAGGACTTGTTCTTCAAGTGCGGCTGGAGGGGTGCTGTGGAGCAGCTCGGTTGTGGGCCCGACACCGAGGTTTACAATGCTCCTCAGTATTTCATTCCGGCCTCACTGGCGGAGTACGCTGCCGACCTTCAGAAGCAATTTCTTGAAGCGTCTGATGATGAAGAAGAAAATGAGCCAACTGATACTCTGGTTGACAATGAACAAGTCAACGAACAATCAGTTCGGTTGGAGCCAACAGTTGAAGACCTAACTGTTGAGCCGCCGACTGACACCGTTCTGCCAGTTGATACCGAGCTCATAACGGAGACCGATCTTCCGTCACCAACCGGTGTTCAAGTTGACATTGATGCCGATCTTGAAGATCTCTTCAACTGACTCTGTACTTTTCTTTTTCTTTTTGCTCGTGTAACCGGGCTGTGGCCCCTCCTTTGTATTTGCTCTTGATCAATGAAAGTTAGCTTTTGCGCTCGACACTTATCTCGGTTTTGATCTGTATACTTGTACTTGTACTGAGTTTTTCAATGAATTATTTTGCTCCAACTGTGATCTCGGTTTGTATTCCTGTTAGTGCTTGCTTTCTAACTGCAATTTGAAATATTTTTCGGCCGAGATACCGTATTCTGGTTTTAGCTGGTCAATCTGACTGAGCTTACTTAGCCAACCACTCTTTAGCCGATATAATTACTTCGGCTGAAGAGTACAAAGAGTTGGTTTAATCCAGCCAACCACTCTTCAGCCGATATACTTACTTCGGCTGAAGAGTAACAAGAGTTGGTTTAATCTAGCCAACCACTCTTCAGCCGATATACTTACTTCGGCTGAAGAGTAACAAGAGTTGGTTTAATCCATCCAACCACTCTTCAGCCTATACCCTTACTTCGGCTGAAGAATAACAAGGGTTGGTTTAATCCAGCCAACCACTCTTCAGCCTATACCCTTACTTCGGCTGAAGAATAACAAGGGTTGGTTTAATCCAGCCAACTACTCTTCAACCGATATACTTACTTCGGCTGAAGAGTAACAAGAGTTGGTTTAATCCAGCCAACCACTCTTCAGCCTATACCGTTACTTCGGTTGAAGAGTAACAAGGGTTGGTTTAATCCAGCCAACCTCTAAGTTGGTTTTTCCAGCCAACTTAGAATAAAATGTTTGGTTATTCCGACCAAACATCCTGCAGCCTGGATCCTTATCTTGGGCTTAGGAGGGGTGTTGGTTTAATCTAGCCAACCTCTAAGTTGGTTTTTCCAGCCAACTTAGAATAAAGTGTTTGGTTTATTCCGACCAAACGTCCTGCAGCCTGGATCCTTATCCTAGGCTTAGGAGGGGTGTTGGTTTAATCCAGCCAACCTCTAAGTTGGTTTTTCCAGCCAACTTAGAATAAAGTGTTTGGTTTATTCCGACCAAACATCCTGCAGCCTGGATCCTTATCCTGGGCTTAGAAAGGTTCGCAATTGGTTATTCCGGCCAATTGTGTTTTTTTATGCCCCTAACTCATTAATTTATTAAAACAAACTTTTACAGAGGAAAACGACTATACTGAAAAGAAAACTACTTGTTTTATTGAGAAAGGGAAAAATTACATATTCTTTAATAAGAAAAAAGCTAAAAATAAAATAACTTGAGATTGGCCGTATTCCATGGCCTGGGAATTGCCTTGCCGTCCTCATCTTCTAAGTGGTATGCCCATTTGCCTGCTAATCCAACCACTTTGTAAGGTCCTTCCCAATTAGGCCCTAACTTGCCATCTCCCGGTACCAAGGTGTTTCCCATCACTTTGCGCAGTACCCAATCTCCGATCTTGAATTGTCTTGGATGCACTGTTTTGTTGTATTTCCTGGATAACTCTTGTTGGTACGAGGCAATGTGAACCAGTGCTCTTTCTCTTCTTTCCTCCACAAGGTCGAGCTCCAATGTTATGGCCTCGCCATTTAAGTCTGGATCAAAATTCTCGCTTCGAATTGTGGGGAGGCCGACTTCTAGTGGGATTACTGCCTCCATACCATAGGTTAAGGAAAATGGAGTTTCTCCTGTTGACCACCGAGGTATGGTGCGGTAAGCCCATAAAACATGAGGGAGCTCTTCCGCCCACTTGCCTTTTGCTTTCTCTAACCTTTTCTTTAATCCATCCAAGACTACCTTGTTTGATGCTTCTGCCTGACCATTTGCTTGGGGATATGCCGGTGTAGAATTGTAGAATTCTATCTTATACTCTTCACAAAAGCCTCTGAAAATTCTGCCGTCGAACTGAGTGTCGTTGTCTGAGATTAGGGCTTTTGGTATGCCAAACCGAGTGATGATGTTCTGCCAAACAAACTTCTTTACGTCTTTTTCCTTGATTGATGCCAATGCTTCTGCCTCCACCCACTTTGTGAAGTAGTCGGTTGCTGCAAGAAAGAACTTCCTGTTGCCTGGTGCTGGTGGAAGTGGTTCTACTATATCCAATCCCCACATTGCGAAGGGCCATGGGCTGGTTAGGGGTAGAAGTTCTCTGGCAGGTTGGTGTATTTGGTGTGCGAACTTTTGACACTTTTCGCATTTTTTGACATACTTTTCTGAGTCTGCTTGCATGTATGGCCACCAATATCCTTGTGAAATTGCTCTGTATGCTAGTGATCTTCCTCATTGATGGCTTCCGCATACGCCCTCGTGTATTTCGAATAAGAATGCTTCCACTTTGCTGGGATGAACACACTTTAGGTAGGGTCCTGAGAACGACTTTTTGTACAACGCTAGAGATGGGGAGAGCCAAAATCGCTGCGATTTTGCTCTTATTCTGTTGGCTTCCTTCTTCTCTTCCGGTAAGATGCCGTCTTTTAAGAACAGGATAATGGGATCCATCCAAGAAGGGCCTAGCTCCGCGCAACATACCTCTTCTGCTTCGGGGTCTTCAATGCTTGGTCTTGGTAGGTAGTCGATCAGCAATGGATGAGGGATAGAAGTATCTGTCATTGAGGGAAAGCCTGCTAGCTCGTCCGCTCTGCTGTTTTCCTCTCTGCCGATTTGTTCTATCCTAACTACTTCAAATTTCTTGATCTCTGTTCTGACTAACTCTTGGTATTTGGCCATCCTATCATCCTTTGCTTCGTAGTAGCCAGATATTTGGTTTACCACCAGCTGTGAGTCGCTGTAAACCATTAGCTCGGTGGCCTTCATGTAGAATGCTGATTTGAGGCCTGCAAGAAGCGCTTCATACTCCGCTTCGTTGTTTGATGCTGGGAAGCCAAGGTTGATTGCCTGCTCCACTACTAGGCTGTCTAGAGAGATGAGGACTATACCAAGCCCTGCTCCATGCCGGTTGGATGCTCCATCCACGAAGAGCTTCTACATCTCTCTAACGAACAACTTCCAGCAAGTGGAGGGATCAAATGATGCCTTCGGATCTTCCATGTTGCTGGTGTTTTCTTCAAGGTCCATGCTTGCTGTCTGCCCCTTGCTATCTGATTGTACCAAGTCTTTATTTGTTGGTGAGTCTAGACTTGGTGTAGCATGGTTTGCTTCTTCCTCCCTTACTTTGCTTTGGTCTGCCTTGGGACCTGACTGGGTAACTTGCACCAGGGGTTGCGTTATTCCGACGTCAACTTCCATCCCTAGTTCGGTTGTTTTAGTGAGGTCGATTGGGCAAATATGATGACTTCCTGGGGTGAATTCTGCGACAAAGTCTGCCAAAGCTTGAGCCTTTATCGCGGTTCTGGGTTGGAACTTGATGTCAAATTGTCCCAATTCTACTGCCCACTTCAGAATTCGTCCAGAAAAGTTCGCCCTTTCAAAGAGAGCTTTTAATGGAAAGGCTGTGAGAACGATTATGGTGTGGGCGTGAAAGTAATGCGACAACTTCCTTGAGGCCATCATCAAGGCCAGAGCCAGTTTTTCCAATGGCAAGTACCTTGTTTCGGCTCCCAGCAATGTCTTGCTGACATAGTAGATGGGCAGATGTTGGATTCCTTCTGCGCAGACCAACACTGCGCTAATTGCGTGCTGAGAGACTGCCAGGTACAGGAAGAGTTCTTCTCCAAGTATTGGGGTGACGAGCAGTGGTGGAGAAGACATGTATTCTTTCAGGCTTTCCAGAGCGTGGTCGCATTCTTTATCCCACCCGAATTTGGCTTTTAGAGCATAGAAAAATGGTCGCAGTCTGTCTGACGACCGACTTATGAACCGATTGAGCGCAGCTGCCATGCCGGTGAGATGCTACACTTCTTTTACTGAGTTTGGTCTCTCCAATTCTTGGATTGCTTTGATCTGGGTGGGGTCTGCTTCGATACCCCAGTTGGTCACTAGGAAACCTAGGAATTTGCCAGATCCTACTCCGAACGCACACCTGGACGCATTGAGGCGCAACTTGTGCTTCTTCAGGATCTCAAACATCTCACCTAGGTCCTTGAGATGGTCATTCTCATCCTTGCTCTTGACCACCATGTCGTCGATGTAAGCCTCCATTGTTCTGCCTAACAACGGTTCAAACATCTTGGTGACCATCCGTTGGAATGTCGCCCATGCGTTCTTTAGGCCAAAGGGCATGACCTTGTAACAGTACAATCCTCTTGGAGCCGTAAAGGATGTGACTTCCTGATCTGGTTCATGCATGGCAATTTGGTGGCAGCCTCTGTATGCATCCAAAAAGCTAAGTCGGTTGTGTCCTGCCGTTAGGTCTACCAATTGATCTATCCGTGGTAGAGGAAAGTTGTCTTTTGGGCATGCCTTGTTGACTGTTTTGTAGTCGACGCAGACACACCACTTGCCTTGTTGACTTTTTTACCATCCGTTGGAATGTCGCCCATGCGTTCTTTAGGCCAAAGGGCATGACCTTGTAACAGTACAATCCTCTTGGAGCCGTAAAGGATGTGACTTCCTGATCTGGTTCATGCATGGCAATTTGGTGGCAGCCTCTGTATGCATCCAAAAAGCTAAGTTGGTTGTGTCCCGCCGTTAGGTCTACCAGTTGATCTATCCGTGGTAGAGGAAAGTTGTCTTTTAGGCATGCCTTGTTGACTGTTTTGTAGTCGACGCAGACACACCACTTGCCATTCTTTTTTGGCACTACGACTGTGTTGGAGATCCATCTTGGGTAGTGTACCTCTCTGATTTCTCCTGCCTCCAGCAGGTTTCCTACTTCTTCTGCCACTATCTCGGCATGGTGGAGTGCCGATCTACGTGTGCGCTGAATGATTGGTCTGGCGGATGGGTGGACATTGAGTTAGTGACAGATGAAGTTGGGATCAATGCCTGGCATGTCGTATAGTGTCCAGGCGAACACTTCGGTGTTAGAGGTCAAAAATTCCAAGACCTCTAATCTCTCAGTGCTGGACAACGACGAACCAAGCAAAAAGAACTTATCCGGGTTCTTTTCATCTATTCTTACCTCTACCAAGTCTTCCACCGCTTTCTGATTAGCCGCTTTGCCAACATCTGCGAATAGTTCATTGCTCTCAGGTTCTTCCACCGAATGAACGTATCCTTTGGCAGCGCGGCTGCCATTCACCGTGACAAAGCATTGTTTGGACATAATCTGATCTCCATAGACCTCTTCAATTACACCAGTGTCGTTGGGGAACCGCATTACTTGGTGGTAGGATGACGCCACCGATCGCATGGCATGCAGCCATGTTCTGCCCAAGATGATGTTATAAGTGGAGGGGACTTTTAATACCCAGAACTCCACTTGTTTCGTCACGCTTCCTGCTTTGACTGGAAGGATTATTTTGCCGACGGGCCATTCTGGCATGGAGTTGAATCCAATCAGGGGAGATACGGCAGGTGCCAAGTCTTTATCTTGTAACTTCAACTGTTTAAATGTTTCGTAGTACATTATTTCACATGAACTACCCTGGTCGATCAAAATTCGCTTGACGTCAAAATCCTTGACTCGAAGAGTGACGACCAGGGCATCATTGTGGGGGCAATATATCCTTGCCAAGTCCTTGTCCAAAAAGGACATGATGTTCGTGGCCTCTGTCTTTCCCTTCTTGGTGGCAGGTTGGGCACTTAGCACCTCTCTCAAGTGCTCAGCCTTTTTGATTGATCCTCTGAGCTCGCATACACGCTCAGGTTCGAAGACTCCATGTATCACATTGATCACGCCTTGAGGTGGGGCGTCGATTGGCATCCCGTTGGGGTTATTGTGGTCCTGGGGGGTTGGTTGCACCCCTCCTTCAATGTATTTATCCAGGTGACCTGCTGCCACTAACTCCTCCAGGTGCTGTCTCAATGGCGTGCAATTTTCAGTGCGGTGCCCCTTTTTTTTGTGGAAGGTGCACCGTGATCTGTCGTCATAGTCCTTCTGAGCTTCCCCTAGCTTGGCTGGCCATCTGACGAAAGGCTCGTCCCTTATTTCACTTAGAATTCGGTAGATCAGTTTTTTGAATACCGTAGTTATGGCAGTGCGGACTCTTAACCATCTTTTATCCTAGTCCTCTCCGTTGTCTCGCCTGCCTCGTCCATTTTTACTCGGACAGTCTATCGTATTGACCTTTGCTGAGGCCTTTTTCTCTGGTACTGCGGTCGTGCCAGATTTCGATTTGGCACGAGCGCCGTCCTCCTCCACCCTGATGTGTTGATGCACTCTTTCCATCAAGGCTTCCATGGTGAGGGGTGGTGTCATGGTGATTGAGTCCCTTAGTCTATTCCCGACTGGAAGGCCTCTTTTGTACTGTGCGATGACGAGATTGGTGGGGCAATCCCCACTCTGGTTGAAGGTCTCCCAGTAGCGACTGTTGTAGGATCGTAAGGTCTCCTTCTCGCCCATGTCGATGGAAAGTAACTGGTCGATCTCCATCGGGGTTTTAGTGTTCGTTCGGAACCTTGTGACAAATGCTTCCGCCAATTGCGCCCAGGAGGCTATGCTGCCTTCTGGAAGTTTTTCGAACCAAGTCAAGCCTAGGTCGCCAAGGCTAGATGGGAAGAGGATGCACATCAAAGCCTCATTCCGCCGGTATACAGCCATGACCTGGCGAAAGTGGTTCAAGTGTGAGTAGGGGTCCGTCTTCCCCTCATATGTAGTGAATTTGGGCTAAATGAAGCCTGATGGTAGGGGCGCGTTTTCAATCGCCGGAACCAACGGTGAGGTCTGCAGCCTCGCTAATGCCTTGTCCGTTGGTTCGTAGGCAGGGCGCGGTATTGGCATTCCAACCTCGACGCTTCCATGCGTCCGAGGAGCCAACCGCTGTAAGGCAGAAACTCTGTGTGGATCGCGTGCCCTGGTATCCTCCTTGCATCGTGCCCTTTCCTTGAGCACGGTTCGTAAGTCGGACGATTTGGGCAACTCCGTCTGTCTAGATCTTGTTTGGTGCGTATGTGAGGGCCAATAGGTGCTCCCTTCAGTGTACGACCTCTCAGATCTCGTCCTCTCAAACCTGGAGTGACGAGTTCTGGAAGACCTGGATTGGGTATCGCCTGTCCTGAGGCTTCTGCTCTCTGCTTGTGAGGGTGTGGTATTCCTACTACGATTTTCCGAGTGGCGAGGGGGCGTCTTGTTTGTACGCCCCTCTCCTGTCGCCACTCCTTTTCCTTTCACCTGGCGCTTTAGAGATTCCATGTCCGCCGCCATTCGTCGTATCAATTCGTCCTGCTCCTTGACGTGATCCTCCAAAGCTTGAGGATCAACCCTCCGCCTTTGCCTTTCTGGACTTTGCGAATGAGAGTGATGAGGGCTGTTAGTCCGCCTTCTCCCTCTTGTATCCCTCCTGGGATTTTGTCGCTGTGGCTCTAAATCCCCCATAGGAGGGATAAGAGATAGGCCTTCGCGCCTTGCCCCTCTCTCTAGTGTTTGCCCATCGATGGCGGATTGTGGTAAATCTTCATTGTGCGCCATTGATCTTTTAAGAAGAAGAGCTTGATCAAGAGGTTTTTTGTTCTTGTCTGAATTCCCACAGACGGCGCAATTGTGCGGGAAAGAAATAAACCTTCTCGTATAATCCTGTTGACCAAGTCTGCACTCCTCCGTACGACGTCGTTCTACTACCTGAAAATACAAACGTGAGCTAGCCGGCGGGTGTGTGCCGGAAACCTCTCCGATGCCTAAGTTAGTAAACTAGACAAATAGACAAAAGCTCTGTATATTCGGGAATCAAAGTTGCGTTACCTCTCCATAGGTGATGTTCGTGAGCTTTTATAGGTTTCGCGTGGCACAATCCTAGTAGGACTTTTACTCCTCCATGTAGAGTCCTCCTAGGATTCATACTCCTGAAAGATAATGCTTATCCTTTAACACCCCCCTCACTGCTTAAACCAAGTGAGATGGTTTTACTATGGCCGGACTACCATACGACCGAAATAACATTGTCATGCTAGGCTAACTAAAGTGACCGATCTTACTGTTAGTTCGGCTCTCCTTGCTTTTCTCCTACCTCGGCTTCACATGCTAAGACCGAGCTATCCATAGAAAAGTCTAAGTCGAACTAACCCAACTCCAAGTCCTGAAGAAGACTCAACATACCTCGGTTCCATACGCCATGACTGAACTAAATGCGGCGACCGAACTATCCATTGTACTCTTCTGAACCGGTCTAGAACTAATGCTTTCTAGAACCGGACTAACTTCCAAGCCTCTTATAAACCGGAGCAACTCATGGCCTTTTTACTCAGCCCTTCGTACTGCGGCCCATAACGGCCCATTTACCCAGCTCGGCCCAACTTAGAATATAAATCACCCTCTCAGGAGGTCAGGACAAGTTCTTAGATTATAATCTCTTACTCATAATGGATAACAGGATACTTTGGTGATCTCTGTAAAAGGCGTTGCCTTGGACCTGCAGAAGAGTGGGACGATTTTCCTATTTAAAAAAAATTTGTATGAAGTGATAAATTTTGATCTAAACAAGGCAAAAGTTTTTTTATCAACAAAAGACCTTGTTCGGTTTTTTTTTTTTTTTTTTTTTTGAGAAAAAAATTTCAGATTTTTTTTTGAAAAAAAAAAAAGATTTGATAAAAATAAATATTTTAAAAATTATTCCTGATCTCTCAAAAGATAAAATAATATAAAAATAATGTGTGTTTTTTTTTTTTTTTTTCTTTCACCAAATTAACTTTTTACTTTTTAGAAAAAAAATTTGAAACAAGTTTTTAAACATCAAACTAAATATGGCCAATCGATATACAAACATTGATACATATATCAACAAAGAAAAGGTGAGTGCAAAAAGAATTAAAGCAAAAACTAGATGATCCCAACTAAGTCATAAGTTCCAGATAATTATGTGAGGATATTTTGGAAAAATCAAAAAAATATAGCTGTATTGTTGATTGATGCTCTAGTAAATAACTGTTAATAATTTTCAAATTCAATTCATCTTACCCATTCATCAAATTATCAAAAAATTTAAGTATAAAATTATAGAAACATTGCATTTATACTAACCAGTAATATATATACACATTAGCTACTTCATGTTGAAACTTAATTTCCTACAAGGTTAAACAAGCTAATTTTCAATATAAAAAAAAAAAAAATTACTAAAATTGAGAAATTCTAAGTTAAGTTCAATTTTGGATAGTAAGTAGAGGCATAAAAAAATAAGGCAAAACAAATTACAAGTAAGACATAAATTTCTAGACAAAATAATTGTGAAAATAAAAGTTTCATAAAATTGAAAACTAAAACGATAAAATCAAACTAAAATCCATCGCAGTTGGAATGAAACAGTGTATTGATCATTGAGTCATCTTGAATCGAACATGGCTCTTTTGGAGTGGATCCAACAATGTTAAAAAGTTTTCTGTGGGAGCCGAATAATTGACAAAGGCAAAAGGCGTGCGCAATACAAGGCTGATAATAATCGGCTGTATCCGAATACAATATTTGGGCCGAATAATTGCGTAGCATTGGAGCCGGATAATGTAAAGGATAATGATCAAAAAATAGACCCTGGCCCCGAGGATCGAGAGCAACAAGTATAAATACAAGAACAACATATTTAGTAGGTATGTAAGAATTACTCCACTTAACTTAGACAAGAAGCTATCTTGAGTGTCTGAACTAACTTGTCCGTCAGAGTGCTAATTCCGGCACCCCCGACCGGAGTGTTTGCATCTTTTCAGGTGACTAGCTGAGGATCACTAGCGTCTCCCAGGATCTGAAGAGTATTTCCAAACCACATCTCCACAATTGGCGCCGTCTGTGGGAATACTCAAATACATCCATGGCAGGCGTGACTGAAGATCCTCCAGTAGCCATTGTTGAGACCGCACAGGGAGATGACCTCACTCCAGCAAATATGCTCGGGAAAGAAACCATCGCTGCAAGACGCGCCTTGAACTTCGATTCACCAACGACTTCAGCGCAAGAGACAATGCAGGCGATCATGGAACAAGCAAAGCAGAACGAACAGAGGCTAGAGAACATGATCGCTGAAAATGAACGTCTCCGTCAAGATTTGGCCCTCGAAGTCGCAAAATCGAGAAAAGCCATGCGCCAAGATCCCGAACGACCTCCGAGGGCCGGTGGACAACGACCTCGAGCCGGCCAAAGGATACCAATAGCGACTCCAACTCATTATCCACGGAGCTCACCAAGAAGGGACGATCTGAAACTTCTAGCTCCTCCGAAAAGAGTCTACATACAAGGAACAAGCGCAGGAGGAGCAGTTCAGACGAAGATGACCAGCACGATCCTTTTGTCTGACGGATTGCAAGGGCGGCCCTACCCAAGAAGTTCAAAGCTCCATCATTCACTCTTTACGATGGAAAATCAGACCCCACTGATCATATCCGTCATCACAAGCAGGCCATGACATTGCATGCAGACAACGAAGCCTTCATGTGCCAAATATTCCCCAGCAGCCTGGGGCCATTAGCTGTCAGGTGGTATTATAAGCTGGAGCCGACCTCCATCAAAAGCTTCCATCAATTACAGAAATCCTTCAGGGCCAGGTTTATCACCAACGAGATACAGCCGAAACAGGCCGACTCTCTTTGGGCTATGCAGATTCAATCAGGAGAAACGCTCAGAGCGTATTCGGCGCGATATTGGGAGTGCTTCAACCTCATCGACGACGCTTGTAACGACTCCATGGCCATCACCGCCTTCAAAATGGAACTACATCCTGATAGTCCTCTTCGCAGTTCTCTGACCAGAAGACCCCCAAAACGGTCTGGGCGTTGATGAAAAAAGTTGAGGAGTATTGCAAAGTGGAAGATGATGCCTTGAGAATAAAAGCCGGCCAAATGTCCAACAAAACGGCGCCCCCTAAAATTGCTCAACCAATAAGTTCCGTGCCACCTCTTAGCCCAGAGCCTCGGCAGCGCGCTAAACGAGACAAAATGCGGGATACTCGCCGATCAAGCGATCAATGTCCCCACCGGACGAATGAGCAACTGCAAGTCGACAGCAGACGTTCGAGACGTGCCGACAAAAAGTACACAGAGTTGTCAGAACCAATCGCTGCAATAATGACCAAAGTCCAACACTTTCCATTCTTCAAATGGCCGTCAAAGATGGTGGGGCCGCCCAACACGCGAAGAAGGGATCGGCGGTGCGAATATCACAAAGATCACGGCCACGAAACAGAGAGTTGCTACGCATTAAAAGATCACCTGGAAGAACTGGTGCAAGACGGCCGACTGCAACAGTATGTGAGACAGGGAAAGCCAACCAAGGCACTAGCCTTGAGGCAGGACTCTCCTCCACTTGGCGTGATCCATGTAATCTATAGCCTGCCTGCACCCCCAACCGTGCAAACAATTCAATCGCATCCAATCCCCCAGGAGCAACGTATTCCGACTGAATGGCCCAAAGAAGCTCCGACAATTGCTTTCAATGACTCCGACCTTAGTGGCACAATAGCTTCCCACATTGATCCGTTGGTCATTAGATTACGCATAAACCGGTTCACCATTGAACGAATTCTCATAGACCCGAGGAGTACTTCAGAGGTTATGTATTACCAAACTTTCATCAAACTCGGCCTCAACGAGTCAGATCTGTGTCTGGCGCCTCGTCCATTGTTCGGCTTTAATATGAATGCCGAATACCCGTTAGGGAAGATCATACTACCTGTCCGAGTGGGCTCCAGAACGGTCGAAGTAGAATTCCTGGTCGTAAAGCTCCCTTAGCCGTATAATGTCATCATGGGGCGAACCTGGATACATATTATGAAGGCCGTTCCAAGCACTTATCATCAGCTCGTGCGCTTCCCGACAGCCCTTGGCATTGAAGAGATCCGTGGCTCCCCCCAATCAGCACAAGCAGTGATTTTATGAAAACCCTATCACTGACCCAACCTGTGGGCTTTAATACTTGTATATATTTCACTTCTGCAATGCAAACTATCTTTCTTTGTCGATTCAATTCATTTCACAAACCCCATTGTGACGCTCGTCATGACGACGATTCGGAGCCCCCTTTGGTGCATGTCACCTTAGGGCCGATTAAGTCTCCGGATTCGGAGCCCCCTTTGGTGCATGTCACCTTAGGGCCGATTAAGCCTCCGGATTCGAAGCGCCCTTCGTGGATATCACGATTGGCCACATTAAGTCTCTGGATTCGGAGCCCTCTTTGGTGCATGTCACCTTAGGGCTGATTAAGCCTCCGGATTCGGAGCACCCTTCGTGGATATCACGATTGGCCACATTAAGTCTCCAGATTCAGAGCCCCCTTTGGTGCATGTCACCTTATGACCGATTAAGCCTCCGGATTCGGAGCGCCCTTTGTAGATATCACGATTGGCCACATTAAGTATCCGGATTCGGAGCCCCCTTTGGTACATGCCACCTTAGGGCCGATTAAGTCTCCGGATTCGGAGCCCCCTTTGGTGCATGTCATCTTAGGGCCGATTAAGCCTCCGAATTCGAAGCGCCCTTCGTGGATATCACGATTGGCCACATTAAGTCTCCGGATTCGGAGCCCCCCCCCTTTGGTGCATGTCACCTTAGGGCCGATTAAGTCTCCGGAATCGGAGCGCCTTTCGTGGATATCACGATTGGCCACATTAAGTCTCCAGATTCGGATCCCCCATTCGGTGCATGTCACCTTAGGCCGATTAAGCCTCCGGATTCGGAGCGCCCTTCGTAGATATCACGATTGGCCACAGTAAGTCTCCGGATTCGGAGCCCCCCCTTTGGTGCATGTCACCTTAGGGCCGATTAAGTCTCCGGATTCGGAGCGCCTTTCGTGGATATCATGATTGGCCACATTAAGTCTCCGGATTCGGATGCCCCCTTCGGTGCATGTCACCTTAGGGCCGATTAAGCCTCCGGATTCGGAGCGCCTTTCGTGGATATCACGATTGGCCACATTAAGTCTCCAGATTCGGAGCCCCCTTTGGTGCATGTCACCTTAGGGCCGATTAAGTCTCCGGATTCGGAGCCCCCTTCGGTGCATGACACCTTAGGGCCAATTAAGCCTCCGGATTTGGAGCACCCTTTGGCACGAACAAAACAAAACTCATCAGAAATAAGGTTCTTCACTGAGCATATAAAAAATTCAGAGCAAGATGTAAATAAGGTCCTTAACTGAGCATATAAAAAATTCAGAGCAAGACGCAAATAAGGTCCTTAACTGAGCATATCAAAAATTCAGAGTAAGACGCAAATGTATGAAATAAAGCTTTTTATTCGATCAAACAGTTGTTACACAAACGCAACTCACATTTGAGCATTACAATTTTTATTTAATCAGACACTTGTTACATAAACTTTCTCAAGCATTTGAGCATTACAATACCCATTTCCA
Source organism: Camellia japonica (assembly GCA_030407325.1). Taxonomy (NCBI): domain Eukaryota; kingdom Viridiplantae; phylum Streptophyta; class Magnoliopsida; order Ericales; family Theaceae; genus Camellia; species Camellia japonica. The sequence goes on from JAPPVO010000059.1 coordinate 103,741,202, forward strand.
ATCTCAAAAGCTAAAAAGGGGAGAAGACGCATTGGTAAGGCGACAGCGCTGAATCAACTCCCATCACCCGGAAGTCCTCCGCGATTTGCAATGCCTTAAGCCAACTGTGCCCAACTCCATCCCTAATACCATTGACAATGTCAAGGCAAAGATCCAGGACAAGGAGGGATAAACTCAACGGTCGTTGCCTTTCCTTTCGAGGTGATCTGCTTCGACGACTTGAAGATTCATGCCAACTTTCGGACGCCCTACTTCCCATACGGATGGATCCTCTGCCACGATCCATGGCAACACCAAGTTCGGCTGAACTCCAGCCTCTAACTAACATCCCCACTTATCCCACCTCACATAAGCGATTGTTTATCTGCGCAAAGCGCCCGCTCCTCTCACTTTCAATACTGGCAGCGATCTCGAGGCCCCAATCCCGAGGCGATTTCACTAAACTCCATGAGAAAAACGTCAGTTGACATTCGCCACGGCGTAGTTATCCAAACGACTTTTTCAAGCACGTGCACTGGCCAAAAATCTAGGCCCCAAGCCGAGTTGAATATGCCAAAGCCACTCTACCCACTGGCTTTCGGCTTCTTCAGGTTACAATAGCCTCAGTCAGGAGTACACGGCTGTAAACAAGCCTGCGGGGGACCTCGCTACAGCTCGGACTCGACTTGTGTCACGGTTCTTAATCTTGAACCAAAGAGTCCAAATCCGGCAAATCGTTTTGGAAAACAGATTTTTTGAAAGAAGTGCCAAACATGGACTGCTTTGCCAGATACAGAGTCGCCACCTAAATATTTTATTTTTGGGAAATTTAGGAAACCCTGACTCGTTGCCAAAGGCCACGTGTCCGTCATCACCAAAGTTGCCTCGGCTCGGGAACTTGGGTACGATTGGGGAAGGTCACTTCGTGAGCACCCCCGTTCGCCCGGTCAAAGACCGGCCTCTACTAACCATGATATCAAGTTTTGAAAACATTGTGAGTTCTTGTTCCGGTTATTAGCCTAGGTTACTATGTGATGCTCGCAGCAAACAAGTATAGACTGAGTCGCCTAAATTGGAACAAAACATTTCATGTTTGTTTGTTTGAAAATGGTTTGATGGTGCTACCCGCAGGTAGGCTAAGACGCGGATTTGCCACCCTCAGGTGGGCTTAGAAAAGATGATTTTGCCACTATCTAGTGGGCTTAAAACAAACATTTGATGAATTGTCCAATCCAAGCAACACAACCTCCACCCACAGGCATTCAAGGCAGTTATATCACATAAGCACATAGCCTCATGGCAAGCATGCTATTCATGGCAATCACTCACACGCATGCAAGGATGCTAAAGCATAAAACTCACCGAGTACTCCGAGCCAAAAACAAAAATCTGATTAGAAATCATGCATGATCCTAATTATACAGAAATGCCTAATGCAACGCATGCAATAATGCAACTATAGCAGGCTCGGCTTTTCTAAACATGGCATATGGAATGCTACGGCTAACACGTATTCAATTTGGAATTGAAATACAAATGCAGTTTGTATGATGCGCCGAGCCCGGTGCGTGCAAAACAGATGAATGATGCAAACATGCTATCATACTGTATGCTAATTGAAATATGCCCTATATCTAACCATCATAAGCGAGTAAATAAAAGGGAAGAAAGACGTGGGGTTGGAAGACATACATCACACCCACCCACACTTATTACAATTATGCCCTCGCGTAGAGGGTCCGAATAAATAATACAGTCCCTAATGAAAGAATAGTACAGTCCGAAATATACAGAAATTCCTAATTAATCAACAAATTAAGCTAAGAAAGCTGTAAACTGGCATGCAAGCCAGGGGCTGCCTCGACTCTGATGAATGATGTATGCTGGGCTGCCTTGCGCGGAAATCCACTGGGATGCCCCGATTAGCCTCCGTTTGCAATGTTTCTCGAAATGCGTGCCAAGCCTCGGAAGACTGCTGATTCTTGATATGCTGCAACAGAGAGCAGGAAAGGGGGGCATAGCAATGTATTTCACAAATATATGCATGCCTCGATCCTCATGCCACCAATCACGCATATCGATGCATGATGGCCGAGGAGTCGGATTGCACAACTCAATATAGGATGAATGCAGATGAATGCTACAATAAAACCTAACTCCATCATGGGTAATCCGGAGTGTCGGTGACTTGGGAATTGAGACCCGTTCCGTCACTCGGAGTATGAAACGCGCCTCGTTTCCCGTGACCGGGCTAACTCCTATCCCGAACACGATGCAATATGCATGATATGCATGAAATGCAACTAAGATACAATCCTAACATACACAATGCTATGAAAATGAGATGCCTCGAAATGCGTGCACGCGGGCACGCAAACCGAGGCGGTGATCCTAAGGCATAAAATGGCACACGCAATACAAATGGACTTACACTAACACGAGTGGACCTCAGCCACACTCACATAAGAGGCCGTCGGATAAAAAAAGAAGTGCCTCGAAATGCGTGCCCACAGGCGCGCAAACCGAGATGATGCATACGGAATGCAAAATGACATGGAAATGATATGTAATGAGGCTAAAATGCGATGTCTCGAAGTGCGTGCCCGCGGGCACGGAAATCGAGAAATGGCATACGGAATGCAACACGACTAAAATGAAATATGCGATGCAAGATGGACTTATACCAATATGACAGAGCCTCAGCCCTACTCATACGGGAGGCCGTCGGATAAAAAATGAGGTGCCTCGAAATGCGTGCCCACGGGCGCGCAAACCGAAGCGATGGATTAAAGCATGAAATGACATACGAAATGCGAAATGGACTTATACTAACATGAGTGAGCCTCAGCCCCGCTCACATGAGAGGTCGGAGATGAAAAAAGGGGTGCCTCGAAATGCGTACACACGGGCGCGCAAACCGAGGCGATGCGTTTAAGCATAAAATGACATGGAAAATGATATGCAAACATGAAAATGGATTTTCAGCACTTACAAATGATGCAAAACAGTCCCGAAAGGCGGGGAAATGATACCAAATGCCCGGAATGGTCCCGAGATGCGATAATAAGCACCCGGAATGGCCTATAACCACACTAAACATGCATGGTTGGTACATGACATGCAAAACAGTAGCAAGGCAGCCCCAAAATAGCATTCTTTTCAGTACAAAACATGGCGAAATAATGAGCACAGATAAGGCAACAATAGCATGCAAAAATACGGGCCAAGAGAGGGGTATTGAAGCAAGTGATACATGCAATGCCCAAATGGAAAAGTACCCTTCTACAACACTGATGAGGGACCAAAAATATGCACATTTACAGTAGATGACATCCCCCAACTCAGTATGAAAACATGGTAAAAATGCTATGCAAGAATGAGGATATATAAGGCTATAACATGAAGTACCCCAAAAATTCATCAAACCAACAAGACCCTCAATAAAATATGTCAAGAGATCAAAATATGGATATTTTCAGTTCTAATGATGGCCGAAAACAGAAGCTAGATAAGCTTAAAAAAGCATGCAAAATGGGGGTCAAAGAGAGATATAAAGACAAGTATAACATGGAGACCCCAAACAAGATTGATCCCTTCTACAATGTTGTAGAGGGACACAAAATAAGCTCACTCACAGTTCATGATATATTCCAAAACAGACTGCATGTAGGTCAAATAAATCATGCAAGTTTACGGTAAATATGAGAAATTATGAAGCAAGTTCATGATAGAGAGGCCAAACAAGGTTGATCCCTTCTTAAATGTTGAAGAGGGGCTCAAAATAGGCCCACTCACAGTTTACCTCATGCTCAAAAACAGATCACTCATAAGCTAGAAAAAGCATGCAAAAACAAGGGCAAAACATGGATTCAAAGCAACTTGCATATGGAGCATGAAAACAAGGTTTATCCCTTCTTCAATGTTGAAGAGGGGCTCAAAATAAGCACAATATCAGTTCATGAGATGCTCCAATTCAGATCACACATAGGCCAAATATTCCATGCAAAATAAAGGCATATAAGAGGATATTGAAACAAGTGCAAGATGGAGGGCTCAAACAGAGTTGAGCCCTTGAACAAAGATGAAAATGAGCTCAAAAGAGGACCACTTTCAGTATTGGTCGGAGCTCAAAACAGTGTGGAAATAGGGTTAAGAAAAGAGGCAAAAAAGTGGTGTAAAAGAGGGATTTTGAGACTTACCCTTGAAGACAAGTTCTTGGCTGCCTTTTCCTTGAAGAAAGTTGCTTCTAAGCCTCTTAAGAACTCCTCCTTGCTTCTGGAAATGGATTGGTGATGGTGATGCTTGGTGATGACGAAGAAAAGGCCTCAAAACTTGAAGAAAATGGAGTCGTATGTATGTATATCCTTCAATCAATCCTTGTAGCTTGTGTTCTTGAGGTGGGAGGACACTAATATCTGCAAGAGAGGAAGAGAGGAGTCTTCCTTGGAATGGAGGGAAATGAGCCCTTATTTCCCTCCAAATGGGTCCCCCGAATGAGATATTTTTGGGGAAAAATCGAAGCACAGCTGGAGTGCACACATCTCAAGGAAGCAGGCCGGCTAGGTAACTTTACTGCAGGTGGCCGGCCGGCCACCCCCCGTAGCCGGCCGGCTACCCCCTATGGCCGGCCGGCCAAGGGCGAAAATGGAAAGTGATAATTACTGGCCGGCCACCAAAGGTTGGTGTCCTCCCATGTGTGTACAACAAGACCCTATGGTTGGAATCTAGCAACTCTGAACCAGGAGAAACAACAATCCACTTTTAGGAGAGGTCAAAAATGAAAAGAAGAATTACTGGCCGGCCATGAACTTTTAGGGTCCTCCCATGTGTGTACAACACGAATATGTGGTTTTGGCTCGAAGAAAATGGCCCTAGGGTGTTCAACATTAGCCCGGAAGTGAGAAAAACGGGCGCCGGGGGGCGCCGGAAGAGCAGAGCAGGTTGCTTAGACAATTACTAGCCTCCCACCCTCCAGTGATCTTCCTGATGATAAAACAGAGGTACCTGCCAAGAATGAACAAAAACCGATGCAAAACGAATGCTCGGGGGCCAAACCGCGAGGTTCGGGGCCCGAAAACCGGCCGTTAAGCACCGAAAGTGGTGTTTGGCCACGAAGTGGGTATCTAAGACCCCAGTGTCCCTCGTTATGATGAAACAGAGGTACCTGCCAAGAACCGGAGGAATCGGAGATGGTTGGGTGGTCCCAAACCGAGGCACACGGCCTGACGGCTCCGAAAACCGGGAACCGGGCTCCGAAATGGGCAAAATGGCCTACGGCCACGAAATGTAGCCCACGGCCACTGAGAGACGGTCTACGGGACCTCTCCCTCCCCTCAGGAAAGAAAACAGAGAAAACCGAGTCTGGTTCGCAAACCGAGGCAAGGCACAGAAGAGAGTTCGGAAGTCCGGAGGCAGGGCGCACGGCCGCGACTCTGAGACTTCTGAACGAGCACAGTATGCAACATCACCGAGCGCTCAATCGGCGACGTCTGAGTCTTAAGGTCGGTCAAAAATGGGGTGTCTACAACGGCTATCAAGTATGGATTGACCCTGCCGGTCAACGCTTATACATTCATTCAAACACAATAAAACGAAACACATACATGCCAAATACGAACTGCAATAAAATATTTGTAACAGAACGTTTTTTTTTTATTTATTCAACAAAACAAGCAATAAAATTACATAGTTTTGAACGTGATCTGCGTTTCATCTTTTACAATAAATATACTTATACGACGTCACCCTCATCATCACTCTTCTCGACTTCAAAAGCAGAAAACGGAAAATGTTTACTGTGGTAGAGTGGCGATGCCGAATCAATTCCTGCTGCTCGAAGAGCTTCTGCGGCTTGCGATGCCTTGATCCAACCGTGCCTAAATCCACAATTCTCACAGCGGTAAAATTCTTCGGCAAGTTTTTCCTTGATCTTCTCGATTCCAACTTTTCGGCCTTTATGGAAACCTTTCTCATAGGCCCTCCCCTTCGCGTTCTCCATTGCGAACATACTCGCCGTCTCACGATCGGCCAGCGCGGAACTAATGAGCCGACTGGTAACCCTCTCTTCCACGATTGGGTTTCCCTGCCCGGCTGTAGACGTCCCCGAACGCCCCTGGAGGGTTAAGTCCCGTTCCGTTCCTATTGGGGTCACTACAGTTCAAGGACTCAAATGTCACGGTTCTTAATCTTGAACCAAAGAGTCCAAATCCGGCAAATCGATTTTGAAAACAGATTTTTTTGAAAAGAAGTGCCAAACATGGACTGCTTTGCCAGATACAGAGTCGCCACCTAAATGTTTTTTTATGGGAAATTTAGGAAACCCTGACTCAGTGCCGAAGGCCACGTGTCCGTCATCACCAAAGTTGCCTCGGCTCGGGAACTTGGGTACGATTGGGGAAGGTCACTTCGTGAGCACCCCCGCTCACCCGGTCAAAGACCGGCCTTTACTAACCATGATATCTTATTTTGAAAACATTGTGCGTTCTTATTCCGGTTATTAGCCTAGATTTACTATGTGATGCGCACAGCATACAAGTATAGACTGGATCACCTGAATTGGAACAAAACACTTCATGTTTGTTTGTTTGAAAAATGGTTTGATGGTGCTATCCGCAGGTAGGCTAAGACGTGAATTTGCCACCCTCGGGTGGGCTTAGAAAACAATGGTTTTGCCACTATCTAGTGGGCTTAAAACAAACAATCAATGCATTGTCCCAATTCAAATAACCCAACCTTCACCCACAGGCATTCAGGTAGTTATATCACATAAGCAAATAGCCTCATGGCAAGCATGCTATCATGGCAGTCACTCACACGCATGGAAGGATGCTAAAGCATAAAAACTCACCGAGTACTCCAAGCCAAAACAGAAGCTCATTAGAAATCATGCATGATCCTAAATATGCTGAAATGCCTAATGCAACACATGCAGAATGCAACTATAGCAGGCTCGGCTATTCTAAACATGGCATATGGAATGCTACAGCTAACATGTATTCATCTTGTAATTGAAGTACAATGCAGTTAGTATGGTGCGCCGAGCCCGGTGCATGCAAAAAGATGAATGAATGCAAACATGCTATCATACTGTATGCTAATTGAAATATGCCCTAATCTAACCATCATAAGCAGGTAAATAAAAGGGAAGAAAGACGTGGGGTTGGAAGACATACATCACACTCACGCACACTTATTACAATTATGCCCTCGCGCAGAGGGTCCAAATAAATATACAGTCCCGAATAAAAGAATAGTACAGTCCAAATAATATAGTCCAAATAATGTACAAATTCCTAATTAATTAACAAATTAACTAAGAAAGCTGTAAAACTGGCATGCAAGCCAGGGACTGCCTTGATTCCGCTCCGGGTGATGAATGATGCATGTTCGGGTTGCCTTTGTGCGGAAATCCATGACGATGCCCTAATTAGCCTCTGTTTGCACCTGTTCTTGAAATGCGTGCCAAGCTCCAAAAAGTTACTGATTCTTCATTTTGCTGTAACAGAGAGCAGGAAAGGGGCATGGCAATGTATTTTCACAAATGTATGCATGTCTCGATCCTCGTGCCACCAATCACGCATATCGATGCATGATGGCCGAGGAGTCGAATTGCACAACTCAATATGAAATGAATGCATATGAAAATACAACAAAACCTAACTCCATCATGAATAATCCGGAGTGTCGGTGACTGGGGAATTGAGACACGTTCCGTCACTCGGAGTACGGAACGTACCTCGTTTCCCGTGCCCGGGCTAACTCCTATCCCAAACACGATGCAATATGCATGATATGCATGAAATGCAACTAAGATACAACCTAACATGCGAAAGGCTATGAAATGGCATACACGATGCACGAGGAAACATGGCATACACAATGCGCTAATATACGGCCTAGCATACGCAATGCTATGGAATGAAATGGCATACACAATGCAATATGGGCTTACACCAACACAAGTGGACCTCGGCCACACTCACATAGGAGGCCATAATGATGAAAATGAGACAACTCGGGATACGTGCACACGTACACGCAAACCGAGGACCGAACCTACGGCACGGAATGCCACTCTAACAAGACATGGAAAAACACAAAAAATGGCATACTATCATGCAAAAATCAGAGGTAAAATGAGATGCAAAACAGCCCCGAAACCCGGTAAAATGAAACCCGATGCATGAAACGAGTCCCGAAACACGGGTTTTGGCGCATGAAATGGCCTATAACTATACAATGCATACATAATTTGAATATGAAATGAGAAGACAGAAGCAAGGCAGCCCCGAGACAAGCATTTTTACAGTTTAAAGCGAGGACAAACAGTGGGCCCAAGTGGGACTAAATTAGCATACAAAAATGGCTCCGCAAAGGAGGTAATGAAGCAAGTCACAAATTCTGGCCCCAAACAGAGGAGGGGCCTTCTACAATATTTAAGAGGGGCCAAAAATATGAGGTTTTACAGTTTATGACAGGTCCCAAAAACAGATACAAGTATGCCAAAGATCTCATGTAAGAAATGAGCCAACAAAGGGGCAAAGAAGCAAGTGGTGCATGGAGGTCTCAAACAAGTGAGGGCCCTTCAACAATGTTGAATAGGGACCCAAAATAAGGCTTTTTACAGTTGATGGCCGAGCTCAAAACAATGTACAAATAGGCTCAAAATATCATGCAAAATGAGGCTATCAAGAGGGCTATAACATGAAGTATACAAAGGGTGTCTCAAAAAGCTATAGACCCTTAATGAAACATGAAGAGAGGGTTAAAATAGGGCCATTTTCAGTTCGGACCAAAGTCCAAAAATAGAGACACAATAGGCTAATAAATCATGCAAAAATGGGGACCAAAGAGGGGTACAATGGCAAGTGGTACATGGAGATCCCAAACAGTGATAAGCCCTTCTTCAATGTTTAATAAGGGCTCAAAATAAGCCTATCTACAGTTTACATCATGCTCCAAAACAGATTACACATAGGCCAAAAATACTATGCAAGATTATGGCATACAAAGGGGTAATGAAGCAAGTGCAAAATGGGGGTCCCAAACAGGGTAAGATCCTTAATAAAAGATGAAATAGAACTCAAAAAAATGCCACTTTCAGTTTTGGTCGGAGCTCAAAACAGCAATCCAAAAGGCCTAAGAAATGGTACAAAAATGAGCTAGAAAAGAGGGAAATGGCACTCACCCTTGAAGACCAATCTTTGATTGCTTCTTGGACCAAGAAATGTTGCCTGTCAAGCTCTAGAAAGCTTCTCCAAATGGCTGGAATGGAGGTGGTGGTGTGGTGCTAGGTGATGGTGAAGAAAGGGTGTAGGAACTTGGATGTTTGGAGCTTGGAAGTGGGAGATGAATGGAGGTATGTATGCAAGGCTTCAAGACCAAATTTTTCAACCCCAAACCAGACCTGAGATGCTGGTTTTTATAGGCAAAAAGAGGTGAAAAAAGAGGGGAAAAAGGGGGGGGGGGGAAACAAGCCAAGTTTCCCCCCAAAAGTTGGCAAACCCGGATACACAATCTAGGAGGGAAAGAAGGCCATTTTTGGAAGGAACCAGGTGTGAGGAACATGGCCAGCCAGTTTTCTTGGGGTTAGGTGGCCGGCCGGCTACTTTTTTTTGGCTTTTCTGGCTGGCCAGCTACTTTTTCTGGCTTTTCTGGCCGGCCAGCTACTTTCAGGACAAAAAAACATGGGCTGCCGGAAATAAAAGTGGCCGGTGGGTGTTTGGGAAGTCCAAATGTGGCCGTTCAAGTGTCAAAATTGAAGCCCCGGAAGTTATCTTTCCAATGGCGCAAACCTTGCATCAAAATTCCTCCTGTAGAAAAAGTTATGCTAGTTTCCGTGAAGCCGCGCAGATTCGGTCCCAACCGGAGTGATACCCTACTTCAATCAACCATATCTCCCCTATCCGGAATTGGATTTAGGAGATTCTTGAGTGCAAAATGAGGCCCTGGGAGTAAGCTTTCCAACGGTGGTGGCCTCATAGCTTGATTCCAAGTATGCGAATGAATAGGCCCGATTCGGCGAGGGCTGTTCGACTCTTTCTTAACAGTTCATGCCCATTTTCTCCCCCGACTGGATTTCTTCCCTCTTCTCCTTTTTCTTCAACCCCAAACCCTAAGTAAGGTGTTTTGAAAGATTTTTCAAAGATTTCATCTCTCTTTCATTCATTTCCACTTTGTCCTTGCTCGGTTTACCGAAAAGCGCGACATTTGACAAAATGCGAGCTCGGAACATCGCAGAAACTTTATTCAAAAATGTTTTGAAAGAGATGGTTTTAAGTCTAAAATCTTTTGATCGAGATCGTTCTGGTCCAGAACAGGGGTATGAAGTTGAGATTTGACTCTCTCTTTGCCGAAGAAATTGAACCTTTGCCCTGCACACCTTTCTCCACCATGTAAATCATCAGTCGCGTCGAAGTCTTATGGACGGTCAAAAATGGGGTGTCTACACCGGCGGGTTGTGCCTGAGCCGCCTTGACCTTTCTTAACTCGCGCTCAGCGGCCTCCGCGCGGGCCTCTAAATTTTGAATACTTTCCTCCTCCTTCTCCATTTCTCGGCGGGCAGCGCGCAACCGCATGCCGATTTCATAGGCAGTGTACAGCCCCTTCACCGCCCTGTGAACGCCTTCGCGAAATACTTCGTAGTCCTGACGACCTACCATCGACTGCTGAACCTCGGGAGGAAAAATTTGTCGAGCAAACTCCACCGCTACATTTGGGTCTCGAACGATCAAGTCCGCCTCTGTCATGGGTCTATTCCCCACAAATATCGCGAAGCTTAATGGGTGCGGATTCGCCTCAGATCCCCTTTCGACTCGAGGTTGAGAAGTCCTACCCTGCGACTGCTTGTCTCGCCTGGGCGACCTACTTCGACGTCGAGGAGACTGACGCCTCTCTCGATTCCTGGAACTCCTGCTCCCTGTGCGCGGAGGGTCATTACCTCGATTCATGTCTCCACCCAGCTCAGCCAGCGTCCTCGCTTCCCCTCTGCTGTTAAAGAAGAGTCTGTTCGACATTCACTCAATACCTTCAAATGCTGGAGTCAGTTGTCTACTATGCTCAAAAAAGTTTTACCTTTAATCATTTATCCTTTACAGAGGTAGCACCCTCGAGGCAATCTCATTAATTGTAAAAACCTCAATCGCCTAGCGCCGACTAGATCGACCCACTTGGGGCAAAGGCAGACAGATCTATCAAAACTCTTGAGTTCATCTCATCCGGCGCCAGAATGATCATGCACCGCCTGGGGCAAGGGCAGATTAATCAATCGATTCGGATTAAGTGCCCCAGCCGGCCCATGAATCCGACTCCCGAATGATCATGTACCGCCTGGAGCAAGGGCAGATTAATCAATCGATTCGGATTAAGTGCCCCAGCCGGCCCATGAATCCGGCTTATGTACCCCAGCCGGCTTATGAATCGATCACAAATCTTAAGGTCGTTTCATCCGGTGCCCGAATGACCATGCACCACCTGGGGCAAAGGCGATTCATCAATCGATTCGGCTTATGTACCCCAGCCGGCTCATGAATCGATCACAAATCTTAAGGTCGTTTCATCCGGCGCCCGAATGACTATGCATCGCCTGGGGCAAGGGCGATTCATCAATATATTCGGCTTATGTACCCCAGCCGGCTCATGAATCGATCACAAATCTTAAGGTCGTTTCATCCGGCGCCCGAATGACCATGCACCGCCTGGGGCAAGGGCAGATTCATCAATCGATTCGGCTCAGTACCCACAATCCGCGGCACATGAATGATAATTCAATATTGTCATAGGATATTCAATTTTTGAAAGCTCAAACACAGCAATGATTTTATCCAAATTCATGAAAGGCAAAGTATTCTTCATTAACATAACTTCACAAACCATGAACTAGTAGTGGAGAAATACCAAGGCAGTTTTCATTAATAAATTGAGCGCAAATAGTAACCAATTTATACATGAAAACTAGCCTGAGCCAACAAAAGTCTACCAAACAAAAACTTACATCAAAATCAAAAGTCTACCAAACAAAAACTTAAATCAAAATCAAAAGAGATGACTCCCAGATCAATCCTCGGGGTCAGATTCAAGTGGCTCAACGTCCACTTGCTCGTAGGGAATTGGCAAGGCCAATGTAACTTCAGCGGCAGCAAGGGCTTTGAGCCATCCATGTTTGAACCCCCGATTCTCGAAATTGGGGACTTTATCTTCATATTCCGTGAAGGCGGCGCTTTTTCCTGCTTCAAATGCCGCAGAAGCTTCATAATCGGCTTTCTCCTTGGCGGCCTTGAGCTCTGCTAACTGAACCTCCGCCTTGGCAAGCGCCTCCTTGGCTAACTTGAGCGATTCTTCGCTCGCATTTGCCCTACTCTCAGCGTCAGAGCGGAACTGTTCAGCTGAGTAAGCCCTCTCTTTCTCTGCTTCAGCTCGCACACTCTCCATCGCGGCTCTCATACTTTCAAATTCGGCCCTACTCTTTTGACCGTTCGCCTCCGCTTGCAAACGATCAACTCTGCCGAGGGCATCATGGAGGCGACGGTCTAGGTCTGCGATCCTGCCAACAGTCTGCAAAACAAGTTGGGATTGTCAGATATCTTTAACGAAAACAAAGTTAAGAGAATTTGAGATGGTCACTAACTAGGAACGCCGACTGCGCAGATAGGGCTACGGCCATAACATCCGGCACGGCGCGAAAGGCTGCAACGTCAGCCGGCAAGGAAATTGAAGCCGCGAGGCTCAACGCCACGGCTGGATCCTCAATGGCTGAAGCATTGGAGGAGATCGGCGTATCTTTGATCTTAGGCCGAACAATAAAAGGCGCAGCCACACCCGACTCTTCTAAACGAGGCCGTTTGGAAGCAAGGCTAATTTCCGACCCAGCCTCTCCCTCGGCGCTACGCTTTTCGCCCCGCTCCTCCAGAATCAGCCGTTCATCAATGACCTATTCCTCAACCTCTTCCCCCATTTCGGCCTCAGCGACCTGAATCGTCTCTTCAATAACGGGTACGAAAGTTTTAATCAAGGTGGGCTCAGAATGGGCGGCCTCGGCCTTCTTTCGAGCAGCCATTCGCTCGGTATTTTTCTTTCGCGCCATCTGCGTAAGGCTTTCCTCAGCCATAGCTTCAAAAATATCGCCGGGTAGGTCCCCCAAATTTGCAAAAATATCTCCAGACGAAAACTCTGCCCGACCCGAAGTGGACGGTGAAGGCTGGTTAAGTCTCGCAGCCTCAAACACCGAGCGTATCGCTTCGTCGACCTCTTCGGCCTCCTCAGCAACCTCTCTGGTTGGTTCGGCAACTACCTCTACCACTGGCTCAGCCTCTGCCCTCGAATCCGAATCTTCGAGGCCAATTTGCCTAAGGCTCTTGAAGCTGGGAAAGATAAGAGCCGAAAGGTGTTGATCGCCGGATGGAATTGGAATACCTTCCGCAGCCGAGAATGTAGTATAAGTCGGTTCGTATCGGAGGAGTATGTGAGCCGCTCTCCCTTGCTTTTGTACGTTTGGACGGCCGAAGTATCTGAGCGCAGACTTGATCTCCTCAAGGACCGCCCCGTCGGTTGAAGGAAGAATTTTCTTCAATCTGTTACCTGCAAAGAACAAGGGGTGATTAAAGAACAAAAGCCGAGTAAAGGGTAAGTCAACAAACAACAAGGCGTTACGCGGCAACCTGGATCACCCTTTCGTCTGGGAATAGGATCTAGGCGGTCTTCGCCTTCACCGAACTCCCAATTACCTTGGACATTGACCATTACGTCGTCAACCCTCTTACCAGAACTGGCAAGCATGGTTATCAAGTGATGGTCAGTGTCCTTGGCCCTGAGAAAGTATCGCCCCAGCCGACCGGAAGATTTGGCCAAAGCGTAGCAGTGCCGAATCGCCGGAATGCCAAGGTTGATCCTAAGACGTCGGTTCAACTCAATCACCCCCATGATGATTCGAAAGAAATTTACGTTAGATTGAGAAGGAATCAGACTCCAATAGCGAAGGACGGCCCTAAGCAATGGGTGTAGGGGAAAACGGACTCCGCCCTCCGCTATGGATAAGAGAGGGAAGACGATGGTATTCTGATCCTCCCTCTCCATATCAAGGGTACTGTCCGTTAAGAGAGATAAGTGGACGTCGTCGGGAATGGAAAAATGTCTCCGGAATCCGGAAATACGACCCTTGGAAAGGAGGTCTTTCAAGTGTTTAGCCATGTTCGCAGGGATTCAAGGTTTCGCCAAAATCAAAACGACAAACAGAAAATAGGATCGTAAAGAAGGGAGAAGAAGACTTACGAAGATTAAACGGAGACGAAGGTAGACGAAGAAGAGTTGCAGAACATGCGAGTCAGAGAAGGGATATCCGCTGGCGGTCTAAGAGTCTTGAATACTCGACGAACTGTGCATTCGAAAAGACTGAAATTTCAAATCACAATAAATACGAAACGCACGATTGAGGCGAGAAAGCGTAATGATGAACGAAAAGGTGTGCGCACCCTGACATCTATATTGGGGTACGCGAAGCCGCCTGACCTATTTTAACTTTTCCAATTCAAGACCAAATACGCCAATTAACTACCGTCAATAGGGAGTTCGGGGGGGCAATTGTGGGAGCCGAATAATTGACAAAGGCAGAAGGCGCGCGCAATACAAGGCTGATAATAATTGGCTGTATCCGAATACAATATTTGGGCCAAATAATTGTGTAGCATTGGAGCCGGATAATGTAAAGGATAATGATCAAAAAGTAGGCCCTGGCCTCGAGGATCGAGAGAAACAGGTATAAATACAGGAACAACATATTTAGTAGGTATGTAAGAATCACTCCACTTAACTTAGACAAGAAGCTATCTTGAGTGTCTGAACTAACTTGTCCGTCGGAGTGCTAATTCCGGCACCCCTGACCGGAGTGTTTGCATCTTTTCAGGTGACTAGCTGAGGATCACTAGCGTCTCCTAGGATCTGAAGAGTATTTCCAAACCACTTCTCCACATTTTCCAACGATCAAAATCCTTCAAACGCCATATAAGCATTGCAATTTATAACTGTTAATTGTAAGTATTGCAATTAATAATTATTATAATTCTCTAATTCAAAAAAAAAAAAAAAATTCCCTCATAAACTCAAACTTAAAACCTTCATTTTAATATTTAGAAGTACAAATACTTGAGCTATGTTGAAGTAGTTTTTTTGTCTATCATAAACCTACTTAGTAAGCTATATATTGTTGTTCTTTCCATTGCTACTACCATCATTTTTATTCTCACATTATCATGATCTCCAAAGAATATTTTGAGGTTATGGGGTTGTTTAGTATAACTTATGGAACTTATCATAGTGTTTTTTTTTTGAAAAACTGTATCGGCATGTTTGATATAACTTTTGCTTACCATTTACAAGACATAAATAATTTAAATAAGCTGATTATTGAGAAAAAGATAGAAAGATCATTTAATTTCTACTTCTAATTATCAACTTTTAACTAAAAATAAAAAAATTACACAAAACATGCCTCTATCATTTGAATGAATTGCATTTGATGGTTCCCATCAAAATTTTTTAGGGTAGTTGGGCTCATAGGCCCAACTTCAAACCACCCTCAAGTCTGGCCTATATTTTTTGGGTCTTGGTTTTGTCTCATTCAATCACTACCTAGTAAGTTGTATACATATATATATATTAGGTATAAATTGCCCACGCAAGGCACATGTTAATATTATGGCAAATTTAAATTTTAAAGTATAAATCATCTAATAAATTATTTTATTTTATTTTATTTTTTAAATATTTTTTAAACTTGTATATTATTGTGATAAATTTAAATTTCAAAAATCTAAATCTTCTAACAAATTATTCTATTTAGTTTGATTTTTTTTTTTAAATTATTTTAGACTGATTTTCATTTGTTTTAATGAATTTGTTTTTATATTTTTTTTTCTTTGTTTTTAGATCCATTTGCATCTAACAAATTGTCTAATCAATAACCCATTTTATTAATAAATAAATCATATTTGCATAACAAATGACCAATTTTATTAATAAGTAAATTATTAAGTCAATTAATAATTTTTAATAATATAAAAAATATTTCTTTCAATTAACCATTTTGTTAACAAATAAAGTATTAAGTCAATTAACAGTTTTTAATGTTATCAGAAATATTTTTCAATGAATAATTTTGTTCATTTATTATTGCATAAGAGAGTAGTTAGTTTTTTTTTTCTGATTATTGTATTAAATTAAAATTTATAAACAAACCTTATGAGTTTATTTGTAATTTGATCAAAAATAAAAGATTTATCTTTTATAATTGACGGAGAATATTTGCATAATTAAGAAGAAAAAAAACTTTCACTCAAATTAGTACTACCAATATTAGTTAATATTACCAAACAAAATGGTGAAATGGAAGAGTCAACATATAGGTCACCATTAGTAAAGGGAGTCACTATTTCCACTGTACTTTATTCCAAATGCACTTCATTCTTTATCCTTGTTATACATAATTACAATTCTTACTCCACTTTGCTCCAAATATACTTTTTTCTATGAATAATAATGATAAAGAATGGAGTGTATTTAGAGTAAAGTGGAGTAAAAAAAACAATTCTCTTAGTAAATCATACAAAATAAAATGGTAAAATAAGAAATAAAAATAAAAAAGACAAGCCACAAGCATAAAAGAGCATTTTATGTAGTCTTTTTGTCATGACCATGTACAGTAATGAAAAACCTATTTTGCTGGAGAAAAAAATTGAATAACAAAAACAACACACGTAACTGACCCAATACAGTAGGGATCAGGCCTGGCCCGTGTCAAGATCCCCTCTTTGCACTTTCTCTTTTTATTTCTTATTTGTAGGGCTATTGGGCCTACTTTTAGGTCTAATTTTGATAATCCAAACCGTAATATTTTAAGATTTGTTCAGTATATCATACCTGTAAAAAATCAAATTGATTGGATATCAGAAAGCATGTGTTCAGAAAACTATTTATTAAATTTTTAAAAAAAATAGTTTTTAGTTCGATTTTTCCGAACACATACTTTTTGATATCCGATCAATTTGATTTTTTACAGGTATGATATACTGAACAAATTTTAAAATATGAACGATTCAGATCATCAAAATTGAACCTAAAAGTAAACCTAGTAACCCTATAAATAAAAAATGATGCAAGGAGGGATCCTTGCTCGCCTGGCCCAATAGAGACCATAACATTTGAAGAAAAGTGCAATTTGATTTCTTTGATGGGAAGATAAGTGTACTTATATGTCTCACTCCCACAAAAATGGACGCCACTTTCACTTTTAACATTATTTTTTTTTTCAATTTAATTTTTATTTTCAAAAAATTCTATTGGAAAAAGAGTAAAAATTTTATTTTTTAGCAATTATTTAGTATGAGAATTTGGGTGAATTTTTTTAGAAATAAGTGAACGTATTTCAAAATTAGTAAAATGTGATTCATGTTGTTCCTCTTTCTTTTTTAAAAAATTCTTGGGACCTCCAAAGTTAGGGACTCTCGTGACCCTCAAAATTATATGAACCAATCATGTATTTTTATTTTTTTTTTCTTTCCTTCCTGAACCAATCATAGGTGATTAAGGGTTGTGAGATTGTGTTTTTTGAGGGTCCGTAGCATTGTCGTTCTTTTTTTATTATTTTTATTTTTACACTTTAAGAACATTTATTAATAAAAGGAAAATACTAAAGACCTCAAATGTTTTACCAATATTTCTACCAAATATCTTATATGGGTGTGGGTCACACACCATGTAAATCCCATATGGATCTCACACCCATGTAAAACATTTAATAAAACATTTAGATTCTTAACATTACTTTTAATAAAACACTTATGTTTCGCACCTTATTAAAGAAGCAAAGGAAAAAAATTCGAGTCTTGTTGGACATAATTTATTTATATCTATTTCTAACAATTAAGTGGGTACTTTGGGAAGGAAGTTGCATTAGTAGTAAGTTTAAAACATTTCATAAATTATTTTAGACTCTTTAATTTGTAATTTTTTTTTATTACAATAATAACTTCAAATAAAATTATTAAAAGGGACATCATTAATTTTGAGACATCTCATCTCACAGTTAGATCTACACACAATACATCATGAATTAAAATTTTTGAGAGCACCCACCTCCATCACCACCATCCATCTTTCCAAATCTCACTTTCAAAACCTACCCACTCTCAAAACCTTGAAAACCCTTTGACAACCATTTGGCTACCTACACTTATCTGGCAATGACAATATTCCGTTGGTAACAGTGGCAACCCTTTGGCGGAATACAGGCCCAAACATTACTTATTTGTTCCGGATGGCATTCTCGAACAAATAAGTAATGTTCGAGAATACAGGCCCGAACATGGAAATTTCTTAACATATTGAATGGTCAAAATTGTTAACGCTTGTAAAAGTTTTCATTTTTTCAAGTTCGAGAATACAGGCCGAACATTACTGATTTGTTCGGAAAGGTATTCTCGAACAAATAAGTAATGTTCGGGAATACAGGTCCAAACATGAAAATTTCTTAACATATTGAACGGTCAAAATTGTTAACACTTGCAAAAATTTTCATTTTTTCAAGTTCTGAACATTACTTATTTGTTTGGGAAGGCATTCAAATAAGTAATATTCGGGAATGCAGGTCCAAACATGGAATTTCTTAACACATTAAATGGTCAAAATTTTTAACACTTACAGAAGTTATCGAAAGTAGCTCAAATCCATTATCAGGTTCAAAAGTTATTCTTTTATTACGTAGCTTTGATAATATTGCTGCGTAGTTCTCTATTGAACTCACAATTTTATAATATCTACCAACAAAACCAACCAAACCAATTATTACAATTTTTTCCCTACAAAAGAATAAATTATTACAACAAAACTAAGAAATTATGTATATATATACGGTGGTACTACATGTATCAATTAGTATACTGATTAGTGTACCAACACTAATTATGACATTATTATTGACCCCACTCATTATACAAATTACAAATACTAAAACCTTTTAAATTATGTCACATCATCAATTAATATACTAGTTAGTAAACTAATTTGTGCATATAGCATTATTCATATATATATATATATAGAGAGAGAGTGAGAGAGCATATCAACTGTGACAATGGTGAATGAGGCAGCAGAGACAGTAATCACATTGGCTCTTCTTCTTTTTGGTAGGTTTTGTTATGATTTTTTAGAATAGGGGTTTTTTTGGAGTGTGGGGGGTGTGCATTCAATGAGTGGAATGCTTTCACAATAATAATTTTGATATTATTTGGGGAATAAATAAATTTTGAATATTTCAAAATTTATAAATAGAAACTTAAAGAAATTGAGAGTCCAAAATAATTTTGGGGTACTAATAATACCACTCATCATTAATCTAAACCAACCAATGTGATTTGAGAAGGTGAGCAAGTTGAGTTAGGCAATTAAATGATAAAAATTAATGAGTCAATTTACTGGTAAGTTAAAATTTGTCAACCTATTTAGAAATTAACCCAACTTGCATATGCCACTTATCATATCATTACAACAAATTTTATTTTGATTTTTAAAAAGTTATTATTTTATGGCATATAAATTAATATAAATTTTAAAATTTATTAATTTGTATTAAATATATATAGTAGGTGTTTGGGAAGTTGCTATTTTAATAGGCTATTTTAGTTTTTGGCTATTAGTAGGCTAAAATTTTTGTATTTGGAAAGATAATTGGATTTTTTTGTAATTGAATGTGATGTTTGTGAGAGAAAAAGTAAAATAATTATAAATTTGATGTGACATTTTGTTTTAAGAAAAATTAGTTTAAGATCCCTCTCCCATTTTTAGTAATGGGAGAGATTTACAATATTATTTTTTGATGTCTAAGTTCCCTAAATCCACACCCATACAATATTATTTTTTGATGTCTAAGTTATCTCTCTCTCTCTCTCTCTCTCTCCAATTTTTATTCTGTCCAAACCAAACCCTCTCTCTCTCTGCTCCTTTCTCCTCTTTCGGTCTTCATTTCTGACGCCGTCGACTTCACCTTCGCCTCTATCTCTACCACACCATCGCCGGAATGCTGCGATCTGAGCCGGACCACCGCGATCTAAGTCGCAAACCACCACGATCTGAGTCGAACCACCGCGATCTAAGCTGAAATTAGCGCCGACGGTTGAGTTACTGACGACGGCACGGCTAGACGACACCAGTCTATTCATCTTCATCTTCATCTTCTTCATCTTTTTGTTCTTCTTCTGGGAAGGTCTTAGAGATCGAACTCACCTAGGAAATTATTTTTGCTTTTTTGATGAGATTATCAGTTGAATTATATCAGTCAAATTTCATGAAGGTGTGTGTATAGGACTTTAGTTAGGATGATAGTACATTTTCCCCTAGAAAAAAGTCACTTGAACATGTATGTATGAGTTTTTTTTTTTTAACTTGCCAACTAAAGCTACTGAAACCAAGTTATTGCGTTGACTAGTGAAATATAATTTGGAACGACTTTATTATCATAATATGCGTGATATGTTCTGTATGTATCATTGAATTTTTTATATGCCCTCGTTCAGATCTACTGGTTTGTCAACAATTTGGAACTTGCTGTGATATTTCCATATCACTTTTATTGGTAATTAGTTAGAGAATTGCTATGGGGCTGTAAAGAAGTGCTCGTGAAGAGATTGTTTAAAGATTATCAAGTTTGTTAAATTTCTTTGAGAAGTCTAGTCCAAAGAATTTTTGAATCAAATAAAGTAGAGAATTTTTGAATTTCTTTGGAGTCGAGTTTATTCTAAACTAACCACCTATGATTTCATCTACTTGTTTGTCAATAATTTGGAACCTGTTGCGATATTTCCATATCACTTTTATTGGTAATTAGTTAGAGAATTACTATAGGGCTGTAGAGAAGTGCTCGTGGAGAGATTGTTTGAAGATGATCGAGTCTGTTGAATTTCTCTAAGAAGTCTAGTCCAGAGAAATTTTGAATTTCTCTGGAGTCAAGTCTGTTCTAAACTAGCCACCTATGATCTCATCTACTGGTTTGTAAACAATTTGGAACCTGTTGTGATATTACCATATCACTTTTATTGGTAATTAGTTAAAGAATTGCTATGGGGCTGTAGAGAAGTGCTCGTAGAGAGATTGTTTGAAGATGATCAAGTATGTTGAATTTCTCTGATAAGTCTATTCCAGAGAAATTTTGAATCAGAGAAAGCAGAGAAATTTTGAATTTCTCTAGACTCAAGTATATTTTAAACTAGCCACCTATGATCTCACTTGAGTCAACAACAGCTCAAAGAAAAGAGAAAAAAACACAACCATAACTCTGGATCAGGTAAGAACAAAGCAGAGAAATTTTAAATTTCTTTGAAGTGCTTTGAATTTTCTCTGGATCAGGTAAGAATTTTTTATGATTTTGATTGAATTTCTCTAGTTTAGACTAAAGAAAATCTCTGAGTTGAATTGAATTTTATCTGATTTTGATTGAATTTCTCTGGTTTGGATCAAAGGAATCCTCTGGTTTGGAATGAAAATTCTCTGAAATCCAGAGAAATTCTCTGTGAATCAGAATTTCCCTGTGAAGTCCAGAGAAAATTCGACCAGATAAATTCTCTATGAATTAGAATTTCTATGTGAAATCTAGAGAAAATTCATCAAGAGAAATTCTTTGGATCGAATTTTTTTTTAATCGATGATGAGGGACTTTAACATTATGAAAATATTGAGTGTTCTTTATGCTATAAAATTTTAATACCAAGGACCTTAAAAAAATTCTCTTTATTTTATTAACTATTTTAACCTATTTTATTATTTTGTGAATTTTAACCAAAAAAAAAAAAATCCAAACACCCCCATATATTCGTTACAAATATTGAACAAATCATGAAGAGCAGAAAAAACATACCAAGCACATCCCTTTTTCTGTGATCTCTCAAAGGTCTCAATAATACATTACACATTCCGTATCACTGTCCTCTCTCTCTCTCTCTCTTTGTGCGCTTCAACTGTTCCTCTCTTTCTCTCTCTGTACTTTGCCTACCTCTCAGACCGCCAGATCGGTCTCTCTCTCTCTGTCTCTAAAATCGCTCCCTTTCTCTCTCTACAAGACTCGCACGAAATCACTCAGCAACAGGTACTTCTTTCAATCTCTCACTCCCAGATTCTCACGCTGTCATCATTTATATAAATGTGTATGTATATCTTTTCTAGGCAATGTATTGAATCGATCAGTCTATGTTTCAGCTGCTTTTGGGACTTTGCTGGATGCGAAACTTTAGGCATAGTTTTTTTGATCCTTGGGATCACAATTCAGAGTTTTTATTTTATTTTTATTTTTTTCCCAATTTCGTGGATTTTAGGCCAGATCAGTAAGTTGTATGATTTGGGTTTATCTGGGTTTTGCTTATACTGTTCATTGGAACCCTAGTTTTCGAAATTCTATTAGATTTGAGGCTTTGCTCGGTTTCAATTTGATACTTTTATGAGGTTTTGTGGTTTTTGTTATTGCTTCATTTAGGTTTATGGGTTGAATTTCGTTATTATCAGGGTTTAATACAGCCGGGTTTTAGATTTCGTTTCGGGTTTGCTTGCTGTCACGTGGGATTTCTAGTTTTACATTTAGAATTCAAAACATTTTGCCTTGTCTAATTGTGTGAATTGTTTCATATAAACTCTAAGTCGAATCTGTGTTCAATGTACTCTAAATCTTAATGTTTGTTTGGTTGCCGAGACAACTGAAGAAAAGATATGATCATATGACTATACTAAAAATAGTCTTGGTTTATCGATATTAAATATTTCAACACTATTAAACCAACTAGTCGTGGTTTATGTTTAACTTGCCTAAAATGTAAGTAACAAGAAAGTGCTAACTGCTATGGAGAGGCATGTTACATGTTGGGCACACCTATGACCCGACCAGGAGAGAGTACACATGGTCAATCCAACCCCATCTGAATTGAATTCTCAACTCCTTTGTCTGGTTGCTATGGCAGAAAGCGTGGAGCCATTGAATCTTGTTGACATTCACGTGTCTGCCACCTCTTGGAAGGGATGACAATTCAAGATTAAATTTCATAATATCATACACTTGGCCAACAAAAAAGACGAAAACACCTATTAGTGTCCAACTTTCAATTTAGTAGTATATATGGATAGCCAGCACAAGTTGAGGATGGAAGGGAAACTTCTTTAATACCGGAAAATAATGAAATTGCAAAGAAAAAAAGGGTAAAGAGTATAATGTATATGATATTTGTCTAGTTTGAAACTTCCAAATCATGCAAATTTTTACATAAAAATTTACAAGATTAAGCAGAATTATATTTGTTTAACTTTATTAGAGATATATATGACATTATTGTATTGTCCTGGCAATACCTTTTACTACCTTTTTTTATTTATTTAAAATAATAATAATAATAACAATAACAATTATGGTGTTAGTTAGCGTTCCCTTGATTTGCCATGTTAGTGCCTTGGTGTTTGTGGCTGTCCTATTCAAGCCACAAATCCCTGATTTCACGTAGTAGATGGTTAGAATTTAATCATGGACTTTATTACTGTCTGTATGGCTGTAATTTTTCAATTAGTACTTTTGTTTATTGCTTGGCTTTTTTTCTTTCATGTGAATAGAAAAGAAAGAATAAACTTTGAGAAAAAAAGAAATAGAGAAGTTTTTCTATGAAGAAGGAAACATGTACTGGTTTCAACTTTCAAAAGAAAAATATTCATATGAAGAAAGAAGAATTTTCCTGTTTTTCAACTGTTAGGGGGAAAAAAAGGGTCATATGAATAGGAAGAGAGAAACTTTCTTACATATGAGGCTGTTTGAAAGCATCCACTTGCGTTTTTATACCCTTTTGGGTCTGTGAAGTGATGTTACTTGTAGTTGCGAATATTGTCTATTGTATTGTCGTTGCTTCTTTTATGCTCAAACCCCACCCCGCCTCTCCCCATTCCCTTTTGGGTGTGGTTTATCTGAGCTTTGATATCGAAATTATCCTTTCTTGTTTCTTCTATTCTAAAGGTTTAATGTCACATTACTTTTTCATTTTTGGTTCCTTCCTATTACTATTGCTGCAACTGGAATTTTGTTAGTTGATTTTTTTTTTGTCCCTTTCAATTATCAGTATTTATTTTGTCACTTTTGTGTCTTCTGTTTTTCTTCAATATTTTGTTAGTGTTTTTAAAATTTCTTCAATATGTAATTTAGTTTTTGTTTTATTGCACAAATGAACCTTATTTTTTCTGTTTATTTTAGTTTGTTTGTTACTCAAATTATATTCAGATATAATTTCATCTCTTTTTCTATGTAATTAATTTATGATATATGTTCTTCTCATTGTTGTCAAATCGTGAATCGTACGATTCATTTTATTTAATATAATATATAATTATATATATGTATATTATATATACATATAAAATCATGTATATCAATATAACTAATTAATGTCTTCTATATATCTTTCTAGTTTGGCGAAAACAATGTTGTTTCATGCATTATGTAAACAAAAATAGAAATAAAACTGAATCGCAGTGAATTGTAAATTGAATCGTACGGTTCACTCAATTTCCGATTCAACAAAACAATTCGAATCGTTTTTGTTGAAACTCTTATTGAATCGTGAATTGTACAATTCTAATAACCATGGTTCTTCTATTATGTTGATGTTTAATTTCTTTTGCAGATGGCAATGCAGGCAGCAAGTCCTGCTACTGCTCTTCCCGGTGCCCAAGTTGTTGGTAATGCCTTTGTTGAGCAGTATTACCACATTCTTCACGAATCCCCGGAATTGGTTTATAAATTTTATCAAGATTCAAGTGTGCTAAGTCGACCCAACTCTAATGGCGTAATGACTTCGGTGACAACCATGCAGGTGAGTCCATTGTGAATATAGCTTGTATTCAGTTATATAAATTTGCTCGTTATTGGTTCTCTAGGACTGGTAAATTACTAATTTACTTTGTTCTAGAAATATAGGAGGTAACAACTTGTGGATGATCCTTTAATCTCCTTACTAGAGTACCCTTGAATGACATTCCTTTTCTGTTTTAATAAATGAAGCCAAGAGAGAACAAAGGCACCATACGAGGTGCAAACTATTTAAATACATGTTATAGGATCAAACGAAACTATATCTCAGACAGTAAACACATGTCACTTGAAAGAACAACAAAATAATGCAATGAACAAGGACAAGCCAAGAAAAAATGACACACGGCCTCAAATTCTTCCGTCTGGGAATTGACGTCCCAATATCAAGATAGAGATAGTATTTGTTGTGGGCATTGATGTCCACAACTCATAGTTATCTATTTCACTGTTTCTTAAAAAATACGATTTGTGATTTATTGCCTGTGTGTATGTAGGTGGGTGTTTTGTTGTTTCAAGCTTTTGTTTTTACTTCCACCCAACTGTTCTAGCATTGTTGTAGAATTTATTGAGAAATTACCAAAAAGAAGATGCAAATGAACTTCTGTCAGCTAATTAGTCCTGTCCTCCCCGAAGGTCAGTTAATAGACTTATGCGCACGGTTTTTCCTCATCAAATCCCTCTTTAGCTTGGACCATCACTTGGACGGTTGCTTGCTTGTTGGCCTTTTGTTCTGTATATATGTATATATAATTGAAGCTTTCATATTGTTGAAATCCAGTATTTCAATGTTCTGTAACCAAACGGGGCATGTGAACCTGGAATTAGACCTTTTATGGCATACCTTTTGGTTTGGGTTTCAAAGTCTGGACGGAAATATTTAGCTTCCAAAAAACTAATGTTAGCAACATTTCTTCCATTTTGCTGGTTGTTGTTAGGTTATATTGATTTATATTTCCTTGAAAATAAATCTTTACAGAAAGAATCAACAAACACAAAAATTAAAGGTAGAAAAGGACTTTTTAGAATATGCGAGAAGTGCTAATTTATCAAGGATGAGGGTCTGTTGCTTGATGCAATGGTAAAAGTTTGGGTTATCAAGTGTGAGAATGAGGCATTGTATTATTGTAAGTTCTCTGCTTCCAAAGATTTCCTGATAGTAGACAACAAGAGCAATGAAATATTTTTGTTTAGGCATTAGTTCATAGTTTCTCACTAAAGAATGAGTCATTTTCATTGTGCCTATCCATTTCTATTGTGGCCAACTGTTAAAATTAGGCCAACTTTGCCTAGGATTTAATCTTGGTACAGGCCTGCATGATGGTGTTCATCATTTATTGATGGATTTTTCGGGATTTCTCTTGCTACCAGTGTGATGTTTATGGTATCTCCAAATTTGTCTAATCGTAGATTGTGGAAAGTGTGTTTTGCATTCCTTAGCCAGAAAGATATGTTGCCTTGAAAGAGGAATTAAGCGGAACAGAATTGACTGGGGCTTGCACCGTTCCTTTCCCAACTATATTTGAACTTGCCAGAAGCAAATTTTTATCTTCTTATCTGGAAAGAGTTTGGTTACCAGGGCAATTTGTCTACTTATGGCTCACACAATTTGTCCCATCTAAACTTGATAACACTGAATGAAATGCTCTAAATTTGAACTTTTGTTCACTGTCTGATAAACAAAATCATGTTCTTTTTATGTTGGATCAGGCCATCAATGACAGGATTCTATCCTTGGATTACGGAAACTACAAAGCAGAGATAAAAACTGCAGATGCTCAGGAGTCCTACAAGGAAGGAGTGATTGTTTTAGTAACAGGATACTTAACTGGAAAGGACAACGTGAGAAGGAAATTTACTCAAACCTTCTTTCTAGCTCCACAAGAGAAGGGCTACTTTGTCCTTAATGATGTTTTTAGGTATGTTGAGGAAAGTGAATCATTGGAGGTTAATTCCATGTCAGTTAATGGCATCAATGACAACACTCTTGTGCCCCCCTTGCCGTCAGATCCAGGTTGGCTTTACTTCTGTGTCCTTGAATTACGATATTGAAGTTCTCTTCATAATTTGATTTCTTTTGTCCTTGTTTCAGAGCCCATTTGTGGTCCTGATCATTCTGTATTGGAGCCTGCTGTGACCTTTGAGGCTGAGGATATAAATAATGGCGCCGAAGTTTGTGATCCCTCGGATCATGAGGAAGAATCAGTTATTGAAGGAGAGGTTATTGACGAGCCCCCAACTCATTCAAGTGAGATTGAGGCTAATACAGTTGTCAATTCAGACACTTCTGCAGCACAAGAGGGGAAGAAATCTTATGCTTCAATTGTGAGTTTATGCCCAAAGTTACTTCCTTTTGCACGCTTTAGTGTTGATGCTTGTGACGTTTATTTGACTGAATTCATTTAGGTGAAGGTAACTAAGGTTACTAAAGCATTTACTCCAGTCTATGTTCCTACCAGTAGGATGAGGGTGGCACCCGCAAATGCTGATCAACAGTCAGTGGGTCCTGCCAAACCAGCTCCTGAATTAGAAGCATCAGCTCCTGTTAGTGACATTGCTCCTGAAAGTACCACTGCTCATGAGGAAGGTATCAATCCTTTTGCTTACTTATCAGCATAAATGGATAACAATTTATTTCATGATGCTTGTTTGTGTTTAAGACACTTGTACATACTTGTCTTTCATCATAACCTGATTCATACTCCTTTATTGTGGACTGGTTAAATATATGGAAAAATTACAAATGAGTTCTATTTTTGCTCTTAAGATTTCAAGTGAATCCTGTCAAATTTAAAAGTGGACAACTAAGTCCTATTTTTGGTAACTTGTTCCTAAAATGTTCAATTCTCCATGATTGTGTCTTTTACTTTGAGTTTACCCTTCACGTTAAAGTATGAATAACAATTCTATTAAAAAATTATTTAAAAGGCAAATTTTATTAAACAAAAGCATAGGCGTAAGACTGATTATTTTGTGTTGTCTTGCACTTCAAAAAACATATGGATTTGCCATGATATTATTTCCCGCAATTCTTTTAATGGAGTATTAAATAAATTAGGCCTTTTGGATTGTTTACCAAATATATTTTTGACAGTGCGAGACAACATAAAATGATCAATCTTATACCATAGTTCTTTTGATCAAATTGTTGTTTAAGTAAATTAAAATTGTTTATACTATTGTTATATTTACTAAGAAATTGTAAAATTGGAATAAAACATGCCATCAGGGAGAATTGAACTTTTTGAAATTTAGTTATAAAAAATATGACTGAATGGCAAAATAGATCTTATTGGTGATTTTTCCTAAATATATTACCTACAGTGTGTGGATTCACGTCTAATATATCTTTGGTGCTTTTTCTTTTCTAATTCTGAATTCGGTATTCTAATTTTGACTCCTACACCTTAAAGTTGAAGGTCACTCCATATACATACGGAACTTGCCTTTGAATGCAACGGTTACACAGCTTGAGGAGGAGTTCATAAAATTTGGGCGTATTAAACATGGTGGCATCCAAGTCCGAAGTAACAAGGTCCGCTTCAGATGTTACCTGTATTCTCTTCCAACTCAGCATTTTCTTGACACGATATTTACAAGTTCATCTTTATGTGTCTTGTGGTCAGCAACAGGGATTTTGTTTTGGCTTTGTTGAGTTTGAATCATTGGATTCCATGCAGGCTGCTATACAGGTACCTCTGCAACACTGTTCTTCAGTCTTTTTAAGTTTTACTAGCTCTATTTCACTCCTGCCCTTGCCCTTCAAGACATTCTAAAGGAGAATAAATATTTTCTCTGGAAAATGAAACCTTCATTGCTCCAACTCAATCACAAAATTTTTGGTGACATTATGGAAAAGGTTGACAAAAATTTAACATGGTTTAAATGAATATCTGTGTAATATAACCTTTGCTGGGGTTTTTTCAATTAGAAGTGATAAAGATGAAGAAGAAAAGGAAATGAAGAAAGAGAATTGAATGGGGAATTAGGAAAAATTCTGTGAGGAAACCATGTAAGTGTCTCCCCCAGGCCTCTTAATTGTGAGAGACAAAGGCACTAAAGTTTATACAGGCGGTTTTTATTTTATTTTTTTAATTTTTTGTGTGGTGATGTAGGCTTCTTTGACAGCCCTGAAAATGTAAAGGTAATCTATTCTATTACCATTGGGTTAGGACCGAAGAGGTATAATACACCTAAAATAACTTTCAGAACAACACACAGGGAAAAATCTTGTTCAAGTTTCAACTGCAAAATATTTTTGGAAAATAAGTAGAACTCAAAAAATAAATGAATTGCTAAAATCAATATACTATTGGCATAAATTGACTCTAAGCTTGAAAGAATTTATAAATTACGTTTTTCAATCATATAGGATAGATCTAATGTAATAAATTGCTATTGCATCATTCTCCCCTCGTGGTAAGAAACTCAACCTTGAATTTTATGCTTGTATTTCAATCTTTGAGTCCATCAATTGAGATATTTGTAGAACCTAGTAGTTTTTATCATCTTCATGTGATTTTTCTTTTCTAACTATTGGGTTTGTACCCAATCAACTTCAGATAAGTTGTGTCGATGCTTTAACCTCAATGAGCAAGTTGATCCCGTCATCATATTGTGGGAAAATATTAATTTATGGGATTAAACAAATGATTTTTGGTCTTTGCTTTTGAAAAACAATAGAGACAGACTAGTGTTGATAACTTTGAAACTTCCCTCTTTAGATGCATCATACATCTTCCTTGGCCACTTTATTTGCTGTCAAATTTTCATTATATATACTAGGTAGTATTTTACGATCCTTCTTGTTTGGATTTGAATTAGTAGCTGATTGAGCATTCCCAAATGTACTTGATAGAACCTCCATTGATTATTTTTGGGTTTACCCACTACTGAGGTTGTTCAACAACACCCTCCACTTGTTCCGGGGGCCTTTAACCATCCTTGATGATGCAGGGAAGCATATTGGAAAGAAGAGTAAACAACAAGATCGAACCACAAACAAATCCGAAATAGAGATTCTCTCTCTAAGAATGAACAGTATTAAGAAAACTCTGAATTTTTATTAATCAAATATAAATTGTATTTCCCTAAGGCTTATCCTTTATTTATACTAAAATAATTCATGCTAATCAAGAAAATCTAGAAGGGAAAAGATATATTCTTGCTAATCAAGAATATTTAAAAATAAAAATATTAATTCTTAGAAACATAAAATAGCAAAGCTAAATGAGAAAATATAATAATTCTATACTAAACTATAATATTCCTAATCAAATATTAATTCTAAAATATAAAAAATAAAAATATATATATTTTTAAATCTCAGCTACATCACTTGGCCTTCAATTAGTCTGTGGGAGGCATGAACTTTTTCCTTCATCCTTGAACTGCAGTTGATCTGCTGGCTGCATCAGATTATTCCCTTTTCTTTTTTTTCCTTTTCTTGAATGGGGTGTGAGTAAATGCACTGCTAAGTAATCTAGGCTTGTTGATGCTATGTTTTCCACAATTTTCCCTTCTTTTCCAATAGCAATGATATGAAATGTTCCAAATATGTGAAAAGTCTGATTATTTAACTTTTCCTTTAAATATATA
Organism: Camellia japonica; assembly: GCA_030407325.1. Classification (NCBI taxonomy): domain Eukaryota; kingdom Viridiplantae; phylum Streptophyta; class Magnoliopsida; order Ericales; family Theaceae; genus Camellia; species Camellia japonica. The sequence continues at coordinate 103,771,647 of JAPPVO010000059.1, forward strand.
TATATATATATATATATTTTGCAAGTTATTTTTAGCCATTGGTTCTATCCAAGCCAGACTAATGACCAGCTCTAACTGTACCTGGCTAGCTGTCTTGTTTGGTTTGTTCTTGACACTGCTGATCACTGCTCAAAATCAGCACTGCTTACTATCCATACATCTGTTAAAAATTTCGTACTTTTTCAGGCCTCACCCCTAACAATCAGGGGTCACCAAGCTGTTGTTGAGGAGAAGAGAACTACCACTCGAGGCAAGTTTTGAACTCTTTTTTTCACATGATTATAGTTAGAGAAAAACCCAAGGCTTTTATGGACATTTTGGAGTTGACCTTAATGATGATATAATTTTTTTTTTTATTTTACAGTTGGCAGCAGCGGGAGAGGGAGGTACACTTCAGGCAGGGGTGGATTCCGGAATGACAGCTTCAGGAGCCGTGGGAACTATGGTGGTGGCAGGGCCTACAGCCGGAACGAGTTCAGAAACCAGGGGGAATTTTCCGGCCGACCAAAGGGTCCGAGTGGACGAAATGGGGAGGGTTATCAACGTGTTGATCAAAACGGAAGTGGGAGAGGTGGTCGTCAAGGTGGGATGAATAATAATAAGAGTGTTGCTTCAGGGTAAGAAAGGTTAGTAAATATATCTTGTCTGACAGGTGATTTTTTGGCAGTAAATGAGGGATATTTCTGTTTCTTTTCTTTTGTTTCTTAGTCTTGGACTGGAGTTTCTGTTTTTATTATGTCAACCCCTAATTTTATTGTTGGGATCGTGATTAGGTTACATGAGTTAGTAAGTTGTTCAGTGCATTTGAGGATTCTTCTTCCATCAATGATGTGAAAAAATGTGTTATGATGCCCCTCTCTCTCTCTCTCTCTCTCTCTCTCTGTATGTAATATATATGTATAGGTTGATGCATACTAAATTTGAAGCTGCTAAATTAGCTGATTCACTCACTAACCACACAAAGCAGAGCGATTAGAATTGGCAGCCCTACTTCCCGTGGGTACTCCCTCAAGGCATCATTTGGTTAGAACTCTCAACTGTTGTATTCGTGTTAGTTGTTTGACCGCTGGTGGTGTGGTGGCCGCGTAAGTGTTCCTTGGACCTTCCTCTCACCAACAGTTTTTGTGGCTGATGGAATAGGCTTCTGGGTGGCCATTGATTTACCAAAAAAAAATAGTGGAGAGAGAGATCCAGAGTTCTCTTATTTGTTTGTTCCTTTTAGAGTGAGGAATGCATTATCCGGGTTTTGCTTTTCTACAAAGAATTGAAATTTATCCAATTTTACTATTTAAGTTGAAATTCCAAATTTATCAAATTTGGATTCATCATGTGTAGCATTGCAACTTGAGTGGGTTCAGTTGGATTGAGCGTGGTTCGTTCAAGCTCAACTCAAAAGAGATTTGTTCAAGTTTGATCTAAACTTGACTATTAGACTTCCCGTCGAGATTATATCGAAGAGTTTGGGCTAGGTTAAGGTTGCTCAGATTATGAGAATTTGTGTTCAAATCTTAACCAAACTAAATTTAAATTAATAAATTTTAATCTAGATCATGACTAAACATGACTAAATTTACATTTAAATTTGAGTTAGTTGGGTTGTGCTCCCAAGTTATACTTCTAAGAGGAGAATTCTATGGTACAACCCTTCCAAAAAGGTGTGTACCATATTTTCCATTTAGGACTTTTGTGTTATTTAATTATAGGGGCGGAATAGGAATTCTATTGGAGAGCGGCCAATGTATATATATAAAAAATATTGAGTTTTAATACATTATTAATTTAACATAATTTTTTATATAAGCATTGCAAAAGAAGTATTTCATGAGAAAACTAAACAAATCTAACAAATAATTTTTTCAATTTTTAAAAGTTTTGGAGTATTGATTTGATCTCAGTATACAATCAATTAAACCATTGTTTTAAGTTATTTTATTGATTAATATAATCTAATAAATAAATAGTGATGAGATTAATATCCTTAAAACATAACCATCAAATTTACACTCAATGAGGTTGAATGTTATGTGTTAATTGATTCATTTAAAAATCAATCAATTAAGACCCAACACTTATCATTTCATTGTGGATGAATTTAGGAATGAAATTTTAAACTCTTACTTAAAAAAACATATACATATCTGTAGACGTTCCCGAACGCCCCGGGAGGGTTAAGTCTCGTTCCGTTCATATTGGGGTCACTACAGTTCAAGGACTCAAATGTCACGGTTCTTAATCTTGAACCAAAGAATCCAAATCCGGCAAATCGATTTTGAAAACAGATTTTTTTGAAAAGAAGTGCCAAACATGGACTGCTTTGCCAGATACAGAGTCGCTACCTAAATATTTTATTTTTGGAAAATTTAGGAAACCCTGACTCGGTGCCAAAGGCCACGTGTCCGTCATCACCAAAGTTGCCTCGACTCGGGAACTTGGGTACGATTGGGGAAGGTCACTTCGTGAGCACCCCCGCTTGCCCGGTCAAAGACCGGCCTCTACTAACCATGATATCTTATTTTGAAGACATTGTATGTTCTTATTCCGGTTATTAGCCTAGGTTACTATGTGATGCGCACAGCATACAAGTATAGACTGGATCACCTGAATTGGAACAAAACACTTCATGTTTGTTTGTTTGAAAAAAAGGTTTGATGGTGCTACCCGCAGGTAGGCTAAGACGTGAATTTGCCACCCTCGGGTGGGCTTAAGAAAGCATGATTTTGCCACTATCTAGTGGGCTTTAAAACAAAAATTTGATGAATTGTTCCAATCCAAATAACCCAACCTCCACCCACAGGCATTCAAGGCAGTTATATCACATAAGCAGTTAGCCTCATGGTAAGCATGCTATTCATGGCAACACTCACACGCATGGAAGGATGCTAAAGCATAAAACTCACCGAGTATTCCAAGCCAAAAAAGAAGCTAATTAGAAATCCATGCATGATCCTAAGTATACAGAAATGCCTAATGCAACACATGCAAAAATGCAACTATAGCAGGCTCGGCTATTCTAAACATAGCATATGGAATGCTACAGCTAACACGTATTCAACTTAGAATTGAAATACAAATGCAGTTAGTATGATGCGCCGAGCCCGGTGCATGTAAAACAGATGAATGAATGCAAACATGCTATCATACTGTATGCTAATTGAAATATGCCCTAATCTAACCATCATAAACAGGTAAATAAAAGGGAAGAAAGACGTGGGATTGGAAGATATACATCACACTCATCCACACTTATTACAATTTTGCCCTCGCACAGAGGGTCCGAATAAATATACAGTCCGAATAAAAGAATAGTACAGTCCAAATAATACAGTCCAAATAATGTACAAATTCCTAATCAATTAACAAATTAACTAAGAAAATTGTAAAACTGGCATGCAAGCCAGGGACTGCCTTGATTCCACTCCGGGTGATGAATGATGCATGTTTAAGCTGCCTTGCGCGGAAATCCACTGGGATGCCTCAATTAGCCTCTGTTTGCACCTGTTCTTGAAATGCGTGCCAAGCCTCGGAAGACTGCTGATTCTTGATTTTGCTGCAACAGAGAGCAGGAAAGAGGCATAGCAATGTATTTTTACAAATGTATGCATGCATCGATCCTCGTGCCACCAATCACGCATCTCGATGCATGATGGCCAAGGAGCCGAATTGCACAACTCGATATAGAATGAATGCATATGAAAACACAACAAGACCTAACTCCCTCATGGATAATCCGGAGTGTCGGTGACTGGGGAATTGAGACACGTTCCGTCACTCGGAATACGGAACGTACCTCGTTTCCCGTGCCCGGGCTAACTCCTATCCCGAACACGATGCGATATGCATGATATGCATGAAATGCAACTAAGATACATCCTAACATGCAACATGCTATGAAATGACATACACGATGCACGAGGTAACATGGCATACACAATGCACTAACATACAACCTAGCATACACAATGTTATGGAATGAAATGGCATACACAATGCAATATGGGCTTACACCAACACAAGTGGACCTCGGCCGCACTCACATAGGAGGCCATAATGATGAAAAAGAGACAACTCGAGATGCGTACATGCGTGCACGCAAACCGAGAACCGAACCTACGGCACGGAATGCCACTCTAACAAGACATGGCAAAACACAAAAAATGCATATTATCATGCAAAAATCAGAGGTAAAATGAGATGCAAAACAGCCCCGAAACCCGGTAAAACAAAACCCGATGCATGAAACGAGTCCCGAAACACGGGTTTTGGCGCATGAAATGGCCTATAACTATACAATGCATACATAATTTGAATATGAAATGAAAAGACAGAAGCAAGGCAGCCCCGAGACAAGCATTTTTACAGTTTAAAGCATGGCCAAACAGTGAGCACAAGTGGGACTAAATTAGCATACAAAAATGGCTCCGCAAGGGAGGTAATGAAGCAAGTCACAAATGCTGGCCCCAAACAGAGGAGGGGCCTTCTACAATATTGAAGAGGGGCCAAAAATATGATGTATTACAGTTTATGACAAGCTCCAAAAGCAGATACAAGTATGCTCAAAATGCTATGCAAGAAATAGGCCAACAAAGGGGCAAAGAAGCAAGTGGTGCATGGAGGTCTCAAACAAGTGAGGGCCCTTCAACAATGTTGAAGAGGGACCCAAAATAAGGCTTTTTACAGTTTAGCACCAGCCCCAAAACAGTATACAAATAGGCTCAAAATATCATGCAAAATGAGGCCATCAAAAGGGCTATAACATGAAGTATACAAAGGGTGTCTCAAACAGCCATAGACCCTTAATGAAACATGAAGAGGAGGTCAAAATAGGGCCATTTTCAGTTTGGACCAAAGTCCAAAAATAGAGACACAATAGGCTAATAAATCATGCAAAAATGGGGACCAAAGAGGGGTACAATGGCAAGTGGTACATGGAGGTCCCAAACAGTAGTGAGCCCTTCTTCAATGTTGAAGAAGGGCTCAAAATAAGCTCAATTACAGTTTATATCATGCTCCAAAACAGATTACTCATAGGCCAAAAATACTATGCAAAATTATGGCATAAAGAAGGGTAATGAAGCAAGTGCAAGATGGGGGTCCCAAACAGGGTAAGACCCTTAATGAAACAGAAAAATGAGCTCAAAAAAATGATATTTCCAGTTATGGCTGGAGCTCAAAACAGTAAGCAAAGAGGGCTAAGAAAACTTGCAAAAATGAGCTAAAAAAGGGGGAAATGATGCTTACCCTTGAAGACTAAGCCTTTGCTACCTCTTGGACCAAGAAAAGCTGCCTCCTAGCCTCTGAGAAGACCTCCAAGCTGCTAGAAATGGAAGTGGTAGTGTAGTGCTAGGTGGTGGTGTGAAAAAGGGGTAGAACTTGGATGTTTGGAGCTTGGAAGTGGGAGATGAATGGAGGTATGTATGCAAGGCTTCAAGACAATTTTTCCAACCCTTGGACCAATGCTGGAGGCCAGTTATATAGACCAAAGAGGGGGAGAAAAGGAGGGAAAAAAAATGGGGGGAAAACAAGCCAAGTTTCCCCCCAAAAGTTGTCCCCCCGGATACAGAATCTGGGGGGAAACAAAGGTCATATCTGAGGTGCACCAGGTGTAAGGAAGCTGGCCAGCCAGGTATTGGGGTTGCAGGTGGCCGGCCGGCCACCCCCCATGGCCGGCCGGCCAAGGGTCAAACAGGTCAAATGGAATTAATGGCCGACCACCATAGATTGGTGGCCTCCCATGTGTCCTCAACAAAACCCTGTGGTTGAAAATTGGCAACTGTGAACCATGAGAAAGAACAACCCACTTTTCAAAGGGGTTCAAAAGGGTCAACTGGAATTATTGGCCGGCCACCACATATTGGTGGCCTCCCAGATGTGTACATCACAAATATGGGGTTTAGGGTTGAGGAAAGTGGCCCTAGGGTGGTCAACATTGACTTTGAAGCGAGAAAAACGGGCGTCGGAGGGCGATGAAAGAATATAACTGGTTGCTGAAACAATTGCTGGCCTCCCACCCTTCTATGACCTTCCTGGTGATGAAACAGAGGTCCTTGCCAAAAATGAACGAAAACCGATGCAAAATGAAGGTTCGGGGGCCGAAACGCGCAGTCCGAGGCCCCAAAAACTGACTGTTAGGCACCGGGAGTGGTGTTCGACCACGAAGTGGATCTCTCAGACCACAGTGTCCCTCAAAAGGAGGTAAATAAGATGCATGCCAAAAATCGGAGCAAACGGAGGTAGTTAGGCGGTCCCGAACCGAGGCACACGGCCTGACGGCTCCGAAAACCGGGAACCGGGCTCCGAAATGGGAAGAATGGCCTACGACCACGAAATGTAGCCCACGGCCACTGAGAGATGGTCTATGAGACCTCTCCCTCCCTTTGGAAAGAGAAATAGAGAAAAACCGAGCTCGGTTCGTAAACCGAGGCAAGGCACAGAAAAGGCCGAAAGTTCGGAGGCAGGGCTCACGGCCGAGACTCTGAAACCTCTGGACGAGCACGATATGCAACATCACCAAGCGCTCAATCGGTGACGCCTGAGTCTTAAGGTCGGTCAAAAATGGGGTGTCTACAATATCATCTGATTTTTAAAATTAAAACAATAAGTGACATGTGCTTCTTATATGAATAACTATGACTCGATAAAATTGATGTTATTATTTAAAATGTGAAATAATTAGAGATCATTTCATTATACATGGTGAAATATTAATGAAATAGAGAGTTAGTAAAATAATTTTTATAGAATTAAAAAATCATCCCATTATATATTTTATAAATACTCATAAATAAAAAATTAATACAAATTATCAAGGGCAACTTACCCACAAGTCCTTTTTGAAAAGTGTGTATTCTATTTAATCTCAAAACCTTTTGAGTAGACTTAAAGTTCTGTGTGCATTTTTTTTCTCTTCTTTCTTTGCACCTTACTTCTTATCTTTATCTTTCTTTCTCTGATATTCAACAATGACCATGACCATGCCTTTCTTATTTTCTTTCTCTTTTTGATCTACAGTCATCAGCGACCGGCGACCAACATTAATTGGGGTTCACCTGCAACTACCGAGTATCAACTTCTTGATTCAAACTCACTGACAGCGAAAGAGATGAATTTCTAACGAAAAAGAAGAGTAGATCTACATCAGATCTGAGTAAATCTATGTCAGATCCGGCTAGATCTAAGCCAAATAGTAGAATCATATCTCTATATTTGTCTCTTTTCTTCGATCTCTAAGTTTTTTTTCATTTTTCTTTACTATACACTTTTATTTTCCTGTTTTAATAAAGAAAATTAATAAGTTTTTAATAAATTGTTTCAAGTTTTAGTTACAGCGGTGAAAATTGTAAAATTTTATAATTTCAATTTTTTTAGTGTTAAAAGGAATCATACTTTAAAATTGTAAAATTTTACAGTTTCAAAACATTCTTTAGAACTATAAAATTTTGCAGTTTCATAACATATTTTTAGTTTGATTAATAAGGTTACAGTTTCAAAGCTTGTTTTTTGGTTTGATCAATATTGGAGATTATTTGCTTAAACCCTACAAAAATTAAAAATAACATGTGTTTTTTTTCCATTATTGTTGTTACATTTTTTTCTTCTGTCAATTTATCAATATTTAACACATTTTGCTCTTTTTTTTTGCTCTAATTTCTCCATTTATTCTCTTTTTTTTTCTAACAATATTCTGGACATTCTAGTGAGTCTCTGGTGATATTCTTAATGTCTAGTGAACGTTGTAGATATTCCGGCGACTTCCGGTGACATTTAGAACATTTCGGTGAATTTTTGACGATACTCCGATAACTTCCCGGTGATGTTGAACATTCTGGCGAGTCTTTGGTAACTGTCTGACGGAAGTTTAGCGGTAGTGAGATGTAGTATCGTCTTTAAATTTTTTAAAAAAATAAAATTTTTCGGTAACAATTAAAAATATGTAGAACTAATTGATACAAGTATTTTATTTTGGGATTAGATGAGTTTTGAACTTCGTGTATAGGACTTACAGATAAGTTCCCAAATTATCAAAAATTAGATGAGTTTTTAGTTATATCTATGATATTTTTGTTATAACTTTTTTTTTTTTTTAAGTTATAACTGAAGAATATTTGACTGTAACATTTGCAGTAAGCAACACTATAAACGTCATAATTCACATATGATATACATCCATAGCATTATCCTCAAATATCGCCTTCCCGTAATTAAAGTCACCAAAATGTATTATAATCAACACTACTTGAAATATCTTACTCAAAAATTAATTAAAATTTTGTTACACTTTAAAAGTTACTCTTTATTTTTTTCGGCTATACATCTTTTTAAATACATTATTCAACAAGCTCTCTATTCTTTTTTTAGATTATTTAAATATTATTTTTATTCATTTTAATTTAGAATTATTTTTTTACAAACTCAACACAAGTAATTTCAAAATATAAAAATAATATTTTTTTTTTAACTAGGTGAAACCACTCACTACATTTGTTGAGTCGAAATCACCCAAACTAAAATAATTAACTTGATAACTAATTTGCTCAAAGTAAAATTTAGTGATTTACTCCCAATTTTAACTAAAATATTTAAATAACTAATTTGATGGAAATACTCGTAACAACATAATAGAACATAATTCATTTTGATTTGACAATTTATCTATTCCACCATCATATAGAAACACCACAATAACTTAGGGGTGTGAAATTTTAATTTGATTTTTATTAATTAAAACAGTAAAAATTATTATTATTTAGTTTCTTTTAAAAGATAACTAAACACTTTTTATTTTAATAAATAATATGAAACAATGTTCTAAAACTAACTAATAACTTCTCGCAATTAAGGTGGATAAACCCAATTGCAAAAAATGGTGCTTAAACCTCTCATGAAAGTCTGCACGGTGTAAACCAACAAATTAAAATCCAACTTTCAAACATAACCTGCTGTTTGTTTGTTTTTTTCATCTTTAATATATATATATATATATTTTTTTTTTTTATTTAAAAAAAAAATTAAACTTCTAAATTAAGCTCCACAAGTTGAATCCAACAATTAAAAATTTTCAAAAAAAGTTCTAGAAAAGATAAAATAAATAAATAAATATTAGACTTTTTGAGCTTATTTTGGATTTTTTAATTTTTAATTTTTTAGATTTACATGCACAAAGATAGATCGAACCGTAAAAAGAAAAACTAATTGACATAATTTAAAAGAAAGACCACTAAAAATACAAATTTAAAATAATAAGTGACTTATTTAGCTCGCCCTAACGTGTTTGGAGTTTACTTATTTGGTGGAATGTTTTTTTGTATACTTATTTTCTTCTTTAGTGAAATTTTTAAAATTAAAAATAAAAAGCTTTAACCTTCTAGATTCAGCTACCGAAAAATTAAACAAATTCTACAAAAAATTCAAAAAAGAAAAAAAAAAATAGTGAATATCTTTTAGTTTTTATTTTTTATAGAATTTTTCAAAAAAAAATTATTTTTAGATTTGTCTAAACAACAAAGACAAAAAATAAAAAAATTTACATAATTTTTTTAAAAAAATCATTAAATACAAAAAGAATTCAACAAGAAAAAAAAAGAGTAACTGATTTGTGTTTGGGATTTGCTTATTTGGTAATTTTTGTAAACATAATTTTGTTTTTAGTGAATTTAAAAAAAAAAAATTTAAAAAGTTTTAGGCTTTTAGATTCGGCTCGACGAGGCAAACTGAAAAATTAAGAATTTTTTTTTAAAAAATCAAGAAAAAGTCCAAAAAAGACAAAATGAAGCAAAATATAGTGAATTGTTGTAGCTTATTTTGGCTTTTTCATTCTTTAGGAATTTTTGAAAAAAGAAAAAGAAGATTCATTTATATAAGACGAACCGAAAAAGTACAAAATTTTGACTAATTTAAAATATAAAAAAAAAGTCATTAAAGACAAAATAAATAAATAAATAAATAAATAAAAGTGACTTATTTAGCTCGCCCTAACGTGTTTGGAGTTTACTTATTTGGTGGAATGTTTTTTTGTATACTTATTTTCTTCTTTAGTGAAATTTTTAAAATTAAAAATAAAAAGCTTTAACCTTCTAGATTCAGCTACCGAAAAATTAAACAAATTCTACAAAAAATTCAAAAAAGAAAAAAAAAATAGTGAATATCTTTTAGTTTTTATTTTTTATAGAATTTTTCAAAAAAAAATTATTTTTAGATTTGTCTAAACAACAAAGACAAAAAATAAAAAAATTTACATAATTTTTTTAAAAAAATCATTAAATACAAAAAGAATTCAACAAGAAAAAAAAAGAGTAACTGATTTGTGTTTGGGATTTGCTTATTTGGTAATTTTTGTAAACATAATTTTGTTTTTAGTGAATTTAAAAAAAAAAATTTAAAAGGTTTTAGGCTTTTAGATTCGGCTCGACGAGGCAAACTGAAAAATTAAGAATTTTTTTTTAAAAAATCAAGAAAAAGTCCAAAAAAGACAAAATGAAGCAAAATATAGTGAATTGTTGTAGCTTATTTTGGCTTTTTCATTCTTTAGGAATTTTTGAAAAAAGAAAAAGAAGATTCATTTATATAAGACGAACCGAAAAAGTACAAAATTTTGACTAATTTAAAATATAAAAAAAAAGTCATTAAAGACAAAATAAATAAATAAATAAATAAAAGTGACTTTTTTTTATAACATCCCAAACACCAAGCCGAGCAAAAACTTATCTAGATGTAATGATAAAATTATCCGATCTGATTGTATTTATTTCAACTTGATTTTCATAAAAAAATTTGAAAGTATTTTTAAAAAACCTAAGGTCAAGTTTGGGAAGACTAAATAAGTGTACTTTTTGACTTTTTTTGTATTATGTGTAGAAAAAGTAGAGAGGAGATGTTGATTGATGTGACCCAAAAAAGATAAAAAGATGAAATAAGTGCACTTTTTTAGTGATTCGTGACTCGAAATAGATTTAATTGCAGCAATTCCCAAACACACAAAACTAACAATTTAAATCATCTGGCACGAAAGTGATTTAAATTATTATTTCACAATTAAGAAATCGATACAAAATATTTTAATGCGAAAAAAAAAATCATAGTTAGAGCAGCTCTAATTATGATAAAAAAAAATCACGAGTTAAAAGCCATTAATTAATCCACTATAAAGATAATGAAAATACACAAGAGTTCAAATAATTACCCAACACACTCAAGAATTGTCTTCCGCCTCTTGTGCCTCTTTTAACAACGCTTTTGTCTCAGTATTGATTAGCCTAGTGTTAAATCCACAACACCTAAGTTAAGTCCACGACGATGAGCCGCTTTGAACTCCTTCAAAACCTCCAAGCTCAAATCTTCGTAATCCACCAATCAAATACTCTTGCAAAATAGAATCAAAACAAACCCCCTTGATAAAGGCAATCTAATTCATGCGATATAACCAATCTCAAATCTTTGGAATCCACCGATCAAATACTTTTGCAAGTAGAATCAAAACAAACTCTCTTGATATAGGCAATCTAATTCATGTGTTACCAATCTCACAAAAACATCAAGGGAATTAATAGGCAAGCACTCCAAAAGCAAACACAATCTTTCAAGTTTTAGATTTGGAAGCCATAATCCTAAAATCTGCAACTTGTGCAGCTTTATATGAAATAGGGCCATGAAGATTGCTAGAGTGCAGGAAAGTTCGCTCAAGCAATGTGTCTTAGATGCAGAGAAACCATAAGTACTTTTGTTCAAGCGACAAAAAGTTCGCTTTGTGTTTGTGCGATGTTTTGTATTCTGCAGGTGGTTCTTTCGCATGATGTTTTATAATGGTTAGGTTGTGGTTGTATCTAGTGCGTGTGTTTGTTAGGATTCAATGTTAGAAGTGTTTTGTTCGGGAATTGACAAAGGGAGAGATTGTTAGGTCCTTTTGTGTTGTCAATTTCGCAAATAAACACATTTCAGTTTTAAAGTTAGTGCCCTATTTGCACTTAGATTGCTCGAGCGATGAAGTGATGGCTCGAGTGAAGAATGACATCTTTTAGTATATTTGTAAACAAGCTTAAACTACTGAGAGATGCCATTCTTCGCTCGAGCCATAACTTCACCGCTCGAGCGATCCAAGTGCAAACAGGGCACTAACTTTATAACTGAAATGTGTTTGTTCGCAAAATTGACAGCACAAAAAAACCTAACAATATTAATATGGTAAGATAAATTATAAAGGGCAAATTACATTGATGGTCCCTACATTTATCCTTTGTATCATTTTGATCCCTATATTTTCAATTGACTCAATTTTGATATTGAATTTCAGATTTTGTATCAATTTAGTTCAATTGATAATGTTGTTAGTATTTTTGGTAAAAAATGATCATTGAATTGGTTAAGGGCAACTCGCTAAGTTGAGCAAGTTATAATTTTACCCTTAAAAATAGAACATATGTCATTTAGATACGTATTGTTTATACAAAAATATTAAAAGTTGTAATTAGTTAAATCAAATTGAAATAAAATTATAAATTTAGGATCAAAATCGTGTCAATTAAAATACTATTTGACATAAATTAAATAAGTGCACTTATTTAAATTATATCACCTCTTTATTTTTTTGTAATTTTTTTTTTTAATTCCAAATAACTCCAACAATTACAATGATTAAAATACAGGACTCTCGTTATAATTTGTCCAATTATAAATTTCTATCTGAGTTTAAAATTAAAAATTTAAGAAAAATCCGAACTACTGTTGGGTCAACTTTGGAAAGTGATAACATTTCTTATCCCAAATACTGCAGGTTAGGTTGGATTTGAAAAGAAGAGCGTGGAGAGAGAATATAGACACACATGTATATTACACATGTCTGACAGCATGTGTGGGGGTATGTCCACCTGTCAAAATGATGTCAAGTCCCTGTGGCAATCCCGACACGTCGGTCTTCCAACTACCTGTCAAATTGTTCTACACCACTTATCACTTTAATACTTATCAAATTATTTTTTAAAAATCTAACAAAAATTATTGAATCATATTATTTTAATCAATAAATATTTAAAAATAATTTAAATAAATATATTTTTAAATTTTTTTATAAAAAAATATGTAATATGATGGACAGATAATATAATCTAAATAAAAAGTGATATAATCCAAATAAAATAAAATAAAAAGATAAAAAGATGTGATAAAATATTGTACCTTAAACAACTCCTAACGCTGTATTTAGTTGAGAGATTTGGAAAGAAAAAGAAAAAATTTCAAGTGAAATATAAATAAATATATTTACATTTCCCTTAATTTCACATACTTTTTTTTTTTATTTTTCAAAATTCTTTTTAAATTTCCCAATTAAACATAGTGTAAGAGTATCACATGGCATTCCCTCACCCTAACAAAAGGCTATTTGGTGGTCTTGGAACTTGGTCTAGTGGTCTAGTGGTCTAGGAGTGTTGTGATTTATGAAATTCACAATTTTTATATTAGGTGATGAAAAACAATCGACATGATATTTGGTGGTTGGTGAAAATATTGTCATGTGATATCTTAGGACCATCTAATAATTTTAAAAAAAATTACAATTCAGTTTATTTATTTTAAATAATTTTAAATGAATGGTAAATTTTATGAACATTAGTAATTAAAGTTATAAGTTTTTCTCATGAATATGTAAGTATTTTACGTAAGAATCACTTACATGTAATATTTCTATAATTTTTCTGTTCAGTAATGCAAAAAAGAGATCTGATTGAGACCCCTTCTTCTCCCCATCCCCACCACCCCTCACACATACGTAGGGGTTAGTGATTGGAAGGAAAATAAATAAATAAATAATCTGGCTAATCACAGTGAATTGGGGGTCCCCAATGGGGGTCCGAATCATTAATTTGCAAAAAAAAAAATAGAAAACTAATTGGACACAAATATCTAATAAAGGTAGGAATGTCAACGAGTCAAGTTTTTCGAATTTTGCCTATAAATTCTTAATTTAAAAATTAACTATTTTCATGATATAATTTAATATTTTACTCTAATTCATATAATTTTGATTATCTTACCCCTATAATTTATCTTACCCTATCAATATTCTCCCAAACTATATTTTATTAAAATTGAATTGTGACAATATAATCAGAATGGATAATTTTGTCATCCTAATATAAAGGGTGGATTTCACATCATGTGAGGCTTAGGGGTTGTTTGGGGTATTTTAAATAAGTGCACTTTTTGTTCTTTTGGACTAAAAATTTGAGAGAAAAAATATGGATGTTTGGGTTAACTTTTTGACTTTTTATGAAAAAATGTGTATTAAAAAATTGTATAAATAAGTATATAGTGGAAGTTAGTGATGGAATAGGCCGTACGGTCGAAAGCTTAAGGGGCAACGCGACAGAGGGTAGGGGTAGGAGATTGATTCTCTCCTTTTCGGGCATAAATTGAACAGTGTTGTTCGGCCCATGGGGGCCCACCACGGGTCCCGTTTTGCTAATCGGAACCGTTAATGTGTAGAACTCGTCGAGTACTATATGCCTATAAAACATCACGCTGATCGGATTTCAATAGCTATCTGATTAGATTTGTTTTTTTTTTCAATCGTTAATTATAACACCATCATTTTTTTTATACAAAAATGATTTGATCATGTAGTTATCGATATCCGATCAATGTGATTTTTTACAAATATATTGTACTCGACGAGTTCTACAACGGTTCAGATTATCAAAACGAGACCCGTGATGGACTCCTACGAGTTGAACAATAGTGTGTGAAAATTACACCAAAACTGTGCAATTTTTCTTAACAAATGTAGCACAGAGCTGAACATATCAGATTGCTGAGTTGTACTTTTGTGTGAAAAATTAATTTTTTAATATTTTTTTTGGTGAATAGTAATAACTTTTTAATTTTTTAAGTATTTTTTGACTTTTTGGAGAGATGCCAAACTTGGCCTTACTCTTTATGAGACATTTATGTTTCATTTTGTATTTAGCCTCCGTTTGGGAAGTGAGTTGGCTTTTTGACTTTTTTGGCTATTTTAACCTGGGCTAAAAAGCTTGGTTTGATAAGGGCTTTTTGGCTTTTTAATTTTTTTTGTGAGAGAATAGTGTAATAATTATGGGTTGGATGTGATGTTTTGTTTATTATGATTAAAATAGCCTATTTTATCTTTTGTGGCTAAAATAGCCACAAACTAACTTGCCAAATGGACCCCACATGTACTTATAATTTTTCTTAAGACCATCTCCAACGGTTCAGCAAACCTGGCATCAAATTTGAAATTTGGTGAAAAATGCACTTTTTTGAGCTTCAACGGTTTCACCAAATTGGTATCAAAATGAGAATTGAACAAAAAAATCATCAAACTGAGAACAGAATACAGGTTTCACCAAATTACTGTGCGTGACCGTTGGAGGAGACCAACCGGTCAACCAGCCGGTCGACTGGTTCCCTTTCAAATAGGTAGGTTCAAACCGGTCAAAAAAGATTCAAAAAAAAAAAAAAAAAAAAATTGCCCTTACTGGTCGACCACTTCCCTCAATTCTGCTTTGATGCTCACCGTTGGAAGAAGAAGTATCAAATTGAGAAAAAAAAACCTATTTTTGACTTAGATTTGGTGAAAAAAGAAGTGAACGGTTGAAGATGTTCTAATGTCAATTATCTCTTGTCTCGACGCGTGTACCTCTGCCACAACATTCCAACACGTGTCATTTTATTTATTTATTTTGGGTTTTTGACTATCTTTTTCTCTCGGCCCCAAAACCGTACAAGTCCTAGAAAAAGTGCATGGTTTTTTTTGTCTATTGGTCCCCACACACATCCCAATTTTTTTTGTTTGTTTTTGGGTCCACAATATCCCTGGGCCCCACCCCCAACTGCAGCATTCGGTGCTTTGTAATTTTCTGTTATTGTATATTATTTATTACGTAATGTTTTGGTTTTTTCTGTTATTATATTTTTTTTTATTACGTAATGTTTTGTTATTATTATATTTTATTTATTACGCAATATTAATATTATTATATTAAGTGGTGTTTTGAAAAGTTGGTAAAAAATTAATTTTTTTAGTATATTTTATCTTTTTATAGATAAAAAATATGAGAGATAATGTAACCTAAAATAGGTAAAAAGCTAAAAGTTCGTTTTTTTTTTTTTTTTTTTTGTTTTCCAAAAGACTCCCAAGTAAATAATGGACTTGGTGTTTACGAGTTCGTTTGAGATGTGGATTAGTTTTTTGGTTATTTTAGCTTGGGCTAAAAGCCTCGTTTGGAATGAGCTTTTTAGTTTTTTTGACTTTTGTGATAGAAAAAATGAAATGATTATGGTTTGGACGTGACATTTTGTCTTATTGAATTTTTAATCTATTTTGTCATTTTGTAACTATTTTAGCCCAAGATTAGGATGCCAAACGAAGGCTAGATTTTATTTGGTTTTTTTTATTTTACATGTCTCTTATTTTTCCATCTAAAATAAAAAATAATAATATAAGAGGGACTGGGATATATAGAAATATTATTTACACAAAATTTTGATGCATAGAAAACTCTCATATAAGGTGGGTTTTATAGGTGTGGATCTCACCTTTATATGAAAGTTTCTGTGCACTAAAAATCTGTCCAAGTGGTTCTACTCATATATATGTGTAATAATAATAGGAGGGTGTTTGATATTTACATTTTTATTGGTTTATTTTTTGTGTTTTGTGATTTTTTTTTAAAAAATTCAAAAAATTTCAGGTATTTAGATTCTATTCCACAAAACGATCCGAAAAATTAAAAGAAAATCTGAAAGAAAAATCACAAAAGATAAAAATAAGCTAAAAATAATAGACTTCTTTGGCTTAGTTTGTCTTTTTTTTTAAATTTTTCTACATAAAATTGATTAGAAAAGTAAAAAACAATTTGATATAATTTTGAAAAAATATCATTGAAGACAAGAAAAAATTTAAAAAAAAAAGAAAAAAGAAAAGAACTTATTTAGAAGTTATCAAACAAGCACTTATTAATGAGTAAATTACACCATTTTGATCTCCTCTTCCAATTTGAATGAAATTTTATTTTGATATCGATAACTTTAATTTTATCTATTTAAGCCTCATATTTTCATTTTAATGTGATTTCTCTATTAATTATTATTAGAATTTTGAAGGGAAAAAAAAAAAAAAAAAGAAGGTAAAGTGTAAACTCATTTGAAAATTTTAATTCTCACATAAATAATAAATTAACTAATTAAAAAGGCGCAGGTTAGCCACTGGCGCCGTGAACTGCCACCCGTAATTGCCAATTGCCACTTGGCCACTAGTAGCATATCCCTTGCTTGTGGTGGGTGAGTCCCACTTATTTTTTACAATATTTTGAATTGTTTTAAAAATTAATTATTTTAGTTAATTTTTTATTTTTTATAGGAAAAATTATTTATAAGTCTTATCAGGGAGACTTATGCTACATATGGTCTTACTAAAAAAGTTATGTTCTCATAAGTCTTGTGAGAAGTTTGTTGACATATTTACCCTCAATATTAGTTGTTAATATCATAAATAATAGCAAAACCATATATAGGAAATTGAATGTTACCATAGATCATATCTATATAAACGTAACGTAACGTGACACCTACATAAAGTAACGTGACACTTGTACGTAACGTGACACCTACATAAACGTAACGTGACACCTATGATCTATGGCAACATTCAATTTCTTCCATTCAATTTCCTATATAAGAAATTGAATGTTACCATAGATCATATTTATATTAAACATAACGGGACACCAACATAAACTAGCAACATTTTCACATTCAATTTAAAAAAATAAAAACTCATTAAGTTTGCGAAACGTAACGTGACACGTTACGTTACGTTTATGTAGGTGTCATGTTATATTTATGTAGGTGTCACGTTACGTTTATATAGGTGTTACGTTACGTTACGTTTATGTAGATGTCGCGTTACGTTACGTTTATGTAAGTGTCATGTCACGTTACGTTTATGTAGGATCTTGTGGAATACATTCTTATCTAAATAGGACTTGAGACTCTATAAGAAATTACACAGGATTTAGCCTAGCATAAGTGTCTTAAAAATGATTTATAAATAAGTCTCCCTTTTTTATAAAAAAAATGCGAAAGAATAATTGATTTTTTTATAATGATTTTTTAGTTATTTCAGCATATTACCAAAACATCCTTCTTCTTTTTTTTCTTTTTTTTTATTTACATCATATAGGGAATCGTAACCCTCACCCCGCCCAATCGATTATTTTTTGACACATTTCTCCCTGTAATTTATTACTTTATACTTGTTAAGTTAATTTTTTTTTTTTTGACTAATGTTATATGCATTAATTGGTACACTGACTAGTGTATCAATTCATAATGTGACATAATTTAATATGTTTTTAATATTTGTAATTTGTATAATAAGTGAGTCCATAATAATGTCATACCTAATGTACCAATTGATGATGTGACATAATTTAACAAGTGGAGTCAGTAATAATAGTATAACGCTAGTTGGTGTAGTAGTGTGTATATTAATTGGTGTATGTAGCACTACTGTTTGTATAAGAATAATGCTATATGTGATACCCCTGTTCCGTAATATGCTAATTGGTCCCTAATACGTATGTGATTATATGTTTTGATATGATTTTTGTGTGTCATTATGTGAATATATGTGATTTTGGAATTCTACCTGTTCACCGTAGGAATATTTGTTTGAATAATCTGCTTTGGAAATTAAATTGAGGGCCTTATCGGTCACAGAATCCGAAATTGATTACGCCATTGTGATTGGCATAATTTTTAGAGCCTACGGTGAAATTTAATTAAAAATTGATTCTGGTCAGATTAAACTGATTAAATTGATAAATTAAGAGTCCAAATATTTTATATTAAAATATTATATTAGTGGGGCTTGTTGTATGATAGCACTACACTACCCTTTAACTCTTATGAACTCAAAAATCTGAGGGATTCAATTGTGAGAGAGTGAGGGCCGGCCTTAGTGAGAGAAATGGAAAGAAATTGTGCAATTTGGCTTAAAGCTTGGAAATTTGGGGGATTTAGCTCAAGAATTGACTAGAGTTTAGAAGATCAAAGCTTCTAGGTGAGTAATTCTTGGATTATAGTTCGTAATTTTGTGTGTTCAAGCTAATTTGGTGATCAAGAGTAAGATTGAAATGAAATTGTGTTGGAATTGTTGAATTGAAGCTTAATATGTGCATGCATGTAAGAAATTACTTTGAAATTGCATGTTTGAGCACAAATGTGTGTAATCCATGTGAAATGTTAAAGGAAACTCATGTTTTGATCACCATTTGGGTTATCCAAGTTGAGAATGTGGCTAATTCATCACATGCATGTACAATTTGAGAAGATATGAGCTTGAATGCATGAATTTGTTATGTTGGTGTTGAGTTTGACATATTTTGGGCCATGCATGTAGATAAATCAAGAAATTTAGCTTCATAATGTTATAATCTTGCATTGGTACCATGTTGGTATGATTATATTTGAGATTTGAGCCATTGCATGCAAGTAATGTAGCTGGAAAATCGAATTGGAGCTCAAGAACTCAACCTGGGATTTCCAGAATTTTGCTGTTCGCTCGAGCGGGGGAAACTGCCACTCGAGCGGGAAAATCGTGCCCAGCACTTTTTGCAGACATGGCTCCCGCTCGAGCGGGGGATTTGACGCTCGAGCGGGGAGCTATGTAGACAGGCAGTCCGCTCGAGCGGCTGAGTTCACGCTTGAGCGGGAATTTGAGGTAACCAGCACTTTTGCAGGCTTAAGGGTTCACTCGAGCAGGGAAGTCCACGCTCGAGCGGGGACCCTGTTTTCTGAAATTCTGAAAATGCATTATGTGTTCTGTTTTTCCGTTCTCTTTCACTTGTAAACACTCTTAGGCATATGTTAAGCATTGTAAATGAGTTAATGAGATAAGAATAAAGCTTAATGAGGAGTATGTGAATTAAAGAACGGATTGAACTGTTAGTGACCCTTTTGTGTTCATGAAATGTGTAGGGTCAAGCTCCAGGGCAAATCCACAAGCCGATCACGGTGAGTAATATCGATGTTTGAATGCTTGTGAATGTCCAATGGTTTACTCCCTTATAAGCTGTATGAGTTGCTAATTGGGATTCTAGACAAAAGTCTGACATGAATAGATAAATGGACCAAAGGTCGTTTTGATAAACATAAATGGACCAAAGGTCGTTCTGATAAACATAAATGGACCAAAGGTCGTTTTGATAGAACTGAATGGACCGAAGGTCGTTTTGATAGAAATGAACGGACCGGAGGTTGTTTTGACATATATGAATGGACCGGAGGTCGTTTTGACATATATGAATGGACCGAAGGTTGTTTTGACATGAATGAGTGGGCTGAAGGCCGTTTTGACATGAATGAGTGGGCCGAAGGCCGTTTTGACACAAATAAGTGGGCCGAAGGCCGTTTTGACACGAATATGTGGGCCGAAGGCCGTTTCGACACGAATAAGTGGGCCGAAGGCCGTTTTGACATAAATAAATGGGCTGAAGGCCATTTTGACAAAAATGAACGGGCCGAAGGCCGTTTTGACAATAAATGAATGGGCCGAAGGCCGTTTGACATGAATGGAAATCTGAATGGGCCAAAGGCCAGAATGTTGAAACTACGGTCACTTGATTCGAATTTCGTATAGTCATATATATCTGTTAAATAGAAATATGAATTGGGCCCAAGGCCGTTTGGAGCATGTTGTTCTACATTGTTATGTAGTTTCTGTATTTGATGTTATTCACTGGGCTATCGCTCACGCTCATTCATGTGTTTGTAGGTGAGCCAAGAGAAGTTCAAACCCAGCCCCAGTGAAGTCAGCCAGGAACAACATGAGTTTTGGAGAGTCAGCCTTGTGTCTCACGCACGAGACCCATCCTTGCCATTTTGTTATGTATTTATATTTTGTCTTGTTGGCAAGGACTTGTGTATTTCTGTATATAGTTCTGTTATGGGTTGACTTAGTTTGGATAATACTGTTTGTAAAGAATTTTATAGTACTGTACTTTGGATGTGGGTTATTAACGTGTATATGCATGGTTTGTTTTGAAGTGCATGTAAGCACGGCTCTATGGACAAAGTTTTAAGTTTTTGCTTCCGTTTGGCCCCTTCACTCTGTTGAGTTACGTCGGTTTTGGTTTGAGGCCGTAGGTAATCCTAGGATTGCTGGCCGATTATGTTCTTAACCCATAGGGGCGGGTTCGGGTCATGACACTATATGTACTAATTAATGTATTAAGTAGTATACTAACAGATGATGTAGCATAATTTTAGAAGTTTTAGATATTTATAATTTGTATAATAGGTGGGGTCAGTAATAATGGTATAACACTAGTTGATGTACTAATATATATATTAATTGGTGTATGTAGTACTACTATTTGTATAATGAGTGGGATCAATAATAATATATATTTTTTTTAGAACAAAGCACAACATAGCAATTTTATTAATCTAGAAAATATTGTCTTACAGCAGTTGCAAGGTAGTGAGCATCTTGAACCACATCTCTTTCTACCTTTTCTAATACAACATGATGAAAATATTTACTATAATACAATATATCAGTCAAAATAGATTGGAGACACCAATCATTGTCTTGATCATGGTTTTGAAATAACAGTACTAGTACTAAGCAATCTGTTTGTAAAAGCAGACTTGTGATGCCGTGGCTGTATGCCCAACGCAGAGCCTTGAGCACTGCAACCGCTTCCGTTTGTTGGGGAGATAGCATTGTTCCTCATGGACCCGCTGGTTACCTTCATCAAAACATACCCAGGCCAATCCAGTTTGTTCGCCGACTAAGAGCCAAAATCCATCCACAACGGTACGCATTCGTTGAACATCTGCAGTGGGTGATGCAACATTCTACAAAATAACTTGATTAGCAATTCTGTTTTGAGTAAAGTTACAAGAGTGGGATAGATCATAGGAAACATTGTGCTATGGTGAAAGAAATATCAATAATAATTCAGTAGCTGTTGTTATCGTGCGTTCAATGGACATAGCTGCACTATGAAATTCAACAGAATTGCGTTGCAACGAAATAGCCCAGAATAAAGCAATGGAATGAATTAAAATCTCTGAGTCACGAATCTGCTGCACCCAACCTTGAAACCATGAAAAGAATGACAGAGGTCTTCCAACTCCAAAATCTAATCCTAATACCGACCCGCGCCAAACCCTTTGGGAAATTGGGCAATCAAAAAATAAGTGTTCAATAGATTCCTCATGCTGAAAACACCTTGAAGAAATTGGATCAATATTCAGCCCCTGTTTCTTAAGTTCTCATTTCACCGGGAGAATGCTATTAAGACATTTCCACACGAATAAAATCCACTTGGGAGGGATCTTTAATTGCCATAATCGTTTCCAGACTAACCAGTTCGGATCAGGCCTATAATAGTCTGGAAATTGTTAGATCAACGCCTGCTTATAACCCGATTTTACCAAGTACTCTTCACATTTAGTCGGACCCCAAACGATTTTATCCTCAATGCCATCCTGAGAAATGTGTATGGATAAAATATAAGGTATAATATGCTCAGGAAAAAACAAGTACAATAAATCCATACGCCAAGAGCGAAGTAATGGGTCAATGAAATGTTCAACCCGCATGTCAGGGCAAATTCACTCCATCCTCTGCCTCTACAAGGGTTGGAAACTAGCGGAATCCATTGATCCTCAAACGGATTAATATGTTGTCCATTCCCTACTACCCACTGAAGCCCGGAAGCCAACAACGAACGTCCCATAATTACTCTGTCATCCTCATGAAGATGACAAAGATTGGTTAATGTCAAGAAAAGAACGTCGTTGACAATATTTACCTAGCAAAACTCGTGAAAGCAATAAATTAGGAAAAGACAGAACCCGCCATGCCTATTTCGCTAATAATGCTTGATTGAAACACGTAAGATTTCTAAATCCCAGATCGCCCCAGTCTTTTGGAAGGCATAAATATGTCTATTTTTTCCAAGATATCCCTTTACCCCTAGATGAAGCCCAAAGAAATTGATGAATAATAGCTGTAAGCTTATGCTGGAAAAGTCAGGCATGCGGAAAACAGACATTAAGTACACAAGAATGGATTGAAAGACATGTTTTACCAAAATTCCCCGACCTGCAAAATTTAAAAAATCATATTTCCATCCTTGTAGCTTAGAACTAACTATGCTCAAAATTGAAGTAAAGATCTCCGACTAAGTGCGCCCTGAGAACCCCAAATTAGCACCCAAATAGATTCCAAGTTTGGATACAACTTTAACACCAAATAGGGAGACAAGCCAATCCCTGGCTGAATGTGAAAAATTAGGGCTGAGAAAAAGCTTCGATTTGTGAAAGTTTATGCGCAGCCCTGAATAGTAGCAAAATGCATTTAAGAACTAATGAAAACACCAAATTTCAGCTGGCTTATAGTTTAGGAATATGAAACAATCGTTGACGAAAAGCAAATGTGAAATGGGGGGGACTGCCAACTAATGGCAACACCTCGACAAACATTAAGAGACACCAAATACGCAAAACCTTCTGACAAAACTTGCATAACCAACAAAAATAAATACGGCAAAAGGGGGTCTCCTTGCCTCAGACCTGCATAAGGTTCAAAAAATTCAGACGAAGTTCCATTAATCAAGACAACAAATTGGACAGTAGAGACACATGAGAAATCAATTGAATCCACTTAGCGGAGAACCCCATTTTAGCCATTACCGCATCAAGGAAAACCCAACTAACTCTATCATAAGCTTTGTTCATGTCTAACTTCAACCCAAAACTAGACAAACACCCTGCTTTTTTTTCTTCTTTATGTATTCAAGAATTTCATGGGCCAATAATATATTGTCTGAAATAAGTCGACCCTTCAAGAAAGCACATTGATTATCGGCAAGCAATTCAGGCAGAACCAAACTAAGTCTATTGGCTAGAACTTTAGCGCCTATTTTATAAAGCACATTACACAAACTAATAGGCCGATAATCATTTACAGTGAGTGGGCTCTTCGTCTTAGGAATAAGGCAGATGAATGTTTTATTAAGCGGTTTAAATAAGGACCCCATATTAAGAAACCCCAAAACAACCTCAGAAACCGAATGCCCCACAATCGACCAATATTTTTGATAAAATTCTGCTATGAACCCATCCGGCCCGGAGCCTTAAACTTCCCCATTTGAAAGACAGCTTTTTGTATTTCCTCAGTGGAAAATGGTTGGTCCAAGAGATTGTAATGATATAGAGTCAAATGACAATTAATGACACTAAGTAAATTAAAATGGGAGGGAAAGGAACTTGATTCCAGTGATTCAGTGTAAGAGTCCCTTGATGATGAAAAAAGTTGCTAAAAATGCTCCACAAAAGCCCTTTGAATGTCCTGTGACTTGGTGAGAACATGTCCATCCTTATCCTGAATGAAAGCAATGCGGTTCCTACTCCGTCTCCAGGACGCCATGCGGTGAAAAATTTGGTATTACGATGCCCCAAAGATAGCCAATGTTGTTTAGATCTCTGAGCCCAATATAATTCCCGCTTTTGTAACAAAATATCAAGCTGAAAACGCAATTCCTGTCTTTAGAATGTAATCCCAGTGTCTGTAGTGAGCTCTAGACCTGCTGTAAACGAGCTTGAATGTCATCAATTTGACCTTGTATGCTCCTGAATGACAATGCATTCCAGTTCTTCAGATGTTTGAAAACTATGGCTTGGCGCTGTACACATGAAGCTGCATCATGAATGGGCATCTTCCAAGCTTTTTGGATAATATCCTGTGTCGACGGATCAGTTAACCAAACCGCCTCAAATCTGCCCCACTTCTTGCCATGGGGTTCCATTCGGCTAGTGTCAAGGAGTAAAGAACTATGATCGGACCTTTGAATAGGCAGCGTGAGTAAAGAAAAATGTATGAAAGCTGATGTCCAACTAGAAGAAGCCAACACCTGATCTAGACGCTCATAAACCACTTCTGACTCTTTTCTATTGTTACACCAAGTATACCACACCCCTTGAGATGGAAGATCAACTAACCAGTTGCGAAATATTAATTCATTAAAGGCCGATGCTCCAGGAATAATTCGCCTATGTGAACTGAGTTTTTCTGCCCAACCCCGAACCTGGTTAAGGTCCCCCATAATAATAAATGGCCTTTGAATGTGCTGAATCCTGGCTTCTACACTACTCCACACTTGTCCCCTATTTAGAGTGAAAGGAGACCCGTACATGAAAATAATAAACCAACTTCCTTGCACATTGTCTTGAACTTGCAAAATAATAAAGTGCGCATCCCGTTCACATACCTCGACCAAATTGCCATCATGCCAACCAATCCATAATCCACCAGCTCTTCCGTTACAATCAACTCCGCAATTATATTTGAATCCTAAAGAATAGCCAATTTGATTGACCTGCTGAACTGTGCGTTTGGTCTCCATTAAGAAACAAATGTCTGGTCTATACTTACGGGTCAAATTTCTAGCTGCTTGAACTGTCAGGGATGACCCAGACCCCTGCAGTTCCAGCTGAGAAATTTCATGGCGAGCGAGGAGGTTGTTGTGGGACAACCTCCTGCGAAACCCTTCGATTCGACACAAGACTAGGCTCCAAAACTAATGCCATAAACCTACTGGTTTGTTGATTAACATGAGCTGAATCCAATGGAGGGCCTGACTGTGGTGTCTCGTAACAGAGTTCACGGTTTTCCTGCAAACTTTCGCTAGTGTCGTAACCTGATTCCGAGGTGATAGTATCTTGCGCAGATAGACCCGTGGTGACAGAACGTCCCCTCTCGTGGCCTCTATTCTGACGTGTAAACTGACCCCGACAAGGCCGAAAAGCAAAACCCGGTTAAGAACCCATAGCAATAAGGAGGTGGTTTGACCTATAAAATAATTTCCGACGGCGACGCATTGACGAAAACCTGGCCAACCCATCCCTTGCTGCACACAGGACTGCATGGTCATGCATGACCGATGGTAGAGATTCTCGTGCTTTCTTCGTCGACTATATTGCTTACGTAAAATAGAGCCCAAACGTTAAGGATAGCACATGGAATTTGATACAATGCTCGACCTGTGCATAGCCAACTCAATCTTACGAGCTTATAATGGGCCACTCACCTCGTCTATAGCAACCATTGGCTTTGTGTCATATAATAATTCAAAGCCTGAGTCCACTTTCCGCAATCGTTTCCTTATTGAAGGCCCGTTTTGGATAGATACAAGAGAAGTAAGAGGAGAAGGTGCAGCTACTAAAGTTGAACTTTGGCGTCCATTATCCATCATAGAACTAGATTGGCCTACTTCGAAAGTGACAGAGCCCATATTACTCCACCGGCGTGGGCTTGCTCTCTTGAAGGCCCAAGTGATAATTGGGGCCTCACCCATCAGTAAGTTCAACCGTGGGCTAGGCCCATTAATTTGAAGAGCTCGAAGTACATCTTCATTTGAATCAACTAAGGGGCCTTGGTCAAGGCCATTAATGGAGCTGGTCCCAGGATAATTTTGCTGTGCTTGACGCGGCGAAGTTGTCAACTCACCGACCCTTTTAGTCACTAACTGCCCTGGTCTGATCCCCATTGATGAGAGTTGACCCTCCCATTGATGCCACATTACTTCTAGCTCACCTACTGAGTCCACCAGAGCTTGACCCAAACCCGAAAGTACATCGGAAACAACTAGGCAAGTCTCCGATGAAGATGCTGGCGGAAGAATTCCATCCCTCCTGATAGCTGGCAACAGTGACTCACTCTCCTCGGGCGTCCCCTGTTGTAAACCAGTGTCCCAATCCCATTCCCATATATCAGCAAAATCTGCATCCAAATTGGCGTTATGTCCATTGTTAGGTGGACCTACTTCTTCAGGTATTTCCATATGAGAATTTATGGAATTTTGGAAAATACGAGTAGTGCGACGGTCCGACCTGTGGGCATTAGCTCGAATACTAGCAGAATACATCGAATGCGTTTCTTGAGTCATTACTTGAGAATGGAGTCTCCGACCCATGCCCTGGAGATTGGCATCAATTTGCCATTAAGCCTCTTCAAAGGATAAAGCATAAGTAGTAATCGTGTGGTCTACTCGACCACAATTTCGACAAACCTTACACACCCGCTCGTAGCTACAACTTATCCAATGTTGTTAACCGTCACGAAACTTGAGAAAAAATCCACTAATCAATGGCTTATCAAGGGAGACCCACACTCGTAGACGAAGAAAACAGATATTCCGAGGCATTAGAGAGTCAATATCAACTTTAACCACCTCGCCAATAGCGCGTCCTAATCTGAACCCAGCTTCTTCAGTAAAGCATTCCAACGATAGCCCATACAACTGAACCCATACCATCATTTTATCAAAGATCAATCGATCTAAAACCAAATCCGGCTTCCAATAATCGACAATTAGTAGTGCCCCTTGGATAGCATATGGACCATTGTCAACGATACGATGCATGTCCTCTATGCGTTCAAACAGAAAAACATAGTGATTTTTACTGCGACCGTAAACATGCACTAACCCTTCCAAATTCCATAAATCATTGACATGCATTTGCATAAGATAGGAGCCAAAATGACGAACATCTGCAACATAACCAATCAAACATCTTTGCAGCTCATGTTGTTCTAACTGCCACGTTGAGTCTTCTAATTCCATACTTAGGCCGCTCTGAAAATGATGAAGTAAAAGAGGATAAAACACTTGATTGGGCTGAAAACTTCACCTTTCCTCAGAATATTCACTACCAACTTCAGTTCCACTGCTATCAGTCCAATCCCCCTCACGTAAGTAAACAGTAGCCATTAACTTCCACGTCTGTGGATGACCTCACTCTCTTTTGGGACCACTCGAACTACCACAGCTAGAACGCCCACTTTGGTTTACCTAAAAGGGAACAACCTAAGGATTTACCGAAGGACCTGCCTCCGTTGACACTGAGGACTTTGACTAAACCCCACTATAGAATGACTTAAATGCAAAGAAAAAAGATGTCAATACAAAACAGAGATAGTAACTGAACCTACCCACCAGGAAAAAACAGAATGGCTGAGAAAAAAGAAACAAAGAACACCTTAACGACGGCCGAAGTATCAGCTTGAAACAACAAATAAGCCTCACTATTTTTTAACCAATCACTATTAAGTAACATTGTTCCTGAAGCAACCCTCATCCAATGGACCCACATCTAATAAACTATTATAAAATACAATTTACACATTATAAACACAACCCCCATAATTAATAAAATACTATATAATATTTTTTAATGAAATAATAAGTATTTTAAAAATTATTTAATCTTATTAAAGTATAATTGTGACATATGTGCTTGTTGTATTCCTGATTAATGAAATAGAATCTACTTGTTTTTATTAATCGGTAAAAAGTAAGTCAAGTTAATCATACTCGTCTCACTATTAATATTCGAGAGTTTAACACCTCCAGAATAATGAATTCAATCCTTTTAAATAAACTTATACATATAATCCAAATCCCATCACTTTCATTATTAACATGCAAAAACACTAGAAGTTCTAGATATACCGATAATCACACCCACATTAAATCTCCAATCCTTCCATTTATGATATTCAACATGAGGTTTACAAAAGATGATCACACGCATTCATACATTCATCATTCGTAAGATATGAATCTATAACATGTAATTAAGAGGAGTTTAAGCAAGTTAAATACAAAATAGGAAAATGATATATAAGTCTACTTTTTAAATTTATTTTCTAGACCCAATGATGTATAAGGTAGGAGTGTGTGCGGTGCGGTTCGGGCAATTTGAAAGTAAAATTATAAACCAAATGGCGGATTAGTGGATTGACAAATTACAATTTGAGTAGTTTTGGACGGATTGACAGATTGAAGAATATTCTAACTAATTATCAAGCCTTTACATAATATAATACTAATTTACATAATATTTTTCATATATATAACTACTAATTTTTAATAAATTTCACATATTAAATTTCTCTCACACTCATTTTTACTTTGATATTTCATTATAGGTCAAAAATTATATATGTATTAACTATAGCAGAGCGAAACGATTTCGAAGGCAGATTATAAATTTTAAAGTTTTATACCACAGTTAGCGGATAGAGCGATGCAGATTGATGTAGATTGGTGCAGTTTTAACCTATTAAGCGGCATTTTGCATAGCCCTATGTATAAGTAATATGATTGGTTGATAATTAGAGAAGATATGTTTGTGTGTGTGTGTGTGTGAGAGAGAGAGAGAGAGAGAGAGAGAGAGAGTTTAGATATCTTAATTGATTGTCACATTATTGGGTTTGAAAATTTGGTCTAATTTTTGGACTTGTGTAACAATACTCATACAAAATAATGCCTTAGTGGCTATAAGTTCCAAGACTTTGCCCAGCTACACAACATGGTTTTCAAACTCATATATAGATAGCCCTTGATTTGCAAAATAAAAACAAACAAAAACTGAGTCTTATGATCCCAAAGATCTTCTACGCCTTTATTTTGGCAGAGGCACACCGCAATTACTTATAAATGGTTTTCACTAAGGGATAAGCATAAAACCCAATAAAGATAATCTAAATAAATTGCATGCAATTTAACAATATCATGAGGTGCAATGTATGTGAAATGTTAATGCCAAAAATATTAGCTTTTTCTCATTTTGAAACTTTTCTATGCCATGCATTTGTTTGAAAACGCAATCAACTCAATCATTAATTTAATAAACAAGACAGTAAATACGACATTAGTAATCCTTAGGTAAGGTGTCTGCAAGTAGGCCCTCAAGGCGTTACTAAAACCACTTTACCGGCTCATAACCGAAAGAAACTTGGTACCTACCCTGACCGTGCTTTCGGACTTTTACCACGGACTCCAAGCTAACTTAATTCTTAATTCTAAACCTCCTACCAGATTCACCAAGGTATTTACCCTACAACTCAACACATTTTAAATATTTTCAATGAATCAATTTCGAAAACCAATTTCTCAATTTCAATGCAAAACTTAAATCATGAAATTATGCGATGAACAATGCTATGTATGAGTTTGTAAATATTTCAATTTACCTAGTTCGCGTGTTAGTTTTATAACCATCAATACAACCCTCCACCGATTGCCCAAACAATCATCTCTATTTACAATTGTGTGAGTCGATTTCTGACCACACTGCCAAACAAATACTCAGCTGGCGAACACTGGCAGAATAAATCACACCCGAACGACCTATAATAGAAAGAAGAGGTTCCGGCGGTGGTTCGTCCACCCGGGGGCACTCCGACGATCAAGTCAGTTATCTCTCAAAGATAGCAAAAGTGCTTAACTCACTATTCAGAATACTAAAAGCGTACCTTAGACCCATGGGGGCGCCTCTCTTTTGTAGCCAACACAAACCTAGTCCCAATAGAAGCTTATCTTCCATGGACTCTGGATTACTACTAATCTTGGACTCCCAGTAGGATTGGGATAAACTCTCTAAGAGTCTTATCTTTATCCAAACTGAAGTCCTCTCCCAATCTAGGACTCTTGTCCCTTATCCGCTTATCCTTGATTCCGGTATTCTCGCAGATAACCTCAGCCTAGCCGAGATTACCTCGGCGTCATGACCAGGACATGTGGCACCTCGGCTGACACTTCGGTGCCATCTCGGCCTCGTGTTGTCACTCAAAAATTATGTCCTCACAACAATATAAATTTCAAGAGACAATAAATAATGTATAACCTTGCATCTTCAACGATTTTAAACATAAGAGTAACAATCATATGTTAAATCTCCTCTTTTCCAATTTAAACAAGAATCATAACATGTTTCTAAACATCTCATCAGTTTTCCTTTTTGTTCAAATTCAATAATTTACCAAGAATGTCCACAATGCTAAAATTTACCCATATTTCTCTCAACATATCTCAATATGCCAACAATTTCCAAAAATCCATGGAGTTTCAACAACATAATTTAATCTCTCAATCTCAACACAATCTAAGGTTTGGACAAAAATTGGAACTTCTTGTTTGAAAACAATATTTTCTCTCAAACTTCAACATTATTCAACATTCATAGTAACTGATATAAATTTCAAGAAGAAACTTAAGAAATCCCCCTTTTTATTTAAGAAATAGATATAGATAAATAAAACCCTAATCTCAAACTCATGCCAACTCTCAAAATAGCAAATAATAGTGTTAAAACACATACCCTGAACTTAGAAAATCCGTACCTCAAATTCTAGAAGAGGAGAAGGAAAGAAGCTCCAAAATCAAGGTTGACAAAATTAAGATTCAATAGGTGAAAACATAATCCTCGTCGTCCTCTTTGATTTGGTATAAAAACTCTATCAAAATCTTGATAGTTTTTAGTAAACCTTAGAGAGAAGTTTGGAGTTAGGTGGGTTTGTAGAGAGATGGAGGAGAAAATATGAACATATGGTGAGAGAGAGGGGGAGAGATAGAAGTGTAAAAGTGAAGAAAAATGAGTTTTGGGTCAAATTTTGAAGAAAAGTACACAGAAATCAAATTTGAAAATGCGTACTGCCGCACGTGCGGGCTCTTTAGCCACACTTGTGGAACCCCCTCTCGCTCGTGCAGTTTCACTCAAACAAAAATCCCACAAAAGCTCTACCTTTCCATACGTGTGGCCCTCACCCCCGCACATGCGGCCAAGTCTCAACACCAAATCTTTTTTCCTCTTAAAGGATCCGCACGTGCAAAATTGCCTATTGAGTAAAAATCTTTTCTAAGGCAATTCGCACTCCCTCATTTCATTCTAACGCTCAAATTTTGAAAATGATAACTCGAGATAAATATTTCAAAACACAAACAAGTTTGGAAACGAAATAGTAATTCGAAATTGAAATAATAAACTCAAAATAAATATCGTTAAGTTAGTGTAAAGACTCCGGAAATCACAGAGAGCACCAATTCCAAGTGTGGAGTTGATAATTCCAAAGTATTGAGGGTTTGGTTTGGAAATTGATTTGTTAGTTGATTGTTTATTTTTTTACACACAAAAAAAAATAAATAAATAAAAATAAAAATAAAATAAATAAAATTTGTGTAAAAAAATTTTAAAAAATTGATTTGACAATTCATAATAATTTTTTGACGAAAATATTTGGTCCGCAAACGTCCCTGATTATTTGGATCAATCAAAAATGCTATACAATAAAGTATTTAAATTTATTTTTTACTCTTAAATATTTAGAACCCTTTTTATTAATCTCTCTTTGATATGGAAAGTGAAAAATATAACTTTGTAATAATTTAGACAAAAACACAATAAAGAGAGGTTTTGGGATGATTTTAGTAAATAATGTAATTAATGATCGATCACTAATCCAGTTTAAGTAACTCTACACGATACACCTGGCTTGGGATGAGGGTTTCGGGCCATTATTGTTGAAACAGATTCGTTAGAGGCTATCGAAGCTATTCAAGGTTAGAAAAAGGTAGATTCCAAATTTAATTCGTCAAAAAATCAGGAAAATCCTAAGACGTGATTGGCAATGACATCTTCACATGGTTTGACACAAAACGAACTGCATCGAACACATCAAATCCCTTTCTTAGCTATTCTATTAGAAAAATTCACTAAACAAATACTTCATTAAGGTGTTGTTTGGAAAGTGAGTTAATTTTTTAATTTTTTGACTTTTTTAGCTATTTTAATCTGGGTTAAAAAAACTTGGTTTGGAAAGAATTTTTTGACTTTTCGACTTTTTTGACTTTTTTTGTGAGAGGAGAGCGTAATGATTATGGATTGGATGTAATATTTTGTTTGTAGTGGCTAAAATAGCCTATTTTATCTTTTATTGCTAAAATAGCCCCAAACCTATCCAAACCCACTTGCCAAACCATGCCTAAGTTAGCCTTTTCAATTGCGAAATCTATTGAGGCTCAAATCCTCTCCACAAGTAGCTAGCCATCAAGCCTCAACAAATATATTTAGATAATAAAATATTAGACTAGCATTACACAACTATTTTTTTGAAATTTAATTTTGTTCACATATTTGATAAGTGTATAAACCAATCAACTTTTTTATTACTTAAACTAATGGCATATTTTAAATGGTTATATGTATGAACAAAATAGTTTTTCTTGTACAAAATTGTAAAGCATACTGAAAAACAAAGAATAAATTGAAAAAAAAAATTTACATTGAAGTGGATAAAAAATAGAGATGAAGTGATATTATTTATAATAGAAAGATATGAAAAAAAAAAAAAAACACATTAAAAATGTGTCGGTTTAAAAATATTTGATTTAAAGTTGAACTATTGAAAAATGTTAGTTTAAAAAAATATGACTATTAGGAAAAAAAAATAAAGAAATAATAAAATAAAAATATTTAAATAGAATAGAAAAATAATAGAGAGTTTATTGGAGGATGCATTTAAAAAAGTGATTAGTTAAAGTTAAAAAATAAAAAAATAACTTTTCAGTTAAAATTTGATTAAAAATTTGACTATTTTGATAAAAATGTTCTAAGGCCTCGTTTGGCAACAGGCTTTTTTAGTAATTTTTTGATTTTTTGATTAAAATGTGATGTAAAAAAAATTAGTATATTTGTGATGACTTTTTGACTTTTTACGAAAAGATGTACAAAAAGTAGAGAAAAAAAATAAATCTTTAACATTTTAGTATGAATTATTGACTTTTTAATTTTTTTAATGACTTTTTAATTTTTTGACTAAAAAAATCACTTGTCAAACGAGGTCTAAAACAGCTAAATGTCAAACTACTCCGAAACAAGCCTTTAGGGTGCATCCATTCTTCGTCATCCCACTGTCAACTGTAAAGATGTTCGAATAGTTGGATGGATCTGTTTGTTTATTTGTTAGTTTTTATTTGTCGCGACTTCAGCCTCTTCGATATCCAAAAAATAATAATTAAAAGTGTTGTTCAAAAAAAATATATACAAAATAATGGTAGAATATGACACAAAAATGTATAGTATTAATTAGGGTTCGTTTGGGAAGTGGGGTTAATTTTTTAGTTTTTTGACTATTTTAGTCTAAAGCTAAAAAGTTTCGTTTGGGATAAACTTTTTGACTTTTATAAGAGAAAGAATGTAATGATTATGGGTTGGATGTAATGTTTTGTTTTATTAAACTAAAGCCTATTTTATTTTTTTTGGACTATTTTAACCAAAAAAATCCCAAACCTAACTTCCCAAATGAACACTTGCCGTTTTGGGAACCAAAATAAAAAGCCACGTTTTTGTCAAAAGGTCCAAAAACGCAAGTGGCAAAAACGCAACAAAATTGGTTTGGGAAGTTATAAAAACGCAAGTGTAAAATTACAAATTGGGGCCTATGACAAAAAAATAAAAAAATAAATTTTTTATGTTAGGTAAGAGTATTTTGGTCATTTTAATTTGATTTGACACCATAAACAAATATTAAACTAAAAAGCCAAAAGTCAATTTTTTACCAACTTCTCAAATCACTTTCCTAAAAACTAAAAAGCTTAATAAAAA
Source organism: Camellia japonica (assembly GCA_030407325.1). Classification (NCBI taxonomy): domain Eukaryota; kingdom Viridiplantae; phylum Streptophyta; class Magnoliopsida; order Ericales; family Theaceae; genus Camellia; species Camellia japonica. The sequence goes on from JAPPVO010000059.1 coordinate 103,806,117, forward strand.
GTCAAAAGTTAACTTTTTACTAACTTTCCAAAACACCCCTTAATAGTATTATCATAATATTAACAAATCATAAGAGATATTATAAATCTATAATTATTATAATTATTTTAAAGTTAATGTAACTTCTACACTAATTAAGACACAATGATGACTTATCAAAATGTTTTGACAAAAAAATTGAGAATTAAAAAAAAAATCCATTATTTATCCACTGTTATGTGACAATTTTTTATTTGTTACCAATTTAATTAAGTAAAACTTAACTTTTTGACATGTCATTTTACGTCTAATAAATTATAAATTTCTAATATTTTTTTAATGTGTTTTGTAATTTTTTATTTATCAAAAATATCACCTAAATAATGTCATATTACGGCCTTGTTTGGGACGCTAAACCTGTAATCAAAAAGTTAATACAAAAATAAGATATATTTTGTTTATTTATACGTCTTTTTATATTAAAAAAATTAATTTTTTTTAAATAATCAATTTTTAAACTAACTTATATATATTAGCACATACATATTGATTATTGCGTAACAACATATTAACCTTACGATTCCGTTAGTCACTAATATATGAGTTGACACTTATCATTAGTTTTTGTATTAGTCGATATATTGATATTATTATTTAAAATTAAAATTAGCACTGTTGAGAAAATATTCACTTAAAAAATTGTTGTTTTATTTGGGAAAAAAAAACTAATTACAAGATTACAAACACATCAAATGTGAAAGATTGTGTTCAGTTTTGTGATGTTTTTTTAATTTTTTATATAAAAAAATTATGTGATTTAAAAAAAATTAAAAAACTAAAAAAAAATTAAAAAGTCTTCTCAAATTGTCCCTTTGTCTTTAATATTCAGATTTTGTTTTTGAGTATTAAAAAAGTGTCACGCGTCACTGTCATGACACGTGTCCTAACAGAGGTAATTCCCTAGATTATGATACAGAGCAAGTGGCACATACTTTTTTGTTGGTCTAAAATACCCTTGCCTTTTAACTAAAATTACAAATCTCCATGAAATAGAGTTTTAGTAACTGAAGGGCATGGAGGATAAAAATTAGTCCAAAGTTGTCAAAAATTAGTAGTAACCGCGCATGATAGCCCCTCCCCCCCCCCCCCCCCTCTCTCTCTCTCTCTCTCTCTCTCTCCCCGGTTCACACCACCTGGCTTTTCAAACTCTGTCATGATCATATATATATATACACATCCATTCATACACTCTCTACCAGCACACTCAAAATCAAAAATATTTCTCTCTCTCTCTCTCTCAGCTTCTCTCTCTCTCGCCGGACTCTCAAAAACTAAGTAAGCTCTCTCTCTCTCTCTCTACCCAGATGGGTTATGCTCTGTTCATGGTATTTGCTTAAAAAACTCATCTGGGTTTTTACTATTCTTCTCTTTTCTTTTCACTTTTTAGCTAGATTTTCCATCTGGGTTTAGTGAATAAATGCTAAAATTCAACTCTCTAATTTTGCATGTGTGTGTTCTCTGTTTCGTAGCTCAATGGGTGAAGAAGTTGGAAGCAAAACTATAAACTTTCTTGACGGATTCGATACACAAAAAACTGAATTTTCAGATTCAGTACACCCAGAACTGGATCTGGGGCTCTCTTTGGGTGGCTTTTATGCCAAAATTCCCTCAAAAGCCCCACTGATTCGAACTTCTTCGATGATGGTGGCTGAGAAGGAGAGGGAGGGCGGTGTTGGGTTTGTTCCGGCGTCGGAGGTGGTGGAGGAAGAAGAGATGAGGAAGCTGAAGGAGATGCAGGCTTTGAAGAGAATGGAGGCTAAGAAAAGGATGGTGGAGAAGTTAACTAAGCAGAGGGGAGCTGGTGGCTCTGATGAAGAGAAGCCCCGGGTGGCGGCGGCGGCGGTCACGGTGGTGGCTAAATTGACCAATTGGGCGCCGGGTTCTACCTCCAAAGCCCCCGCCGCCGACGATGGCTTCTCCCGCGCTGTCGAAGAACTCAAATGGAACGTTGGTTCATCAACCAACCTAGTAATTCCAGGTAATTTTTCTTCATAAACTTGTTTTTTTTAGTAGTAATTTTCAATGCCAATAGTAAGTTGTTTAAAAAATGATTGAGAGGTCTTCTAAAAAGCTTTTAATAAGGTATTGTTTCAAAAATGATTAAAAATTCTAATAAACGAGTTCTAGAAAGCTTTGATGGGTTAAGTTTCACTGTGATATAATATTTTAATCTTATTTTATTTTTACTTTTAAATTCTTCATGTCACTGGAACTCCAACTCTAGAGATCTAGCTCAAGTTGTTTATTCAGTAATATTAAGGCCAAGTTTGGCATCTCAAAATAAGTTCATACTTTTTATCTTTTTTAGGTCACATCAATCAGTATCTTCTCTCTACTTTTTCTACACATAATTCAATAAAAGTCAAAAAGTACACTTATTTAATCTTTCCAAACTTGACCTAAGTATCAAGAAAATTTTTTCATGAAAATAATTATGAAAATTTTATAATTCTTAAATTACATTTAAAATAAAGTACTACATACTAATCAAGGTAATTCAAGAATTATAAATTTTCCATGATGATCTAACTTTTCCGTTGTTTATTATGTTTGGCTTCAAAAATTAAAGTTCACTTCATTTGACAAGTCAAACTTGAGAAGGTTCATTTTGCTTTACAGTGTATACAGGGTTTTGGAGTTACGGGCAATCATTGTACCGTGGGACAAAAATAAATTTGTTTCAATATATATATAGATTTTTGGAAATCAGTTCATACAAATTTTTTTATAGCTTATAAGTTAAAAATAATTTAAATATGCTAAAATTTTTTTTTGATAATCTGAAAGTTGAAGAAATCGTGTTTTTAATTTCAATTTTTTGATTATTAACTTCTAATTTCACAAAAGTTACACCAAACAACCTATAGGATCCGTTTGGCAAAAGTTTTTTTTGGCTATTTTAGTCACAAAAAATAAAATAGGTTATTTTAGCCATAACAAACAAAACATCACATCTAATCCATAATCATTACACTCTTCTCTCACAAAAAAAGTCAAAAAGTCATTCCCAAACGGAACTTTTTAGCCTAGACTAAAATAGCTAAAAAAGCTAAAAAGTCAACCCACTTCCCAAACGGAGTGGTGTTTGGGAAGCAAGTTCCCAAATTTTTTTCTCATTTTTTTCACTAAAAGACAAAAGTTTTACAAAACCAAAAAAAACATATCCAAACAAAATATCACATCCAACCCCATAATCATTTCACTTTTTCTCTCACAAACATCACATCCAACCACATAAAAACCCAACTATCTTCCCAAACACCAAAAATTTTTTATCTCATAAAAACCTACATCTAATAAAATCTACATAAAAACTCACTTCCCAAACACCATCATAATAGAGTTCAATCTTTTTATTATTTTATGAAAATTTTTGGGTGTATATTGCATATTATATGCAACCTTATATAAAATTATAAAAATTTTCACGAATTTTTAGAAGTGGTCTTACAAAAAGTATTAAGTTTAATACAAATTTGCATAATCACATAAATTATTATGAATTTATGCAAATTTATATTTAATTTATGTATTTTTGTGTGATCATTTATCTAAATTTATGAAAACTTACATAATTTTATCTAAGATTGGATATGATGCGTATTGCGCAACAAAGCATTTTCCTTTATTTTATTGGCAATGAAAGAAGCAAAAACAAACAACAAAGAGAGGACAAGATATCCTCTTTCCAAGAACCAAGCCATTATGCCAAAACAAAAAGGGGAAATTACTATTCAAGTGGAGTTTTAAAAAATTATTCCATATTAATAAAAAAAAATTATAATTAAAATTATTAATATTTATAATATTTACCGTGTTTTTGTAAATAAATTTGCTGATTACCACTTATTGGTAATTCTCCCAAACAAAAACACCACAACACCCTTATATATCACAAACAGCTTTCCAATCTCTAGAAATAGAAAAGAATAGGACCCCTTTAAAATGAGGCAAAGAAGGAAAACTTGATAAGTTTTAGAGCCCTGTTCATATCCCTATTATATTTGTGCTGTATATCCCAATTCATATCTTTATTATATATTTGTTATATAAATAAGTCCAATTTCATTGCTAAGTTTAATCTGTTTCTTGGTTCATATTGTTATCTCTGCTCTAACGATCCACAGTTCCATGCTTGTTTACTTGAATTTTTTCTTTAGATTGTGTGGTCCTTTTTTGTTAATTATTGATTGGATTTGATTTTGTCTTGGATTCTAAGAACAACATTGAATTATGGGGTTGAAGGTAAACATAGTTGATGTAATGTAACAAAAGGAAATAAATAGAGAAAGTTTGGAAATCAAATAGCAAGAACGTACGTGGTATCCATGGAGAGAAAATTGGAGAACGTTCATTTGTCGGCAGCGAAGAGTTCAAAATTGTCAACTAATTTTTTTTTTTTTTATTCTAACAAATCGACAAATTTTATCCAAGGCTGATACATAAATTGAATCGAACTATGTATCGACAAAGAACTTCGTCATCCTCATAATTCAACCCAAAACGTTGAGCACGTGCAAAATTATTTTCCTAAAAAAAACAAAGAAAGAAAATAGTTGGATGTCAAATCTAGTAGCATACCAACAAGCATTTTCCCTCTTTTTAAATGTTTTAGTATTTATTCGAACATAGATTTTGTTTTATAGAATTAATACGATGATCTCTGGATGGTTTTCTTGCTAAGAGATTCACTTTATGGAAAGACCGCTTGATGCTTTTCTTCGTAACTGCAATAGTGTAGGTAGATAACATCCTTCTTTATGGAGGATAGGCAAGTGGAGACGGGTTAGAGACTGTTCAAATGAGACTCAAACCCGAGCACGTGGTGTTGCTACTTAGCCAGCATATTAAATAGCTAAAATAAATGAAATTTGCCCAAACTACTTAAACTTCTCACCTTTAAGTGTTGTTGGTTGACAGTTGAAACCTCCCTAACCGTTCATATTAAGCCTATTTACATCAAAATGATCACGGTATGGATTGGCTCTTTCTAAGGCAATTGATGAAAATGATCACCATTTGCGGTTTTACTTTTCTCCTATTGTGTTTGGATCTTTGGTACTAATTGATTACTACTAACAAATATTGTATTCATTTTACGGCAAAATTCATTCAGGTCCAGAAAATTCAACTGCAGGGAAAGCTCCTACAAGAGTGACGGATACTGGAAAATCAGTCGATCCTGGTAATTACTGCTCAGAGCCTTCGTTCAATTTTGGGACAATGGTGAATGGAAAACCGGCTTATCCTGGAAAACCAGCACCAGGGATCATGTTGGAGAAAATACCGAATGGAAAAACAATCAATCCCACCAATTCTCACCCCCCGGATTTCGCAGTCTTACTTAGGAAGAGAGCAAATGAAAAAATGGGTGAGGCAGCAAAAACCGAGCAAGAGAGAGTATCCAAGAAGGTTCAAGTTTTAGCCGGCTGTATTCATGACAGTGCGGCTATCAAAATGATGAAGATAATGCCTAGAGTGACAACAACCGGCAATGGCCCCAATGGGAGGAAAATCAAAGGGTTGCTGTACAAGTACGCGAAAGGGCACGTGAGCATAGTCTGTGTTTGTCATGGCGTCTTTCTCACCCCGGCAGAGTTCGTTAAGCACGCTGGCGGCAGTGATGTGGAGAACCCCATGAAACTTATCAATATTGTGCCTGGAACCCTTTGAGCAATGGTGGTGGCTTTGTCACCCGTTGTGCACAGAAAGAATTTCACAGAATGGGTTACAAATGTGATCTAAAATGTTCGCAATTAAAGCTGCAAACATCGTCTTATATGCATTTGTGCATTCTGTGTCCGGTTCTTTACGTGCACATAGTATGTAGTGAGGTAGGAAATAAGAAAATACAAGTGCTTTACCTTCAAGTTACCAAAAACAAAAGTGCCTTATTTTATAAGGTTTTTAGTTCTCTGTTTTCTAAGTTGTAAACAAAAAAAACTGGTTGAAGTTTTAACCCTTCACATGCAATTTTGTGAAGGATGTCTTTTTTTTTTCTTCTTTTTTTACCCTCCCTTTTTCCTACCTTGTGGAATGTATAAATTAAGGTGGGAAATGAAAAACCTAGCTAGCTTGGTGGTTATAAGGTCTTATTGTGTTTCTAAGTTGTAAATCAACTGTTGTCAAGAGTTAATCCTTCACTTGCAAATCTCTCTCTCTCTCTCTCTCTCTCTCTCTCTCTCTCTCTCTCATATTGTTGTGTTGAAATTTATTGAAATTCTAAAATTTTGTCCAACCTCTAGCATTGTGGGTTGACTGCAGCCCTGGGTGATGGTTAGAGGCGTCAACAGTGATTGGTGGTGGCAGGGCAGGCGCTTGTGAGTTAGGATTTGTAAAGGTGCTTGTGAGTTAGGATTTGTAAAGGTGATTGGTGGTGGTGACAACAATGATGGTAGGGCAAGTAACATTAAGCTAGGATTTGTAAAATAAGTGAGAAAAGTAATTTTGAAATTATAGTAAATGTACTTAAAAAAAAGTTAATAATTTTGAATTTAACAATATGAAAAAAGGAAGAAAATGTAAAATAGGATTTTGAAATTTCACGAGGCAAGATATATCTTTTAGAATTTTAAAAAGTCAAATGTATATTTTGTAAACTTTAAGAGTGTGTTTATAGTCTGTCCTATATAATATGTGGGAAGATTGAGTTTTAAAAACTCTTTACAAGTCTTGACTTACTTTATAATTCACTTAAAGTATTTGTCCAATTTAACCCTACATGTTGCCAACTCAATGCGCAAGATTTTTATTAAAAGGCCACTAATATTCCATATTCCATATATCTAAACCAGCCCAGAAATTTTGAGAGAGATATATTCAAGAGCTTTGATCAAAAGAGAGCGAGTGTGTTGAAATTGAGAAAAACAGAGAGTTGGAACTCCTCCTCCCACACACACTGTTAAACAACGCAAAAACACAATTCCAATAAGAATTTTGAATTTTCGAATTAAGAATTGAGAACGCACTTTTTAAACTTAAGGGTGATAAAAAAGAAGTTTAGAAATCAAATCTTTCCTTGAAAGGTAAATTTTGCACACTTTTCATTTTCTTTTAGTTTCTTGCATTTCTTTCTTATATTGCTTTTTTTGCTTTAATTTCATGTTATAAACCTGTTGTAAGCTAATCGGTAGTGGTTAGTTGAGCCACTTACATATTTTTCATTTGTTTTTCTAGTATTTGAAACGAAACAGAGTTTTTGGCCTAGCCTGATTGGTTGGCTGACCAATTTATTGGTTGGCCGGCCAGCAACCAATCAGTTTGGCTGGCCTGCTCATTTTTTGGCTGGTCAGCTACTTTCTCCTAGACAAAACTCAGTAGTCCCCCAGATGTCGAGCAGAATAGTCTCCAATGGTCTCCGAGGCCTCTTGAAGCTTATGTTTTTATTGTTTTTATTTTAATTAGAGAGAGTTTGTGAGGATATTTTGTTGTAATATTTTTATTCTTCTCCTCCCTTATTTAGATTTGTAATATTCAAAGTGATGTAATAATTCCCCACTCCCGCTTTTTTCTATCCCGTACTTTTACTCATTTTCCTTATCTGCACATATGTAGTTTATATGCTTGTCATCATATCCATGCTTTGCATTTATGTTTCATGCCTTAAGATCCAGTTAAATTTGCATATGTGGGTTTAATCGATTTTTATGTGATTTTTTGCACTATCTCATATCTTGAGATGGTTCACGCGTCATAGATAGAAGTCGTATCTTTAATTGCATTTCATGAGTGAATTGCATTGGAATCTTGTATATATAGGATTATGTATGTTTGATTAACTTTGTTTTTGTATCTATTTGCGGGACATTAGTAAATATGTAAGTTTTTGTGCTTTAGCATCATGTGGCTATGTGTTTATTTGATATAACTCTTTGCGTGCCGGTGGGTGAAGATTGTGTTATTTAATTTATAATAAAATTAATTTTTATGATTACACTATTCAAAACATTTTTGAAATATATGAAATCAAATTGTTCCAAAATAAATGATACAGTCTATATTTGTTTGTTTCACATAGTAACTTTTAGGATTTATTAAATATTGGAATATGAACATATAAAGTAAATAAAATTCATATCATGGCTTAGTAAAGGCCGATCTTTTGATCGGGTGAGCGGGGGTGCTCAATTAACTACCTTCCCCCTTCATACCTAAAGTTCCGAGCCAAGAATCCTTAGTTACGGCGAACACTAGCATTGGCACTAGTCACAGGTTTCCTAATTTTTTCAAAACATTAGGTGGCAACTTTAAGATTTGATGACGCAATCTATTTATGACAAAGGTTTTTGCAATAAAATGGATTTTTCATTAAAGTTGCCAAATTTGAACTCTCATCTACGTTTCACATTGCACTTGTGAGACTAGATAGAAGAAATCAAGGATCCGAACTATTCAACATACGCGGGTACTCCTCGGCAGTGTTACAATCTCCTTCTCCAAATCTGAGATATCCTCTTTCATGCGCCTTCCTCGACCTGTGCGCCACCCCTAACGACTGTCGAGCACGTCCCCATCAACAGCCTCATCATCGGTGTTGCTCTCATTTCTATTTGTCCAATTCGCAGCGCCATCAGCATTGACCTTGTCTTCCTCTTTTGACGTTGACGTCTCTCTTCCCTACCGTTGTAGACTGTGCTCGTGGTGGTGTCCATATGGACTCCAACCAACGATCCTCGCCATCGAGAAGTCGGTTTTACAGATCTGTATTAATTGATTCATATATACACATATATGATTAGATACATAAAAAATTGGTAGTATTTCTATTCACATATATATAGATATATCAGTGATCACATCACAAATAGTTTTTATGTATATATATGTATAAATCTAGGAGTTTTTTTAGAGTTATTCGTATTCAATGATCATAGATTTGAGATTTACAATATCTTGATTTGGTGTTGAGGAACTCATTTGAAACTTTTGTAACAAGTATACAGATGAAGATCAACCATTCAAGTGATCATAGATTTATTTATTAGTTCATATATCTATCTCTAATCTATTGTTGGATTTCAACACACAGCTTTGTATTTCAAAAAAAAAAAAAAAAGTAATAAATTGTGAAATGAATTCTTTAGGGTTTGAAATGTAATAATTTTTTGTTGTTGCTTTGATTTGTTCAAAATAGTTTTGAGATGATGTTGTTGTTGATGATGATAATGATGATTGTAACAGATAGATTTTCAATAGAGACTTTTTTCAACATATAGAGAGAGAAACAAATAGAGAAAGAAGAGGAGTGGATAGAGAAAAATATAGAGAAAGAAAAGTTTGAATGTGTTTTTTTTTTTTTAACATATAGAAAGAGAAAAGAGAAATGGCAAGAGAATTAAATACATAGAGAAAAGTTTGAAAAACAGTGTGAATTTGAACAAATTGAAAAAATGGAAACCTACGTGTAGGTCCTAATAGGTGGACTTATTATCCAATAGGTCCTATGATAATTAATGACATTTTTCATTAAACACTATTAAAAAATGTCACTAATTGTTAATTTTAGCGACAACATGAAAATTTTGTCACAAAAAATGTCACTAATTATAAGTTTTAGCGACAGTTTAAAAAATCGTCACAAAAAAATGTCATTAATTCACAATCTTTAGCGACAATTTGAAAATTTTGTCACAGAAAAACGTCACTAATTGTAAGTTTTAGTGACAATTTATAAAAATTATGACAACAAAAAGTCACTAATTATCAATTTTTAGTGACATATGTAAAAAATTGTCACAAAAAAAAAATTGTCACAAAAAAGTTATTTTTAGCGACCATTTTACCAAAACTCATTTTCAATAGGACTTGATACGATTAAGTCTAACTATTAGGATTTATTGGTAGTTTATCCTAGAAAAAAATAGGTTATAAAAATTCAACAGATAGACAAAAAAATTTGAATGGATAGATATAAATTTGAACATGTAGTCAATGAAAAGTCAAATAGATAAAAAACGTCAAGGGGTAAAATTGAAAATAAAACATTTTTTAGGACTTCTCACCAAACTATTTCACAAAGCGTTGACCTCTCACCAATAAAAAAAAAAATCACTAAACCTAATACCTTAGACAATTGGTAAAGTGGATATTTTACCAATTTTTTCTAGTTAAAATTATAATTATTATCCATTTTTTTTTATGGCAAATATAATCAAAGTATCTCATTACAATTATACAAACAACATACTCTCTTTTTTGTCGCAACGATAAAATTCTCAATAAGCCTTTCACTATAAACAATTCAAACAATTAAAGTAAGTTCTATAGTGACGTGTACAAGCCCACAAAGGCCATAAATCACTGTAAACAACCCAAGCCCATCACTTGGAGCTCAATGCATAACCCAGCTGGTGAGGTCCAGAACAGCTGGAATCTAACATGGCATAAAGAGCCAATGACATTCAGACACATGGCAGGTGAAGGACGAGCCACATCAGCAGACAAAGATCTGCAAAGTTATTGCCACTGCACATCACCATTAATGCAGCCCATCACAGCATTTATTACGACAACACCTCCCCGTCGGAACAGGACCCCCTTACCCTGAACAAGGTAAGCTACAGCATAGACTTTCGGCGAGGAGGGCAGGTCGGAAGGGATGGCGAAATGATTACCAAAGGATATAAGCAAACGTGGAAGACAAGAAGAATGTTAAGCTTTCTATCTCTAAACTCTCCTTACTCCCTACTTCTTTTTTTAACTAGCTCGTCGGAGGGTTCACTGGGGGACTACCCCGTTCCCCGTTGGACTTGTTTGCAGGTAATCCGGTGGGTTTGATCATCTGGACGTAGGTATTGAGGAGCTTGGACCTGTCCGACCCATTCACTGGGACAAACTGTATCATCAGTTGGGGGACTACCCCGTTCCCCGTTGGACTTGTTTGTAGGTAATCCGGTGGGCTTGATCATCTGGACGTGGGTATTGAGGAGCTTGGACATGTCCGACCCATTCACTGGGACAAACTGTATCATCAGTTGGCGCCGTCTGTGGGAACGTCTTTGCTCCGCGCGCCAGTTGTGCTCATTGTCGCCGGAGACCCTATCCCAACAACCTTTTCCTCCTACCCATCAAAGTGTATGGTCACGACTAGATCCATGGCTTCTCACAATAATGCTGCCGACCATCAGGCCGACCCCCCTATCCAAACAACCCACCGCAGTATTTTATCGAGCTTACCAACATCATTAACCGCATGGCCGAGCAAAACCAGGCCCTGATAAATGCTTTACTCCAAAGAAACATTCTGATGCCTCCTCCACCACCTCCAGATGTTCCGCCCAACCAAGAAAGAGCCCCGAGCCACACTGTTCCGCAACCCTATCCACCTAACTTGGAAGGTTTGCAACCTCCTCCTCCACATATAAATCTACCACCTCTACCCCCACGCCCGTCGGTCGTGGTACCAGCCCCTGAAGGGGAAGCCAGCAGCGTCCAGCCCCCATTGACTGACCATGGTAACAACATTCCCCTCTGGGACGCTGAACTCCGAGCAATGAAGCTCCAACTCCAAGGGGTCATGCAGAACATTCAGCATAAACCCTCTACCACGGCAAACTCACCATTTGTTGCCTCCATTCGGGACAAACCTCTACCCGCCAAGTTCAAAATGCCCACCATTGACTCTTTTGACGGTATGACGGACCTAGTCGACCATCTGGAGACCTACCGAACCCTCGTGATCCTCCATGCCTTCCCTGACGAGATCATGTGCCGGGCTTTCCCCGTGACATTGAAGGGGTCAGCTCGACTATGGTTCAATCAGTTACCAGCAGACTCTATCTCCACTTTCCAGCACCTTAGCGACTCATTCCTTAGCCATTTCATTGGAGCCCAGCGCCAACGCCGCCCGGCAACCCAACTCCTCAACATCCGTCAGACCGAGGAGGAGTCGCTGCACAGTTTCGTTACCCGCTTCAACACCGAAGCCCTGCAAGTAGCGGAAAACGATGACAAGTCATCCTTACGGCTTTCATGGCCACGCTACGATCGTCCGATTTCCTCTTCTCCCTCTCCAAAAACCCTCTGACCTCCATGGCAGCCCTACTCTCCAAAGCCCAGAAGTACATGAATGCTGAAGATTCACTAGCCGCTCGGCAAGGATCCAATAGCTAAAAACCCGACCCCCAGGGAAAAGAGAAAAGACTCAGAACCCAAACACCCAGTATAATAGCCAAACACCCCACTACACAGACCGATCCCCCCGCGCTGACCGGTCAGCACCAGCTTGACCGCCCGGTCGGTTCGAGCGGTACACCCCCCTTAATTCTCCCATGGAACAAGTCCTCAACCAGATCCAACGGGACTACCCCCTCAAATGGCCCCTACCTTCACGGACCCCTTCCAATCGGAAAGACCAGTCCAAATATTGTCATTTCCACCAGGACCATGGCCATAACACTGATGACTACGTCAACCTCAAGGATCAGGTCGAGGCCCTAATACGTCAGGGACGTCTCAGCCGTTTCACGGACACCCGCCCACAGCAGAGGCAAAGAACCGAGCCCCTCAGAAACAACCGCCGGCGCACCCCACCCCGGCAGCCAGCTCAACCTAACCAAGGCCATGATCGCCCTCCACAACAGCCTCAGCCGCCAGGTAATCCCCCTCTGCCAGTTGGCGAAATCCGAGTCATTTCAGGTGGCCTTGCTTGTGGGGGGCCATCCCGCTCGGCTCAGAAGGCAGAACTCAGAAAGATAAGGCAAGGCTCAGACAAAGCAGTTGCCACAGTAGACCGACCCTCCAAACAGCCCAAGCAGTGGACAGAGCCCATCACCTTCACGGACACCGACTGTACAGGCATCCGTTATCCTCATGATGACCCCCTCGTCATTTCTGCCCTCCTCTCCAACTATAAGGTCAGACAGGTTCTCATCGAAAAATGACAGTTCTTCAGACATCATATTCCTCAACTGTTTTGCCAGCTCAAGATTGGGGAGGAAAGTCTGTCGCCCCTCCAAACCCCTTTGGTCGGTTTCACTGGCGACCGGGTGACCTCCATCGGCTCCATCGATCTCCCCATTACCATCGGCGAATACCCACGGCAAACTACGAAGTTGCTCACTTTCTTTGTGGTCGACTGTCCCTCTGCCTACAACATCATCCTTGGTCGCACCGCCCTCAATGCTTTCCAAGCTATCACTTCAACCTACCACCTCGCCATAAAATTCCCTACCGACCTGGGCGTCGGGACAGTAAGGGGGGAGCAGATTGTAGCCAGGGAATGTTATGTCTCCTCACTCAAGGAAGTCAAGCTGAAGGAGGCCATGATCATTGAAGGACTTGACGTACGAGATGAGGACGAGCTGGTCAGAGGGGAACCGGTGGAGGAGCTCGTTGAGATTCCCATCAATCCCACCAACCCAATGAAAACGGCCAAGATCGGCAGCCAACTATCCCCCTAAGCTAAGGCCAACCTTACTGCCCTTCTGACTGAGCACAATGATGTATTTGCCTGGACTCACTCAGACATGCCAGGCATTGACCCCTTTTTCATAACTCACTGCCTCAGCATTGAACCCCATTTCCAACCTTACCGCCAGAAGCAGCGCATTTTTCATCCGGAGCGCAATACTCTTATAGCCGCAGAGGTTGACAAACTCCTTGAGGCCCAAATTCATCAAAAACGTGGACTACCTTAAATGGTTGTCAAACGTGGTCCTAGTCCGCAAGAACAATGGCAAATGGCAACTATGTGTCGATTACTCTGACCTGAACCGAGATTGCCCCAAAGACAGCTATCTTTCTTCCCCGCATAGATCTGCTGGTCGACGCCATGGCCGGTCATCAAATGCTCAGCTTCATGGATGCTTTCTCTGGTTACAACCAAATCTTGATGCACCCGTCCGATCGGGAACATACATCCTTTATTACTGACCGAGGTACCTACCACTACCGTGTGATGCCATTCGGATTGAAGAACGCTGGGGCCACCTACCAACGGTTGGTCAATGCCGTTTTCCATCACCAGATAGGTCGGAATATGGAAGTATATGTCGACGACATGTTGGTCAAGAGCAAACTCTCCACTGATCATCTGACCGACCTGCGAGAAACCTTCGCCACCTTACGCAAGTACCGAATGAAGCTCAACCCAGAGAAGTGCGCCTTCGGCGTAGGATCTGAGAAGTTTTTGGGTTTTATGGTTAGTCAGCGGGGCATTGAAGCTAACCCTGAAAAGATCAAGGCCTTAATCGAGATGCAGTCACCCAGAACGGTTAAGGAGGTCCAAAGACTCACTGGCCGAGTTGCAGCCCTTAACCGCTTCATTTCTCGCGCAACGGATAAGTGTCTACCATTCTTCAAAGTTCTTCGGCAAACTTTTGAATGGACAGCTGAATCCGAAGAGGCTTTTCAACAGTTGAAGCAGTGCATGGCCAATCCCCCCCCTCCTTTCACAAGCAATCACGGGCGAGCCCCTCTTCCTCTATCTAGTCGTATCAGGCACCGCTATCAGTGCAGCTCTTATCAGGGAAGACGGCTCCGTCCAACGACCGGTCTACTACATCAGTCGGCCCCTCAGGGGGAGCAGAACTACCCACTGTTAGAAAAATTATCCTTGGCCTTGGTCACCGCTCCAGACGACTCCGTCTTTACTTCCAAGCCCACTCCATAGTGGTCCTCACCGACCAACCTTGAAGAAGGTCATGCAGCAACCAGAACTTTCCGGCAGACTCATGCAATGATCAGTGGAACTCAGCCAGTTTGACATCTCTACCGGCCTCGAACAGCAATTAAGGGGCAAGCTATCGCCGATTTCATCATGGAATTCACTAATCCTACCCCAACCACTGCTTCTCCACCCCCACCAGCTCCCATCGAGCCAGAAGACCCTCATTCTTGGACTCTCAATGTCAACGGATCATCCCGCAGGGAAGGTAGTGGGGCTGGCCTCATCCTCACCGCCCCTGAGGGTGGTTATTTCAAATGCGCTCTCCGTTTCCTGTTTGAGGCCAGTAACAATGAGGCCGAATATAAGGCATTGATTGCAGGTCTTCGCTTAGCCAGGGATATTGGTGTCAGCCACATCCGAGTGTTCAGCGACTCCCAGCTCATCGTCAGATAGATCACGAGAGAATTCGATGCCAAGGAGGACACAATGCGGGCTTACAGGGATATTGCACTTCCCCTTGTTCGCCTCTTCAATACTTTCCACATCAAGCACATTCCTCGGGCGGAAAACTCTAAAGCAGATGAGATGACTCAGTTGGCTTCCGCAGACCAGTCCGACCTTAGCCGTGGTGTCTGCCTAGAATACCTATCCCACCCCGCCATTTGCCCCGACCAGCACGAAATACAATTCCTCCAAAATGAGCCCATCCCTTGGGCGTCGGACATCTTTCTATTTCTGACAATAGGGGAACTGCCAAACGACCAACAGCAAGCGCCAAAGTCAGGGCCCAGTCGTCCAATTACATCTTCGTCAGCAGCATTTTGTACAAACGTGGTTTCTCACACCCCTATCTGCAGTGCCTCAATCCGACTCAAGCAACTTATGTGATGCAAGAGATTCATGAGGGTATCTGCGGCAATCACTCAGGCGGCAGGTCCCTGGCCCACAAGATACTTCGCACTGGATATTTCTGACCTACTCTCAACCAAAATGTGGCTGACTTCGTGCTCAAATGTGATAAGTGTCAGCGTTTTGCCAATATCCCCCATGCTCCTCCTACTGAATTGATCACACTTTGCAGCCCCTACCCGTTCGCCAAATGGAGGATCGACCTAGTTGGCCCTTTACCCACCGGCCGAGGCCAGACCAAATTTGCCATTGTCGCCATTGATTATTTTACTAAGTGGGTAGAGGCAGAACCCCTTGCCACCATTACCGAGTGGAACACAACCAAGTTCATTTGGCAGTCGATCGTTTGCAGGTTTGGCATCCCCCAGGCCATCGTCTCCGACAACGGCAAACAATTCGACAACGCCAAGTACAGGAAGTTCTGTGCAGACCTCCAAATTCAACCATGTTTTTCTTTCCCCGGTCATCCCCAAGCCAATGGCCAAGTTGAGGTCACCAACCGTTCTCTTTTGAAGATCATCAAAGCCAAGCTAGAAGCTGCTAAGGGGCTTTGGGCTGAGGAACTACCAAATGTATTCTGGGCTTACCGAACTACAACTCGGACTCCCACTGGGGAAACCCTTTTCCGCTTAACATACGGCGCTGAGGCGGTTATTCCGGTAAAAGTCGGCCTGCCTACCCCTAGAGTTTTACATCCAGATCCAGCACTAACGGAAGAGCTCCGTCGGGCAGACCTGGACCTAATTGAAGAACTCAAAGAAACCACTGCTGTTAGACTGGCCTTATACCAACAGAAAATGAGAACACACTACAACCGCAAAGTCCGACCAAGGGAGTTCGCTGTAGGGGACCTTGTCTTGAGAGAAGCAACCCTTGCCACCAAAAATCCGACTGAGGGTAAACTGGTAGCCAAATAGGAGGGACCTTACGTTGTGAAAGCCCGACCACGTCCGGGCACTTACCGACTTCAGGACATGGAAGGTCGAGACCTCCCCCACCCCTAGAACGCTGAACACTTGAAGCGCTACTTTCAATAAGTTCCTACTGTTGTATTGCTCAGTTGTTGTATTATCTTTTTGATACATAATGTAAACTTGGATCGACTGGACTACACTGTCCATGACAACAATTCTATATCTTAGCTATCTGTGTGTTGCCTCAATAACATTCTCATTTGCAGCACTTATTAAAAGCCTCAGCCAGACTGAGCATTAACAGCCTCAACCAGACTGAGCATCACTCCAGAAGCCTCGGCCAGTCCGACCGTCAAAAGCCTCAGCCAGACTGAGCACTAAAAGCCTCAGCCAGACTGAGAATACAAGCCTCAGCCAGACTGAGCATCACTCCATAAGCCTCGGCCAGTCCGACCGTCAAAAGCCTCAGCCAGACTGAGCATTAAAAGCCTCAGCCAGACTGAGCACCAGAAGCCTCGGCTAGTCCGACCGTCAAAAGCCTCAGCCAGACTGAGCACTAAAAGCCTCAGCCAGACTGAGCACTAGAAGCCTCGGCCAGACTGAGCACTAAGAGCCTCTGCCAGACCGGCCATGAAGCACTCGGCCAGACCAAGCCTCAGTCAGCCTAAGCATAACAAGTCTTAGCCAGACCGAGTGCCACAGTTTCAGGGTCAGACTCAGTTACCTACAATGTCAGTAAATCATAGCTTTACCCCAAATGAGCACGCATGCAGGGCTCGGTCAAGGCCACCCATGCAAATTTCATGCTTGAGGAATTAGTAGACACACTTAGTCACAATTCCAGCTCCAAATCTTTACACCACTCTTTGCTCAGTCGAATTCCAAAGACGTTCTTACACGTCTTCTTTACAAGTCAGGTTATTTTCTTCTCAATCAAACTCTTATGAGTCAGCCTTTCTATTCACAAACCAAGCCTCACTCCATAAACCACTAACTTACTTGAGCAGTGTGGCAAACGCAAGCTTGTAATTTTATTACATTTTAAATTTCACTCTGCATTGAGGAGTTCCTAACTTTACTCTGCATTGCGTTTTTATTACAAGTTCAATTTCACTCTGCATTAAGGAGTTCCTAACTTTACTCTGCATTGAGTTTTTATTACAAGTTCAATTTCACTCTGCATTGAGGAGTCCCTAACTTTACTCTGCACTCAGTTTTTATTACAACTTCAATCCCACTCTGTCTTGAGGAATTCCTAAATTCAGTTTTTATCACAAGTTTTTATCACAAGTTTTCATCCATTTCAGACGCACAAGAAAAAACCATCAAATGCAAAAAAAACTGAAATTTTATTTATTCACAACTTTGTACATACGTTCATTACAGCAATTCAAAAAAAAAGAGAGAAAGAAAACAAAGAAAACAAAACAAAAACAATGTCTGTGCAAAGTCTTCTTCTTCTTCTTCTTCTTCAGTTACTCCTCTTCCCTGGACACAAGGTCTTCTTCTTCAATACCCTCATCCAGGGGGGTCTGGGCCACATCGTTGTCGTCAATTTTCACACTACTCAGGTCCAAGTCTGGGAACAGCTCCTCAGCTTTACGCTTGAACATTTTCCAACCACTGTCCCAGAACTCAGCCATTTCGTGTTTATAAAAGTCTGACCGCTGGAAGCTCTCAATCACTTCAGACTCAGTTCTGCCTCCAGCGGTCGTCCTCGATGGGCCCGCCCCCCCAGACTCTTGCCTAGCCAAGCTGCTGGCGACCGCGGCATCAACTGCCATCTGAAATTCAGCAGACCCTTTGAACTGCTCCACTGCTGCAACGCACAGATTGGGGTAAGCCGCCCTTTCAGAGGCTGCCTTCGCCCTCTCTTCGTCCAGCTCCTTCTGCAGGCTCGCCCTTTCGGAGGCTGCCTTAGCCCTCTCTTCCACCATCTCCTTCTTCAGGGTCGCCCTTTCAGCAGTCGCCCTGGCTCTCTCTGCCTCCAACTCTTTTCGAAGGCTCTCCCTCTCCTCCACTGCCCTTGCACGCTCGCCCTCCAGCTCCTTCTGCAGACCGTCAATCTTCACGTCTGCCTCATCCTTCTGTCTGACCAGCTCTTCATTACTGGACATCGCCTCTTCATGTCGTTCGAGCGTGACCGCGCAGGTTTTTTGGGCCTCCTCCAGCTTCCTCTGCTCGCCAGCCAGTTGGAACTCGAGCGACACAACCCGGCGGTGTTCGTTCTCCAGCTCCAACTTGACCGCTTGCAGATTAGCATGGGCCCTCTCCCAGTTTGCGCTCTCATTCTTCAACTTTGCAAATTGAGCCTTGGCCTCGTCTGCCTTGAGTTTTGCAGCCCCCGCCTTCCTCAACAGAGCCCCTGCTAAGGTGGTTACCTCCATTTGAGCGGAGCATAACCCCCTCAGCAGTTCAGCCTCGTTGAATCTGGATACTGAGCGCAAGGCTGCCTCTTCTACAATCCCCACCAGGCGGTCTGCCCCTGCCCTGGCTGTGCCTTCTTCTCCCTCCAGCCGCCCAACCATCGCACGAGCATGGTAGATCGCTGTAGTCAAACTGACTCCCCCTCTTTGGGGTGCAGGACCCCCCTGGGGCTGTTCTTCCCTCCTTGGCCCAGGGCCAGTTGCCCCATCTTCTACTTGCCCTTCAGGGGCGACCCTCGCGACCCCTGCGGCGATCGCCGCCACTACTGGAACCACTTCCATGCCCTCTGAGGCGATGTCCACCACTTCTGGGGCAATTACTCTTCCTGGGGTCTCCTCCACTTCCCCCCCCCTCTGCCTCCTTGGCCATACTGGTATCCTCTACCCTCGTTTCCCTCCTCCTTTTCTGGGCAGGCTCTTCTTCACTCCGCCTCACTCTCTTCTTCTTCTTCTTCACTACGCCAACACCTCCATCTCCTTCAATGACCTCTCCTTCAAAGGGTCTATTGGGGGCGGTCGTGGCACAAATTCACTAAGTCTTTCTTCCCCAAGGGTTTGGGGCGAGGTCGAATCCTCTCCCCTGCAACCGGTTTTGGCGGTCGGTCTGCCTGAGACTCTTTGAATTTTTGGGTTTTTGCAAGAATGGTCTGATCCTCCGCCTCTTGAGCCTTCCTCCTTGCCTCTAACTCCGCTCGGTCAAGGTCCCCCCCGCTCGACTGTGGACCCAACCCTGCCTCAAACAAAGCAGACGGCTGAACGAGCTCGTCCCATCTGGCCCCTTTCTTCTCCCTCCATTCATTTACCCTCTTCACCCTCTCCTCTGCTGCTGCTCCCAGCTTTGGCTCCATCGACTTGGTGGGCACCTTCCAAATGGTGCGCACCACAACCCCTCCACTGGCAGACACATAGAACCACCGTGGTCTCCACCCCTTGATCGACGACGGCAGCCCCGCCACCAGCCCTTTCCCTGCTGCTGCCTGTAGAGTGACCCAAGTCTCTTGCTGCCCTGAGGCCTTGTAACATGCGAAGAATTCATCCACTGTCATGGCCACCCCTTCGTTCGCCTTCGGCCAGGCACTTGCACAGGACAGTAAGATCTTCCACGCATTGGGCATTAGTTGGCCCGGTGCCACCTCCAAATGATTTAGGACATCTACTACCACTTGCGGTAGGGGCAGCCTCAGTCCTCCTTTCAATGCCTCCTCATAAAGGGCAAACTGCCCTGGCCTGGCGTCGGATGGCCTCTCCATCGACATCGGCAACAATAACTCTATTTCCGCAGGCACCTGGTATTTTTCGCGAATAGCCTCCAAATCCGCTGCAGTAACCGTTGATTTATCTGCCTTAGTATGCCAGTGATCAGGTTCTGCCTGGTTGATTGGCTTTGGAGCTGCTACCATGGTGGAACCATGGGATCGTACGACCGATTCCCCCACCTTCTCCATCCTATATTGCTGCGCTAACTCCACCGCATCATCATCACCAAGTGGATCCACCCTGACATTCGCAGTTTCTTCTTGGGCCATTTCTATGGTATGTCTGCGAATCGCTTCGGATGCAGGTGCAAGGAAATTGAAAAAGTGTTGCAGAGGTGTATCATGAGCAACAAAGAAATTCACACTTGGAATATTTTGATTTTTCGTAAACAAGTAAGTGAATCGAATAATGCCAAAAGCCCACGGTTTGCCCGTATTCCAAGGATCCCAATTAATTTTCGCCAGTTTGAAAACTTTTCAAATCATCCGCCAAAACTGTCTTTTCAACACCCATAATGACCTAACGTTTCATTTCTGATCCAACGCCTAATCTTCCCCCTCCACGGGATATTGCCACGTGTACGACCCACGATCCACTGTCTCATCCCCTTATCCTGTCTTTTCCATTTCAAATCACTATGTGACATGCTGCCTCTTGAGCCCCACGCCCCTCCACCCCACCCTTCGCAGTCGGCCCTCTTCACGGTCGGCCCTCCCGCTCGGCCAACCCTCATGGTCGCCCCTCCTCGTGGTTGCCCCTCCTGCTCGGCCAACCCTCATGGTCGCCCCTCCTCGTTGTCGACCTTCCCTCGGCCAACATTCGCGGTCGACCCTCCTCCGCGTCGGCCCTTCCACTCGGTCACCCTGCACGGTCGGACCACCTCCCGGTCGTTCACCCGCTCGGTCACCCCGCCGGTCGACCTCCATACAACCACTCCCTAACACCCCTCACCTTCTTCATTACTATTCCCTTCGCTGAACTAAAGCTGCACTCGGGAATGGGGGACTACTGATGTGTACAAGCCGCAAAGGCCATGAATCACTATAAACAACCCAAGCCCATCACTTGGAGCCCAATGTATAACCCAGCTGGTGAGGTCCAGAACAGTTGGAATCCAACATGGCATAAAGAGCCGATGACATTCAGACACATGGCAGGTGAAGGACGAGCCACATCAGCAGACAAAGATCTGCAAAGTTATTGCCACTGCACATCACCATTAATGCAGCCCATCACAGTATTTATTACGACAACACCTCCCCGTCGGAACAGGACCCCCTTACCCTGAACAAGGTAAACTACAGCATAGACTTTCGGCGAGGAGGGCAGGTTGGAAGAGACGGCGAAATGATTACCAAAGGATATAAGCAAACGTGGAAGACAAGAAGAAGGTTAAGTTTTCTATCTCTAAACTCTCCTTACTCCCTACTTCTCCTTCTAACTAGCTCATCGGAGGGTTCACTGGGGGACTACCCCGTTCCCCGTTGGACTTGTTTGCAGGTAATCCGGTGGGCTTGATCATCTGGACGTGGGTATTGAGGAGCTTGGACCTATCGACCCATTCACTGGGACAAACTGTATCATCATATAGTAAGCCCACGGAAGCTCAAAAGCATCTCTCATTGATCCCCTTGATCGTTATCCTTTTCTATTATTTTGAAAACTTTCTTTATTCTTTTAAAATTGAAAATTCTAAAAACTTTAGCTAGTTCGTACACTTTTAATATTTTCAAATTCTTACAAAAATATTTTTTGAATTTTAATTTCTATTTTTTTTAAATTATTAAGTTATTAGAATTTAGAATAAATTATAAATACATTATTTAAGATTTGTTTAAAGGGTAAGGCTTGTCTCTAATTTGGTTTCGAACTGAACCGTACTGTTGGGCCTCCATGGGCCCACCACGGAACCTACATCGATGATCTGAACCATTCAATGTGTATGGCTCATCGAGTAATTCATTCCTGTAAAAAATCACGTTGATCGGATATCGATTGCTACTTGATCATATCACATTTCTGTTAACAATTTTTCTTTTAAATCATACTGAACATTGATAGAAATTTGATCTGATGAAATGACTATCGATATCCGATAAATATAATTTTTTACAAGGATGAAATACTCGACGAACCCTACACAACGATTCGAATGATCGATACGGCTCCATAATCGACCTACGAGGCCAAATAGTATAATCCAGTCTAATTACGGACTGAATACAAGCCACATTCTTGTTTAAAATATGAATTACTCTCTATAATTTTAAAAATTATAAATATTTTTTTATTAAAATTTTTTATTTAATAAAATTAATAGAAAAAATAAAATTTTTAACAACACCTCTAGTTTATTTATTATGCAATTAAAAACTTTAAAAATATAAATTATAATTTTTAAAATCACACCAAACGATTTATATTTTAAGAAAAATTCAAAGATTGCATTTATAATTTTCATCAGAATTTAATGCAATGAGGACCCGTATGTAATGGGGTGAAGTAGTTGGAAGACTTTTAAGAAAATTGCCTCAGACCTCCACCACCCCTTTTTTCATTGGTCCATACTTTTATTTATTTTTTATTGTTTTATTATTATTTTTTTTTTTTTTTTTGGGGTCTTTCACTTGTTGCCCCTAGGTATGGGTAAGCAGCGGATATATCGATCCGCCAAAACCGACCGAACCGAACCGATCCGTCGCATTTTAAATGGATGCATGATGACGAACGGACGGTTGTGGATTGGTTTTCCCCAATTCGCCAATCTGGCAGACGGATGGCGGATTTGAGATTCTTTTGGCCGCAACCGAACCGCCAAACCGCGAATACCCTTAGTAATTTATAAGACTTTGTGTTTTCAGCTTGTTTAAATATTATGTTTGTATTTTCAATTAAAAAAGAGTTTAAATATTCTGTTGAAAAAAAGTTTTCAACTTGAATATCTTTTTTGAATTGAAAAAAATAAACGTATTATTTATCTATATTTTTTGATTTTTAAATCTATCTCTAAAAATAATAAATAAAAAATATGATATATGCTGGTTGGTTTTTGTTTTCAAAAATAGATATAAATATAACAATACAGAGACATACAATCTCTACTACTACTCTGTTCATGGTTTTGGTGGTTTGAATTGTTTTTATATTTTAACAACCACAAATTGTAATACTTTATGTAGATGAGGCATACTGTGATTGTAATATGTGGATGAGGCATGCAATGATTGTGATATTCTAAAGTTTCAAACTTTCTTGATTTGGATGAGGCATGCAGTGATTGTAATATTTTTTTAAGTCATTAACTGTAATTTTTTTTTTTTTTTTTGTTAAAGAAGTGCACAAATTGAATTATGTTGAAAATTTTATAAATTTTAAACCGCCAAACCGATTCGCATCCATCCGTCAAATCGCCAATCCACATCCGCCGGATTAGCGGACGGATGCAGATTGATTTTTTCCAATCTTCCAATCTAACAGACGGATAACGGATTGAAAATTCCGTTGACCGCAACCCACCCCCAAGTCCTCCCTAGGTGGAGTAGAGGTGCTGCGGGTCAACTCCGCTGCGGGTCCCAACAGGACTGGACTTTAAAAGTATAATTCCAACTTTGACTTCACATCTGATGTGGAGCCACCTCCCCCATCAGTCAAAACGACCACAATATTGACCCAATTTAGCTTCCCGAAACCAATTCACATTTACCAAACACTCCCCAATAACACAGACCAATCACAGCCATCCACGTTTGCAATCTCTCCCCAAATAATGGTCCAATCCCCGTGTTATTCTATCAATCCTCCATCTTATCATCATCGATTAAACGAAAATTCTTGGAATTATCAGTAAGTTCCACGGCTAGGAATCTCAGACCCACTCAATGATTTTTCAGACTACACTGAATAAAAAACACTGTTGTTGACATTGCAAGTACATATATGTACACAACAAACTACCCAGGAAGACAAGAAATCAAGAAAGATCACCTCTAGAGAGAGAGAGAGAGAGATAGAGGGGGGGAAGAAGCACCATGGCTTCATTGGGTAAGGATGTATTTGTTATTATTTATGTATATGTGTGTATGTAATTGTAAATGTGATTTTTGGTGATTTATCATTTTGAGCAATCTTTTTTTGCTTTGTTTCTTTGCTTTTCTTTCGGGGATTTGCTTTTGAAACCCTTTTTTTTCTCTCTTATTATTGGTGGGTTGATTCTGAATGATGACATTTTGTCTATTTTAAGTTGTTTTTGGACAAAGTATTGGCCAAGATTGTGTTTTGTGATTACATATTTTAAACTAATGAAAGCATGCCATGTTTCTGTTATTTGGACCAAATCAGCCATGTAATTATAGTTAATGACTAACCTCTGATCACAGTGATGATATGTCATGTTGTGAAAAATGTGACTTGTGGTTATTTCTCTTTTTGGACCAATGTTTTTTGCTTTGCTTTTTGTTTTTCTTTCTGTGTTTTGTTTTTGAAACCTTTTTTTCTCTTATAATTGGTTGGTTGATTCTGAATGATGACATTATTGTCTAATTTTGAGTTGTTTTTTAACAAAGTATTGGCCAAGATTGTGTTTTGTAATTACAAATATTTTAAACCAATGAGAGCATGCCATGTTTCTATTATTTGAACCAGATCAGCCATGTAATTAGAGTTAAGGACTAGGCTCTGATTTACCACAGTGATGTGGCTTGTTGTGATTGGTTCACTAGATATGCAATTAAGGCCATTAACGAGTATTACTAGGCTCTTGCATGTAAGGAATTGTTTTTAAGTTTATATCTATAGTATGGACTGTTTGTTTTAGCAAATCACATCTTCATTTGCGTTTTTTTAGTAATTTTATGTGTATGGGTTAACTAGGAATTATTAATAGGATGAGGAAAATAATTTCTAGACAAGATTGCATTTACTATGACTAATAACAATAGGATTGCACAATCCGTGAATGTAAGCTGAATTAGCTGAATCACATTAAAATTGGTCCTTTTCAGACCTTGTTTTAGCAGGAGCCTCGTGCACTAGATCCCCCGGTAATTACTCCAACAATGTGAAAGTGTATATAGATGGGTTGTTGAAAATTTAAATGGATGATTCTTGTACAGAACCAGCATGGCTCTACTTAACAGCTGATTTGCAAGAAACAATAAAATGTAATGGCCTTAAGTAGTTGGCATAAGACATTTTTGAGTTGGGTTTGCGTGTACTCCGATTCCAGATTTCCTGATCAAGATCTTTTATTTTAATTTCTAAAAAAGCCTTATGCAGAGACAATTGTCAGAATTTGATTTAATTTTCCCTGGGGCACAAAAAAATTATCAGATAATATGAAAGAATTAAGCTCAGTGTTGAATTTGATTTTAATCCCAGATGGGTCTGAAATTTAATTATTTTTTATGTCAATCGTCAGAGAGACTACTGGTCAGTTTGCTTAATTTTAAAACTGAATCTATGTTTTGTAGCGATACTTTATTTTTATGGACAATTATAAATAAATAAACTTGCGATTGAGGAACGCAATATCAACACATTATGCTCATCTACTTGTCAGGGCTTTTCTCATTGAAACCTAGGAATTCATTCATTGAATCTTTGCATGCTTGTTAATCTTTTATATACTGATTGATACTTTCTTTTGTTAATTCACTTGTAGGTGTTGTCCCTTTTATTTTTGTGCTACTCATTGTTGAGTGTTCTGCAAGGCCTTTCTATCCACTCCCTAGCAAAGTGGAACATAAGACTAGACAGCCTCTGCAGACTTTTCGCCCATACAACATTGCACATCGAGGTTCAAACGGAGAGATTCCTGAAGAAACCGCTGCCGCATACATGGTAAGCTTGCAGCATAACATTTTGCAAATCTGAAAAAAATATTTCTGTGCTCTGATCATGTAATTAGTTTGGAAAGTTGTCCTCTTCATGATGGAGGGCATTAAAAAAATTTACTCTCCTCAAATTTGTGTAAGCCCTTAGTCTGTGGATCAGCTAATTTATATTGGTTATGTGGTCCATTAGTTTTACCATATGTCTATATGTGTATTCATGTATGCTCAAATATATATAAACTAACCTCTCGGCACTTGCACTGCCAGGGAAGATGTGGAAGTTCTAGAAATTGCCTCAGATGTTTATGCTTTTGCCCTTCAAAAAGTATAAAACAACTCATTTAAACTGTAAAAAATAACTCATCAAGGAAAATTTTGAAATAATAAAAAGCGTATCCAGCTTCATCTTTGTGTTCATACCAACTTGGGTGTTTCCTTTATAATATAGTGTAGATATATATAAAGATTAGTCCTGCCTTCTGGTCTTATCAACAAAAGAAAATCTTTGATATATTCGTAAATGTAAATTTGTTCATTTTTGTTTTTTAAGTTCTGTCACAGATGCTTTAGTTTCAACATTTTGAATTTTGTCTTGCTATGAGAATATAAACGTGCAACTCTAAATTTTTTTTCCACAATTGAGAGGTAAACTAGATGTATCCAATGTCTTGTGTGCACTTTTAACTTAAGATGTCCCTCTTTTTCTATGATTAATGTATTCGTGAAAAATGAATTTCTTGCAGAAAGCTATTGAAGAGGGTGCAGATTTCATAGAAACAGATATCCTATCCTCCAAAGATGGTGTTCTTATGTGCTTCCATGACGTAACTCTTGATGATACAACTGATATAGCAGAACATAAGGAGTTTGCAAATCGTAAGAGGACCTATGACGTCCAAGATGCCAACACAACTGGTTATTTCATTGGTAATTTCCCTTATCTTATGCTTGTAATAAAATAACACTCTTTTTGTGCATGCAGTTGATTTCACACGGTAAGAATTAAAGTCATTGCGAGTGAATGCTTTAATGTATATTTTGATAATCTTGTGCAGTTGATTTCACACTGAAAGAACTAAAGTCGTTGCGGGTGAAGCAGAGGTGCCCCTTTCGGGATCAACAATATAATGGTTAGTTGCATGTTGGAATTTAACATGAACTCAACAAGTCTTTCCAAAAAAAAAATTCATCAAAGTTGTGAAATTTTGTTTCTCTTTCTAATGACATCATCTTTAGTCTGTAACTTTTGAAGTTGCTAAATGACATCATAAGGAAATTTGAAAATGGAAAAGTGGTTCCCTGTGACGCCTAATGCTTACATCTGCTATATCTTTCTGTTACATATTATCTTTGCTAGCTAAGAAAGAGAATTAAAAAGTTGGAATAGACAGTTGTTGGGCCCAACAGTTCATGATCTGCAGTTACTAGACTATTTTTGGGGGTTACTATTGACCACTTGCCTATTTCAGACTGCCTTTTTCATATGTCTAATAAATGCCCATTTGCGAAACTTCTCAGCCTGGACAAAGGAAGCAGATGCGTACAAAGCTTGTGATGTAACTAAGAGAGGCCGTTTCATTAGGTTTTCTTATCCTTGTCAATGGTTGTGGCTGCAAGTATGGTTAGAATATGAGATTGGGTTATCCACGGCCTCCACCTAGGAGAAGAATGATAAAGGAAGTAGCAAACTAAGAACTTAACGTAAACAAACAGTTTACAAAATTTTATGCTTTATTATGTTCTATCCAATGTGATAACAATGCATACAGATTTTGATAATACTAATCCTCTTTATTCATCACCAATGTTACATGGATTCTTCTACTTTTCGCTGAGTACCTGTTTCTATTGGATATGATAAGGGCAAGGGAGTAGGATATGTGTTCAACACCTGTACTTGGTTTAGATATTTGGATCCTCAAATTTTATATGATGTTTGAAGAAGAAGAACTCACATTTTCTACCAAGGAAATATTTCTTGCCTTAGAAATTTCTTATTTTTCCTAAATCTTATTTAATTTCAAGTACATGTCTAAATAGTTTACACCTTCTTATCTAAGAGTATAATACAATATGCAATATAATTAAGTGTTCAGGACGTGTCCCATTCTCATACCCCACTTTTGGATACATATCCCAGTACCCTAAGATTTAGGTTTAGAAAATTAGACGCTTGGACATGCATCCACACCTAATTACCTGAGTCCATATAACATAGTTCATCACTAGGTCAAAGAAAACGACACTCACAAGTAGAACAAGCTCATCAAATTCTAGCTTTGATCTAAAAACCCACCACTATCATACCATATTCGAAGTATGTGGTGTTATCATGTTTCTTTCCTATTCCATGTACCATAAAGATCAGCATCCTAGGTAAAATTAGAAATCCTAAGTTTGTGACTCGGCTTGCTGGTGTTCATTTACTTGGTCAATTGCTTCGCTTGGAAATTTGAATGTAGACATGGTGATGTGTCCCCTTCAATCGCACTAGGTTTAACATTTACAGTGAAACTGCATTGCGTGTTAACTTGGACTGTTAAATATTTGGAATTGAAATTTGATGAATTGCATTTCCATAGAATAATGTCGTTGTTTGGTATAACCTTGGAATTGCTTAGTACTTCTTTTTTTATGTTTATTTACTTTCTTCAAATTTGCTATAATTCTGTATTGAACGAATCAGCCTCTTCTAGTGATACTAGTGTTTAGAGTCTATGCACTGTTCCCTTATATTAAGATATTTCCTGTTTTAAGTTAATTTATGTAAAACATGCCATAAACAATTATATCAAATTAATTATATTTTGTAATATCAACCATGTATAAACAAACGTGTTTATATAAGTGAGGTATATAGTTTCCTAAGATCTCTTTTTTAATGTACTATGCAGGAAGATTTCAAATCATCACTTTTGAGGAGTACATTTCAATTGCTTTAGATGCATCAAGAGTTGTCGGAATATATCCAGAGATTAAAAATCCAGTATTTATCAACCAGCATGTGAGTAACTAAAAGAGTAAAGCTTTATCTGCTATGCTGCTGCAAAATGGTTTTATGAAACTGTTGTTTGATAACGTTGTTCGTTTCCTGTTCACACATGTTTTGAAAGCAAAAAACTTGTTTAGTGAGTTGTCTTGTCAGAGGTGGTAACCGGCAGTGGAGGGTGGCTAAATTTGTTAGCCGGAATGTTGCCAGAGGTCATCAGGTTGAGGGAGCAGTCGCGGAAGGTGGCCAGAGGTCATGGGCAATAATTGTCTGGTCACTGGAGGGTTGCCGGCCGGCAGCCAGTGGTGGCTAGTGGTGGTGGCGGAGGGAGGAGAGAGTAAAAGCTTGTTTTGAAAACAAGCGAAAAAACATTTTTTCATTTCCAAAAATTTTGAAATCAATTTTACTTTTTTGAAAGAAAAACAATATATCAAACAAGTTTTTGTTTCTAGTTTTCAAAAAAATGAAAATGAAAATGAAAATGTAAACAGAAAACGGAAGCTACCAAATGAGTATGCTGGTTTAGTGTGATATTGATGGAAGTGACTGGAGTCACTAGTGTTTATCAAAAACACTAATGCTCAAACTGCTTCTTTCAACAGGTGAAATGGCCAGGCGGTAAAAGATTCGAGGACAAATTTGTGGAGATGCTTAAGAAGTATGGATATAAAGGTTCATATATGTCGAAAGATTGGTTGAGACAGCCTGCATTTATCCAGTCATTTGCTCCAACATCACTTATTTATGTCTCGAACCAGACTGATCTGCCCAAAATCTTCTTAATTGATGATGTTACAGTACCAACCCAGGACACAAATCAGGTTCTCCTCATTTCCTTGGCTTCCTTTTAGACTACTATAATCAGTTATTATAAAACTTAACTTTTAATGTCGAAAAAAATGTAGTAATGTTTGTTCAATATAAATGGCGCATCCACAGTGATAATCTTGCTGGAACTTTGTTTCTTCGACTTGGCTTTTCTTCCCTCTCTTTTATATATGTGGCGCGCACAAGCATGTGTTGCATGCGTGCACCAACACACAAGGAATTAAAGTTTCTCAATTCAAAACATCACCAGTTGTAAAATCATTATGCAATCTAGAATATATTATCTGCGGTTTTGTAGAATTTGGAGGATGTTTGATGTGACATGGACTCTTCTAAATTTATATAGTACTTGTGTAGGGTACTTGACACCCGAGTAAGTTTGCCACAAAAACTATGCATAAAACTATCATGAAATGTACACAAACAAACTATGCATAAAACTTGAATTATTCATCTATCAAACATATGTACTAATTCATGTTTACCGTAAAACTCTCATATTATGCATAAAATGTTTTATGGAACCTTGTGAACACTATTTTACCCTAAAAATGAAGTATATTAAGAAATATGAATATTTTACCGTGCACCAAGACACATGCACCTGACACTTATACCCAAGTCCAGGTCACAGAGTCTCTGAATTGTGTATTTTAACTATTGCTCATTGTCTCGGGTGTCTGTTGTATATGATGACTATATGATGACCTGTTCATTTTGAAGTCATGATCTGTGCTATTGCTATTAAAGTAATATTATTTCCAATATATGCAGTCATATTGGGAAATCACTTCAGATGCTTACCTTGACTACATTAAGGAATACGTAGTGGGAATTGGACCTTGGAAAGATACAGTGGTTCCTGTTGTGAATAATTATTCGCAGACACCAACCGATCTTGTCACCAGAGCGCATGCCCATGACCTACAGGTGCAAATTTCTCGCTCTGAAGTTCATATGAGATTATAATCTAATCAATATATTGTGAATTTGTATCTTTCTGGTTATATGACCTGGTCTTTGTATGTTAATCGATAGTGAACCTTTCGAATAATGACAACTTCCCAAAAAAAAAAAAAAAGAAAGAAGAGAGAGAGAGAGAGACAGAAAGAAAAGGAAAGAGTGGAGGTTTAAGTGGAGCTATGGTTCAGTCTGTAAAGACTAATAGACAGTTAAGATTGCTCAATCTGTAAAGATGAATATCCTGAAAAATGTTGCAAGCCTAGAAAAGGGTTTATCTGTTGCCTCCTTATTGACCATTCATATTGACATTGTGTTTCTCAACTCGTACTAATGATAATCTTGTTCAAAGAGTATTCAAAAATTTTCATTTTTGCTTGTATACCCAAGATTTTATTTTCCATTTGAGTTCAAATTAAAATATGCAAAATCTTTACTTGGTTTTGTGATTTCATTTCAGGTGCACCCATACACGTACCGGAATGAGAACATGTTCTTACACTACAACTTTAGTCAAGACCCTTACATCGAATATGAGTACTGGATAAACAAGATAGGAGTCGATGGACTCTTTACAGATTTCACCGGCAGCCTCCATAAGTTTCAGGAATGGAACTCCCCTCTCTCGTTGGATGACAAAGATGCATCTGCTCTATTGCATAAGATTGCATTGATGCTCTCGAAGTATAGAAAGAAATGAGACATAGTTCATTGTATTTTTTATTATGTTATTGAACGTTTGTTGTCAAATGTAACCTCTACTTCTATACAGAAAAATTTTAACAAAACTTTCTTTTCCATTTTTTTAAACCAAATCAAATTTTAAGTCTCATCAAATGAGATTGGCTACATGAAACTGAAAATAAATGTTTGTGTTGCATTACATTCCACCAGTATGTTGTCATAATCAAGCATTGAAACCAAGCCTAAAAATAAATGTTTGCGTTGCATTACATTCCACCAGTATGTTGTCATAATCTATGAAGCACGGGTACGAGTACTGGTACAATACGAGTACGTCGATACGGTAAAATTCAAAAAAAATAGGATACGGTACGGCTTGGTACACTTGTAAAAAAATATTTATTTTTAATTTAGAATAATGTAAAAATTAATTAAATGGTTTAATTTGTTAACGTCCAACCTATAATTAACATTTAATGTCAAAAGAAAAAGTATAAATCAAAATTAAATGTCAATATATTAAATAATTTACAAACCATAGTTTAATTTTAAAATCATGCCAAGCATAAAACAAAAACTAAAAGAAATCTAGTAAAATGAGTTTTATCTCTCTAGTAGAAGGAAAATATTGTTTCAACTGAGACACGGTACTGCTTGGATATATATTAGGTATGTCTAGGTACGTCAAAAATTAAGAAGAAAAAATTTAGGTACGTGTTTCATGTACTCGGTACGTATGCAGAAGTACCATACGAGGTACGGTACGCTGGTAAGTACCCGGTATGGGTACGGCATGTTTTTCGAAGTACCCATACTTCATAGGTCATAATCAAGCATTGGATTAAGGGTGTGAATTTTTTGCATAACTTGAACCGTATACAAAGTTAATAAGTTATAATTGATAATTTTTTGATATAAACATAAATAATATAATATAACTTGATAACACAAACATTGACAAGGTAGTAGAGTTGATATGAATAACTCATTTAATAAAAAAATTAATTACATATTTTATTACTATTTTTATTAAAAGGTGCTATAACATTTTTAACCCCTTCTATAATTCCATCCAATTGAATAAAAAAATATTTCATCCAAAATGAATAACAAGTATAAATTTTTTTATTTTTAGTTAATATAATGTATTATCTAATATAAAATATGATAATAGGGTATAATTTTTAAAAATTAGAAAAATGGAAATATATTTTGTAATAAACATTAGTTTCATAAAATTTAATTTGTGAGAAAAAAAAATACTTTAATATTACTACAATTATATTTTTCACTAACTGAAAAGTAAAAATTATTGACATAAGGCACGATAACAACATAAAAACAATCAAGTTAGGTTATTATTTAAGTAATTCAACACAATCCCAACTGACAAACGAACACGATCAATACAACTTGATGCCCACCCCTACACGGCACCAATGACCAAACAAGTCTTTTTCATCAAAAGGTCTAAAAGATTAAGAAAAATCGAAACTTTGAATTTGTTATGAACATTGATCAATGCAAAAAAACCACCTATATTGATTGTCTGGAAAACATATATTACAAGGACTGGAATATGAGACACCATAGTCACTTCCTAACTAGATTAGACCTCCCTCAAATTGAAACACACCCCCCCCCAAAAAAAAAAACTGTGTTCATTTCACAGTTCAATAAAGTAAGCCAAGACACACTATTGAGATACTTTCATCTTTGATATCTCCTCCAGCAAAAACCTGGATTCAGCTGCAAAATCAACCGGGCCAACTGCTCTGACTGTTATCCTCTGCCTTTTCTCATTCATGTACTCATGTGGTGTTACACTGACTTGGAAAATATGAGGAACCCATGTAATTTCTTTCAGTTTCAGTTGGAAAGAATGTTTTTCTCCCTCCGGGAATGGTGAAAAGTAACATAATTAGTTAAGAACAGCATTCTTCAATCAAGTATCAAATCAATTTTGTTTATGGATAGTTTACCTGAGATTTTAGATTATCGAGCTCATCAGCAAAGCACCCAAACAATTATCTCTGCTTGTTCATTGAACACAGAGAGCCAAGCTTCGCCGCTTGCATCAGAGACTTTCACTACCATTATGTATCTGAAAATTAAAACAAAGAAATTAATTTGGATCAAAGCATTCATAGAACAGATTCTGCTATGTAATGCTATCATCGAATCCAAGTCTCAAGTTTTCAAAGATCCAAACCTTAAACTGCACTCTTCATCATTTTTCTGGCATCCTTCACACCAATACCCAGATCCAATAGCTTCGGTTACTTTCTTGTTGCATGTCTTACAAGCACGATACCACATGGTTTGATCAGGCTTGATGAGGCTAATGCATACTTTTATGCTGAAAATACAGGCTGCCTGACATAATTAAGTCGAGTGTCAGAAGCTCAGAATTCAGTTTCAAGTTATGATAATAATAAAAAAATTAGAAACAGTCCTACCCATGGCTTGACAACATGAAATCTAAAGAAACTGAAAGCAGATGTGACTTAATGTCTAACCCTCTTTCATCTTTTTTCTTTGTTTAGAACTTTAATCTTTGCTGATTTTCAATATTTCTTGCGCACACAAAAAAAAAAGAAAAAAGAAAAAAGAAGAAGATTCTGAGTTGGAATGACCATGAAGAGCTGATGCTATGGTTACCTTCTTCTCACCCAATGATGGGTTATGGGTTATGTGCGAAAGGGAGACTCGGTCAGAATACATGGACCTCATTCCATTGTTGGTTGCAGGGCTTATTCCAGATCCTATAGAAGCCATTGAAGTCACTTTACCTTCACAATCATACCTATATGCAAAATGACAATATAATTTTCCGTAACTTAGATGGTGTTTGGGAAGTGAGTTTTTATGTAGGTTTTTTTAGTTGTAGGTTTTTATTAGATAAAAAATTTTGGTGTTTGGGAAGATAGTTGGGTTTTTATGTGGTTGGATGTGATGTTTGTGAGAGAAAAAGTGAAATGATTATGGAATTGGATGTGATATTTTGTTTGGATGTGTTTTTTTTGGTTTTGTAAAAAGTTTGTCTTTTAGTGAAAAAAATGAGAAAAAAATTTGGAACCTAGGTTCCCAAACACCACCCACTTAAGTCACTAAAGGCACAAAGACTTACCAGGATCTCAACTTTCTCGGTTCTGCTGTGTCTGGATTTACCATTACAATGCTCTTGCTCAAAGCTTACAAAGATACACCTGCAACAACAAAAACATCACATATTATTAAACTAAATAATTATTTACTTACAAATTTGTTACCTGTCAACACATCCTAGATTACCTTGGAAGTCGCCAACTTTTAGTGATTTAATTGTGACTATAGGAGACTTATCAGAAATATCCAGCAGTTCTTGTCCTATATTTGTCGCAAGATCATTCCATAGAGACACCACAACAGTCTTCTTCCTATAATATGCCATAGCTTCAATACAACATACAAGACAACAAAATGGGAAAACTTGGTAATTTGCATATGTATATATATAACTCACGTCTCATCTGCAATAGTTATGTCACGCTTTGGAATAGTCTCGTTGTTAATTTTTCTTCGAATGCCCTACGTAGGAGATACATTTTGAACCACACCAATAACATCTGCAGTTCATAGCAATGAAGGAATTATATTACAGAGAGGAAAGATAGAAATAAACCAAACAGTTGAAGGAATCAATCCTACCTACTAGGTCCTTTGAATTGACATAGGGATGGCAATTTGAAACCGGCCCGACGGGGATCCCCGATCCCGACCCCGAATTAAGCGGTTTTTCCCCGAAAAATACCCCCGACGGGGAGGTGACGGTATCTGAAAAGCAATCCCCGATCTGTCACGGGCCGGGGACGGTGATCAGTGTTTGATCCCCGGCCCGGCCCGATCCCCGCCCCCGTCCCAGTCCCCGACCCCATCCCCGAATTTCCCCGAAGTGAAATTACTTTTATACCCCTTATATATATATATATAAAAAATAAAAATAAAAATAAACCTGTATAATATCTCTCCCTCACCCTCTCTTATTCCCTCACTCATATCATAACCGTGTCTCACATCTGAGCATCTCCCTCCCTCTCAGTCCGTGTCCCTCTCCCTCTTCCCTCTCCCTCACCGATCTCACTCACTCACTCACTCACTCCGATTTCTCTCTCGTTATCATCATCATCATCAAGATCCACCACCGTGAAGCCACCAACGTGAAGCACCGATCTCACCGTGAAGCCACCACCGTGAAGCACCGATCTAAACCGTGAAGCCACCGATCTAACAGATCGTGGTGTTTGAACCGTCAAGCCAGGCCAAGCCACCGATCTAACAACTCTCTCTCTCTCTATATATATATATATTTGTATGTGTATAATGAACATTTTTTTTAAAATTTATTTAGTTAAGTTGATGATTGTTGTTCTATGTATAGATCTGGGTTGTTGTTGATGTTGATGATGAGTTGTATATTCTGAAATTTATTTATTTATTTATAGATCTGGGTTGTATAAATCTGGGTTGATGAGTTGTATAGACCTGGGTTGTTATTTATTTATTTAACTCTCTCTCTCTCTTCTTCTTGTTGTTGATGATGAGTTGCATATTCTGAAATTTTTTTTTTTTTAACCGGGGAATGCTCGGGGTCGGGGAAACCCGATCCCCGTTGGGGACGGGGATGGGGACTCTGACAGGTTCCCCGTCGGGGATCGGGGCCGGGGACGGGGAAGTTTTGGCCATCGGGGATCGGGGACGGGGAGGGTGATCCCCGGCCCCGCCCCGCCCCGTTGCCATTCCTAAATTGACATATGGACCCAATTGATCAATTGGGACAAAATTGAATTTTGTTTCAGGGATAAAAGTTGCTTCATCACTTGCTTCCTCCACCGCAGAATTTTCATTCAATGTCATTTCATAGTCATTCTGTACTGTCTTGAACTGCTTGTTAGCAACTTTCAGAGTTCCCTTTGATATGTAGTAAACCTTTCCCAACTGAAACTTGTCATAAAATTTCTTTGCAGCTTCATTAAACATGGTTGCTTGTATTTGTGTACCCTGCACCAAAAACAATCAGTCTAATTCATCAGCATTCATATTTTTCATAAAATCATAGTTTATTGACACAAGTTACCATGATACAACAGAGGTTGCTGCAAGAAACATATTACATTTGTTTAAAAAATAGAAGCCCACATACATCTTCATCTGTCAACTCTACATTGAATACGTAGCCTTCTCCTCTGGCATTTTTATAAGGCATGGAATTGGAACTTGGGGTGTGTCCCAAGGGGTACCCAAGTGTTTTAGAGAGGAAGGTTATGGGCAAAATGGGCTAGACCCATTGGACCCAAAAATCACAACGCGTGCTCGCCGTCGCCAGTCAGGCAGGCTGGGCCTGGGCTTGGGCGCAGGTTCGTGGTGTGTGGTTGGGCTTGTTCGGCCCAATACCTATCTTTTTGGGCCAAAAATATTTGAATTTTATTTTATTTGTTGGTAAAATAAAATCCAGAATTCAAATTAATTCCGGAAATAAACTGGTCCGGTTTTACTGTACACCCAAACAGGGCCCTTCCCGTTTTTTAACTGTTTGAATTTTGAACCTAACAGATTCAAATCTGTTTAAATTCAAAACCAAACAGGTTTCATACCTGTTCAAATAGGTTTGCACCTGTTTAATTCAAAATCTGCAGCCACCACTATATCTATAAATATGACAGCCCTCATTTGATGTTCAATAAATTCAGAAAATTTATATTTCACCTCTGCAAATTTATTCTTCATTTTGCTGCATTTAATTTTTGTGAGAAAGAATATAAACACTTAGTGTGTTCCTTAGGCAAACAATTTGTAGTGCTGCTATTGTTTGTAGTTGATCATTTCATCATGGGAGATAGACGTCCGCATTCTGATAGCACCGTGGAGAGGACGAATCTGTCTTAAGGACATAGTGTCAAACACTGGACTTGATCAGATCTTTATTAGAAGAAATTAATCAAGTAAGTTGTTTAATTTATTATTCTGTTTTATTTGTTTATTAAATCAGATTTTAATTTTGTTTTTGTAACAAAATAAAATCTGTTTTTGTTTATTTATTTCTAGTTTGATTTTTGTAATCAAACAAATTCTCTCATTTCCTTTATTTCTTTATATTCTTGTTGTGGGATATATTTTCTGAGTACCAACACGTGGCCAGGTGACGCCGACGTGTCAGTCGAGGTGCCACGTGTCGTGGTAGTGATGCCGAGGTTATCTCGGCTAGGCCGAGGTTATCTGCGAGGATACCGGAATCCGAGATAAGCGGATATGGGACAAGAGTCCTAGATTGGGAAAAGACTTCAGTTTGGGTAAAGATAAGACTCTTAGAGAGTTTATCCTAATCCCACTGGGAGTCCCAGACTAGCAGTAATCCTAAGTCCATTAGGGCTAGGCTCCTATTGGGACTAGGATTGTATTGGTTATAAAAGAGAGGCACCCCCATGGGTCTAAGGTATGTTTTGATATACTCAAGCTAGTGAGTTGAGTACTTGATTATCTTTGAGAGATATACTGACTTGATCGTCGGAGTACCCCCGGGTGGAAGAACCACCGCCGGAGCCTTCTCTTTCTGTGCAGGACAGCAGGGTGCCATCTATTCTGCCTGTGTTCTACAGCTGAATTACTAAGGTGGGCAGTGTGATCGGAAAATCACTCACACAATTTGGCGCCGTTTGTGGGAAAGAAAGACGAATAGATGGCCAGTAACGCACAAAAAGAAAAGGTTGGGGACGACGCTCCCGCTAGGAGTGGCAGGCCTATCGACCTTGACATTGAAAGAGACAACCACAACGAAGAAAATCGTAGCCAGCGGCACGGAGGAAAAGACGTCGGCCAGGAGGGCGACACTTCAAAGAAGACAGACCAAAGCAGGTACTATAACGAAGATAACCTCCAGGTATGGAGGGATAGGTGCCTACGGAGGGATGAGGAAGTAAAAGATTTGGCAGACAAGTTGGCAGACCTACAGTCAGTCGTCAACTTCATGATGCAAAACAATGTCATGCAGCCGCCATACCCACTGCAGGACACGCCGATCCCAGCAATTAATACCCAGAAGGGAGGAAGGAAAATAATTACCGAAGCACCTCAGCACACCAGGAGCAGAAGGCACTCTCACCCGCCTTCCAGGGAAGTCGGACGAGAGGAGCCGAGACAAGAGAAGTCCCAAAGGACATATCACACGAAGGACCTAGAGCCCAGAGAACATTGGCATGTCCAAGGGCAGGCGCTCTGCTTTGACACAACCCATGGAGAAAGATCAAAACGGGCCCATCACGAGGCCGAAAGTAGTGTGCCGAAAAGACTGAAGTCCAAAGATAGCCGAGCTCCGGGGAGGAGTAAAGAAGACTTGAGAAATTACCTCGGGAGGAAGGAACAGAATGCCGAAGCCGAGGTTACCTCACCCGACAAGCCGAGGACACCGTTCTCGGTAGCGCTGGACAAATTTGAGGCGACGAAGAGATTCAGTATGCCAAGGTTTCAAATATATGATGGTAAGTCAGACCCTAACTTCCACGTTGGATTATTCTTGAACTCAATGGCATTATACAGTGGAAACGAGCCGTTGCTCTGCAAAGTGTTCCCCTCGTCCTTTGGGGAGATTGCATCAGATTGGTTCCACAAACTGCCAAAGGGAAGCGTGAAGACTTGGGAAGGCCTTGCCGAGATGTTTGTGGCCAGGTTCGTGACAAACAAGCTGCAGCCATTGAGGGTGGATACATTAATGGCTCTAAAGATCAGCAAAGATGAAGGCCTCAGGGCCTATGCAAAAAGATACTACGAGGTGTTCAATCGAATACCCGAATGCAACCAATAAGTGGCGGTCGTGTCTTTCAAGAACGGCCTGAAAGATAATTGTTCATTACGGAAATCTTTGGCAAAGACATTGCCAAAAAGCATGGAAGAGCTCATGGCAAGAATCGAGAAATATGCCAGAGCCGAGGAGGATACATCGGGGAATAAGGAGGTAAAACAGGAAAAAGGGAACGGCTCGCCGAAGCGAGGCCGAGGTAACAACGGATTTAACAAATCGGAGACGGAATTGAGGGGTAAGCAAACAGTGACGACTGTATTCCGAATTCCCATCCACAAAGTCTTAGATCAAATTCGAAATCAGCCCTATTTCAGGGCACCGGCAAAGGCCCCAGGAGAATACATGGGAAAGAACGTTGGTAGGCGTTGCGCCTACCACAATGAAGAGGGGCACCCAACTCAGGGTTGCAGAGCCCTAAGAGCACACTTGGAGGACTTAGTGAGACAAGGCCATCTAAGGGACCTTGTCGATGAGGCCAGAACAAGAGAGGAACAGGCAAGGTTGCCTCAAGCACCAGCAGCCCCGCCTCCCCTAGCACAGCAACCACAAGCAGGGGAACCACGGGTGGTTAATGTGATCCACTCAAGGGTCAACGAGAACGAAGTCAGAGGAGAGACCCAGAGGGTAAGGCATTTACAGCATGTCTACCAAGTCGGGGAAAAGAAACATCGGCCAGAGGAGTGCCAAGGACCGATGATAGCTTTTACTGAAGCCGACCTAGAGATGGTCCAGCATCCGCATAATGATGCCTTGGTAGTATCCCTCCAGGTTGGGGAGTGCCAAGTAAAACGCATCCTGATAGATCAAGGCAGCTCTTGTGACATCATGTATGTTAGATGTTACAAGGAGCTGGGTCTTCACCTAGACGACATGGAGCAATCAAATGGCCCGATGGTCGGCTTCAATGGAACGCCGACATGGCCACTAGGCGCAACAAACTTGGAAGTACAAGCCGGCACTAAGAAGATCAGGATAGAGTTCATCGTGATTGACACACCTTCACCATACAACATCATCTTGGGAAGGCCATGGTTGCATGCGATGGGGGCAGTTCCCTCAACATTGCATCAACTATTGCGGTTCCCAACAGAACATGGGATTGAAGAAGTCAGAGGAGATCAACTGCAGGCAAAAAATTGCTCCATGGCAGCAATGAAAACAACCTGCAACATACGAGAACCAGGGAAGGCAGAGATTGAATATGAGGACATGGAGGTCCTAGATGATGTCGGCAAGGAGCCGGCCGAGAAAAGTGAGGAAACACTAAAGAAAATCCTCGTCCAGGAGGGCGACGAAGAGCGCTTCTTTCTTCTCGGCTCAGGCTTAGCCGAAGAAGAAGAAAGAGAACTGGAAGCATTTTTGAGAACAAACATAGAGGTGTTCGCCTGGACACCTTATGAAATGCCTGGCATTGACCCCGAGGTCACATGTCACAGACTGAACGTCGACAGGTCGGCCAAACCTGTAATACAACGAGCTAGAAGACCGACGTTGATGCACGTCGAAGCAGTGGAGGAAGAAGTAGACAGACTACTGGAAGCCAGGGCTATTAGAGAAGTCGATTATCCGACATGGCTATCGAATACTGTGGTGGTAAAGAAGAAAAACGGTAAATGGAGGGTCTGCGTAGATTTTACAAGCCTGAATAAAGCCTGTCCCAAAGACAGCTTTCCTTTGCCCAAGATTAACCAATTGGTAGACGCCACATCTGGACATGGAAGGATGAGCTTCCTGGACGCTTATAGGGGGTACCACCAGATAGCCATGTACCCCCCAGATGAGGAGAAAACAGCGTTCATCACTCCAAAAGGCCTATATTGTTACAAAGTAATGCCCTTTGGGCTGAAAAACGCAGGAGCAACTTACCAAAGGTTGGTAACCAAGATGTTCAAACACTTGATTGGCCAAACAGTAGAAGTCTACATCGATGACATGGTCGTGAAGACCAAGGAGCCTAAGGGTCATCTTGCCGACCTAAAAGAGGTATTTGAAATCCTCAAAACATATCGGCTCCGACTCAACGCATCAAAGTGCACGTTTGGAGTTGGATCTGGTAAATTTCTGGGGTACCTGGTAACAAGAAGGGGCATAGAGGCCAGCCCAGATCAGATCAAGGCTATCATAGATCTACAGAGCCCAACATCGGCAAAACAGGTACAAATGCTTACTGGAAGGGCCGCAGCCCTAAACAGGTTCATAAGCCGAAGCTTAGACAAATGTAAACCTTTCTTCAACCTGGTGAAAAAGACCACGGACTTCCTATGGACTGAGGAATGTGAGGCCGCTCTGGCCAACCTAAAGAAATATCTGACCACGGCCCCAGTCCTCTCAACACTTGAACCTAGGGAGGAGCTGTTTTTGTACTTAGCTGTGTCAGAACACGCAGTAAGTGCAGTGCTAATCGGAGAAGAAAAAGGAGAACAGAAGGCTGTTTATTATGTAAGTAAAACCTTGGCCGACGCAGAAACAAGGTATCTACCACTAGAGAAATTAATGCTGGCCTTAGTAATGGCCTCAAAGAAGTTGAACTATTACTTTCAGGCGCACAAGATTGTGGTGCTAACAGAACACCCACTGAAGTCCTTATTGCAACAAGGAGACTTAACAGGAAGAATAGCAAGATGGGCAGTTGCCTTAGGCCAGTATGACCTGGAGTTCAGGCCCAGAACAGCAATTAAGGGCCAAGTTTTGGCCGACTTCGTGGCAGAATTCACGCCTGAATCCATCGAACATCGGGCTCCGTTGAGCCAAGATGAACGTTGTCCCAGCAAGCAAGGAGAATCCCAGCCTAAGGCAAAAGAACGAATGAAGGAAAAACTCAGACCCTGCAGCATCTACATCGGCGACTCCTTCAGACTGTTTGTCGATAGAAGTTCAAACCGACAAGGAGCAGGGGCAGGAGTGCTACTGATATCTTCAGATGGAGAAATAATAGAACAGTCTATCCGTTTGGGGTTCAAGGCCTCAAACAATGAAGCAGAATACGAAGCATTAATTGCAGGGCTAAAACTGGCAGCAGCAGTAGCAGAAGCAGATGAGGTAATAGTTTTTTGTGATTCACAGCTTATTGTTAACCAGTCAACAGGAGAATTTGCAGCCAGAAACGAAAGGATGTCGGTATATGCAAAAAAGGTCATCAGATTGGCAGCCCTATTTTAGAACTGCCGACTACTCCAAGTAAGCCGAGATGATAACAACCACGCCGACGTGTTGGCCAACCTGGCAAGTTCAATGCAAATTGGAAAAACAAGGACGATTATGATTAACTATATGTCGAGCCCGAGCATAGAACCACAGAACACAGAACAGAAAGCAATGTATGTGGACATGGGGCCAAGCTGGATGGATGCAATTGTTGCATTCCTAAAAGAAGGAAAGCTGCCAGAAGACCGCAAGGAGGCACACAAAGTCAGATTGAAGTCGGCAAGATTCAGTCTGACTGCGGACGGACATCTCTACAGAAGGTCCTTCACTGGACCCCTTTTAAGGTACGTACACCCCTTGCAGGTTGAAGATTTTTTATATGAAATTCATGAAGGAGTCTGTGGAAGCCACGCTGGGGGCAGATCACTAGCTCACAGGGCCATTACCCAGGGGTATTGGTGGCCTTACATGCAAAAAGATGCAGAAGCATACGTGAAGAAGTGCGAACAATGCCAAAGGTCTGCACCTTTGATACATCAGCTAGCTGCTGACCTGAATCCAGTATCCAGCCCTTGGTCGTTTGCCCAGTGGGGCATAGATCTTGTTGGACAACTTCCCCAGGCAACTGGGCAGAGAAAATACTTGTTGGTAGCAACAGATTACTTCACCAAGTGGATAGAGACAGAACCTCTTGCCAAAATCCGAGATGTGGACGTCAAGAACTTCATATGGAGAAACATCATCACCAGATTTGGCATTCCAAGAGCCATAGTTGCCGACAACGGAACGCAGTTTGACAGCAAACTCATCAAGAACTTTTGTGCGAAATTCAAGATCAAGAATTACTTTTCAACACCAAGTTTTCCCCAAAGTAATGGGCAAGCAGAAGCATCCAACAAAGCAATTTTGGATGGAATAAAGAAAAGGTTGCAGGCAGCAAAAGGAAAGTG
The DNA here is from genome assembly GCA_030407325.1 of Camellia japonica. Taxonomy (NCBI): domain Eukaryota; kingdom Viridiplantae; phylum Streptophyta; class Magnoliopsida; order Ericales; family Theaceae; genus Camellia; species Camellia japonica. The sequence goes on from JAPPVO010000059.1 coordinate 103,849,490, forward strand.
GGTAGACGAATTGCCCAACGTACTTTGGGCATATCAGACTACGCCGAGAAGATCAACATGGGAATCCCCCTTTGCCATGGCTTATGGCACAGAAGCAGTCATTCCACTGGAAGTCGGCATCCCAGGGATCCGAACCCAGGGAGTTGAGAATGGGACTAATGATATACTTTTAGCCCGAGATCTGGATCTTTTAGAAGAACGAAGAGAGAAAGCTGCAATTCAGCTCGCAGTATACCAGCAACAGCTTGCCAGAGCTTACAACAAGAAGGTCAATCCAAGAGATTTTCAAGTCGGCGACCTAGTCTTAAGAAAAGTCGTCGGCAACAAGAAGGATCCCAGAGAGGGCAAGCTTGGCCCAAACTGGGAAGGACCCTACAGAATTACTTCGGTATTAGGCAATGGAGCCTATCGGCTTGAAGATAATGAGGGCAAAGCATTACCAAGACCTTGGAACACTTGTAATTTGAAATTTTTCTATCATTAGATATACATTATTTTTGGCCGATGTCATCAATAAAATCTTTTCAAAATTCTTAATACACATATGATTGATAATATTGTTTCTGGTAGACATAAATAATGAGAACCCAAGTGGAACTCAGGTTCACATTGGGGGCAGAGAGAAGGCAGAGACGCTTAACACTTATTGAAATTTGCAGCAATTTACAAGTTGAAGTTAAGCTGAGATGGTTCCTTATCTTCACTTGTTGAAATTTGTAGCAATTTACAAGTTGAAGTTGAGATGATTCCTTATCTTCACTTGTTGAAATTTGTAGCAATTTACAAGTTGAAGTTAAGCTGAGATTATTCCTTATCTTCACTTGTTGAAATTTGTAGCAATTTACAAGTTGAAGTTAAGCCGAGATCATTGTTTCTCTTCGCTTGTTGAAATTTGTAGCAATTTACAAGTCGAAGCAAAGCCGAGGTTATTACTTAAACACTTATAGCAATCTACAGGTTGGTTAGATCAAAGAAAATGCTTAACACTTATTGAAATTTGTAGCAATTTACAAGATGACGTTAAGCTGACATATGATCATCTATTGAAATTTGCAGCCATTTACAGGTTAAAGTAAAAGCTAAGTATATTGTTTAAACACTTGTTGAAATTTATAGCAATTTACAAATAGATCGTTGTTTAGCACTAGTTATAACTTGAGAAAAGTTTACAGTATATGTTAATCCTTGTTGAAATTTGTAGCAATTTACAAGTAGGTTAGACCGAGATCACTGTCTAAACACTTGTTGAAATTTATGAAAAGTTTGCAAGTCAGTATCTTGCCGAAATAAAGCTTGTTGTTATTATACCCGAAGTATGTAACCACGGGAAGATTGCACAAAGGAGGCAAAGTATGAAAGGCATGCAAAATATTCTAAGTATAGAACCATGCAGAAGCAGTCAAGAGAAAATAAAGATTGAAGCATTCAGACAATACAGTTATAGTCTTTCATAAAAGAGGGAACAATTCAAGAGTAACTGTTCAGAAGAGGGCACATTGGCCATACAAAGAAACTTATATTGTCCAAAAAATAAAGGAGTACAAAAGACATGGAAATTATGATTCTTCAGCTTCAGGAGCAATTTGGGTTTGGACCTCGGCAGGTTCTTGGTGAACTACCTCGGCAGATTCTTGAAGAACTACTTCGGCAGCCTTCTCTGCCACGATCTCGGCATCAATTTCGGCAAGTGTTTGATCAAGACTTTTATCGGTTGGAGGAACGTCAGATGATGCTTGCTCAGGAGTAGCCTCCTTGACAACCTCCTCATCCTCCTCATGAGTCAAGTCTAGGACTTGATTATCCTGAAGATGAGACTTGGTCTCATTGGCGTTTTTAGGCTTCCTTACTAAAGCCTCATCATCATCCTTATCCTCATCCTCAGATTCGGATTCAGATTCATCTTCAGCTTGACTTGGAGGAGGAGGTGGGGGGAATGGAAGAGGAATAACGTCGGCGTTGCGGAAAGGTGAATCGGCAGGGAGGTCAAGTTTCTTTATCAGGGACATCCAACCAAGGGAGAAGCCCCTGTTGCATGCCTGCCTAACTTGCAGTTTGTAATCTTCAGTGACATCGGCTATGCCCTAGGCATAAGCCTTCTCATCAGCTTCTTTGATTTCAGCTTCTTTTGTGGCTAAGGCCTCCTGAAGCTCCTTCTCGGCTTGAGCCGCTTTTTCCTCGGCCTCTTTCTTTTGGGATTCAGTAACTGTCTTGATGGCCTCAGCAGATTCGGCCTTTTCTAAGGCTAAGGTTTGGGCTTTGGTGGCAGCCTCAGCCTGGTCTTCCAGCTTTTTCATTTTTGAATGAAGAGTTTTGTTCTCCTTTTTAAGGGCAGAAACCTCCCTCCTCATGTCGGCCAACTTCTCCCGATTTTCAAAAGCTTGCATGGAAAGAGAGTGGGCATGTTGAATGGCCTGAAAAAACACAAGGCACAAATTGTTACAGAATTTTACAAAGTATGAGAAAAAGAAGACAAGTTTCCACGTAAAGACACTTACTTGGACAGAACGTTGAAGCATAAAGGCGTAGTTCTCGTACTCACTCATCTTGGTATTTCGCTCAAGATCGCCTGGGAGGAGTAGAGCAGTACTGAGTGCTACGCCGACATTGATGTCATCGGCGCTGTCGCTGGCAAGAACAGGCTTATCTTCTAGAATAATTTCAGGTGTCCAGGGGACTTTTGGGATTTTGGACCCCGAGGTCGTCGCAAACGATGACCTCGGCTTCTTTGATTGTGTGGACTCTGATGGCTGTGTTTCAGCAGACCTTTTTGTGGGAACGGAAGCAGTCTTCCCGCTCCCAGCCAGCTTGGAGATAGGCACAGTATCCTCATATTCGACCTGAGTCGCTTTAGCCTTTGACTGGGCTTTCTTGGTTCTCTTTGGCTTTGGTGGGGGCATGGTTTGCGTCGGCTGAGCATCGACGTCAACAGGGAGGTCGGCCAGAAGATCCTGGGCAACAGGTTTTGCATGACCCATTTCGGATGTAAGGA